>CM022709.1:630976-1830976 GCA_012295165.1 Asparagus setaceus | reverse complement strand
TTTAGCTAAGTTAAGAAATGACAATCGTGCAGTTTTTTCAGCATATGTTGTTAAGGTCATCCTTACTCTCATATTGTTTACCTTAGCGATAATAACTGTGAAATTGTCACGACTCTTCATATTTGTTAATTATCATTCTTTTCTTGGTTACCTTGTATTCTATTTATGCATCGTTATATTGCGAGATTAGCATATACCCCTATGTCTTGAGTCTATGGTCCTGCAAAAGGGTTACCCAATTTTCTTGATTAGTTTGTTCTGTTAGAGATCTGTCTACGATCCGACAGGTCATTTTGACCTTCTAGGTTACTCGATAAATTTCCTCACATGCATTTTTTTTTCTAAGGTCATACTTAGAACCATATCAATATCCGAAGGATTGTTCTCTTTCAATTATTGTTTCCTATTTAAATCCTTCGAGAATCCTTTTCTTATCCTAATTGACAATTGAAAGGGTAAAATTGCATGTCCTATACTGAATTTTGTGTGTTTGAGTTGGGAAGTGCTCATGTACCCATGGGTCTTTTCATTGTTTATCCATTCTGTATTACATGCTTTATTAGCATTAATGGACAAATTTTCTCAATCTATTGTCATGTTTTGCATACTTATTAACATCTACTGATTTAGAGTTGAATTTTTGAAGCAAAAGTCATATTGCTAGTACATATTTGAATGATAAATTTTTCCTAATGGATAATGAAATTCATGTTAAGACTTACAGGGTGGTTCTTGATGATAAATTTATAATGGTTATAAATGACAAATATATTTCCTACAATTTCACCACAACTTTGGATTGTGGTATGGTGGCAAAGTCTTTAAGATTGTAGGCAAAGCTAACTTTCAGCTCCAAGGTTCAAGTTCAACGTGCATGTATAAGAATAATAATTCAAATAACAAAGGGTGCAAGTAAAAATCAGCCAAATGAAACCTCCTTCTGTTGGCAGCGAAACTTTGATGGAAGCGGATGAGTAACCAAAAATAGCATACGTGAAAATCAACAGTCCCTTCTTGAGCTTCTCCCTCTCCGCCTCATCCTATTAATTGGAATCAAAGTCAACAAACAAAATTAAAATGGGCTTTACTAGAATCAAGATAAAAGAAACAAAATCAATAATGGGTTTTCTAGAGGATCTGAGAAATAGAAAATTCAAAATGAGCGTACCAATAAGCGTTGTTCTTCCTTCTTCTTTGTCTTCTTATAATCATCATTCATTGTTTCGCCGAATTTTTTAAGGAATAGTGCAGGAGAGCAAGGTTCATTTATGACAAACCCCTATATATATAGGGATAAATCACTAGGTTTTTTGTAAAAAGAAAATCCCAATAATACAGCAATACCTCATATTTTACTTTTAACCCCTATAACTTACAATATTTATTCCTTTATAGTAACTTTACTACATTTATAAGGGATTAGCCGGGGACATAAGGTTAATAGGGTTTTTTCCCAAAACCCGAAATTTTACAGCTATACATGTTGCTAGTTGTCTATCTGATTTTTATCCAGTTGATCCCCTATTACTTATAGTATGTTGTTACCTTAGGGACGATAACTGCGACATGGTCATTGTTCTTCATATTTGTTAATTATCATTCTTTTCTTGGTTACCTTGTATTCTATTTATGCATCATTATATTATGAGATTAGCATATACCCCTATGTCTTGAGTCTATGGTCCTGCAAAGGGTTACCCAATTTTCTTGATTAGTTTGTTCTGTTAGAGATCTGTCTACGATCCGACAGGTCATTTTGACCTTCTAGGTTACTCGATAAATTTCCTCACATGCATTTTTTTTCTAAGGTCATACTTAGAACCATATCAATATCCGAAGGATTGTTCTCTTTCAATTATTGTTTCCTATTTAAATCCTTGAGAATCCTTTTCTTATCCTAATTGACAATTGAAAGGGTAAAATTGCATGTCCTATACTGAATTTTGTGTGTTTGAGTTGGGAAGTGCTCATGTACCCATGGGTCTTTTCATTGTTTATCCATTCAGGATTACATGCTTTATTAGCATTAATGGACAAATTTTCTCAATCTATTGTCATGTTTTGCATACTTATTAACATCTACTGATTTAGAGTTGAATTTTTGAAGCAAAAGTCATATTGCTAGTACATATTTGAATGATAAATTTTTCCTAATGGATAATGAAATTCATGTTAAGACTTACAGGGTGGTTCTTGATGATAAATTTATAATGGTTATAAATGACAAATATATTTCCTACAATTTCACCACAACTTTGGATTGTGGTATGGTGGCAAAGTCTTTAAGATTGTAGGCAAAGCTAACTTTCAGCTCCAAGGTTCAAGTTCAACGTGCATGTATAAGAATAATAATTCAAATAACAAAGGGTGCAAGTAAAAATCAGCCAAATGAAACCTCCTTCTGTTGGCAGCTTAAACTTTGATGGAAGCGGATGAGTAACCAAAAATAGCATACGTGAAAATCAACAGTCCCTTCTTGAGCTTCTCCCTCTCCGCCTCATCCTATTAATTGGAATCAAAGTCAACAAACAAAATTAAAATGGGCTTTACTAGAATCAAGATAAAAGAAACAAAATCAATAATGGGTTTTCTAGAGGATCTGAGAAATAGAAAATTCAAAATGAGCGCACCAATAAGCGTTGTTCTTCCTTCTTCTTTGTCTTCTTATAATCATCATTCATTGTTTCACGAATTTTTAAGGAATAGTGCAGGAGAGCAAGGTTCATTTATGACAAACCCCTATATATATAGGGATAAATCACTAGGTTTTTGTAAAAAGAAAATCCCAATAATACAGCAATACCTCATATTTTACTTTTAGCCCCTATAACTTACAGTATTTATTCCTTTATAGTAACTTTACTACATTTATAAGGGATTAGCCGGGGACATAAGGTTAATAGGGTTTTTTCCCAAAAACCGAAATTTTACAGCTATACATGTTGCTAGTTGTCTATCTGATTTTTATCCAGTTGATCCCCTATTACTTATAGTATGTTGTTACCTTAGGGACGATAACTGCGACATGGTCATTGTTCTTCATATTTGTTAATTATCATTCTTTTCTTGGTTACCTTGTATTCTATTTATGCATCATTATATTATGAGATTAGCATATACCCCTATGTCTTGAGTCTATGGTCCTGCAAAGGGTTACCCAATTTTCTTGATTAGTTTGTTCTGTTAGAGATCTGTCTACGATCCGACAGGTCATTTTGACCTTCTAGGTTACTCGATAAATTTCCTCACATGCATTTCTGATTCAGGGGTCATACTTAGAACCATATCAATATCCAAAGGATTGTTCTCTTTCAATTATTGTTTCCTATTTAAATCCTTGAGAATCCTTTTCTTATCCTAATTGACAATTGAAAAAATTGCATGTCCTATACTGAATTTTGTGTGTTTGAGTTGGGAAGTGCTCATGTACCCATGGGTCTTTTCATTGTTTATCCATTCTGTATTACATGCTTTATTAGCATTAATGAACAAATTTTCTCAATCTATTGTCATGTTTTGCATACTTATTAACATCTACTGATTTAGAGTTGAATTTTTGAAGCAAAAGTCATATTGCTAGTACATATTTGAATGATAAATTTTTCCTAATGGATAATGAAATTCATGTTAAGACTTACAGGGTGGTTCTTGATGATAAATTTATAATGGTTATAAATGACAAATATATTTCCTACAATTTCACCACAACTTTGGATTGTGGTATGGTGGCAAAGTCTTTAAGATTGTAGGCAAAGCTAACTTTCAGCTCCAAGGTTCAAGTTCAACGTGCATGTATAAGAATAATAATTCAAATAACAAAGGGTGCAAGTAAAAATCAGCCAAATGAAACCTCCTTCTGTTGGCAGCTTAAACTTTGATGGAAGCGGATGAGTAACCAAAAATAGCATACGTGAAAATCAACAGTCCCTTCTTGAGCTTCTCCTCTCCGCCTCATCCTATTAATTGGAATCAAAGTCAACAAACAAAATTAAAATGGGCTTTACTAGAATCAAGATAAAAGAAACAAAATCAATAATGGGTTTTCTAGAGGATCTGAGAAATAGAAAATTCAAAATGAGCGCACCAATAAGCGTTGTTCTTCCTTCTTCTTTGTCTTCTTATAATCATCATTCATTGTTTCACGAATTTTTAAGGAATAGTGCAGGAGAGCAAGGTTCATTTATGACAAACCCCTATATATATAGGGATAAATCACTAGGTTTTTGTAAAAAGAAAATCCCAATAATACAGCAATACCTCATATTTTACTTTTAGCCCCTATAACTTACAGTATTTATTCCTTTATAGTAACTTTACTACATTTATAAGGGATTAGCCGGGGGACATAAGGTTAATAGGGTTTTTTTTCCCAAAAAAAAACCCGAAATTTTACAGCTATACATGTTGCTAGTTGTCTATCTGATTTTTATCCAGTTGATCCCCTATTACTTATAGTATGTTGTTACCTTAGGGACGATAACTGCGACATGGTCATTGTTCTTCATATTTGTATAATTACCATTTTTATCTTGGTTACCCTGTATTCTCTTTACGCGTAGTATTGCTAGCTCATCATATGCCCTGACTTGGGCCTATCGTCTCGCAAAAGGGTTTCCCAACTTTCTTGGTTAGTTTGCTTGCTTAGAGATTTGTCTACGGGGGTCATTTTGATCTTTCAGGTTACTCGAAGAATGTCCTCACATGCATTTCTGATTCAGGGGTCATACTTAGACCCATATCAATATCCAAAGGATTGTTCTCTTTCAATTACCGTTTTCTATTTAAACTCTTCGAGAATCATCTTTTTCTAATGCCGCCAGATAATTGGAAGGATAAAGTTGCACGCCCTGTCCTGAATTTTGTTTGTTTCAACTGGGGAATGCTCATGGACCCATGGATCTTGTCATTGTTTATCCATTCAGGATTACATGCTTTATTAGCATTAATGAACAAATTTTCTCAATCTATCGCCATATTTTGGATCCTTATTAACATCTACTGATTTAGAGTTGAATTTTTGAAGCAAAAGTCATATTGCTAGTACATATTTGAATGATACACTTTTCCTTATGGATAATGGAATTCATGTTAAGACTTACAGCGTGGTTTTTATGATAAATTTGTAAATGTTATAAGCATATTTCTTACAATCTCACCACAACTTTGATTTTGGTATACTGGCAGAGACTTTAAGGTTGTTAGCAAAGCCAGTCTTTCAGCTCAAGTTCAAGTTCAGCTGCATGTGTTTAAAGTATAATAAATCAAATATCTAAGTCAATATTTTAAAGTGTTAAAGATTATATAGGTAGTTAAAAGAGAACCCTTACTATAACTTTAGAGGTTTTGGTGTAGTGACAAAGACATCAACAATATCGCTTCAGTTTTGTTATTATATAAACTTTTGTCTTCTATCACACATTTGTGTCGAGGATATCGGAGTTTGATTGCCTTTTTGTTTGGCTGAATTTGTGCTCCAGTAATGATGATTTCCTTATTAGAAAGCTTATTGCATTTCTTCTGTCCATAGAGTCTTTGTTTGGCTAAATAATATTTTTGTTATTTAGAGTGTTGATATACCATTTCTTCTTCAGTTGAACAATGTAAGCTTCACAATGGAAGCAAAACCTCTTAATCAGCATAAATTTGTAGCAGAATGACTCTTGAGACTTGCATTTTCATTTCCAGTTAATCTATTTTCTTTCATTTCCTATGGTTCAGCAACTATATGACTGTTTTCCTCGTTAATCATATTGCAGAAAAGTGTAGTTATTTTTATCATTTTCTTGTAGGTGAAGCAGTCTTGATTTTCTCTGCAAATCATGAAAGCTGCAATTTTTTATAAGGATATGGTGAAATACACATGTTATGTTAACATATTTACCTTATTACATGTTTTCTTAGCATTAATGAACAAATTTTCTCAATCTATCGCCATATTTTGGATCCTTATTAACATCTACTGATTTAGAGCTTTTCTTTTTTTCTTTTTTTTTGAAGCAAAAATCACATTATGAAGTTCCTATTTGAATGATACACTTTTCCTTATGGATAATGGAATTCATGTTAAGACTTACAGCGTGGTTTTTTATGATAAATTTGTAAATGTAATAAGCATATTTCTTACAATCTCACCACAACTTTGGATTTTGGTATACTGGCAGAGACTTTAAGGTTGTTAGCAAAGCCAGTCTTTCAGCTCCGAAGTTCAAGTTCAGCGTGCATGTGTTTAAAGTATAATAAATCAAATATCTAAGTCAATATTTTAAAGTGTTAAAGATTATATAGGTAGTTAAAAGAGAACCCTTACTATAACTTTAGAGGTTTTGGTGTAGTGACAAAGACATCAACAATATCGTTTCAGTTTTTGTTATTATATAAACTTTTGTCTTCTATCACACATTTGTGTCGAGGATATCGGAGTTTGATTGCCTTTTTTGTTTGGCTGAATTTGTGCTCCAGTAATGATGATTTCCTTATTCGAAAGCTTATTGCATTTCTTCTGTCCATAGAGTCTTTGTTTGGCTAAATAATATTTTTGTTATTTAGAGTGTTGATATACCATTTCTTCTTCAGTTGAACAATGTAAGCTTCACAATGGAAGCAAAACCTCTTAATCAGCATAAATTTGTAGCAGAATGACTCTTGAGACTTGCATTTTCATTTCCAGTTAATCTATTTTCTTTCATTTCCTATGATTCAGCAACTATATGACTGTTTTCCTCGTTAATCATATTGCAGAAAAGTGTAGTTATTTTTATCATTTTCTTGTAGGTGAAGCAGTCTTGATTTTCTCTGCAAATCATGAAAGCTGCAATTTTTTTTATAAGGATATGGTGAAATACACATGTTATGTTAACATATTTACCTTATTACATGTTTTCTTGAGTTGATTGTTTTCGACATATGAAATTCATTATTTAAACTGTAATTGAAATGTCATCTTCTTCAGTTCAAAGAATGCACCATCCAGCTAAGTGTCATTTTACTTTCTTGGTGTGCAGGAAGAGTTTGATATGTATGATGACAACTTAGATTTTTTTGACATAAGTGACGTCGATTTAGATCGTCTTAGAAACTTACAACGCCTCAAGAAAAGATCTAAAATTGCCGAGATTGTTGCAGTAAAAGACATAATATTTGTGCTTGCTGAGTCCGGCCTTGGTGCTGCATTTAGCCAAGGTCAGTCTGTTGCCTTCTCTAGTTTTCTGGATATCCTTTTGTTTGTTCTGATTGTTATTTGATACCTTTTCTTCTGTGTTGACAGAAACGAAGGAGCACTTATGCTTCTTGAACACAAGTCCTGATCAAGTTATTAAAGGTATATTTTATAATAAGTATAACGAGTCACTTATCACAACATGGAAACAAGCACCAGACCCGGATTTGGCCCGGTTCCAGTTCAGATCATACAGATGCAACTCAACGCCTATAGAGTAAGACTATTGACGTGTTCAATAATCATTTTTTTTAATGAACTAGCATAGGTGTTTTTCTTTGTGCCAGTTCTTAAAATTTATGGCTACTCTGTCTGCATCTTTGTTAGAATATAACTGGAAGTGTATTCAAATTAACAGATACTTGTTAAGAATATTATCTAGAGGTTGGTCCATTATAAACCCCAGAATAATGTAGCTATCAGGATTTGATGTGAAAATTTTCCTAAGTACTTTGAACTTTATCTTTTTTATTATGAAAGAAAGCTGTTACTTGGAGTCATAATATATGAGTCTCAAGGTCAGTGTCTGGAGCATGTGATACATGACCTTTCCAACATTCAAAAGAAATTCTATACCATAAATAAATGTACATAGACACATATATGTGTATCTCAATTTAAATATATGTGTAATGAACAACGAAGAAATTATGCTTGTATCTCTGTGTATATGATGTTGAGAACCATAATCTGAATGGTAATGTCTCAGGTATGTTGGGGGAAATCAATTGGATCTGGGATTTCCTCTTTTTGGGACAGAGTCAAATCTGCATAGCTACGTTGAGCTTGATGATATAAATGCAAAGGCACTAATTTATGACGTCAGCCACCGGTAAGCATCTTTCCGTGTTTGTCCGCCTAGGAATTCTCATGATCTTTTCAACAAAAAAATTCATGAAGAAGTTTGTTTCTAAATCACTTGCAGCATGTACAAGGTGTATGACTTGAAGAACTATTCTCTTTTGTACTCTATATCTAATTCTGACTTAAGCATCGCGTCTCTTAAGATGAGGTTAGATTTTTTTTTTCCTGCCTGCATTAGTTTAAGTTAACCATTATTTTATTTGGTTACTAAAGATTATTTTTTATGTCAGTCCTGGTATCTTGCGAGTGGTATCGCGTTCGAGTTGTCCTTTCTTGAAACTTAAGATACTCTCTAGTGAAGATGGAAAGGAACTTACATCTTTCACACTAGAGTTGCACCCGGAAAAGAATATTGAGTTCGTGAAGCAGTTAGATGAGAAACTCCTCATAAAACAAGAAGAGGAGAATCTCCAGATTATTGATGTAAGCTTCTTCACTTATTTTTGATTCATTCTGTACTCTCCAGTCATCAGTTGAATTTTTCTCAAAGCATAACTATTTCAGACTACTCTCAACTTTCTTCTATGATTATGTATCCGTATTTTACTGGTCAACGTCTTTGAACATTAAAATGGGGGTAAATGAGGTAAAAGTTATGTTCTTGAAAAGCACAAAATGTTCAATGATGTCAGTTGGCACATCCGTAGCTTGTTAGCATGAAAAGCATACAAGTGAGGTGAATGCACACACTACCAGTATGGTGACATATTAGCTCCAGAAATGCATAGTAGTAAATTGATTATCCACAATCTTTACTATGTTAATCAACTAAGTCAACTGGCTTGCAGACACTGAATATCAAATTTACACTAAAACGATTCATACCGAGTCAAATGATCCATAAATTTCACATTCCAAGGTTCTTGGTTTTCATCATTGCTTAAATAAAATTCATGTTATGAAGGTTTTTGAGCAGGTGAGGACCTTGGAGACTGTTGATGCAAACCATAACAGATTTCTAGATAATATCTGCTTGTTGCATGGAAGGCAAATCTTTCTGACTTTTTCCGGAAGGAAAGTCAATGTGTGGAACTGCCAGGGAAAGCTTGTTACTGAATTTGAAGACCACGATCTCTGGTACCCAAAGAATAATTCCAACAATTACTATGTCAGTAGGGATGGGGAAATAATCATATCCTACTGCATGCCAAAAAGAGGTAACTTAAATTGCTTTGTAAAGATTCCGGCCAAAGTTTTGGTTTAATTGCGGATAGACCCCTGTAGTATGGTTGTTTTGAATACGCCTCTAGTTTTGTTGTTACATATGGGCCCTTGATTGATTTTTTTTTTTCTTTTACTCTTTTACTCTCAGGGTGTCTATTTGTCAAAAAACAACTCTTTCTCTGAGGGTAAAAGAGTCAAAACAAATCACTTGCGCGCCGGTTTTTTTTTTTGGTTGGGTGGGGCTATCTAACCCCAAACTTATGAGTACTTACAATTTGAGTGAAATCTTTGCAGACTTACGTCCTGCAGTACACTTCAGTAACATCCACACTGGGAAATGCATTGCTAAAGTTACTGCTAGTAATCCCAGGCTCGATATCAGCCCTGAGGGAAGTGATGATAGTGATTGTACCTTTATTCAAAGCTTGATGGCGGAGGCGCTTGAAAATGTAACCGCCATCTCTTATGACGAGGAACAGGACGTTCTATACACTGGCAATAATAAAGGTTTAATCCATCTCTGGCACAGCTAGGTAAAACACCAACGTTAGTTTATTAACAGGGTCAAATATCTGTAGCATATTAGCTTGTTGTCTGTAGCTTCTGTATGATTAACTTAGATATCATATCCTCATTTAATAAAGTTTCGGTAAGCATTTTCATTTATGTTAAATAGCTGTTCTCTTCGAAATTGACTTCCTTGTAGATTCTATGCATATTATATGCATGTACAGCTTTCAAAATGTTGTCAAAAGTTTAGTTTTGTTCGGTGATGAAGATATGCTTCTTTTTTTATTTAAATTGTAATCTTCAGTGAATGATCCTTTTTTTTTTTAATATGTCAAAGCTCTACAATCTTTGCAACGATCATATACATATGATTTGATTTGAGGTAGCCTATCCTTCACAAAAGTAGGATTTAGGGCCATTAAGCTTGGCCTCGGGTATTCCAGAAAATTAAATTCATGTGTGGGTCTTCTTCAATGGAGTCGAATCTAAGACCTTAAAGCACTACTCATGGGTAGCTTACCAACTCGGCTAGGCCTTTTTGGGTAGAGACATACTTACAACAGTAATTAAGTAGAAGCTATCTATTCGTGTATATATTATTGAAATGAGAAAAGATAAAATGTTTTCAAAATGTCAATCTCAACTCTTTTTTTTTTTTTTTAATTTCCCGGCAACGGCCAGAATCAGGAAGATACAACTAACTACCTCTGATGATATTTTATCTTCCAACTCTGTTTTGCTTGTGGCATTGTTGAAGAAGAAGAAATGGTATTTTCTCTTGTATCGCTTAATCATAATAAGGAATATCCTGATCATTTAATCATTAGGGAACATCATGTGATTATAAATTCAGAAATTGGAAAAATGACTTGCAGTAATAGTATATGTGTTGAAATCCGCTAACTTGATGATATGAGATTAAAATTTTAATATATGATTTTAGTGCTAAGAACTGTCGTGGTATTTGCTCCAACCAAATTGGTAGCAAATTCTGTAGGTTTTTTTAATTTCCTGAAAAGAAATTTTGTTTATCATTCTCAACTATATCATGTCGCCAAATCAAATATTTCAAATAAAAATTTGGTCATTATTATTTGCATATATACCCTTAAATCATTGGTATTTGCAAAACTACCCTCTAAATCTCAGTATTTGCAAAATCACCCCTCAAATCATCAATTTTAGAAAAAAATACCCTCAAAGAAATTAATCATTAACTTTGATAAACTAATTTGTAATCGCAATGTAAAAATTATCCACATAATAGTCAAATTTTTGGCACCAAGTTGATGCTTTGTTGATTTTAGGGGTGTTTTTTCACAAAGTAGATGATTTGCTGTGTAGTTTTGCAAATACTAAGATTAGGGGGGTGTCATGCAAATATCCATGATTTAAGGACTATATATGCAAATAACCCATCCTAAAAAAAACCCTACAGCAAATTTTCCTTCTTGTACACCAAAATCCTGCATCATACACCTCCCACGAGTTCCATCCTCCTAAAATCTCCACACAATGAACCCCCTCCAAAATCCTCATCATTCCCTTCCAAATTCTCTTAACCAAGCCCCCCCCCGACCTTTTCTCTCCGAAGCGGTGCCACGTGTCCCTTCTTCCTCGTTGGACTCTCTGCAAAGAGCCAAATTTCGTTTCAAAGGAAACCCTCCCCCCCCTTTCACTCGAAAAATATCACATAATATATATAGGAACAAGGAACAATATGGCAATGCACAAAAAGATGAGACCTTCTTCTTGCCGATTTTCACTCATTTATAAGCAATGACTAATTACTCTCGAGAATCTATGGAGAATGCAACCTGAACAATGCAGGTAACATCAACAACATGATCGTTTATGTCAGCATCAGATTCTTAAAGCACAAAAAAGACCATACCTTTTTTTTTTTTTTACATATTGAGAAAGAAGAAGCAAATTACAACATTTCTTTCAGATTGTCGAAGCACAGGAGAGAGTATACTTTTGTACATATTGAGCAAGTGGAAGCGGATACATTTCAATTTCAATCGGCTACTCTCTTTCACATCAGAATTATTTATAGAACCTAATGAAAACTCAAATTACACTCTCTAAACATTGACAAGGAAAGCATTAACAGAGATCTGTACAAATTACCCATCTCAATTTCATTTCTTCTTGCTGAGCTTCATTTACCGGCGCTACCGTTCACCACATCATTCGGACTCCGGCGATGTCTCCGGCGACTTCTCTCGCCCAAACGCCGGTCCAGCGTCGAAATCTCCATCTGGGCCTTGACGAGGAACTCCATCCTCTGAACCTCGAGCTCCTTGAAAAACCTCATCCTCTGTTTCTCGATCTCCACCGCCTGCATCGTCTTCCCCCTCTCCACCCTCTCGTAAACCTCCCCAAACCCTAAAACCGCCCTCGCCAGCAAGCTCCATCCATCCTCCTCCTCCCCCTCCTCCGCCGCCGCCGGCGATCTCGGCCTCTTCTTGACGTTGACGCTGACGCTGTTCACGATAGTTTGAGTCCTCGTCTTCTGCGGGAACTGCGGCGGGAACGCCGCGGCCGCGGCCGCCGCCTTCGCGGCCGGCGGCGGCTGGGGCTTGAGGAGGGTGGGGCCGATGAGGATGTCGAGGCGGTGGAAGTAGGGCCACGTGGAGGGGCGGGATTGGCCGGATCCGAGCTTGGATTTCTCGGACTTGTACTTTTTCTTGAGGGTGTCGATGCGGTTCTTGCACTGGACGTCGGATTTGGGGGCCTTCGCGTAGCTCTCGCGGGCGGAGACGGCGTCGGCGACCTCCTGCCAGTGGGGCTGCTTGAGGCTGCCGCGGCGGAGGTGGAGGTAGCGCTCGCCCCAGGCGTCGATGAGGGCGGAGGTGGCGCCGTCGCTCCAGCTGTCGCTAGGGTTAGGGTTAGGGTTCGGGGAGGGGTTCTGGATGGGGAGGGCTAGGGTCAGGGTCTGGGGTGGGGGGTGGGGGTTGGAGGAGGCGGCGACGGTGACGGCGATCGCCGCGGCGGCGGTGGAGGGTTGGGGATCGTCGGAGCTGGTGGCGGGGTTCGAGGTTTCGGCCATGGGGTTAGGGGTTTTTTTTTTAGAGAGAGAAGGAGAGGGGGACTTTGGAGAGAGAGAGAGAGGGTGGGATTTGGGGGAATTTGGGATCTGTTGCCGACCGGCGATGCGTTTTTTTTCCCCCTCGACGGAAGCGTTGACGGGGGATTATATTTGGGCTTTTTTAATGCTGGGGGTGTTTGGAGTTTTTGCAGATAGGTCCCTTGCGCGAGGGGTGCTTCTTTATTTATCAATTTTATACTTCATGTTTTTATTTTCCCACATTTTACATAACATATTTTACTTATTTGTTGATTTAAAATATAGCACTGTAGAAGAAAATATTGTAGTGGAATTTACATTATGAAATAAAAAAGGTCAGGTGAACATGTTATTAGTCGAGAAAAATGTGGTAAGCGCTCGGGTTATTTGGCTGTAATAGATGTTGCGAATTCTCAAAAAGAATATAAAATATAAAAATCAATGTCACCTCATCGATTAAGCAATTTTCCCTAATTCGTTTCAGTTGAAATTGTATAGTTTCTGCATTGATTGCTTATCGCTAAATTTGAATAGATATCTTACACTATTTGGTATATTTCCTTTTCAAAAAATTGCTATAAATGGTTTAGAATTAACTTGAACATATATCTTGCATTACTTGTTGCGACAACATTTGCTATACTTAGATATCGCTCCCAAATCTACAAATTTAGTAACAATTAAGAGAGAACTATTTTGGGAATCCTAAAGATTAAAAAAAAACGTTAAACATTTTTACATTCTTGTTTTTCTTCTCAAAATGGAAAACTAAAGGAAAAACTTGTCAGTCTCATTTTTGCTAATGCAATAACGTGGAGGCTCAACCTAAAATCTGAAAATAAAATGAAATGAAGCAAAGGGGGTTTCTGGATATTTTTGAAGCAAAGGGGTGCTGAAAATAAAGCAAAGGGTGTTTCTGGATATTTTTGACGTTAGGGGTGCTGAAAATAAAATGAAGCAAAGGGGGTTTCTGGATATTTTTGACGTTAAAAGCTGGCGGATTGACGGCGTTCTCCCGATGTTAGATCAGGAGAAACACGTGAAGTAAAGTCTTCAGGGTACGTGGCAGCATTTGAATGGGTTTGGAAAATGATGCCTCCACTTACGTAAACTAGGCCAGTGCCTGAAGGAAAAGTTTTGGGGTCCATCAAATTAGATGCGGATCAAAATGAATTTCAGTTATTAGATTATTAAATTTCCAAATTCATCAACAATTTTAATGATTGATATTTTCTAAGTGCGTATTTAATATATTTAATATTATGGATCATCTCCATTAAATATTTTCTCAGGTGTATTTGATAGTTTTCTCACGAATGAGGGAAAAACCAATCCACGAAGTAAAAAAAACTATTTCCAAGGTGTTGGTACCCCAAAACGATTTTTTATTAATTCATGTATGAAAATCGACACGAACCCAATCTCACGCCAAAGTAAGCGAACTCAGGGCCGAAGGGGGTCTCTCTGCCCTCACAAGTGCTCGGCTACCCACGGCCGTTCGCGTCAACTTTGCTGTTACAAGAGACCGACCGCTACAAGAACTCCGACCAAAACGCAGCCCCTCACGGCCAGCCACGGTGTTCGCCTCTTTTATCGTCGCTTGTTACAAGAATCGTCACATAAGATCGAACGATCGGATACAAGACGGATGCTACAAGATTTCTACCGACGCCGAAGGCGCCCCGGCCGTCTGCTACAATTGGCCGACCGTTCACATGCGACGGACGATCGCATAAAGACGGATGCTACAAGATTTAGCCGACGCGAAAGGGTCCTCTGGCCGTCTCATAGGGCCGATCGGTTCAAGCATGAATCTCTGGACGATTGCTACAAGTATGGGTGCTACAAGATTTAGCCGACGCGAAAGGGTCCTCTTGCCCCGCTACGGTGTTTGGGCGATGTTATGGTCATAACCACTAATCAGTGATTAAAGAGAAAAGCCGAGCGCTGATCTGGACGAACGCTTGTTTACCAATGAGGACCGACAAGGACCTCCACGCTCAACCCACCGACCGGCCTGCATGTACCGACCCAGTCCCGGTCCATCAGGCGACTATCGCCATGACCGACGCGAAAGGCGGTGCGAGTCGGCCCATCGACAGTTCTCTCTCGGACGACGCGGAAGGCGGTGTCGTCCTCCACCACGCCTGCTACGATCCCTTCCTACAAGTTGCCGACCCTCCAAACAATGTGGAACGAATCCAGCCTACCCTTCGGCCACTCGTCCTCTAGAGCGACGATAAGGCGCTCCCAATCGTCCTCCTCGGCGAATCATCCCAAGGACGCCCTAAGGGGCGCATGAGTCGGCCATCCGACACGGCTCCCCTTCTCTCACCCTGCGTGATTCTCTCCACTCAAACGACGGCCACACAGTACTCGAGCCCATCAACATCACATTAAATGCACTGACAGCCCCTTAATTCCCCCATCTCTCACAGTATTTAGGCCACCTCGGACCCATGCGGCTACAGGCGCCGCCAATCCCATCCCATTAATGGCGAATAGACCACACCAACCCTCAGACTACCCCCAGTTTGACACCTGTAAAGGCCAGCCAATCTAGCAGGCGGAGAGATGTCCAGCCAATCCTCGGCTCACACGTGGAGGGAGGAGGGCTGACTCACCGGTGGTTCCCAAGCTAATGAAAAGACGGAAATACCCCCTTAACCCTACCTATAAGAGAGAACACGTGAACAACTAACAAGGTAAGCAATCTTCCCAGTGTGAATTCCTGCTCCATTAAACTATCTCCCACTTCGCTAACTTGACCGTCGGAGGAACCACCGGAGATCCCAACTCCGCCTCTTCCGCAGGTCCTTCTTTTGTTGTAGGCGAACCCTTTGGCTGGAGTCAGCGTAGCTGGGCTTTAGGAGAGAAAGCGGACTCCACTCTCTTAAGAACTAAACTCGCTCGAGGTTAGTGACTGTGATTATATACATCAACAGACGATTTGCTACAGTAACAGTCTACAGTACTTCCTGCTGTAATTGTTGGCCTTGAGCCCCGAGCCAACAACAAGTCAACATCACAATTAATGGCTCTGTGCTGACCACATGGCTTCTGTAGCCATTCTCCATACCTCACATCAAATCAATGGTGACTCTTTCCACATATAATCTGACATGTGTAAAACTAATGCCGAAATGACCAAACTGCCCTCTCTCATTCCTACAAAGAAAAGGAGCTATTCTCAATACTAAGGTACGCCATTTTTTCTCTCCCCTGCGCTCTTCAATTAAGAAAGCTTACTGTTCATTTTCTTCTCCACTCAAGCTCAAAACACTGACTTGATCGTCGGAGGTACAACGGGGGAGCCAAGCCCCGTCCTCTCACGAGCTTCTACCTGTGCAGGGGGGAGAACAGCCCAACTCAGAGCTAGGTATTCGGGGGAGTGAGCGGATCCCTGTCATCTTCAACCTAAAGCTAAGCTCGCAACGAGATTAGTGACTGTGATTATATACATCAACACGAGGGTTTTCAAGTTACATGGAAATTTATTTTTAGTGTTTGTTTCACTTGGAATTCAGTAAAAGAAAGAAACTTTTACGTTTTCATAAGTTTGGATGCACAAATAAATATGGGAAACTACTTATTGAATATATAGTTTTTCTCTAGTTTCTCTTTGTTTGTTTGGAAAATCATCATAGGAAAGTTGACTCCCATCACCAAACTAACAAGTGATTTACCTCTGTTTGTGCAATAAGTGCAAAGCACACAATAACAAATAATATAGAGAAGCATGCATATAATCTCATAGTTGCAATTGTTTATCTTTGTTTTTTAAGGAATAGTTGCAATTGTTTGTCATGAAACAAGAAATTGGTATTCACAATGAACTTTAACCACCCCGAAGAACATACGTAGTAGATTGTGAGAGATTCCGGGACAAAAATGTGAAATTTTGAGAGATCAACAACTATCTTGCAGAAATTAAGAGACCTCAGACAAGATTGGCACCGACTTTTCACATCAAATAAACAATGAAAACTCCCGGATTGGATTATCGCGACAAAGAAGAAGATACGAGATTTCAAGATCAACTTAGCAGTTCTAGCCTTCTAGGCCCCCATATGAGAAAATCCATTTATAGATTTCGACTCAAAGAACAAAATTAAAATACCTGAACCCGACCTATTTCCTCATATTACAATCTCTTAAAAACCACGGTCTCTCGTATTATAATCTCACAGTCACATCTTTCATCACAAAATATCCCTTGATTCTTGATTGATAAATTGATCTATCAAAAAAATTGACAACCCATTAATTCCCTTATCTTAGTTTTCATCAACTATTCTCATGTCTATTCTACTACATGTTCTTTTTTCTTTATATCAATGAAATGGACAGGGCACCTCGCCCCTATTTTTATTAAACTAATAATAATATTATTATTAATAATCCCTCAACTTAGTTTTCTCACTCTCCCAATCATGCTCTCAGAAAGTATCACAGCAGCAATATGGAGAAAAGAAGAAAGTCTGAAAAACATGCAAATGATTATTTGCAAAGGGCTTGATTGGGGGCATAGTTATCCACCAACAGATGGGAAACTACGGCCCGACAGTAAGTGATATTGAAGATGAAATGACAAGAAAAGGAGTGACCGCCTTCTTATGTGTGCAATGGAACCTAGCGGATGTACGCACATGATCCGCAATTATCCGAGCAATTATTTCGAGAAAACTGCACGATTGATAAATTTTGTTTCCTCCCATGTCTCATTAGAAATTTAACTTCAGAAGTATAATTATTAAAGTTAAAAAGGATATTGTTCATTAGGAAGGGTATAAAGCATTTTATATAATTTGTAAAACATTTTTCACGTGGAAGTTGTGTATTTGCATGCAAATTCCATGTTCTAATGTTTTAGCTTTAAGAGAAACTTGATCTACATACATGAGATTTTTTTTTTCTTTTCTTTTCCAGTCGAAACATGAGAGCAATCTTTTTTTTGATGGAACATGAGAGCAATCTCAATTGTTATTTTGGAGCTAGCCAAATCTGATTCCATGCCGATTCAATTAGTATTGTGATACGGTAGGATTTAAAGTATAAATGGAACAATTACGTGTGGACTCGCAACAAATGGGTTCCTTGAACCAGACCCGACCCGCACCAGGTTTTCCATGATAAGTTTACAAATTTGTATATGATTTTTCACCTCCGTGATTTGTTACAATTGTAAAGTTCCTCAATAAGTTATTTTAAACTAATAAGTTATTTTCAACTATTGATAGGTCTAATTCATCACAAGTGACTCAGACGGTTAAGAGGTTCTAATATCATTCTGACAGTAATACCGTTCTGACAATCTTGGTTCGTTTCAAAACAGGTTATAAAAAAAAAGATATAATTAAAAAAAGAGCCTATTGATAGGCCTAAACTTATAAAGTTTCCCATATCACTGTTACCTTGTTTATTCAATGAACCCAAGCAAAAGCCCATTACCTAGGTTAGATTACGGGCTTTCTTTGTCAGCCCAACTGATTGGCCTGAAATTTAATGCCCGAGGTTAACTAAACGGGAAGAGCCCATAACAAACATTTAAGAAACACTAAAACTTGTCCTTTATGTAATATAATGCTCATTAGAGTAAAACTTCATATAAATTTCGCTTAACATAAATTGTTATTAATGTAGTCGGAAGTGTGAAAATATGATCGTAGCTTTAAAAAAAAAGGGTCCACAAACTACTTTTGCGTAGACCTAAAACTCCTGATTCAACTAAAAATGTAATTAAAAAAAAAACATAAATTTAGCTGAATTTAGGCCAAACAATGGATAACATACATCATTGAATATCGTTAATTGATATTATTAAAAAAAATCTTAAGCCAAATAATATCTTCTATTAAAGAGTGATTAAGGATTAACATACAGCAGTATTTTGCTTTTTTTCCCCCTTAATTCATGGCCCACTGGCCAAAACTTTCCTTCCTTCAAATGAGCCAAGTCTATCTGGAACCAACTTTATTAAGTTTCTTCGGATCTAAACTACATAATCCACGATCATTAAAAATGCTTCAAAGCAACTACTTCATCACTAACCACACAATTAGTTCCTAATGCCTAATACAGAACATTTGTTGAAACTTGAGAAGAATCTTGGCATAAGTTTCTCGCACATGCAAGCCGAAACAACTAATACCTAAACTTTGAACCTCGCTAATCACGATTAGGACACGAAAAGGACAAGATTAGGCAAACTGCTCATTCTTTGATGATGAGGGTGCCCCAATTGCCTTCATTTTAAGGGACATATTATTGTTGGTGTTCTGTGGAACAAGTTATCATGCTGATGATTTTCTTTCCATTTTTTTCCAAGGAATTGTTCTACTTGCATGTGATTTGCTTAACTTATAGACACGAAGAGCATAGAGGAGAAAAAACTAAATAATTGCTCATCAAATTTTTGAGAGATAGAGGATTAGGCTTGGTACTTATCTTAGGACCACAATCTTAAAGAATCTTAATAATCATGATATATGGTCCCTATTTACTGAAAAGCCCTAGTGCTTTCTTGTCTAGTGATTGTTTAATACTAATTTTGCAAAGCATGGATAAAAAGAGAGTGCTAATGGAGTTAGTGAAAGTTTGAGTTGATGTCACACATGTGCATTCCTTCTCTAGCCTAATTATACCTTTATCCTCTCAACTCCATTAAGATTTAATTACATATTGACCTTGCTCCTTATAGCCCTTGTCTCTTTGTAATAATCAAATCTCAAACTAAATTGAGCTTAGGGTCCACTTTTGTAAAACATTAAATTTTTTTTTACCAGTGTGCACTTTTAATCTTGACCAAGGCAAATCCAAACTAGTCCACACAAGAAAATCAACTTCCCAAAACTAGCAAACTCTGACACTTACTACAATTGCAACCAGAGCAAAGTCTTACATCATTCTCCTACACAATCATCAAGAAATATTCATTATTTTAAACCTGACAATGTTTCCCAATGAAAACTCGACACTGTACATGCACCTAAGTGTTTACATCAAATAAGTTATCCATTAAAACTTTACGTGACATCCAAGTTTCACATTGTCTTCGTTTTACGAGACGGTTTTGTAGGTGTCGTGGGGGACAAGTTATTATGCTCATTATTATCATAATCATCGTGTAACATGCAGATATAGATAAAGTAATGTGTATATAGATTTTGTTCTAAGTGTTTCACGTGCAAGGAATATTTTGTAGGTGATCAATAAGGTTGGCTTAATTAACAAAAAATTATTAAGGTTGGCTGTGTTCCGTTGGCTTCTCTACCTACTGAACTAAGGGCTTGCTTGGCAGCTCCTCAAAATGGAATTAGGTTTCGCCCTCGTCCTATTTTGAAAAGAAAAAAATTTGGAAAAAATTGGGCTAAGATTAGTTCAAAAAACCGCGTTAGGTTTTACCCTTTGTAAGGATTGCCAAACACACACAAGATTCATATGTAAATGAAGATAGTTTAGAATTCATACATGATAGTTTATCGAAATCATCTACAGTGTATAAATGTTGCTTTCAAATGTTATAAAAAAATGCTAGAAATCAAAGAGGAACTAAAAAAATTTACGGATTCAGATCCTCTCTCCTGCGAAAAAATATAGTAGAAAGATCACTACTGTCATCATAATCGTTGATTTGCACAGCTAATGGTTGTTATTTGTCATTGAGCGCAAATTAGAAAATGTGTCCAATTCACGGAGGATATAGTGAATGCAATTTTTAGAATAAATCACAACCACTCAGTAAACAAACGTACGATTGAGATAAAAAGTAGTTGTCTCTCCATTGCCTTTTTGATAGCGAATAATATTCAAATTCAAAATTAGCTACCCTACGATGATGTTAATCATGCTTCTTAATGATTAGATGGGTAGAAGTATGAGCTAATTACTATTATTAATTTACTTTGTAAAGAAAATAAATAAATTAATTGAAGTTGTATGAATTAAATCATAAATCTTAATGTGCTACATAAAAAATAATAAAAGCCTCTAGATTTGCTAAAGAGTAATCTAAAATTTAAGTAGCCATTGTACCCGGTATAAAAATATACTATACGTATCAAATTTCAAGTAACATTTTTTAGTTGTTACAAATCAGTCACCACTGCACTCGAGTATACTTAAAGTTGGAGGACCAATCCAACTTCGACTTGACTGGGGTGTTTTTTTTATTATTTATTTTTAAATTTAACTTAATTTGATGGAGATTGTACAACTTTGCATGGAAATATTGTGCAACAAGTTAAAAATCCTGAATGTTTATTAAATACGTCATTTGGTTGGAATTTGGATACCAGCAATCTGAGTTGCTATAAAAGATAGACGGATTGTGACGCTCATAACATATGTTGATCTCAAGTAAGTGAGATTTTTAAGGTTCCTCGTGTGCAACAAAGACTTAATTATAACTTACATCACAAATAATATATGATTCTCATTGTTTTCCAATGGAAATTGTCTATTTTATGCTAAGAACCCAAGTAAGTTGAAGAAATAAAAATGGCTAACATATTAGAAAACCTCCCTTAGCTTTGAATGATTATTCATAACCTTGAAAGCATCAGAAAACCCCTTTTTAAGTATAAGGATTATCAAAAAATTCTTTTTAGCTTTCAGATTTTATCAGCAATCCCCTTTTAATTTTGAGATTTTAACCATAAAACCCACTAAAAGTAGGGAGTGTTTTGATAAATTCTCAAAGTTAAAGGGAATTATTTTTTTATTATAATATTTACAAAGTGATGGGGGTTTTCCCCTAATCCATCAAACTTGAGGGGTTTTTTTTAATATTTAACCGAAGAAAATCACGATTTCACCCCAATTGCGGGCCCTACCAAAATCTAAAAGAGGGTGAAGGTCTGGGTGCCGTTTGCCCAGGTGCGGAGCTATTCTATTATTACTCAGAGGAAAAGAAAGTGGGTGACCGTCCATTGGTGACCGCGGGTTTCGAGGAGGACCGCCCGCCGCAACTCGTGTACGGAGAGTCCCCTCAAAGATCACCAATAATTACAATACTGCCCCCACAAGCAACCAGCGGAGCCCGATAAAGGCGGCCCCTGAGTTCAGGAGAGGTCGGGGCAGCGCCCGACAAAACCTGAGCACGACACGTAGGCGGATCCAGCTTGGCTTCTGTTGTCCTCGCACGCAACAGGTTCGTGACGATGTTTGCGTTACGTGGGAGAAGCTGAGTTGGTGGAAACGCTGTTTGGTGTTTAGATCTCTGCGGCGCTGCCCTGTTTCAGAGGCTTTAGAGGTTCAGGACAGGCTGTAGCTCGTACGTGTATCAGTACTGGTGTCCGGACTGTAGGGTATTCCTGTTGATTAAGAAATAGGTTTCTTTTGTTAATGTTTTTAATTTGTAATTATTTCTTTGGAAAAAAGTAATAGTCAATTTTGTAACCATAATCGTGTGGTAAATTACCTATGATGCTTAGTTGACTAACGATAAGATAAAGTTGTGATCGACATCATTAAGTTTAAAAAGGAAATAAATAATTTTACCCGAACCTTTAATGTTTGCTGGTTTGTAGATATGATCTTATTAAGCTATTCTATTTTGTCATGTATGTTTAGCGCATGACACAGGATAGAATCAGAAAGTACTTTATTATTGCATGATGATTGCAAATGATTCATATCTAAAATTTAGAAGAAAAGCTAATAAAAACCAATTTGTGTGCATTGCTCTCCCTTATCATTTGAACATCACTAATTAGTTTGATTTCATTCGTTTCCTTTATAATAACTAGTGCACGCAATGCGTGCATGACACAAACTTGAAGACACTTCGGTTTGATTTTTACAACGGTGAGAGCATTTTGTTGTTTTTTGCAAAGTGTAAAGATATTTATTTTGGTTTTAAAATAGGAGAGTATTTCTGGAATTTATGAAAATTTGACACACAAACCACAAAGGTGGCTTTTCTTAAATAACAGTATAGATCACTACTTTCATCTGCATGTGTTATTTTGATTGTGATGTAATACGTAACATGAATTACTTGTTACTTTAGTAGGTACGTAACAAATAAAATTTTCCCTTTTAACTACTAGGTAATGTTGGGGCATTCTTGTAAAAAATTGACATAATTAAGGTTGAAAGATAAACTCAGAGCTGTCCTTGTCTGACGGTACCAAGCATGCGACGTGTCCGGTTTTTCCGCCAGAATATTGGCCAGTCACAAATTCATTATATATTTTACAGCAGCAAAATGCATATTTAAATCCCAACAAAATATAATAATAATAACAATAATATGAATATAGAAGAATCTTGCTCAGTAGTTTATTCGATGTTGTATCCTTCATTTTCATCAATAGAGACACTACTGAAGGTGGATCTTTGCTAACTCAGTGGATTAACTTTACCATAAGCATATTTCATTAATTATCATCTAGGTAGTAAATTGGAGGTTGCATATACTTAAAAAAAATGAAATTAAAGACCTCACAATCTTTTACATAGTACGAATAGAAATAATGAGAGTTCGCTCAAATTTTAGTCGAAAACTATTCCAATAAACTTGGGAGATAGAATATTTTAATTTGTTTGTTTCTTTTATTGTTTAGACTTTTGGAGTAAATTGTGTATATCAAGAAGAGTCGAATTAGTCATGAAAATCGATGATTAATTTAGTATAGATTTTTTGAGAAAAAAACTGTAAAAGTTTTAGTTCCACTTTATCTACGCAAAATCCTTAAAGTGAAAATAAATTAACTTTGTTTCTAATTTATTCAAAGTCATATTTTTCCTATAATTGTTGGACATGCACACACATAATGAATCCTGACTGTCGGTATTTTAAATGCTACAGAAAAATTGCTACCAACGAACTGCTCATCTAAAGAACTTTTTAGGGCACCAAAAAAAAAAAAAAAAATTCATGGATAAAAAAAACTACATGCAAAATATAAATTTGGGAGGTCTAAAACTGCAAACACAAATGTGAACGAATGGCCAAAGTTCGGTAGGCACCAGAAACTGTAGCAGCAAAAAAAAAAGAAAAAAATAATAAAAAAGAGCACAATATTAAATCAAGCTAAACTATATTAAATACCACTCCCCCCTTAAAATAGCGAGAAAACATTATTTAACTTGTTCCTTCGCAGCTCCTTTTAATTTAATCTGCTCCCGTCCCTTTCAACGAAGCACAAAGAGAGCAAGCAAACGAAGCAAAGGAAGCGCCTTTTCCGTTCATCTCTCCGCCGAGCTCCGTCGAGTATTCCGGCGACGAGGCATTTTGGTAATTTGGAGGAGAGTTGGAAGAGACTTGAAGTTAAAGTTTCTTAGTAAGGAAAAAGAGAAAAAGGTTGCTTTTTTATTGGTTTCTTTCTATAGCTAAAGGGAAGGGAGAAGAAAGATAGAAGCTTTTTTTTTTTTTTTTTTGGGTCCGGATTAGAGAGAAGATGAAGGTTCCGAGTGGAAATGGGTTTTCTGCGAATTTAGTAGAAGGTGAGTGTTTTTTGCAGAAATTTTTTGCTGATTATTTTTTTATTCTTCTCCAAAATAAATAAATAATTAATTTGGGTTTGGATTTAGGGTATTTTAGCTGGTTTTTGAAGTGGGTTTTGTTGGATTTGTAGCGAATTTATGATTTGGGAAGTAATGGTGATATTAGCTCATATTAAGTAGGTTTTTTAGTAATATTATAATTTTTAACTTGTTATATTAGCTGGTTAATGACTGGTTTTTTGTTGGAATTATTCTGTTAAAAAAATTAATATAGTTCCATCCCATTGTTCAAGTGTTAGTACTCTTGAAACGGCCACTCCTTCTCTTGATATCCATCTTGAGTTAAAATCTAAACAAAGTTCATGTATTTATTGAACCGTTGAGCTTTTAGGTGCAAAAAATTCCTTTTATTTCTTCCCAAAAAGGAAACAAAATTGCTTTGCTCTTGCCTGACAGGGTGAGGAATTTGTTGATAATATAAAATTGACATAAGAGTTATAGATTATAACTGTTTTTAGAACAAGGCTAGCAATTGAGAACACTTCAGACTTGAAACTCAAAGGACAAAGTATAGCCAAAAAAGAGCTTGGCATATGCATATTTTCATATAAATTCATCATAGCATAGCAGAAGAGAGTTGAGTACCTAAGAATTGAAGAAAAAAAATATTTTGTTGATGATGCAGGAGAAAGAAAAACTATCAATTCAGAGTTATGGCATGCTTGTGCTGGACCTCTTGTGTCTTTGCCTCCAGTTGGCAGCCTTGTGGTCTATTTTCCTCAAGGTCATAGTGAACAGGTGAGTTCTTTATCTCAATTTTATTGCACAAATGTTATCTAATATTTTGGCATCTAATAGTATTGTTTATTGCTATTTCAGGTAGCAGCTTCCATGCATAAGGAGATCGATAGCATCCCAAGTTATCCCTCATTGCCATCTAAACTTATATGTGTTCTTCTCAGTGTTACCCTTCATGTATGATCGAAATGTTATTAGTTAATTTAGTATGCGTTTATGCTTATGTTTTTACTCATGTAATATCCTACCTTACTTCAATCAGGCTGATGCTGAAACCGATGAGGTTTATGCACAAATGACTCTTCAACCTGTTAATAAAGTAGGTCAGAAATCACATTATTTTTAGTTTGTTTTGTCTTTATAAGTTATATAAATATAAATGCGCACAACTTTTTTTTTTTTTTGGATTTCTGTATTTATGTTGTTGATGATGTTTGTATAGTGTGATAAGGAGGGATTACTAGCATCTGAAATGGGTCTCAAGCAAAACAAGCATCCTGCAGAATTCTTTTGCAAGACACTTACAGCAAGTGATACGAGTACTCATGGTGGATTTTCAGTACCTCGGCGTGCAGCTGAAAAGATATTTCCTCCTTTAGTATGTTCTTTTATTTATTTTTCTTTAAGAATAAATTGCAGAGAACCCTCCTCGTCTATACCTTTCAGTAGCACTTATCATCTGCCAACTATATTATTAGCGCTTACCACCCCTGGATTGGCATTTTTGAGAAGTAAAAATTTCAGAAAAGCCTTGAGGGGTAATAAGTGCTACTAAAAGAGTTGAGGGGTGATATGTTCTTCTAGGTATAGAGTGAGAGAGAGAGAGAGTTATTTGCGGTTTACCCTTGATCATCCTTGCTCGTGAAATAGAAAGGCTATATGTCATATTTGATGTGAGACTTACCAGGATACCATGCTTCTTAGGATTTTGCAATGCAACCACCTTGTCAAGAATTAGTAGCAAAAGATTTGCATGATGTTTCATGGACATTTCGACATATCTATCGAGGTGCGTGTCTTTTTCCTTTTTTCTTACATTCATGCTTCTTCATGGAATGATTTGGATGATTTTGGACTCACACATTATTCAACTTTTAACTTATTCACAAAATGAGCCATTGGAAAGAAGTACCGTCTTTGCTGGAAAAGTTCAAATTGGTATTACACGAAGGCCTCAAAACTATAGGCACATACTAACCATCAATAACCTAAATGAAGAAATCAAAGGGATATTCTTCAAAATTGAAAAGAATGCATAGACTAAATGGCTCAAGACCTAGGGGGTCATTTGCAAACCAAATATCTAAAATAGCACACTTTTACATTTAGTCTGCATCCCTGCACAACACCCTCCTTTACTTGAATGTCAATTAAATTACATGCTTCTTTAGAGTGTGTTCAAGTATATGTTGAACCTTTCAAGCAGCGTGGATCGATAACCTTATTAAAATAGGTACTAGGCTTTGAAGAAATGGTACTAAATTATTATTTATCATAATAAACCATATTTGGGAGCAATTTTCCTTTTTTAACTGTATCTTTTGCCTTTGCAGGTCAGCCGAAAAGGCATTTATTGACTACAGGTTGGAGTGTGTTTGTTAGTACAAAAAGACTTTTTGCTGGAGATTCTGTCCTCTTTATACGGTATTTTAATGTATACAGGTGAAAAATATTTGTTCAATATCTATGTTCAAGTATCTCTAACACCGGATACCCTTTTCTTTATATCAGAGACGATAAATCACAGCTTCTCTTGGGAATTAGGCGTGCCAATAGACAACAACCTGCTCTAGCATCATCGGTGCTATCTAGTGATAGCATGCATATTGGAATCCTTGCTGCCGCTGCTCATGCTGCTGCAAATAACAGCCCATTTACTATCTTTTATAACCCAAGGTGTGAACTTGTATTCTTTAAAGGGTTAATTGGGGATAGGTTCTTGGAAAGAGTTGTATCATTGCAGATCTAGGTAGCACGAATATGGGTGCAGACACGGACACGGAACACGGCAAATTTGTAAAATGTAGGATACGGGGACGCGGGTTAAATCAAACTGAGAATAATATTTAACAACAAAAGTTTAGATAAGATCGCATGATATAATACGATGGGTATTTTTCAAATATCTAAGTAATGGGTATCAGTTTTCGGGTTCAAAAACTGATTGGTTTTGAACCCGATATTACCAAAGAAACTAGTTTAGAGTATAAGTAATGGGGAAATCGGGTTTTGCTTTGAATCACATGTGTCTATGGCGTGTCCATGGAGAATCCGTGTCCGACACATGTCGGACACAGACACGGCACCCAAAAACGTCGTGTTCGAGTAACCTAGTTGCAGATAGACCCTGAGTGAAAATCTATTGT
This sequence comes from Asparagus setaceus, assembly GCA_012295165.1. Classification (NCBI taxonomy): domain Eukaryota; kingdom Viridiplantae; phylum Streptophyta; class Magnoliopsida; order Asparagales; family Asparagaceae; genus Asparagus; species Asparagus setaceus. The sequence goes on along the minus strand of CM022709.1, from coordinate 1,803,534 downwards.
TGCAAATAGAACCCCTTGAAGAGGGTCAAATTTTTTTCACTCAGGTGGTCTATCTGCAACAATAGAACTACAAGGGTAGTAAGTTCAATTTGGCGATAGTATAAGGGGGCTATTTGCAGTTAATCCTTCTTTAAAAGCATTATGCACAATGAAATTGTTGGCTATAATTCAGCTTATTGAAGTACTTGTGTTTTTAAATAGAACGAGCCCATCAGAATTTGTTGTTCCTTTGGCCAAATACAACAAGTCAATGTACACCCAAGTCTCTCTCGGTATGAGATTCAGGATGCTGTTTGAGACTGAGGAGTCTGGAGTACGTAGATACATGGGAACAATCACTGGCATCAATGATTTGGATCATGTTCGGTGGAAAAATTCACAGTGGCGTAATCTGCAGGTATGGATATAATAGTGGCTTTTACCATTGTACAAACAAGGTTCTTAGAATTATAATGGAAACATAGTATAATATTCCAACACTTGCATATAAGTTATGCTGTCCATTTATGACGTTAGTACTTTTTCATTCCTTATCACCATAGAATCATGAGTAAACCACATCCAGAATATGAAAAAAAAGAAAAAAGAATATGTTGTTGATTTATGACGTTAGTACTTTTTCATTCCTTATCACCATAGAATCATGAGTAAACCACATCCAGAATATGAAAAAAAAGAAAAAAAAAGATAACTTTATCCAAAAAATATAAAGGGAGTGTTTAGGAGGAGCTTCAATTTGTGCCTATTTATCTGTAGAGCTCGACAAACCTGGGATGAAGGATATGCCAAATCATTCAATATTTCTCTGATACATTTTCCTATAAGAACTTATAGCTTTAATTATAGCCTTAGTTCAGTTCAGAAGCAATACTATCTTAAGTATAGTCATTGATGAACCATTTATAGTCCTCACAGTCCTCGTGTTAATTAGGTTGGCTGGGATGAATCGACAGCTACTGAAAGAAGAACAAGAGTATCACTATGGGAGATTGAACCTGTGACAACTCCTTTTTATATATGCCCTCCTCCTTTTTTCAGACCAAAGTTTCCTAAACAACCAGGGATGCCAGGTATGCTTATTTTGAAACTATCACTATGGACCTCCCATTACAATAGTTATATTTATTTTATTTTCTGTATGAGATATAGCTTAACTGGGTTTTCTTTTGGCAGTTGCCAAAAATAGCGCTTTGTTTCTGTAATATTCATATGCTCCAAATTTCTGCTAAATAACAAGTGAACTAGCGTGGCATGTGCAATTTGATTTCTGTAGGGTCAGAGAGAATAAAAAATTGGACTGAATTTGAACTTTTCAATAGGTTCTGCAAGAACTAGTTGAATTTTCTTTTAATGTATTACATGACACCAATTTTCTGCTAATTAGTAAGTGAAGGAGCAGTGCATGTGCATTTTGATTTTGTAGGGTTAGATAATCTAAGGAATTGAATTATGAGTTTGATGTTTTTAATTGGTTGAGAAGTTCTTATCTATAAGCTAAACTTGGATGGTAGGTAGACAATAAAATGTAAGCTGAGCAAAGATGTGGTAGGATTTTACTATGGAAAGCTCTTATCTAAATGAAAATTTGCCATGTGCTTATTTAGAATATTTGAAATTCATAATATTGAGTTAGAATATTGGTGTCGATATTTGTCTTAAGGTCTCTTAAAGGATTATGCATTATCTTTTTTAATCTTTATTTCTTTTTTAAAAGGATTATGCAGTATCTAATTTCCTTCTTGGTGCATCTGTTTTTAAATAATATTCATTATTTTCTATGTAAACAATCTTTATTCCAAAGGACTGTTCTATTAAGCATCCTTCATACATTCAGTCTCTTAAGAATTCCTTTCAAGTTCTCGTACAAATATTACTACACATTAATATCATTTCTATATCCTTATATCGCAAGTTCTTAATTTCAACATCATAACTTAGTAGCGAACTGTGTGAATTTGCAGATGATGACTCTGATGTTGAGAATGCATTTAAAAGGGCAATGCCATGGCTCAACGACGATTTCAGCATGAAAAGCCCTCAAAGCTCAGTCTTTCCAGGCCTAAGCCTTGTCCAATGGATGGCTATGCAACAAAACCCTCAGCTAATCCCCTCGACATCTCAACCCTCATTCATCCCTTCCATTTCCCAAGATAGTCTCAGTAATGATAGCACATCCAAAATCCTAAATTTTCAATCCCATTCCTCCCTTTTCCCAAACCTCCAGTTCCCTCCAAAACAACAAATTCAGCAATTGGATCAGTTTCAGCAATTACCTATTTCCTGGAATCAACAGCAGCAGCAGCAAAATCCACAGCATCATCAGCAACAACAAAACTCTGTCCATTTACTGCAACAGCAACCACAACAGCAGCAGCAGAAGCAGCAGCATTTACAGAGAGCTCTTAGTGAAGGATCGATGGAACTTAAGCAACCGAAACCTTCCAATAATCAAATTCCATCTCTGAACCAGTTACAAAATCAGAACTTGCAAATGCCCGTGCTTTCAAAACCTGGAAATCAGCTTCAACAACCATCATCTCAGCCAATATCGCCTCAAGTTTTTCAATTTCAGCAGCAGCAGCTTCAATTGCAATTACTTCAGAGGCTACAACAGCAACAGCCTCCCTCTGAATTCATTCCTCAAACACATTCTCAAATATGTAATCAAATTCCAGCAAATAACTTAATGTGTCATCAGAAATCTCAGATACTAGCTCGAGCTCATTCAAATATCACAGAACCCGATGCCCCTTCGTGCTCAACATCAGTTTCTCCTCGAATTCAGGAAGAAGAAGCACTTCCCCCAATGGACAGTCTTCTTCAAGAAATCCGAACCAAACCAGAATCTAGACTTAAACAACACGAAAGAAGAGAGTCTGATCAATTGGATGCTTCATCTGCAACCTCTTTTTGTTTGGATGGCAGTGCAAATGACTGCTTTCCCTTTCCTCCTGTTTCTTTAGATAATGATGTTCAAATTGGTGGAGTTAGTAATAATGATGGTTTGTTGCCTGATGTGATGATGTCAAGGGGATTTGGATCGGGTTTTGGAAATCAAAGAGAGGTTGAAACTGAGATTTCTACTGCAGCGATTAGTTCTCAATCGTTTGGGGTTGCTGATATGGCATTTAGGCCTGGGTGTTCGAATGATGCTGGTATTAATGAGAATGGGATTTTGGGTCGAGGGATTTGGGGGAACCAACCACAGCGGATGAGGACATATACTAAGGTATGATACATTTTGAAGGGTATACTTGTATTCATCATTATTGGTTCCTCACCAAATGAATTAATAATAATGCATTTTTACATTTATATCAAAAGAATGATAAGTTCAAAGCTAGATATGTGGTTAGACCATCTAATAATACTGTGCTAACTATTCAAGGGGAAAAATAACAGAAAAACTACCTATGGTATTGATGTTTTGAACTTTCTGCCTCTCTAGTTTAATTTTTGCAGATAGAACCCCTTAGTGAAAATGTTTTCACTCTTTTACCCTCCGGGAGTCTATTTGTCAGAAAACAATTTACTCTTTCTCAAGGGTTAAAAAGTAAAAAGAATTGCAACCCGGGGTGTCTATCTGTGACAACAAAACTACACGGGTAGTAAATTCAAAACAACGATACTATAGGGGTCTATGTGCAATTGACCCAAGAATAAAAACAAAACCCTAGCTAACATAAGGTTTCTTTTGAACCAGTTACAAGACTATGGATATGCTTGTGCATGTAAATGTTAGATAAATGGCAGGTTATGATTTACGAAGATTAAATCTTTCTTTGCATTTCATAGGTTCAAAAGCGTGGATCTGTTGGAAGATCCATCGATGTCACCCGTTACAGAGGCTATGATGACCTACGTCAAGACCTAGCTCGCATGTTTGGAATTGAAGGGCAACTCGAAGACCCTCATAGAACCGATTGGAAACTAGTGTACGTAGATCATGAGAACGATATTCTCTTGGTTGGAGATGACCCTTGGGAGTAAGTTCAAATCTAAATTTAATGAATTTTATGTAGTTTGTGATTTCTAATGTTGACGATATTGTTCTGTATTATGTGTGTGCAGGGAGTTTGTGACTTGTGTTCAGAGCATCAAGATATTGTCAGCAGCAGAGGTCCAACAGCTGCATCATTTCATTGGCGAATGAAATAGAGGTTTCGAGGAGAGGTCTGGATCACTGTATTTAAGATGTTTGTTGTAACCACAGAAATCAGAAAGTGCGAAATATAAAACTCTTTAGGTGAAAGTGTCATTATATAACTGTAGGCTCTACTAACACAGGAGAGAGTATGGATGCTGAGGAGCTCTTGGTTTTGTTATAAAGGGAATGTTTTCTGGTTTACTTGAGCATTGTTTATCAAGTGTGTTTTCTGGTTTACTTGGACATTGTTCATCAAGTTTGGGTTTTTCAACATATATATGTGATTTTTTTGGCTGAGTAGTTTCTTGGCTAGTCTTGTTGCGTTCTCAAGATATATATGTGTTGTTTTGGCTTAGTAGTTTCTTCGCTAGTCTATGTTTCATCAGCATCTGCTCAATGTTGCTCAATCTTCCAGTCATATTCAGCTTAAATAAATTAAGAGTTAATTACAGCTTGGAACTATTTTTCCTATGGGATTGAAGTGTCACATAGTTTCTTAAAAACTATGTGCAATAAATTACCTTTCGTCCTGCATTTAACTGGCAAAAAGACTGTCAACAAAATGGCTTGAGATGGAAGCCACAAACCCTTACACCTGCAATTATCCCAGAATTGTAACGGTTCCTGTACTTCAAGACCAAACATGTCTACGTAGATAAAGAATGATTTTTAATTCTCACCGACGTCCCCATAAATTTTACCTTTTTCATTCTCACTGACGGTCTCATACATTTTACCCATTTTTTATTTTTCATTCCGAAACAAGTTACAACCAAAATCAATTAGCCATTAGTGCAGAAATCTTCAAACCAAGATGCAAAGTTTTAACAAATCCGAAACCGGTGAGTGACACATAACAGCCGAGAGCCTAAACTACTTCAGGCAACACATTATGCCGAGACTCAAGCTGTAGAAAAGTAAAGACAACTCAAAACTGAAATATATTAGATAACGCACTGTCACTGAATCAAGCTACAAAAAGCTGCAATGGCCTCTTTTTGTCTCTACGCTAAACGCAAAATCTTCAAAAGTTCATGCACTTCTCCAAAACAAAACTATATTGTTTGCTAAAGCATTGCTATATAGTTCTAGGAGAGAACAGCCATGACATCCGAAGCTCGAAGGGCAATGTAGTCGGAACCATCAGCACCCTTAAACTCGTTCCCAGCATACTTGGAGTAGAGAACAGTGCTGCCCGCAGCGATGGTCAGTGGTTTTCTGTTGCCCTCCTCGTCCAATGTTCCAGGACCAACTGCAACGACCTGATTCAAAACAGCAAAGAAAGAAAAAGAATCAATCATCATATCAAATGTGTCACTTGCATCTATAGGCTTTTCCTCACATGAAGACTCTTAGGTTTTGAAAAGGGTTAAGTGCAAATACACCCCTGTAGTATTCGCCTGGTTGCAGATAAGACTCCCATGTAGTGATACCGCTGCAGATAGACCCATGAATAGAATTTTCTTCCCCTTTTACCCTCTGGAGAGAAAATAAATTTTTGATAAATAGACCCCTGAGGGTAAAAGAGTCCAAAACATTTCCCTTGAGGGGTCTATCTGCAAATTGGGCAAGAGTAAACAGGGTCTATCCGCAACAAAAGAACTCAAGGGGATTGACAATTAACCCTTATGAAAATGAATACCAGGGCAACTGGAACTGGGCTCTTCTCAGATTTTCCACATGAGTTTTTTAACTCCAAAGTTTTGACATCGTCGTGGTTGAAGGAGAAGGAAAGGCAATCTTACCGTTCCAATGGAGGGTTTTTCCTTGGCAGCTTCGGTTAAAAGCAAACCTCCAGCAGTTTTCTGCTCAGCTTCAGCAACCTGAAACACAAAAAGGATGTGAAGACCTAATTTTATTACCGAAGGCTAGCCTTGAAGTTACTTTCAGATTGCAAGTCAGCTTAATTATTTATAAGATTAATGGTCAAATAGATTTTAAGGAACCAGTAATCTATAATCTGACGGATTGCTTCACTTGGCGGAGTAAGTAGGTACATTCTATGACTATTTTTTGGTACCCAAAAGAACTATCAGCAGGCACACGGACTTTGCTTACGTGTGCAGTTTGTTTTATACAACAACATTATTTATCTATAATTTAGAGTAACAAGAATTTGCACGCGAAAACTGACCAGGAATCCAGTGATTCCTAATTACGAAACTGAAAATCCTGCAAGTGATAGTTTCTGGAGTTCCTGACTCATCTCTCCTTTTCGCCTTTTACTCTCAAAAACTAAAACCTAGTGAAATCACAGGGGAAATGTCAGAGTTTACAATATGTTTTATACATTCTTCCTTCAATGTTCTTTGGCAAAACAATAATGCAGCTAGAGATTAATTCAAAGATAAACAACTTATTATCAATAGTCACCATTAACTTTTTATTGTCATTGTATGTCACAGAATTTTTAAAGCACGCTCATTCCCTTGACACCATATTGCTGCAAACTAGCATTTTGGCATTGGCGCATCAAACTTGATGTGTTGTGATGAAATAAAATGTACTCTATTGCCATATCTTACATTTGCATTCAATATAATTAAAGCAGTCACTAATCTATTTAAGGAACAACAATCATATCACAGCATTCAGGCCTTTACAGATCAGATTTCAGACTAATGTGGTCCAAATAAGAACATTTCCAGGATAATTATCAGAAAATAAACCTACAACTAATTTCTTTCAAGATGGGACTGCACAATGATATAATTCAGTTGCATGAACATGAGGAAATTAAGGATAGACAGATTATCAACCATGTCAGTTAAAACTTATGTTTGCCTCTATCATGTTTCCAACATTGGGCAACTATTACACTTCAATTATCAAATATGTCCTAACATCTATCACACAAATTTTCTCATTTCTAGTGACCAACTAAGTCAGAAGTTTCAGCAAAGCTGACTATCTAAAAGATCCTTTACGGGCAGAAACTGAGGAAAAGTAGTACTAAACGATAACGCAAAAGGAATTCTGCTCACATTATTGCAAACATAATAGAAAGGTTAGAAATTTAACCTTGATAAGGACCCGGTCGTTTAGAGGCTTGAGATCCTTGACATCTTCTGTTTCAAGAACCCCTACGACATCATCCTCCTTCAAAATAAGATGATTAGCTCCATTAAATTCCAGTTCTGTCCCTGCATACTTAGAATACACCACCTGTTTTCCAGTCTGCATATAAGAAGTCAGTTTTTATCAGTTCAAATGGAACCGAATAAAGATTGATCTTTTAATCTAATTGAAACATCTTAGCAGATATATGAGAAATAATCCAAAACAATTATAATAGCCATAAAACCATAGTATGAGAGATTCAAAAGAACTACCTCAAGACTGATGTCTACTTTGGTCTTTCCAATGGTTTTGCCTTCCCCAATAGCAACAACCTCACCTGCCTGAGGTTTAGTCTGTGCAGTGGTCGGAAGTAAAATGCCACCTTGAGTCTTTTCTTCAGAAGTCTTTATTTTTATAAGTACTCTATCACCCAAAGGCTTGACGGAGGTGTACTGCATATATTTCATAAATCCCATCAATATAACACACAATATTCAGTCAAAATCCTCATTATACTCACACTGCATTAACATAATCCTACATATACTCTAGCTTGATTGATTCATAAGTTCATAAAAGTTAACATGAATATCTCATGCAGTATGCTATCCTTTTGATGTGGGAAAAAAGAAGAAGAGGAATATCTCATGCAGGTACTTTTATTCTTCATTATTATTACACTAGTAAATACCATTTTCAACCAGTCTAACATACTGTATGGGAAGTTAATTACCATATTGCAATATATATACATGAAAATTCACACCTTCCCTTCTAAAATCAATAAGATATCAATATAATTCCCTATAAGATTCTACTTATCATCCACAATGCAATGGGTCTCTATAATAGTCTTTAGAACATAAATTTTGCATATTTGCCTTCAAATCTTTCTCCATGCTAAGGTTCCAATATACTTTTACAACTTCCAAATTTCAACAAGAATACCCCCTTTCGATTACTCCAGGAATCAATTGATATCACAACAAAAACAACAAAGCGTTTACCCCAAATATAGGCGGTCATTACATGAATCATATTCTTCCATCCAATTCTATTATGGGTCATTTCCTCCGTTAAGTAACTATTATCATATTCTTCTTAATTAATTTCATAAGTTCTTTTAGGTCTACCCCTAGCTCTCTTTACCTTGTTCACTATAATATTATCATTTTTCCCAACAGGTGCATTAAATGTCTCTATCATACATGACTTCTATCCTCAATAGCAGCACTAGCAACTCTAACTCCTATGAATGCACTCATTGCTTATCCTATCATTTAACGAGTACCTACAAGAACCAATTGATACTAAGAAATAAAAAAACTTTAATTTGAAAAATCAGACACAAGTTAGATGTATACCTTGGGGGAAACAACAGTGGCAGCCTTGACAACAAAACCCCTGTAGGACCTCTGCACGACACCAAGCCCAGAAGCTCCAACTGATGATGGGGCGGCGAATGTGGGTTTAGAGAGGCGAAGCCCATTGAAAGAAGGGACTTTTCCAGTCACTACGGATCCAGATAATTGAAAGGCAGCCATTGATGAATCGAACTGAAGCACAGATATCAGCTTGAAATTAGTAAAAGATGGAAACTTTTCATTTAAGAGTAAGAATCTTAAATTGACTGGAAAAATAACTTTTTTGTTGGGATTAACCAAGCAATAAGTAATTACTCCAATATTGACTGCTATTTAGAAGGATTTAAAATTGGATAAAATCTGAAACGAAAATTTGGGGAAATATTTAAAAAAATGTAGAAAACTCTGGGCATATACCCTTGAGTTAAATCATTCGGAAAAACAATAAAAACAAGATCTCAAAAAAATAAGACGAAATGCCGAGAAAATACCAATTGTTGAAAAAATTGAAAGGTGCCCAACACATTAAACGAAGAAATGATGTAGAATTTTCGATCAAAATCTCACCTTTGTATCACTCTCTTCAGTGAGAAGATAAGGTATTTTGTCCAAAATTAGAACTTTTGAGAAACCCTAATCGAGATCTATTGCGTAGACGTTGCCGGCTTTATCTGAAGACTTGGGTATGATGTTCCTTCTGCACTAATTTACTAACCTCTTCCTCTCGATAATTGTGTTTCAATTTCATTTCCACATTTCGTCTGATTTGCTGGTTGATAGTAAGTTAAAATATTCTTGAGAGACAACGTGCGCGAATCTACATTGTCCTGAGAGTGAAGGATGCTTCTAGAAATAGCTCGGGAGGAAAGCGACTGTGAATGGTCCACTTGGACCGGGTCGGGTTTGGAATGTATACCTTGAAACCTGATCCGAGAAGAAAAATAATTTCGCCTTTTCACTTTATTTCTTTTCTTTTCTTTTGTCGAATATTTTTTAACCTTTCCTTTTCTCTACAAGCAACTGCATTTTTGAGATAAAACATTATATGCAAAACGCGATTATATCTGATTTTGCATTTATATAGATTAAAATCTCAACTAAAAGTAACAACAATTTTCACCTTATGTTCCTGATTTTTGTTCTTTGTCTTGGTTCTTTAGCAATTTTTCTCATAGTCGAAAAACATCAATATTTCTAATACTCATTACTTCTTTCCTTCTTTCTTCTTTCGATAGGAAAATCGTGATAATCAAGTCCTCCACTGCTCTTTATAAGCGCACAAGACAAGAAAAGTGTGTCAGTGTCCATGTCATTAAATGTGCAAAAAGGAATATTAACCATTGGATCATTGACTTTGTAATTGCGCACTGATCTATATGTCAAAATACGTTTAGTGCACATTTAATGTCATGAACCATGTCTAGTAGATACCTCCTCCATGAGAAGTTGAACTCAGAATCTTACAACACTTGCATGAAATTTGAAACATGTGCATCCTTCCACAAAAAGTTAGATGGTGCACAGATACCTTGATATTTAAGTCTGAAACGGTTGTGATACAGATCATGAGTTGTTGAGAATCCCTCAAACTTTTCCAGAATATTTGTTATCCAAGTGTGTAGAGAAAGTATATAAGTAAAAAGAAGGAAAAAAAATGATGCTCTACTCAACAATTCAATTCTTGATAAAAACAGAAAGGAGAACGATGGCAATCATCTAAGAGATAGTATAAAAATTGTATCTGCTATTGATGTTCTCCGATGTTGAACCAAGAGAAAACTTCATGATTCTCCTCTCAAATCCATAGCCATGAGATGTCAGAGTCTCTTGCTTCAGGTTATACCAGGCTAACTTGCTAACATGAAGAGCTATTCCCTCTTGTTATTACCTTTTGAGGATCAAAAAGCATCTTCAGAATGTAATTCAGTCCCGTGGGGATCAAGTCAAGCATAAAAAGGGATTAAGGGGAAGGGATGACGAATACCAATATATACAGATTGGTAGTCGGAATATTTTCTGAATAGAAACCTCAAAAAATCAGAGTAGCCCACAAATAATTATTGGCATATGGAATAACAGGTGAGATTGCAATGAGGTGCGAAACTGTAACTGGAATTGTGAAGTTATAATACACACTATACAGAGTCTAATGAGCCATAAATTACATGATCAACAGTTGTACATAATGAGCACTTCGCTTTTTGCTGCTAATATTAGCAAATTTAACAGGAAGCTTCAGAATCTGATGAATGCATTGCGAACCTCAGTAGCTTCATCGAAGCAAGATCGAAGCTTTTGAACAAGCTTCTACATTATCTACATGCATCTTAATCATGAAGGGGAACATGCTATGTTCTGAAGAGAGCAATTGCGTGCTCTCAGAATATAGATAATGAGCTAAATAGAAAATTGAAGTCATGGGAGAAAAAAAGTGTGTTTATGTTGATTGACAATGTTTATCTGTAATATGTTATGAGCTTGACTGGTAAATGCAGTAAGAACTAAGACACAAACACAGTTCAGATATTGGGTAAGAAGGCTTTTGATGGAAAATGACATTTTCACCCTTATTTTGGTGACATTGCTGAAGAAGATCCAAGTCGAAATGCCAATATCGCAGGGAGTCAAAAGTACACAGATAGCTTTATTTAATTTAGGAGATAACACACTAGAGTCTTTTAAGTAGAAAGAAGCAGACTTTGATATAAGATAATAGGACATCAGAAAATTGGAAGAAAATGAAAACTTAAAAGTAAGGTTTTTCTTGATATTACCTCCTTAAATCTTTAATATTTTGAAATTAATCCCTCAAATCAGGGAAATTACTATTAGGTCCTAGTACAAAGTTGAGCTCACTTCGGTGAAACAACGATCAAATTTATGTATTAAAAAGGAATTAGGAATACAAATTGACGACGTCAATGTTAAGGGGAGCAAAACTAAGAGAGTTTAGAAATTCTTTAGAATATAAATATTTTTGAGATCAAAACCTGTGTATGACAAAGGGATTACAAATTATGCACTATGCAGGCATTAGATGAGTTCGGGTGTTTGAATTATAAAGGCTAGCTTATAGGTGTTTTCTCAAACCAAGGTACTTCAAATTGACAAGATCGATGAAGCTCCAAGTCTTCTCTCAGCAATCAGTCTTCTTCCTGCCATTTTGAAGTGGAAGATAATACCACTGTTGGATAGTGGTATAAACAATTATATGGCAGTCCGCTGCTCTATTTATGTGCTCAAGGCATCTCTGTTGACAGGGATGACTACTAAACTCGTTCTTAAATATGAGGAGGTCGACAATGTTATTATGAAGGAGGAGAACAAAACGGTTGTCAGCATTAAGTAACTTACAGATAGTTGTAGTTTTGTTGTAGAATAAAAATTTTAGCAAACATTAGCTGAAAGACCCCAACAGTTAAATAGGTTACTTTATGAATTAATATCTGCTCCGAAGAATGAGACCACTGAAGAATGAAACCAAGTATACAGATGAAGAAAATACATTATGCTTGAACTAGGAGGAACAAAAGAAAATACTAAAACTTGCTATGCATGATATGCTATAAATAATAAATAAGATGCTAAAATATCAGAAAATTATCAAGAAATTGACCACCAGGGAGATCACTAACCTTAAATGATATCAAGTATCCTTGTATTCCGTAAACACATCTCCAATATCCATCTTAGAATCCTCTGCAAGGGAAGCATCCTCAAGTGTATCAACATCTTCTTCATTCTTGATTCTTAAGAAAGATGGTTTAGTATCATGATCATCGCCAAAAAGTTTATCTTCCTCATCATCGGAACTATCATTGCAACTCTCAATTCTTTTCCTCCTTCCTCAATAACCGGTGAGATGCAAGATCTTTTCCTTCCAAAGATATAAAGGAGATTTATCAATCAACTCTGAACCTTCATATGCTTCTGTCAAAAATGCACTGAATCTCTTTCCCCTTTCAGAAACGTAGAAAATGCCATAGTGCTTCAGCAGTATTCTCATCAGCTTCTGAGGCATAACAAACTCCCGATGAAAATGTGTGAGATGATCTGTAACAAGTCTCTTTTCAATGGTAAAGCTCAATATCTCGTGCATAACTGCAATTGCCCGCTTATCAAATTCTTGTGAACCAGGAGTGAGCCCTCGAGCATTAGCATATGGAGACAGATACGATCTCTTCTGAAAATATTCGATTTTTCCACCAATTCTGAATATTTTCTTGAAATTAGGAGGAAATTTCATCGAAAACGGAAGGGAAAGAATTCATGGTGAATGAGACTCAGGCACAATATTAGTCCCCATCATAGCTCTCTTCTCTATTTCTGTCACAGCCCAAGAAGGATTCCAAGAAGTACGCTCCAAGAACTCAACATCATCCCTTTTAACAACCCTAAAATTTTCGGGGAACATATGAACCCATCTAGTTCTAAAGTCAAATGGAAAGCCGATGTCTCTTCTAAAATGGGCAACTTTGTACATTGCAAGCCTCTTATCCACTGACATCATTAATAACCTTGTGACATATTCAACCGCTTTGTTTGTATGCACTTCAAGGAGCCTATTCTCTTCTTCGATGAGCTCTTCAGCCTTCTCTGTTAGCCCACACCATAAAACTCCTTTCTTGTCTCTGTAGAGCTCGAAAAGCTTTGGAGATTTCTTAATGAAGTCAGAAACCTTGTGAGGTTTGCTGAGATTAATCTGTTGCTTGTATTGTTCCAACCGTCTCAAGGGTATGATTTGTTCCGGTTCTTTCCTAAGAACTTCCATCATAACTAAAACCTTCGATATCACTTTCCATCGTTCTGTAGGAATTTCAAGATCATGCACTCTCTTATTTTGGCTTCTGTCCTGCACTCTTTTACTCTTTGTCATCCACCGCTTTTGTGAAGACCATGCAAGCCAACCGTGAAAGGTTCCATCTTTTACTCTCGGAGGACAAACAAGTGATATCTCGTTAAGCACATTTATGATTCCATTTCTCAAATTCCCAGTTCCAATAATGTGTTTAATCATCATTGGGTCTTGTATGAAGCCAATGAGCACATCAACCTATATATAAGGCAATTTTTAAACCATTAGGAACGAGAACAAATTTGAAGCGTGGCAGCATAAGAATCAAGCTAAGATGGACACGGAAACTCATCTACAACCTGCACAATCCCTCCCGTTTTCGCTTTTCAATCACCCAAAATACATCGAACATGGATAATTAACATCACTATCAAAACAAAAGAGTCTATCCAATGCACCATATACATCAAAATTGCATACAACGAAAAATCATTATTTGTAGCATTTCATCAAACACATGATATGCATGTCAAGTTTTTGAACTTACCAGTTCATGTAGAGCTTGGATTTGCTCAAACTGAAACAAAACCAATGTTGAAACTAACGAAAATGAGTTACATGCTTGGACCTCTTGTTAAGGGTTAAATAAAAAACGTAAAAACATAAAAGTAAGGTTTTTCTTGATATTACCTCCTTAAATCTTTAATATTTTGAAATTAATCCTCAAATCAGGGAAATTACTATTAGGTCCTAGTACAAAGTTGAGCTCACTTCGTGAAACAACGATCAAATTTATGTATTAAAAGGAATTAGGAATACAAATTGATCATCGCCAATGTTAAGGGGAGCAAAACTAAGAGAGTTTAGAAATTCTTTAGAATATAAATATTTTGAGATCAAAACCTGTGTATGACAAAGGGATTACAAATTATGCACTATGCAGGCATTAGATGAGTTCGGGTGTTTGAATTATAAAGGCTAGCTTATAGGTGTTTTCTCAAACCAAGGTACTTCAAATTGACAAGATCGATGAAGCTCCAAGTCTTCTCTCAGCAATCAGTCTTCTTCCTGCCATTTTGAAGGAAGATAATACCACTGTTGATAGTGGTATAAACAATTATATGGCAGTCCGCTGCTCTATTTATGTGCTCAAGGCATCTCTGTTGACAGGGATGACTACTAAACTCGTTCTTAAATATGAGGATCGACAATGTTATTATGAAGGAGGAGAACAAAACGGTTGTCAGCATTAAGTAACTTACAGATAGTTGTAGTTTTGTTGTAGAATAAAAATTTTAGCAAACATTAGCTGAAAGACCCCAACAGTTAAATAGGTTACTTTATGAATTAATATCTGTTCAAGAATGAGACCACTGAAGAATGAAACCAAGTATACAGATAAAAATACATTATGCTTGAACTAGGAGGAACAAAAGAAAATACTAAAACTTGCTATGCATGATATGCTATAAATAATAAATAAGATGCTAAAATATCAGAAAATTATCAAGAAATTGACCACCAGGGAGATCACTAACCTTAAATGATATCAAGTATCCTTGTATTCCGTGAACACATCTCCAATATCCATCTTAGAATCCTCTGCAAGGGAAGCATCCTCAAGTGTATCAACATCTTCTTCATTCTTGATTCTTAAGAAAGATGGTTTAGTATCATGATCATCGCCAAAAGTTTATCTTCCTCATCATCGGAACTATCATTGCAACTCTCACCTTTTCCTCCTTCCTCAATAACCGTGAGATGCAAGATCTTTTCCTTCCAAAGATATAAAGGAGATTTATCAATCAACTCTGAACCTTCATATGCTTCTGTCAAAATGCACTGAATCTCTTTCTTCAGAAACGTAGAAAATGCCATAGTGCTTCAGCAGTATTCTCATCAGCTTCTGAGGCATAACAAACTCCCGATGAAAATGTGTGAGATGATCTGTAACAAGTCTCTTTTCAATGGTAAAGCTCAATATCTCGTGCATAACTGCAATTGCCCGCTTATCAAATTCTTGTGAACCAGGAGTGAGCCCTCGAGCATTAGCATATGGAGACAGATACGATCTCTTCTGAAAATATTCGATTTTTCCACCAATTCTGAATATTTTCTTGAAATTAGGAGGAAATTTCATCGAAAACGGAAGGGAAAGAATTCATGGTGAATGAGACTCAGGCACAATATTAGTCCCCATCATAGCTCTCTTCTCTATTTCTGTCACAGCCCAAGAAGGATTCCAAGAAGTACGCTCCAAGAACTCAACATCATCCCTTTTAACAACCCTAAAATTTTCGGGGAACATATGAACCCATCTAGTTCTAAAGTCAAATGGAAAGCCGATGTCTCTTCTAAAATGGGCAACTTTGTACATTGCAAGCCTCTTATCCACTGACATCATTAATAACCTTGTGACATATTCAACCGCTTTGTTTGTATGCACTTCAAGGAGCCTATTTCTTCTTCGATGAGCTCTTCAGCCTCTCTGTTAGCCCACACCATAAAACTCCTTTCTTGTCTCTGTAGAGCTCAAAAGCTTTGGAGATTTCTTAATGAAGTCAGAAACCTTGTGAGGTTTGCTGAGATTAATCTGTTGCTTGTATTGTTCCAACCGCCTCAAGGGTATGATTTGTTCCGTTCTTTCCTAAGAACTTCCATCATAACTAAAACCTTCGATATCACTTTCCATCGCTCTGTAGGAATTTCAAGATCATGCACTCTTATTTTGGCTTCTGTCCTGCACTCTTTTACTCTTTGTCATCCACCGCTTTTGTGAAGACCATGCAAGCCAACCGTGAAAGGTTCCATCTTTTACTCGGAGGACAAACAAGTGATATCTCGTTAAGCACATTTATGATTCCATTTCTCAAATTCCCAGTTCCAATAATGTGTTTAATCATCATTGGGTCTTGTATGAAGCCAATGAGCACATCAACCTATATATAAGGCAATTTTAAACCATTAGAAGCGAGAACAAATTTGAAGCGCAGCATAAGAATCAAGCTAAGATGGACACGGAAACTCATCTACAACCTGCACAATCCCTCCTTTTGCTTTCAATCACCCAAAATACATCGAACATGGATAATTAACATCACTATCAAAACAAAAGAGTCTATCCAATGCACCATATACATCAAAATTGCATACAACGAAAAAATTATTTGTAGCATTTCATCAAACACATGATATGCATGTCAAGTTTTGAACTTACCAGTTCATGTAGAGCTTGGATTTGCTCAAACTGAAACTCAAAACACTGTTAAAATCACACCGCATGATCCCACCACCAAAAATGTGGTCTTGGAACAAAAATATAGGAATTTATAAGAATGAAGATGACTACGGTTTTCAAAAAAGAACTGATCTTGACGGATTATGATTAAAAATCTAATTTTTGAATCCAATTCAGTTAGATTTTGCAGAGAAAAATCAACTGAGATAGCGGGTGGATTGTTAGACATAAGAACAGGAAAAGAAAAACAACGAAAGGTAAGAGGAAAAAAGAAACGATAAATAACAAGTATAAAAGGATTATACTGCCACGAATAATATAAAAAAATAAAGGTTTATATGAAAAACAACCCAAACTTAAACCAGATTATGCTTTCTCAAAATTCGTACGGGTCTCTCATATCTCCATCCTCACAAACTCACTCGACAATGGCGGCGTCGGCAGCCGTGGCAGCTTCTAGAACCTCCCCTCACTCCCGAAGCTCCTACGGCCTTCTAGAACCTTCCATTTGCCACGTCGCCTCCTCTGCCGCGCCTCCTCGTCCGCCGCCGCCACCGACGTCATCTCCGTCCTCGAACAGCGGGGCTCATCGAATCCATCACAAACGAAAACCTTAGGTCAGCATCATCCTCCAGCACGAATCTCAAAGTCTACTGTGGCTTGACCCCACGGCCGAGAGCCTCCACTTAGGTAACCTCCTCGGCCTCATCGTCCTATCCTGGTTCCGTCACGGCCACACCCCGTCGCCGTCATCGGCGGCGCCACCGGTTGCGTCGGTGATCCCTCTGGCAAAAGCCTCGAGCGACCAGAATTAGATATAGAAACCCTAGAAAATAACAGTAGAGCAATTAAGCAGCTAATCTCTAAAATATTGGGAAATTCAGTTGGGGGTCTTGCTAAAGATGCGATTTTGGACGTGGGTTCTGAAAATGAGAGCGATTCGGTTGTGATTTTGGATAATTACGATTGGTGGAAGGGGATTACGTTGTTGGATTTCCTCAAAGAGGTTGGGAGGTTTGCTAGGGTTGGGACTATGATGGCGAAAGAGAGCGTGAAGAAGAGATTGAGCTCGGAAGAGGGAATGAGCTACACTGAATTCACTTACCAATTGCTACATATCTTTCTCTACTTGTTCAAGAATCATGGAGTAAATGTTCAGATTGGGGAAGTGATCAATGGGGAATATAACCGCTGGGACTTGATTCGAAAGATATTGCAGGTTGAAGGAGCTTATGGATTGACCTTCCCCCTTTTGTTGAAGAGTGATGGCACAAAGTTTGGGAAATCTGAAGGAGGAGCCATTTGGTTATCACCCGCAATGCTGTCGCCTTATAAGTTCTATCAGTATTTCTTCTCGGTGCCCGATGTAGATGTTATTAGGTTCTTGAAGATTTTAACTTTTTTGAGTATGGAGGAGATTAGGGAGTTGGAGGAGGGAATGAAGAAGCCTGGTTATGTTCCAAATGCAGTGCAGAGAAAGCTAGCAGAAGAAGTGACTCGTTTTGTTCATGGAGAAGAGGGTTTAGTTGAGGCATTGAAGGCAACTGAAGCTCTAAGACCAGGAGCAGAGACTAAGTTAGATTGGGAAACAATTGAAGGAATAGCTGAGGATGTTCCATCATGTTCTTTGGCTTATGATCAAGTGTTGAATTCTTGTCTAGTTGATCTTTCGGTTTCTACTGGTTTGCTTAATAGTAAGTCTGCAGAGATTACTGAAGCAAGGGGGCTTTATTTGAACAATAGAAGGATTGATAATGATGACAAGATGATTGATGTGGATGATATTGTTAATGGGAAAGTGTTGTTGTTGTCTGCAGGGAAGAAGAATAAGATGGTCATAAGGGTATCATGATTTTGAAGAATGAGATGGTTATAACTTATAAGGGTATCATGATTCTTTCTCCTAAACAATTTTTCAGAGTTTTAAGATTTTGTTATTTACTGATTTTCTGTATATGTGTTGATCGTTCATTTTGAGGAAAATAAAGTACTATTTTGTCATTTGAGCATTAATATCCCAATTTATGGTTTTGGGTTGTATATGTATTTATCTCAATTGCTTGACTGCCTCTTTAATGTGTTCAACTCAATCCTAATGTAAATCTTGTTCTCTTTGTTTTTGAATCCTATACCTCATTTTTTCAGTAGGTATGTATTGATACTCCACGTCATTTGGTTCAGGTGCCCTGAAGTTACAAACACGCTTACTAGCTGCCTGTTTTCATACTACATAACGGAACGAATTTATGTTGCAACCACCATCTGTGTTATTTGGATTTCTTCACCTATACAATCCCACTACAAACTAATCGAAGTTGATAACTTTGATTTTAGTTAATTTATGTACCTGCTTGAAGCAAAGTTCTATTTTGCAGCTTGTTTCGGCGGAAGACCTAGGGTTCCTCACGCCTCCCGCTGCTCACTGATCTCCCGCCTCTCTTTCTCGATCTCCCCGGCTTCCTCACGCCCTCCTCCTTTCATCCTCCTCCAGCTCTCCTACTCCCGCTTCCACTCTCGGCCAGCGGTCGACTTCGCTCCCGCCCACTCGCTCCGGGCGGGGTCGACTCGCTACCAGGATTCTCTTCAGGTGAAAGATCTTAACTCTGATATGTGATCTTTGCTGGTTTAAGCTTAAGATTTGACCTAGTTCTTGTAATTTGAGCATCTGCTTTCAATCCATGTGCAATCTCAAAGAGATTAATGATTTTTGACTTAGTTCTTGTAATTTGACCTAGTTCTTGTATTCTGAGACCAATCTTTCGTTATTAGTCTTTTTTCTTAGTTCTTGTAATTTGACCTAGTTCTTGTAATTTGACCTAGTTCTTGATTGTTCTGCATCATTTATGGTCTTCTATTTTGTCTCAAAATTTAGTCTCCTAAAATTCGTTATTAATCTGTTTTTGCCCCTTTTTACTTGAAATTCATTGAGAACTCATGATGTTAAAAGGATATGTTACATTATTAGTAGCATTATTACTATAAATAATTTATTAAAGTGGTTTGTGGTATTATATTGTGCATTTGAACTGTAGAAAAATCATGACAAGTAGATGAATATCAATTATTAATATTGCTAGACTTTTGTAGCTAGATTTGAACTGTAGGATTGATCATGACAAGTTTTATAAATTAGCTAGATTTGAACAAGTAGATGAATATCAAGTTTTGAGCTTGTTTAGCTCCATATTGTGGTTTTGAGCTTGTTTAGCTCTATGTTGTGCTTGTTGAGCTTGTTTAGCTCCATATTGTGGTTTTGAGCTTGTTTAGCTCTATGTTGTGCTTGTTGAGCTTGTTTAGCTCCATATTGTGCTTGTTGAGCTTGTTTAGCTCCATATTGTGGTTTTGAGCTTGTTTAGCTCTATGTTGTGCTTGTTGAGCTTGTTTAGCTCCATATTGTGGTTTTGAGCTTGTTTAGCTCCATATTGTGGTTTTGAGCTTGTTTAGCTCTATGTTGTGCTTGTTGAGCTTGTTTAGCTCCATATTGTGGTTTTGAGCTTGTTTAGCTCCATATTGTGGTTTTGGGTTTTGAGCTTGTTTAGCTTCATATTGTGCTTGTTGAGCTTGTTTAGCTCCATATTGTGGTTTTGAGCTTGTTTAGCTCCATATTGAGCTTGTTGAGCTCCATATTGTGCTTGTTTAGCTCCATATGTTAAATTAACTATCTCCATATTGTGGATTTGATCATGTCAAACTACCCGTTAATATATCCATTGTAAAGTCATAAAAAGGTTGTTGGCAATTTTCTTAAAAGTTTTCATATGCAACCAAACAAAAGAAAAGGAAAACTTGACATTTCTTAAAAGTACAAGGCCCATTTTTTGTTTTGAACCAAACACAAGAAAAGTAAAATTTGTACTTTTAACTTCTCAATATTTTATTTGGGTGGAAAACATTTCCCATCAAAATGGGTGGAAAATATTTCCTAGTTGAGTTTTCCATGAACCAAATACCCCTAAGCATAATCTGGTTTGTTGGGTTTTTGCATATAAACCCTTTGTCTTTTGTATATTATTCAAGGCCAGTATATTCCTTTTATCGTTTCTTTTTCTACCTTTCGCTGTTTTTCTTTTCCTGTTCTTATTTCTAACAATCCACCCGCTATCTCAGTTGATTTTCTCTGCAGAATATAACTAAATTGATTCAAAATTATTTTTAATCATAAACCAACGCCAAGATCAGTTCTTTTTGAAAACGTAGTCAAGTCTTCCTTCTTATAAATACCCTCTGAAATTCACATCTCTTTTGTTCCAAGACACGACATTTGGTGCGATCGCCATGTGTGATTTTAACAGTGTTTTGAGTTTCAGTTTGAGCAAATCCAAGCTCTAGATGAACCGTAAGTTCAGAAACTTGGGATGCGGTCACGGTTTGATGAAATGCTGCAAATAATGGTTTTCGTTGTTTGTAATTTTGATGCATATGGTGCATCGGATAGACTCTTTTGTTTTGATTGTGATGTAAATTATCCATGTTAGATGTATTTTGGGTGATTGAAAAGCAAAACGGAGGGATTGTGCAGGTTGTAGATGAGTTTTTAAGGCCCATCTTAGCTTGATTCTTATGCTGCCATGCTTTTAATTTGTTTATTCCTAACGGTTTAAAATTTGCCTTATATATAGGTTGATGTGCTCATTGACTACATACAAGACCTAATGATGATTAAACACATTATTGGAACTGGGAATTTGAGAAATGGAATCATAAATGGGCTTAACGAGATATCAGTTGCTTGTCCTCCGAGAGTAAAAGATGGAATCTTTTAAAGTTGGTTTGCCTGGTCTTCACAAAAGCGGTGGATGACCAAGAGTAAAAGAGTGCAGGACAGAAGCCAGAATAAGAGGGTGCACGATCTTGAAATTGCTACAGAACGATGGAAAGTGATGTCAAAAGTGTTAGTTATAATGGAAGTTCTTAGGAAAGAACCAGAACAAATCATACCCCTGAGACGGTTGGAACAATACAAGCAACAGATTAATCTCAGCAAGCCTCACAAGGTTTCTGACTTCATTAAGAAATCTCCAAAGCTTTTCGAGCTCTACAGAGACAAGAAAGGAGTTATGTGGTGTGGGCTAACGGAGAAGGCTGAAGAGCTCGTCGAAGAAGAGAATAGGCTCCTTGCTTATACAAACAAAGCGGTTGAATATGTCACAAGGTTATTGATGATGTCAGGATAAGAGGCTTCCAATGGACAAAGTTGCCCATTTTAGAAGAGACATTCGCTTCCATTTGACTTCAGAACTAGATGGGTTCATATGTTTCCAAAATTTTAGGGTTGTTAGAAGGGATGATGTTGAGTTCTTGGAGCTTACTTCTGGAATCCTTCTTGGGCTGTGACAGAAATAGAGAAGAGAGCTATGATGGGGACTAATTATGCCTGAGTCTCATTCACCAGAATTCTTTCGCCTGCTTCCGATGAAATTTCTCTCCAATTTCAAGAAAATATTCAGAATTGGTGGAAAAATCTAACATTTTCAGAAGAGATCGTTCGTCTCCATATGCTGATGCTCGAGAGCTCACTCCTGGTTCACAAGAATTTGATAAGCTGGCAGTTGCAGTTATGCACTAGATATTGAGCTTTACCATTGAAAAGAGACTTGTTACAGATCATCTCACACATTTTCGCCGGGAGTTTGTTATGCCTCAGAAGCTGATGAGAATACTGCTGAAGCACTATGGCATTTTCTACGTTTCTGAAAGGGGAAAGAGGTTCAGTGCATTTTTGACAGAAGCATATGAAGGTTCGGAGTTGATTGATAAATCTCCTTTATATCTTTGGAAGGAAAAGATCTATGCCTCACCGGTTATAGAGGAAGGAGGAAAAGAATTGAGAGTTACAATGATAGTTTCGATGATGAGGAAGATAAACTTTTCGGCGATGATCATGATACTAAACCATTTTTCTTAAGAATCAAGGATGAAGAAGATGTTGATACACTTGAGGATGCTTCCCTTGCAGAGGATTCTGAGATGGATATTGGAGATGTGTTTGAGGAATACAAGGATACTTGATATCATTTAAGGTTAGTGATCTCCTGGTGGTCAATTTCTTGATAATTTTCTGATATTTCAGCATCTTATTTATTATTTTCTGCATATCATGCATAGCAAGTTTTAGTATTTTCTTTTGTTCCTCCTAGTGCAAGCATTATGTATCTTCTTCATCTGTATGCTTGATTTCATTCTTCAGTGGTCTCATTCTTCGAGCAGATATTAATTCATGAAATAACTTATTTAACTGTTGGGACTTTTCAGCTAATGTTTGCTAAAATTTTATTCTGCAACAAAACTACAACTATCTGTAAGTTACTTAATCCTGACAACCGTTTTATGAGCAGCAATTTCTTTTTTAACCATATTTGGGAGCAATTTTCCTTTTTAACTGTCTCTTTTTCTTTTACTGGTCAAATAAAGGCATTTACTGACTACAGGTTGGAGTGTGTTTGTTAGTACAAAAGACTTTTGCTGGAGATTCTGTCCTCTTCATACGGTATTTTAATGAACACAGGTGAAAAATATTTGTTCAATATCTATGTTCAAGTATCTCTAACACAGGATACCATTTTCTTTATATCAGAGACGATAAATCACAGCTTCTCTTGGGAAGTAGGCGTGCCAATAGACAACAGCCTGCTCTAGCATCATCGGTGCTATCTAGTGATAGCATGCATATTGGAATCTTTGCCGCTGGTCATGCTGCTGCAAATAACAGCCCATTTACTATCTTTTATAACCCAAGGTGTGAACTTGTATTCTTTAAAGGGTTAATTGGGGATAGGCTCTTGGAAAGAGTTGTATCATTGCAGATCTAGGTAGCACGGATATGGGTGTGGACACGACACGAACACGGCAAATTTATAAAATGTAGGACTGGGACACGGGTTAAATCAAACTGAGAATAATACTTAACAACAAAAGTTTAGATAAGATCGCATGATATAATACGATGGGTATTTTATATCTAAGTAATGGGTATCAATTTTCGGTTCAAAACCCATTGGTTTTGAACCCGATATTACCAAAGAAACTAGTTTAGAGTGTAAGTAATGGGAAATCGGGTTCGCTTTGAATCACACGTGTCCATGGTGTGTCCATGGAGAATCTGTGTCCCACATATGGGACACGGACACGGCACCCAAAAAACGTTGGTTCGAAAGTAACCTAGTTGCAAATAGACCCGAGGAAAATTGTAGCAGATAGACCTCCTGAAGAGGGTCAAATTTTTTCACTCAGGTGGTCTATCTGCAACAATAAAACTACAAGGGTAGTAAGTTCAATTTGGTGATAGTATAAGGGGCTATTTACAGTTAATCCTTCTTTCAAAGCATTATGCACAAACTAAATTGTTGGCTATAATTCAGCTTATTGAAGTACTTGTGTTTTAAATAGAACGAGCCCATCAGAATTTGTTGTTCCTTTGGCCAAATACAACAAGTCAATGTACACCCAAGTCTCTCTTGGTATGAGATTCAGGATGCTGTTTGAGACCGAGGAGTCTGGAGTAATGAGATACATGGGAACAATCACTGGCATCAATGATTTGGATCATGTTCGTGGAAAAGTTCACAGTGGCGTAATCTGCAGGTATGGATATAATAGTGGCTGTTACCATTGTACAAACAAGGTTTTTAGAATTTTAATGGAAACATATTATAATATTCCAACACTTGCATATAAGTTATGCTGTCCATTTATGACGTTAGTACTTTTTCATTCCTTATCACCATAGAATCATGAGTAAACCACATCCAGAATATGAAAAAAGAAAAAAAAAATGCTGTTGATTTATGACGTTAGTACTTTTTCATTCCTTATCACCATAGAATCATGAGTAAACCACATCCAGAATATGAAAAAAGAAAAAAAAAAAAAAGAAAACTTCATCCAAAAATATTAAGGAAGTGTTTAAGGAGGAGCTTCAATTTGTGCCTGTTTATCTGTAGAGCTCGACAAACCTGGGATGAAGGGTATGTCAAATCATTCAATATTTCTCTGATATATTTTCCTATAAGAACTTATAGCTTTAATTATAGCCTTAGTTCAGTTCAGAAGCAATACTATCTTAAGTATAGTCATTGATGAACCATTTATAGTCCCTCACAGTCCTCGTGTTAATTAGGTTGACTGGGATGAATCGACAGCTACTGAAAGAAGAACAAGAGTATCACTATGGGAAATTGAACCTGTGACAACTCCTTTTATATATGCCCTCCTCCTTTTTCAGACCAAAGTTCCCTAAACAACCAGGGATGCCAGGTATGCTTATTTTGAAACTATCATTAAGGACCTCCCATTACAATAGTTATATTATTTTTATATTCTGTATGAGATATAGCTTAACTGGGTTTTTGGCAGTTGCCAAAAATAGCTCTTTGTTTCTGTAATATTCATATGCTCCAAATTTCTGCTAAATAACAAGTGAACTAGCATGGCATGTGCAATTTGATTTCTGTAGGGTCAGAGATAATAAAAATTGGACTGTGAATTTGAACTTTTCAATAGGTTCTGCAAGAACTAGTTGATTTTTTTAAATGTATTACATGACACCAATTTTCTGCTAGTTAGTGAGTGAAGGGCAGTGCATGTGCATTTTGATTTTTGTAGGGTCAGATAATCTAAGGAATTGAATTATGAGTTTGATGTTTTTAATTGGTTGAGAAGTTCTTATCTATAAGCTAAACTTGGATGGTAGGTAGACAATAAAATGTAAGCTGAGCAAAGATGTGGTAGGATTTTACTATGGAAAGCTCTTATCTAAATGAAAATTTGCCATGTGCTTATTTAGAATATTTGAAATTCATAATATTGAGTTAGAATATTGGTGTCGATATTTGTCTTAAGGTCTATTAAAGGATTATGCATTATCTTTTTTAATCTTTATTTCTTTTTTAAAAGGATTATGCAGTATCTAATTTCCTTCTTGGTGCATCTTTTTTTTAAATAATATTCATTATTTTCTATGTAAACAATCTTTATTCCAAAGGACTGTTCTATTAAGCATCCTTCATACATTCAGTCTCTTAAGAATTCCTTTCAAGTTATCGCACAAATATTACTACACATTAATAATATTTCTATATCCTTATATCGCATGTTCTTAATTTCAACATCATAACTTAGTAGCGAAGTGTGTGAATTTGCAGATGATGACTCTGATGTTGAGAATGCATTTAAAGGGCAATGCCATGGCTCAACGACGATTTCAGCATGAAAAGCCCTCAAAGCTCAGTCTTTCCAGGCCTAAGCCTTGTCCAATGGATGGCTATGCAACAAAACCCTCAGCTAATCCCTCGGCGTCTCAACCCTCATTCATCCCTTCCATTTCCCAAGATAGTCTCAGTAATGATAGCACATCCAAAATCCTAAATTTTCAATCCCATTCCTCCCTTTTCCCAAACCTCCAGTTCCCTCCAAAACAACAAATTCAGCAATTGGATCAGTTTCAGCAATTACCTATTTCCTGGAATCAACAGCAGCAGCAGCAAAATCCACAGCATCATCAGCAACAACAAAACTCTGTCCATTTACTGCAACAGCAACCACAACAGCAGCAGCAGAAGCAGCAGCATTTACAGAGAGCTCTTAGTGAAGGATCGATGGAACTTAAGCAACCGAAACCTTCCAATAATCAAATTCCATCTCTGAACCAGTTACAAAATCAGAACTTGCAAATGCCCGTGCTTTCAAAACCTGGAAATCAGCTTCAACAACCATCATCTCAGCCAATATCGCCTCAAGTTTTTCAATTTCAGCAGCAGCAGCAGCAGCAGCAGCTTCAATTGCAATTACTTCAGAGGCTACAACAGCAACAGCCTCCCTCTGAATTCATTCCTCAAACACATTCTCAAATGTGTAATCAAATTCCAGCAAATAACTTAATGTGTCATCAGAAATCTCAGATACTAGCTCGAGCTCATTCAAATATCACAGAACCCGATGCCCCTTCATGCTCAACATCAGTTTCTCCTCGAATTCAGGAAGAAGAAGCACTTCCCCAATGGACAGTCTTCTTCAAGAATCGAACCAAACCAGAAGCTAGACTTAAACAACACGAAAGAAGAGAGTCTGATCAATTGGATGCTTCATCTGCAACCTCTTTTGTTTGGATGGCAGTGCAAATGACTGCTTTCTTTCCTCCTGTTTCTTTAGATAATGATGTTCAAATTGGTGGAGTTAGTAATAATGATGGTTTGTTGCCTGATGTGATGATGTCAAGGGATTTGGATCTGGTTTTGGAAATCAAAGAGAGGTTGAAACTGAGATTTCTACTGCGCATTAGTTCTCAATCGCTTGGGGTTGCTGATATGGCATTTAGGCCTGGGTGTTGAATGATGCTGGTATTAATGAGAATGGGATTTTGGGTCGAGGGATTTGGGTTAACCAACCACAGCGGATGAGGACATATACTAAGGTATGATACATTTTGAAGGATATATTTGTATTCATCATTGTTGGTTCCTCACCAAATGATAATAATAATGCATTTTACATTTATGTAAAAAGAATGATGAGTTCAAAGCTAGATATGTGGTTAGACCATCTAATAATACTGTGCTAACTATTCAAGAGGAAAAGGAAGAAAAACTACCTATGGTATTGATGTTTTGAACTTACTGCCTCTCTAGTTTAATTTTTGCAGATAGAATCCCTTAGTGAAGATGCTTTCACTCTTTTACCCTCTGGGAGTCTATTTGTCAGAAAACAATTTACTTTCTCAAGGGTTAAAAAGTAAAAAGAATTGCAACCCAGGGTCTCCATCTGTGACAACAAAACTACAGGGCTAGTAAATTCAAAACAACGATACTATAGGGTCTATGTGCAATTGACCCAAGAGTAAAACAAAACCCTAGCTAACATAAGGTTTCTTTTGAACCAGTTACAAGACTATGGATATGTTTGTGCATGTAAATGTTAGATAAATGGCAGGTTATGATTACTTAAGATTAAATTTTTTTTGCATTTCATAGGTTCAAAAGCGTGGATCTGTTGGAAGATCCATCGATGTCACCCGTTACAGAGGCTATGATGACCTACGTCAAGACCTAGCTCGCATGTTTGGAATTGAAGGGCAACTCGAAGACCCTCATAGAACCGATTGGAAACTAGTGTACGTAGATCATGAGAACGATATTCTCTTGGTTGGAGATGACCCTTGGGAGTAAGTTCAAATCTAAATTTAATGAATTTTATGTAGTTTGTGATTTCTAATGTTGACGATATTGTTCTGTATTATGTGTGTGCAGGGAGTTTGTGACTTGTGTTCAGAGCATCAAGATATTGTCAGCAGCAGAGGTTCAACAGCTGCATCATTTCATTGGCTTAATGAAATAGAGGTTTCGAGGAGAGGTCTGGATCACTGTATTTAAGATGTTTGTTGTAACCACAGAAATCAGAAAGTGCGAAATATAAAACTCTTTAGGTGAAAGTATCATTATATAACTGTAGGCTCTACTAACACAGAGAGTATGGATGCTGAGGAGCTCTTGGTTTTGTTATAAAGGGAATGTTTTCTGGTTTACTTGAGCATTGTTTATCAAGTGTGTTTTCTGGTTTACTTGGACATTGTTCATCAAGTTGGGTGTTTCAACATATATATGTGATTTTTTGGCTGAGTAGTTTCTTGGCTAGTCTTGTTGCGTTCTCAAGATATATATGTGTTGTTTTGGCTTAGTAGTTTCTTCGCTAGTCTATGTTTCATCAGCATCTGCTCAATGTTGCTCAATCTTCCAGTCATACTCAGCTTAAATAAATTAAGAGTTAATTACAGCTTGGAACTATTTTTCCTATGGGATTGAAGAGTCACATAGTTTCATGAGAACTATGTGCAATAAATTACCTTTTGTTCTGTATTTAACTGGCAAAAAGACTGTCAACAAAATGGCTAGAAGCCACAAATCCGTACACCTGCAATTATCCCTGAATTGTAACACTTCCTGCACTTCAAGACCAAACAACGTCTTATGTAGATGAGAATGATTTTTTATTCTCACTGACGGTTCCCATAAAATTTACCCATTTTTCATTTTTCATTCTTCATTCCGAAACAAGTCACAACCAAAATCAATTAGCCATTAGTGCAGAAATCTTCAAACCAACATGCAAAGTTTCAAAACAACCAAACCGAAAGTGACACATAACAGCCGAGAACCTAAACTACTTCAGGCAACACATTATGCCAAGAGTCAAGCTGCAGAAAAGCACAACTCAAAACTGAAATATATTAGATAACGCACTGTCACTGAATCATACTACAAAAGCTGCAATGGCCTCCTTCTGCCACTACACTGAACACGACATCTTCTAAAGTTCATGCAGTTCTCCAAAACAAAATGGCTAAAACAATGCTATATAGCTCTAGGAGAGAACAGCCATGACATCCGAGCTCGAAGGGCAATGTAGTCGGAACCATCGGCACTCTTGAACTCGCTCCCAGCATTGGAGAAGAACAGTGCTGCCCGCAGCGATGGTCAGTGGTTTTCTGTTGCCCTCCTCGTCCAATGTTCCAGGACCAACTGCAACGACCTGATTCAAAACAGCAAAGAAAGAAAAAGAATCAATCATCATATCCAATCCCTCACTTGCATCTATAGGCTTTTCCTCACATGAAGACTCTTAGGTTTTGCAAAGGGTTGCTTAAATACACCCCTGAACTATTGCCTGGTTGCAGATAGACCACCATGTAGTGATATTGTTGAAGACCCATGAATGTAATTCTTCCCCTTTTACCCTCAGAGAAAATTAATTTTTAATAGATCCCTGAGGGTAAAAGAGTCAAAACATTTCCCTTGAGGGGTCTATCTGCAAATTGGACAAGAATACACAGGGTCTATCCGCAACAAAAGAACTCACGGAGGTCTATTAAGTCTATTAACAACTAACCCTTATGAAAATGAATACCAGGGCAACTGGAACTGGGCTCTTCTCAGAGTTTCCACAAAGTTTTTGACTCCAAAGTTTTAACGCCATCATGGTTGAAGGAGAAGGAAAGGCAATC
The DNA here is from genome assembly GCA_012295165.1 of Asparagus setaceus. Lineage (NCBI taxonomy): Eukaryota > Viridiplantae > Streptophyta > Magnoliopsida > Asparagales > Asparagaceae > Asparagus > Asparagus setaceus. Next base: position 1,773,939 of record CM022709.1, on the reverse strand, counting down.
TTACCGCTCCAATGGAGGGTTTTTCCTTGGCAGCTTCGTTAAAAGCAGACCTCCAGCGGTTTTCTGCTCAGCTTCAGCAACCTGAAACACAAAATGGATGTGAAGACCTAATTTTATGACCAAGGCTAGCCTTGAAGTTACTTTCAGATTGCAAGTCAGCTTAATTATTTATAAGATTAATGGTCAATTAGATTTTAAGGAACCAGTAATCTATAATAATCTGATGGATTGCTTCACTTTGTGGATTGAGTAGGTATGTTCCATGACTATTTTTGGTACCCAAAAGAACTATCAGCAGGCACACAGTTCAGTATACTTACATGTGCAATTTGTTTTATACAACACAGCATTATTTATCTATTAAATTAGAGTAACAATAATTTGCATAATAAAGACTGACCAGGAATCCAAATGATTCCTAATTACAAAACTGAAAATCCTGCAAGTGAGTCTCTGAGTTCCTGATTCATCTCTCCTTTTCACCTTTTACTCTAAAAAATAAAACCTAGTGAAATCGCATTCAGGAAATGTTAAAGAGTTCACAATAAGTTTCATACATTCTTCCTTCAATGTTCTTTGACAAAACAATAATGCAGCTGGAGATTAAATCAGAGATGCACAACTTATTATCAATAGTCACCATTGACTTTATTGCCATGCCATTGTATGTCACAGAATTTTTAAAGCACTCATTCTCATGACATCATATTGCTGCAAACTAGCATTTTGGCATTGGTGCATCAAACTTGAACCATGTGTTGTGATGAAATAAAACTGTACTCTCTTACCGTGATCTTACATTTGCATTCAATACAATTAAAGCAGTCACTATGCTATTTAAGGAACAACAGTCATATCATAGCATTCAGGCCTTTGCAGATCAGATTTCAGACTAATGTGGTCCAAATAAGAACATTTCCAGGATAATTATCAGAAAACAAACCTACAACTAATTTCTTTCAAGATGGAGTGCACAATGATATAATTCAGTTGCAGGAACATAAGGAAATTAAGGTTTGACAGATTATCAACCATGTCAGTTAAAACTTATGCTTGCCTCTATCATGTTTCCAACATTGGGGAACTATTACATTTCAGTTATTAAACATGGCCTAACATCTATCACACAATGCTTCTCATTTCTAGTGACCAACTAAGTCAGAAGCTTCAGCAAAGCTGACCATCTAGAAGATCCTTTACAAGCAGAAGGTGAGGAAAAGTAGTACTAAACGATAATGCACGAGTACTGCTCACATATTTGCAAACATAATAGAAAGGATAGAAATTTAACCTTGATAAGGACCTGGTCGTTTAGAGGCTTGAGATCCTTAACATCTTCTGTTTCAAGAACCCTACGACATCATCCTCCTTCAAAATAAGATGATTAGCTCCATTAAATTCCAGTTCTGTCCCTGCATACTTAGAATACACCACCTGTTTTCCAGTCATGATAAAAATGTATAAGAAGTTAGTTTTTTTTTTAGTTCAAATAGAATTGAATAAAGATTTATCTTTTAATCTAACTGAAACAACATCTTAACAGATATATGAGAAATAATCCAAAACAATTATAACAGCCATAAAACCATAGTATGAGAGATTCAAAAGAACTACCTCAAGACTGATGTCTACTTTGGTCTTTCCAATAGTTTTGCCTTCCCCAATAGCAACAACCTCACCTGCCTGAGGTTTAGTCTGTGCAGTGGTCGGAAGTAAAATGCCACCTTGAGTCTTTTCTTCAGAAGTCCTTATTTTTACAAGTACTCTATCACCCAAAGGCTTGATGGAGGTGTACTGCATATATTTCATAAACGCCATCAATATAACACACAACATTCAGTCAAAATCCTCATTATACTCACACTGCATTAACATAATCCTACATATACTCTAGCTTGATTGATTCATAAGTTCATAAAAGTTAACATGAATATCTCATGCAGTACTTTTAGATTCTTCATTATTATTACACTAGTAAATACCATTTTCAACCAGTCTAACATACTGTATGGGAAGTTAATTACCATATTGCAATATATATACTGAAAATTCACGCCTTCCCTTGTAAAATCAATAATATATCAATATACTTCCCTATAAGATTCTACTTATCATCCACAATGCAATGGGTCTCTATAATATTCTTTAGAACATAAATTTTGCATATTTGCCTCCAAGTCTTTCTCAGTGCTAAGGTTCCAATATACTTTTACAAATTCCAAATTTCAACAAGAATACCCCTTTCAATTAATCCAGAAATCAATTGATATCACAACAAAACAACGAAGCCTTTACCCCAAAATATTGGGGTCAAAACATGAATCATATTCTTCCATCCAGTTCTATTATGGATCATTTCCTCCATTAAGTAACTATTATCATATCCTTCTTAATTGATTTCATCTAAGTTCTTTTAGGTCTACCCTAGCTCTTTTAGCCTTGTTCACTATAATATTATCATTTTTCCCAACAGGTGCATTAAATGTCTCTATCATACATGACTTCTATCCTCAATAGCAGCACTAGCAACTCTAACTCCTATGAAAGCAATCATTGCCTATCCTATCAAGAAAGTACCAACAAGAACCAATTGATACTAAGAAATTAAAAGCTTTATATTTGAAAAATCAGACACAGGGTAGATGTATACCTTGGGGAAACAACAGTGGCAGCCTTGACAACAAAACCCTGTAGGACCTCTGCACGACACCAAGCCCAGAAGCTCCAACTGATGATGGGGTGGCTAATGTGGGTTTAGAGAGGCGAAGCACATTGAAAGAAGGGACTTTTCCAGTCACTACGGATCCAGATAATTGAAAGGCAGCCATTGATGAATTGAACTGAAGCACAAATATCAGCTAGAAATTAGTCAAAGATGGAAACTTTTCATTTAAGAGTAAAAATCTTAAATTGACTGGAAAAATAACTTTTGTTGGGATTAACCAAGCAATAAGTAATTACTCCAATATTGGCTGCTATTTAGAAGGATTTAAAATTGGATAAAATCTGAAACGAAAATTTGGGGAAATATTAAAAATGTAGAAAACTCTGGGCATTTACCCTTGAGTTAAATCATTAGGAAAAACAATAAAACAAGATCTCAAAAAATAAGACGAAATGCCGAGAAAATACCAATTGTTGAAAAATTGAAAGGTGCCCAACACATTAAACTAAGAAATGATGTAGAATTTTCGATCAAAATCTCACCTTTGTATCACTCTCTTCAGTGAGAAGATAAGGTATTTTGTCCAAAATTAGAACTTTCAAGAAACCCTAATCGAGATCTATTGCGTAGACGTTGCCGGCTTTATCTGAAGGCTTGCATATGATGTTCCTTCTGCACTAATTTACTAACCTCTTCCTCTCGATAATTGTGTTTCAATTTCATTTCCACATTTCGTCTGATTTGCTGGTTGATAGTAAGTTAAAATATTCTTGAGAGACAACGTACGCGAATCTACATTGTCCTGAGAGTGAAGGATGCTTCTAGAAATAGCTCGGGAGGAAAGCGACTGTGAATGGTCCACTTGGACCGGTCGGTTTGGAATGTATACCTTGAAAGCTGATCCGAGAAGAAAAATAATTTCACTTTTCACTTTATTTCTTTTCTTTTCTTTTGTCGAATATTTTTTAACCTTTCCTTTTCTCTACAAGCAACTGCATTTTTGAGATAAAACATTATATGCAAAAAGCGATTATATCTGATTTTGCATTTATATAGATTGAAATCTCAACTAAAAGCAACAACAATTTTCACCTTATGTTCCTGATTTTTGTTCTTTGTCTTGGTTCTTTAGCAATTTTTCTCATAGTAATACTAATCATTATTCAACAATGAGTTTACTCGCAGAAAAACATCAATATTTCTAATACTCATTACTTCTTTCCTTCTTTCTTCTTTCGATAGGAAAATCGTGATAATCAAGTCCTCCACTGCTCTTTATAAGCACAAGACAAGAAAAGTGTTTAGTGTCCATGTCATTAAATGTGCATAAAGGTATATTAACCGCTGCATCATTGACTTTGTAATTGCGCACTGATCTATATGTCAAAATACGTTTAGTGCACATTTAATGTCATGAACCATGTCTAGTAGATACCTCCATGAGAAGTTGAACTCAGAATCTTACAACACTTGCATGAAATTTGAAACATGTGCATCCTTCCACAAAAAGTTAGATGGTGCACAGATACCTTGATATTTAAGTCTGAAACGGTTGTGATACAGATCATGAGTTGTTGAGAATCCCTCAAACTTTTCCAGAATATTTGTTATCCAAGTGTGTAGAGAAAGTATATAAGTAAAAGAAGGAAAAAATGATGCTCTACTCAACAATTCAATTCTTGATAAAAACAGAAAGGAGAACGATGGCAATCATCTAAGAGATAGTATAAAAATTGTATCTGCTATTGATGTTCTCCGATGTTGAACCAAGAGAAAACTTCATGATTCTCCTCTCAAATCCATAGCCATGAGATGTCAGAGTCTCTTGCTTCAGGTTATACCAGGCTAACTTGCTAACATGAAGAGCTATTCCCTCTTGTTATTACCTTTTGAGGATCAAAAGCATCTTCAGAATGTAATTCAGTCCCGTGGGGATCAAGTCAAGCATAAAAGGGATTAAGGGAAGGGATGGCGAATACCAATATATACAGATTGGTAGTCGAATATTTTCTGAATAGAAACCTCAAAAAATCAGAGTAGCCCACAAATAATTATTGGCATATGGAATAACAGGTGAGATTGCAATGAGGTGCGAAACTGTAACTGGAATTGTGAAGTTATAATACACACTATACAGAGTCTAATGAGCCATAAATTACATGATCAACAGTTGTACATAATGAGCACTTCGCTTTTTGCTGCTAATATTAGCAAATTTAACAGGAAGCTTCAGAATCTGATGAATGCATTGCGAACCTCAGTAGCTTCATCGAAGCAAGATCGAGAAGCTTTTGGAACAAGCTTCTACATTATCTACATGCATCTTAATCATGAAGGGGAACATGCTATGTTCTGAAGAGAGCAATTGCGTGCTCTCAGAATATAGATAATGAGCTAAATAGAAAATTGAAGTCATGGGAGAAAAAAAAGTGTGTTTATGTTGATTGACAATGTTTATCTGTAATATGTTATGAGCTTGACTGGTAAATGCAGTAAGAACTAAGACACAAACACAGTTCAGATATTGGGTAAGAAGGCTTTTGATGGAAAATGACATTTTCACCCTTATTTTTGGTGACATTGCTGAAGAAGATCCAAGTCGAAATGCCAATATCGCAGAGGGAGTCAAAAGTACACAGATAGCTTTATTTAATTTAGGAGATAACACACTAGAGTCTTTTAAGTAGAAAGAAGCAGACTTTGATATAAGATAATAGGACATCAGAAAATTGGAAGAAAATGAAAACTTAAAAGTAAGGTTTTTCTTGATATTACCTCCTTAAATCTTTAACATTTTGAGATTAGTCCCTCAAATCAGGAAATTACTATTAGGTCCTAGTACAAAGTTGAGCTCACTTCGTGAAACACAGATCAAATTTCTGTATTAAAAGGCATTAGGGATACAAATTGATCTAACTTCAATGTTAAGGAGCAAAACTAAAAGAGTTTAGAAATTCTTTAGAATATAAATATTTTGAGATCAAAACCTGTGTATGACAGAGGGATTACAAATTATGCAGTATGCAGGCATTAGATGAGTTCAGGTGTTTGAATTACAAAGGCTAGCTTATAGGTGTTTTCTCAAACCAAGGTACTCCAAATTGACAAGATCGATGAAGCTCCAAGTCTTCTCTCAGCAATCAGTCTTCTTCCTGCCATTTTGAAGTGGAAGATAATACCACTGTTGGATAGTGGTATAAACAATTATATGGCAGTCCGCTGCTCTATTTATGTGCTCAAGGCATCTCTGTTGACAGGGATGACTACTAAACTAATTTTAAAGTTGAGGAGGTCAACAGTGTTCTTATGAAGGAGGAGAACAAAACGGTTAGCATTAAATAACTTACAGCTAGTTGTTGTAGTTTTGTTGCAGAATAAAAATTTGAGCAAACATTAGCTGAAAGACCCCAACAGTTAAATAGGTTACTTTATGAATTAATATCTCCTTTGAAGAATGAGACCGCTGAAGAATGAAATCAAGTATACAGATGAAGAAAATACATTATGCTTGAACTAGGAGGAACAAAAGAAAATACTAAAACTTGCTATGCATGATATGCTATAAATAATAAATAAGATGCTAAAATATCAGAAAATTATCAAGAAATTGACCACCAGGGAGATCACTAACCTTAAATGATATCAAGTATCCTTGTATTCGTAAACACATCTCCAATATCCATCTCAGAATCCTCTGCAAGGGAAGCATCCTCAAGTGTATCAACATCTTCTTCATCCTTGATTCTTAAGAAAGAGGGTTTAGTATCATGATCATCGCCAAAAGTTTATCTTCCTCATCATCGAACTATCATTGTAACTCTCAATTCTTTTCCTCCTTCCTCTATAACCGTGAGACGCAAGATCTTTTCCTTCCAAAGATATAAAGGAGATTTATCAATCAACTCCGAACCTTCATATGCTTCTGTCAAAATGCACTGAATCTCTTTCCCTTTCAAAACATAGAAAATGCCATAGTGCTTCAGCAGTATTCTCATTAGCTTCTGAGGCATAACAAACTCCCGATGAAAATGTGTGAGATGATCTGTAACAAGTCTCTTTTCAATGGTAAAGCTCAATATCTCATGCATAACTGCAATTGCCCGCTTATCAAATTCTTGTGAACCAGGAGTGAGCTCTCGAGCATCAGCATATGGAGACAGATACGATCTCTTCTGAAAATGTTCGATTTTTCCACCAATTCTGAATATTTTCTTGAAATTAGGAGGAAATTTCATCGAAAAGGAAGGGAAAGAATTCCCGTGAATGAGACTCAGGCACATAATCAGTCCCCATCATAGCTCTCTTCTCTATTTCTGTCACAGCCCAAGAAGGGTTCCAAGAAGTAAGCTCCAAGAACTCAACATCATCCCTTTTAACAACCCTAAAATTTTCGGGAACATATGAACCCATCTAGTTCTGAAATCAAATGGAAAGCCGATGTCTCTTCTAAAATGGGCAACTTTGTCCATTGGAAGCCTCTTATCCACTGACATCATCAATAACCTTGTGACATATTCAACCGCTTTGTTTGTATGCACTTCAAGGAGCCTATTCTCTTCTTGATGAGCTCTTCAGCCTTCTCTGTTAGCCCACACCATAAAACTCCTTTCTTGTCTCTGTAGAGCTCGAAAAGCTTTGGATATTTTTTAATGAAGTCAGAAACCTTGTGAGGCTTGCTGAGATTAATCTGTTGCTTGTATTGTTCCAACCGCCTCAGGGTATGATTTGTTCGGTTCTTTCCTAAGAACTTCCATCATAACTAAAACCTTCGATATCACTTTCCATCGCTCTGTAGCAATTTCAAGATCGTGCACTCTCTTATTCTGGCTTCTGTCCTGCACTCTTTTACTCTTTGTCATCCACCGCTTTTGTGAAGACCAGGCAAACCAACTTTGAAAGATTCCATCTTTTACTCGGAGGATAAGCAAGTGATATCTCTTTAAGCCCATTTATGATTCCATTTCTCAAATTCCCAGTTCCAATAATGTGTTTAATCATCATTAGGTCTTGTATGTAGTCAATGAGCACATCAACCTATATATAAGGCAATTTTAAACCATTAGGAACGAAGAAATTAAAAGCATGGCAGCATAAGAATCAAGCTAAGATGGACGAAAAACTCATCTACAACCTGCACAATCCCTCCCGTTTTGCCAATCACCCAAAATACATCTAACATGAATAATTTACATCACTATCAAAACAAAAGAGTCTATCCAATGCCATATACATCAAAATTACAAACAACGAAAAATCATTATTTGTAGCATTTCATCAAACACATGATATGCATGTCAAGTTTTTGAACTTACCAGTTCATGTAGAGCTTGGATTTGCTCAAACTGAAACTCAAAACACTGTTAAAATCACACCGCAGCGATCCCGCACCAAATGTCGTGTCTTGGAACAAAAAATATAGGAATTTATAAGAATGAAGACTTGACTACGGTTTTCAAAAAAAAGAACTGATCTTGACGTCGGATTATGATTAAAAATCTAATTTTTGAATCCAATTCAGTTAGATTTTGCAGAGAGAAAAATCAACTGAGATAGCGGGTGGATTGTTAGACATAAGAACAGGAAAAGAAAAACAACGAAAGGTAAGAGGAAAAAAAGAAACGATAAATAACAAGTATAAAAGGATTATACTGCCACGAATAATATACAAAAAAATAAAGGGTTTATATGAAAAACAACCCAAACTTAAACCAGATTATGCTTTCTCAAAATTCGTACGGGTCTCTCATATCTCCATCCTCACAAACTCACCTCTCTCGACAATGGCGGCGTCGGCAGCCGTGGCAGCTTCTAGAACCTTCCTCCCCTCACTCCCGAAGCTCCTACGGCCTTCTAGAACCTTCCATTTGCCACGTCGCCTCCTCTGCCGCGCCTCCTCGTCCGCCGCCGCCACCGACGTCATCTCCGTCCTCGAACAGCGGGGGCTCATCGAATCCATCACAAACGAAAACCTTAGGTCAGCATCATCCTCCAGCACGAATCTCAAAGTCTACTGTGGCTTCGACCCCACGGCCGAGAGCCTCCACTTAGGTAACCTCCTCGGCCTCATCGTCCTATCCTGGTTCCGCCGTCACGGCCACACCCCCGTCGCCGTCATCGGCGGCGCCACCGGCCGCGTCGGTGATCCCTCTGGCAAAAGCCTCGAGCGACCAGAATTAGATATAGAAACCCTAGAAAATAACAGTAGAGCAATTAAGCAGCTAATCTCTAAAATATTGGGAAATTCAGTTGGGGGTCTTGCTAAAGATGCGATTTTGGACGTGGGTTCTGAAAATGAGAGCGATTCGGTTGTGATTTTGGATAATTACGATTGGTGGAAGGGGATTACGTTGTTGGATTTCCTCAAAGAGGTTGGGAGGTTTGCTAGGGTTGGGACTATGATGGCGAAAGAGAGCGTGAAGAAGAGATTGAGCTCGGAAGAGGGAATGAGCTACACTGAATTCACTTACCAATTGCTACAGGGCTATGATTTCCTCTACTTGTTCAAGAATCATGGAGTAAATGTTCAGATTGGGGGAAGTGATCAATGGGGAATATAACCGCTGGGACTGATTTGATTCAAAGATATTGCAGGTTGAAGGAGCTTATGGATTGACCTTCCCCTTTGTTGAAGAGTGATGGCACAAAGTTTGGGAAATCTGAAGGAGGAGCCATTTGGTTATCACCCGAATGCTGTCGCCTTATAAGTTCTATCAGTATTTCTTCGGTGCCCGATGTAGATGTTATTAGGTTCTTGAAGATTTTAACTTTTTTGAGTATGGAGGAGATTAGGGAGTTGGAGGAGGGAATGAAGAAGCCTGGTTATGTTCCAAATGCAGTGCAGAGAAAGCTAGCAGAAGAAGTGACTCGTTTTGTTCATGGAGAAGAGGGTTTAGTTGAGGCATTGAAGGCAACTGAAGCTCTAAGACCAGGAGCAGAGACTAAGTTAGATTGGGAAACAATTGAAGGAATAGCTGAGGATGTTCCATCATGTTCTTTGGCTTATGATCAAGTGTTGAATTCTTGTCTAGTTGATCTTTCGGTTTCTACTGGTTTGCTTAATAGTAAGTCTGCAGCGAGACGATTACTGAAGCAAGGGGGGCTTTATTTGAACAATAGAAGGATTGATAATGATGACAAGATGATTGATGTGGATGATATTGTTAATGGGAAAGTGTTGTTGTTGTCTGCAGGGAAGAAGAATAAGATGGTCATAAGGGTATCATGATTTTGAAGAATGAGATGGTTATAACTTATAAGGGTATCATGATTCTTTCTCCTAAACAATTTTTCAGAGTTTTAAGATTTTGTTATTTACTGATTTTCTGTATATGTGTTGATCGTTCATTTTGAGGAAAATAAAGTACTATTTTGTCATTTGAGCATTAATATCCCAATTTATGGTTTTGGGTTGTATATGTATTTATCTCAATTGCTTGACTGCCTCTTTAATGTGTTCAACTCAATCCGAATGTAAATCTTGTTCTCTTGTTTTTGAATCCTATACCTCATTTTTTCAGTAGGTATGTATTGATACTCCACGCCTCATTTGGTTCAGGTGCCCTGAAGTTACAACACAAGCTTACTAGCTGCCTGTTTTCATACTACATAACGGAAACGAATTTATGTTGCAACCACCATCTGTGTTATTTGGATTTCTTCACCTATACAATCCCACTACAAACTAATCGAAAGTTGATAACTTTGATTTTAGTTAATTTATGTACCTGCTTGGAAGCAAAGTTCTATTTTGCAGCTTGTTTCGGCGGAAGACCTAGGGTTCCCTCACGCTCTCCCGCTTGCTCACTCGATCTCCCGCCCTCTTCTCGATCTCCCGCCCTCCTCACGATCTCCCGCCCTCTCGTTTTCCCTTTCATCCTCCTCCAGCTCTCCTACTCCCGCTTCCACTCTCGCTTCCGTCAGCGGTCGAATTCGCTCCCGCTTCCACTCTCGCTTCCGTCGGCGGTCGAATTCGCTACCAGGACTCTTCAGGTGAAAGATCTTAACTCTCTGATATGTGATCTTTGCTGGTTTAAGCTTAAGATTTGACCTAGTTCTTGTAATTTGAGCATCTGCGTTTCGAAATCCATGTGCAATCTCAAAGAGATTAATGATTTTTTGACTTAGTTCTTGTAATTTGACCTAGTTCTTGTATTCTGAGACCAATCTTTCGTTATTAGTCTTTTTTCTTAGTTCTTGTAATTTGACCTAGTTCTTGTAATTTGACCTAGTTCTTGATTGTTCTGCATCATTTATGGTCTTCTATTTTGTCTCAAAATTTAGTCTCCTAAAATTAGTTATTAATCTGTTTTGCCCTTTTTACTTGAAATTCATTGAGAACTCATGATGTTAAAAGGATATGTTACATTATTAGTAGCATTATTACTATAAATAATTTATTAAAGTGGTTTGTGGTATTATATTGTGCATTTGAACTGTAGGAAAAATCATGACAAGTAGATGAATATCAATTATTAATATTGCTAGACTTTTGTAGCTAGATTTGAACTGTAGGATTGATCATGACAAGTTTTATAAATTAGCTAGATTTGAACAAGTAGATGAATATCAAGTTTTGAGCTTGTTTAGCTCCATATTGTGGTTTTGAGCTTGTTTAGCTCTATGTTGTGCTTGTTGAGCTTGTTTAGCTTCATGTTGTGGTTTTGGGTTTTGAGCTTGTTTAGCTCCATATTGTGCTTGTTGAGCTTGTTTAGCTCCATATTATGGTTTTGAGCTTATTTAGCTCTATGTTGTGCTTGTTGAGCTTGTTTAGCTCCATGTTGTGGTTTTGAGCTTGTTTAGCTTCATATTGTGGTTTTGAGCTTGTTTAGCTCTATGTTGTGCTTGTTGAGCTTGTTTAGCTCCATCTTGTGGTTTTGAGCTTGTTTATCTCCATATTGTGGTTTTGGGTTTTGAGCTTGTTTAGCTTCATATTGTGCTTGTTGAGCTTGTTTAGCTCCATATTGTGGTTTTGAGCTTGTTTAGCTCCATATTGAGCTTGTTGAGCTCCATATTGTGCTTGTTTAGCTCCATATGTTAAATTAACTATCTCCATATTGTGGATTTGATCATGTCAAACTACCCGTTAATATATCCATTGTAAAGTCATAAAAAAGGTTGTTGGCAATTTTCTTAAAAGTTTTCATATGCAACCAAACAAAAGAAAAGGAAAACTTGACATTTCTTAAAAGTACAAGGCCCATTTTTTTGTTTTGAACCAAACACAAGAAAAGTAAAATTTGTACTTTTTAACTTCTCAATATTTTATTTGGGTGGAAAACATTTCCCATCAAAATGGGTGGAAAATATTTCCTATAGTTGAGTTTTCCATGAACCAAATACCCCCTAAGCATAATCTGGTTTAAGTTGGGGTTTTTTTGCATATAAACCCTTTGTCTTTTGTATATTATTCGCGCCAGTATATTCCTTTTATCGTTTCTTTTTTTTCTCTACCTTTCGCTGTTTTTCTTTTCCTGTTCTTATTTCTAACAATCCACCCGCTATCTCAGTTGATTTTCTCTCTGCAGAATATAACTAAATTGGATTCAAAAATTAGATTTTTAATCATAAACCAACGTCAAGATCAGTTCTTTTTTTTTGGAAAACCGTAGTCAAGTCTTCCTTCTTATAAATACCCTCTGGGGAAATTCACATCTCTTTTGTTCCAAGACACGACATTTGGTGCAGGATCGCTGCGGTGTGATTTTAACAGTGTTTTGAGTTTCAGTTTGAGCAAATCCAAGCTCTAGATGAACCGGTAAGTTCAGAAACTTGGGATGCGTGTCACGTGTTTGATGAAATGCTGCAAATAATGGTTTTTCGTTGTTTGTAATTTTGATGCATATGGTGCATCGGATAGACTCTTTTGTTTTGATTGTGATGTAAATTATCCATGTTAGATGTATTTTGGGTGATTGAAAAGCGAAAACGGGAGGGATTGTGCAGGTTGTAGATGAGTTTTTGCGTCCATCTTAGCTTGATTCTTATGCTGCCATGCTTTTAATTTGTTTATTCCTAACGGTTTAAAATTTGCCTTATATATAGGTTGATGTGCTCATTGACTACATACAAGACCTAATGATGATTAAACACATTATTGGAACTGGGAATTTGAGAAATGGAATCATAAATGGGCTTAACGAGATATCAGTTGCTTGTCCTCCGAGAGTAAAAGATGGAATCTTTTAAAGTTGGTTTGCCTGGTCTTCACAAAAGCGGTGGATGACCAAGAGTAAAAGAGTGCAGGACAGAAGCCAGAATAAGAGGGTGCACGATCTTGAAATTGCTACAGAACGATGGAAAGTGATGTCAAAAGTGTTAGTTATAATGGAAGTTCTTAGGAAAGAACCAGAACAAATCATACCCCTGAGACGGTTGGAACAATACAAGCAACAGATTAATCTCAGCAAGCCTCACAAGGTTTCTGACTTCATTAAGAAATCTCCAAAGCTTTTCGAGCTCTACAGAGACAAGAAAGGAGTTATGTGGTGTGGGCTAACGGAGAAGGCTGAAGAGCTCGTCGAAGAAGAGAATAGGCTCCTTGAAGCGCATACAAACAAAGCGGTTGAATATGTCACAAGGTTATTGATGATGTCAGGGATAAGAGGCTTCCAATGGACAAAGTTGCCCATTTTAGAAGAGACATTCGCTTTCCATTTGACTTCAGAACTAGATGGGTTCATATGTTTCCCGAAAATTTTAGGGTTGTTAGAAGGGATGATGTTGAGTTCTTGGAGCTTACTTCTTGGAATCCTTCTTGGGCTGTGACAGAAATAGAGAAGAGAGCTATGATGGGGACTAATTATGTGCCTGAGTCTCATTCACCAGGAATTCTTTCGCTTCCGTTTCCGATGAAATTTCCTCCGAATTTCAAGAAAATATTCAGAATTGGTGGAAAAATCTAACATTTTCAGAAGAGATCGTATCTGTCTCCATATGCTGATGCTCGAGAGCTCACTCCTGGTTCACAAGAATTTGATAAGCGGGCAGTTGCAGTTATGCACGAGATATTGAGCTTTACCATTGAAAAGAGACTTGTTACAGATCATCTCACACATTTTCGTCGGGAGTTTGTTATGCCTCAGAAGCTGATGAGAATACTGCTGAAGCACTATGGCATTTTCTACGTTTCTGAAAGGGGAAAGAGGTTCAGTGCATTTTTGACAGAAGCATATGAAGGTTCGGAGTTGATTGATAAATCTCCTTTATATCTTTGGAAGGAAAAGATCTTGCGTCTCACCGGTTATAGAGGAAGGAGGAAAAGAATTGAGAGTTACAATGATAGTTTCGATGATGAGGAAGATAAACTTTTCGGCGATGATCATGATACTAAACCATTTTTCTTAAGAATCAAGGATGAAGAAGATGTTGATACACTTGAGGATGCTTCCCTTGCAGAGGATTCTGAGATGGATATTGGAGATGTGTTTGAGGAATACAAGGATACTTGATATCATTTAAGGTTAGTGATCTCCCTGGTGGTCAATTTCTTGATAATTTTCTGATATTTCAGCATCTTATTTATTATTTTCTGCATATCATGCATAGCAAGTTTTAGTATTTTCTTTTGTTCCTCCTAGTGCAAGCATTATGTATCTTCTTCATCTGTATGCTTGATTTCATTCTTCAGTGGTCTCATTCTTCGGAGCAGATATTAATTCATGAAATAACTTATTTAACTGTTGGGACTTTTCAGCTAATGTTTGCTAAAATTTTATTCTGCAACAAAACTACAACTATCTGTAAGTTACTTAATCCTGACAACCGTTTTATGAGCAATTTTCTTTTTTAACCATATTTGGGAGCAATTTTCCTTTTTAACTGTCTCTTTTGCCTTTACTGGTCAGCCGAAAAGGCATTTACTGACTACAGGTTGGAGTGTGTTTGTTAGTACAAAAAGACTTTTTGCTGGAGATTCTGTCCTCTTCATACGGTATTTTAATGAACACAGGTGAAAAATATTTGTTCAATATCTATGTTCAAGTATCTCTAACACAGGATACCATTTTCTTTATATCAGAGACGATAAATCACAGCTTCTCTTGGGAAGTAGGCGTGCCAATAGACAACAGCCTGCTCTAGCATCATCGGTGCTATCTAGTGATAGCATGCATATTGGAATCCTTGCCGCTGGTCATGCTGCTGCAAATAACAGCCCATTTACTATCTTTTATAACCCAAGGTGTGAACTTGTATTCTTTAAAGGGTTAATTGGGGATAGGCTCTTGGAAAGAGTTGTATCATTGCAGATCTAGGTAGCACGGATATGGGTGTGGACACGGACACGGAACACGGCAAATTTATAAAATGTAGGATACGGGGACACGGGTTAAATCAAACTGAGAATAATACTTAACAACAAAAGTTTAGATAAGATCGCATGATATAATACGATGGGTATTTTATATCTAAGTAATGGGTATCAATTTTCGGGTTCAAAAACCGATTGGTTTTGAACCTGATATTACCAAAGAAACTAGTTTAGAGTGTAAGTAATGGGGAAATCGGGTTCTGCTTTGAATCACACGTGTCCATGGTGTGTCCATGGAGAATCTGTGTCCGACACATGTCGGACACGGACACGGCACCCAAAAACGTCGTGTTCGAGTAACCTAGTTGCAAATAGACCCGGAGTGAAAATCTATTGTAGCAGATAGACCTCCCTGAAGAGGGTCAAATTTTTTTCACTCAGGTGGTCTATCTGCAACAATAAAACTACAAGGGTAGTAAGTTCAATTTGGTGATAGTATAAGGGGGCTATTTACAGTTAATCCTTCTTTCAAAGCATTATGCACAACGAAATTGTTGGCTATAATTCAGCTTATTGAAGTACTTGTGTTTTTAAATAGAACGAGCCCATCAGAATTTGTTGTTCCTTTGGCCAAATACAACAAGTCAATGTACACCCAAGTCTCTCTTGGTATGAGATTCAGGATGCTGTTTGAGACCGAGGAGTCTGAGCACGAGATACATGGGAACAATCACTGGCATCAATGATTTGGATCATGTTCGTGGAAAAGTTCACAGTGTATGTAATCTGCAGGTATGGATATAATAGTGGCTGTTACCATTGTACAAACAAGGTTTTAGAATTTTAATGGAAACATATTATAATATTCCAACACTTGCATATAAGTTATGCTGTCCATTTATGACGTTAGTACTTTTTCATTCCTTATCACCATAGAATCATGAGTAAACCACATCCAGAATATGAAAAAAGAAAAAAAAAATGCTGTTGATTTATGACGTTAGTACTTTTTCATTCCTTATCACCATAGAATCATGAGTAAACCACATCCAGAATATGAAAAAAAGAAAAAAGAAAAAAAAAAAGAAAACTTCATCCAAAAAATATTAAGGAAGTGTTTAAGGAGGAGCTTCAATTTGTGCCTGTTTATCTGTAGAGCTCGACAAACCTGGGATGAAGGGTATGTCAAATCATTCAATATTTCTCTGATATATTTTCCTATAAGAACTTATAGCTTTAATTATAGCCTTAGTTCAGTTCAGAAGCAATACTATCTTAAGTATAGTCATTGATGAACCATTTATAGTCCTCACAGTCCTCGTGTTAATTAGGTTGACTGGGATGAATCGACAGCTACTGAAAGAAGAACAAGAGTATCACTATGGGAAATTGAACCTGTGACAACTCCTTTTATATATGCCCTCCTCCTTTTTCAGACCAAAGTTCCCTAAACAACCAGGGATGCCAGGTATGCTTATTTTGAAACTATCATTAAGGACCTCCCATTACAATAGTTATATTATTTTTATATTCTGTATGAGATATAGCTTAACTGGGTTTTTGGCAGTTGCCAAAAATAGCTCTTTGTTTCTGTAATATTCATATGCTCCAAATTTCTGCTAAATAACAAGTGAACTAGCATGGCATGTGCAATTTGATTTCTGTAGGGTCAGAGATAATAAAAATTGGACTGTGAATTTGAACTTTTCAATAGGTTCTGCAAGAACTAGTTGATTTTTTTAAATGTATTACATGACACCAATTTTCTGCTAGTTAGTGAGTGAAGGGCAGTGCATGTGCATTTTGATTTTGTAGGGTCAGATAATCTAAGGAATTGAATTATGAGTTTGATGTTTTTAATTGGTTGAGAAGTTCTTATCTGTAAGCTAAACTTGGATAGTAGCTAGATAATAAAATGTAAGCTGAGCAAAGATGTGGTAGGATTTTACTATGGAAAGCTCTTATCTAAATGAAAATTTGCCATGTGCTTATTTAGAATATTTGAAATTCATAATATTGAGTTAGAATATTGGTGTCGTATATTTGTCTTAAGGTCTATTAAAGGATTATGCACTATCTTTTTTTAATCTTTATTTCTTTTTTAAAAGGATTATGAAGTATCTAATTTCCTTCTTGGTGCATCTTTTTTTTAAATAATATTCATTATTTTCTATGTAAACAATCTTTATTCCAAAGGACTGTTCTATTAAGCATCCTTCATACATTCAGTCTCTTAAGAATTCCTTTCAAGTTATCGTACAAATATTACTACACATTAATAATATTTCTATATCCTTATATCGCATGTTCTTAATTTCAACATCATAACTTAGTAGCGAAGTGTGTGAATTTGCAGATGATGACTCTGATGTTGAGAATGCATTTAAAAGGGCAATGCCATGGCTCAACGACGATTTCAGCATGAAAAGCCCTCAAAGCTCAGTCTTTCCAGGCCTAAGCCTTGTCCAATGGATGGCTATGCAACAAAACCCTCAGCTAATCCCCTCGACGTCTCAACCCTCATTCATCCCTTCCATTTCCCAAGATAGTCTCAGTAATGATAGCACATCCAAAATCCTAAATTTTCAATTCCATTCCTCCCTTTTCCCAAGCCTCCAGTTCCCTCCAAAACAACAAATTCAGCAATTGGATCAGTTTCAGCAATTACCTATTTCCTGGAATCAACAGCAGCAGCAGCAAAATCCACAGCATCATCAGCAACAACAAAGCTCTGTCCATTTACTGCAACAGCAACCACAACAGCAGCAGCAGAAGCAGCAGCATTTACAGAGAGCTCTTAGTGAAGGATCGATGGAACTTAAGCAACCGAAACCTTCCAATAATCAAATTCCATCTCTGAACCAGTTACAAAATCAGAACTTGCAAATGCCCGTGCTTTCAAAACCTGGAAATCAGCTTCAACAACCATCATCTCAGCCAATATCGCCTCAAGTTTTTCAATTTCAGCAGCAGCAGCAGCAGCAGCAGCTTCAATTGCAATTACTTCAGAGGCTACAACAGCAACAGCCTCCCTCTGAATTCATTCCTCAAACACATTCTCAAATGTGTAATCAAATTCCAGCAAATAACTTAATGTGTCATCAGAAATCTCAGATACTAGCTCGAGCTCATTCAAATATCACAGAACCCGATGCCCTTCATGCTCAACATCAGTTTCTCCTCGAATTCAGGAAGAAGAAGCACTTCCCCCAATGGACAGTCTTCTTCAAGAAATCCGAACCAAACCAGAAGCTAGACTTAAACAACACGAAAGAAGAGAGTCTGATCAATTGGATGCTTCATCTGCAACCTCTTTTTGTTTGGATGGCAGTGCAAATGACTGCTTTCTCTTTCCTCCTGTTTCTTTAGATAATGATGTTCAAATTGGTGGAGTTAGTAATAATGATGGTTTGTTGCCTGATGTGATGATGTCAAGGGATTTGGATCTGGTTTTGGAAATCAAAGAGAGGTTGAAACTGAGATTTCTACTGCATGCATTAGTTCTCAATCGTTTGGGGTTGCTGATATGGCATTTAGGCCTGGGTGTTGAATGATACTGGTATTAATGAGAATAGGATTTTGGGTCGAGGGTTTGGGTTAACCAACCACAGCGGATGAGGACATATCTGAAGGTATGATACATTTTGAAGGATATATTTGTATTCATCATTGTTGGTTCCTCACCAAATGATAATAATAATGCATTTTACATTTATGTAAAAAGAATGATGAGTTCAAAGCTAGATATGTGGTTAGACCATCTAATAATACTGTGCTAACTATTCAAGAGGAAAAGGAAGAAAAACTACCTATGGTATTGATGTTTTGAACTTACTGCCTCTCTAGTTTAATTTTGCAGATAGAATCCCTTAGTGAAGATGCTTTCACTCTTTTACCCTCTGGGAGTCTATTTGTCAGAAAACAATTTACTTTCTCAAGGGTTAAAAAGTAAAAGAATTGCAACCCAGGGTCTCCATCTGTGACAACAAAACTACAGGGCTAGTAAATTCAAAACAACGATACTATAGGGTCTATGTGCAATTGACCCAAGAGTAAAAACAAAACCCTAGCTAACATAAGGTTTCTTTTGAACCAGTTACAAGACTATGGATATGTTTGTGCATGTAAATGTTAGATAAATGGCAGGTTATGATTACTTAAGATTAAATTTTTCTTTGCATTTCATAGGTTCAAAAGCGTGGATCTGTTGGAAGATCCATCGATGTCACCGTTACAGAGGCTATGATGACCCACGCCAAGACCTAGCTCTCGATGTTTGGAATTGAAGGGCAACTCAAGACCCTCATAGAACCGATTGGAAACTAGTGTGTGAGATCATGAGAACGATATTCTCTTGGTTGGAGATGACCCTTGGGAGTAAGTTCAAATCTAAATTTAATGAATTTTATGTAGTTTGTGATTTCTAATGTTGACGATATTGTTCTGTATTATGTGTGTGCAGGGAGTTTGTGACTTGTGTTCAGAGCATCAAGATATTGTCAGCAGCAGAGGTTCAACAGCTGCATCATTTCATTGGCTTAATGAAATAGAGGTTTCGAGGAGAGGTCTGGATCACTGTATTTAAGATGTTTGTTGTAACCACAGAAATCTGCTAAATATAAAACTCTTTAGGTGAAAGTATCATTATATAACTGTAGGCTCTACTAACACAGGAGAGAGTATGGATGCTGAGGAGCTCTTGGTTTTGTTATAAAGGGAATGTTTTCTGGTTTACTTGAGCATTGTTTATCAAGTGTGTTTTCTGGTTTACTTGGACATTGTTCATCAAGTTGGGTGTTTCAACATATATATGTGATTTTTGGCTGAGTAGTTTCTTGGCTAGTCTTGTTGCGTTCTCAAGATATATATGTGTTGTTTTGGCTTAGTAGTTTCTTCGCTAGTCTATGTTTCATCAGCATCTGCTCAATGTTGCTCAATCTTCCAGTCATACTCAGCTTAAATAAATTAAGAGTTAATTACAGCTTGGAACTATTTTTCCTATGGGATTGAAGAGTCACATAGTTTCATGAGAACTATGTGCAATAAATTACCTTTTGTTCTGTATTTAACTGGCAAAAGACTGTCAACAAAATGGCTAGAAGCCACAAATCCGTACACCTGCAATTATCCCTGAATTGTAACACTTCCTGCACTTCAAGACCAAACAACGTCTTATGTAGATGAGAATGATTTTTTATTCTCACTGACGGTTCCCATAAAATTTACCCATTTTTCATTTTTCATTCTTCATTCCGAAACAAGTCACAACCAAAATCAATTAGCCATTAGTGCAGAAATCTTCAAACCAACATGCAAAGTTTCAACAACCAAACCGAAAGTGACACATAACAGCCGAGAACCTAAACTACTTCAGGCAACACATTATGCCAAGAGTCAAGCTGCAGAAAAGTTATGACAACTCAAAACTGAAATATATTAGATAACGCACTGTCACTGAATCATACTACAAAAAGCTGCAATGGCCTCCTTCTGCCACTACACTGAACACGACATCTTCTAAAGTTCATGCAGTTCTCCAAAACAAAATGGCTAAAACAATGCTATATAGCTCTAGGAGAGAACAGCCATGACATCCGAAGCTCTAAGGGCAATGTAGTCGGAACCATCGGCACTCTTGAACTCGTTCCCAGCATACTTGGAGTAAAGAACAGTGCTGCCCGCAGCGATGGTCAGTGGTTTTCTGTTGCCATCCTCGTCCACTGTTCCAGGTCCAACTGCAACGACCTGATTCAAAACAGCAAAGAAACAAAAGAATCAATCATCATATCCAATCCCTCACTTGCATCTATATGATTTTCCTTATCTGAAGACTCTTAGGTTTTGCAAAGGGTTGCTTAAATACACCCCTGAACTATTGCCTGGTTGCAGATAGACCACCATGTAGTGATATTGTTGAAGACAGACCCATGAATGTAATTCTTCCCCTTTACCCTCAGAGAAAATTAATTTTTGACAAATAGATCCCTGAGGGTAAAAGAGTCAAAACATTTCCTTGAGGGGTCTATCTGCAAATTGGACAAGAATACACAGGGTCTATCCGATCCCGAACAAAAGAACTCACGGAGGTCTATTAAGTCTATTAACAACTAACCCTTATGAAAATGAATACCAGGGCAACTGGAACTGGGCTCTTCTCAGAGTTTCCACAAAGTTTTTGACTCCAAAGTTTTAACGCCATCATGGTTGAAGGAGAAGGAAAGGCAATCTTACCGCTCCAATGGAGGGTTTTTCCTTAGCTTCGTTAAAAGCAGACCTCCAGCGGTTTTCTGCTCAGCTTCAGCAACCTGAAACACAAAATGGATGTGAAGACCTAATTTTATGACCAAGGCTAGCCTTGAAGTTACTTTTCAGATTGCAAGTCAGCTTAATTATTTATAAGATTAATGGTCAATTAGATTTTAAGGAACCAGTAATCTATAATAATCTGATGGATTGCTTCACTTTGTGGATTGAGTAGGTATGTTCCATGACTATTTTTGGTACCCAAAGAACTATCAGCAGGCACACAGTTCAGTATACTTACATGTGCAATTTGTTTTATACAACACAGCATTATTTATCTATTAAATTAGAGTAACAATAATTTGCACATAAAGACTGACCAGGAATCCAAATGATTCCTAATTACAAAACTGAAAATCCTGCAAGTGAGTTTCTGGAGTTCCTGATTCATCTCTCCTTTTCACCTTTTACTCTAAAAAATAAAACCTAGTGAAATCATTAGGAAATGTTAAAGAGTTCACAATAAGTTTCATACATTCTTCCTTCAATGTTCTTTGACAAAACAATAATGCAGCTGGAGATTAAATCAGAGATGCACAACTTATTATCAATAGTCACCATTGACTTTTATTGCCATTGTATGTCACAGAATTTTTAAAGCACTCATTCTCATGACATCATATTGCTGCAAACTAGCATTTTGGCATTGGTGCATCAAACTTGAACCATGTGTTGTGATGAAATAAAACTGTACTCTCTTACCGTGATCTTACATTTGCATTCAATACAATTAAAGCAGTCACTATGCTATTTAAGGAACAACAGTCATATCATAGCATTCAGGCCTTTGCAGATCAGATTTCAGACTAATGCGGTCCAAATAAGAACATTTCCAGGATAATTATCAGAAAACAAACCTACAACTAATTTCTTTCAAGATGGAGTGCACAATGATATAATTCAGTTGCAGGAACATAAGGAAATTAAGGTTTGACAGATTATCAACCATGTCAGTTAAAACTTATGCTTGCCTCTATCATGTTTCCAACATTGGGGAACTATTACATTTCAGTTATTAAACATGGCCTAACATCTATCACACAATGCTTCTCATTTCTAGTGACCAACTAAGTCAGAAGCTTCAGCAAAGCTGACCATCTAGAAGATCCTTTACAAGCAGAAGGTGAGGAAAAGTAGTACTAAACGATAATGCACGCAGTACTGCTCACATATTTGCAAACATAATAGAAAGGATAGAAATTTAACCTTGATAAGGACCTGGTCGTTTAGAGGCTTGAGATCCTTAACATCTTCTGTTTCAAGAACCCCACGACATCATCCTCCTTCAAAATAAGATGATTAGCTCCATTAAATTCCAGTTCTGTCCCTGCATACTTAGAATACACCACCTGTTTTCCAGTCTGCATAAAATGTAGAAGTTAGTTTTTTTTTAGTTCAAATAGAATTGAATAAAGATTTATCTTTTAATCTAACTGAAACAACATCTTAACAGATATATGAGAAATAATCCAAAACAATTATAACAGCCATAAAACCATAGTACGAGAGACTCAAAAGAGCTACCTCAACACTGATGTCTACTTTGGTCTTTCCAATAGTTTTGCCTTTCCCAATAGCAACAACCTCACCTGCCTGAGGTTTAGTCTGTGCAGTGGTCGGAAGTAAAATGCAGCCTGAGTCCTTTCTTCAGAAGTCCCAAGTACTCTATCACCCAAAGGCTTGATGGAGGTGTACTGCATATAGTTCATAAACGCCATCAATATAACACACAACATTCAGTCAAAATCCTCATTATACTCACACTGCATTAACATAATCCTACATATACTCTAGCTTGATTGATTCATAAGTTCATAAAAGTTAACATGAATATCTCATGCAGTACTTTTAGATTCTTCATTATTATTACGCTACTTCTAGTATATACCATTTTCGACCAGTCTAACATACTGTACGGGTTAAATTACCATATTGCAATATATATACTGAAAATTCACGCCTTGTAAAATCAATAATATATCAATATACTTCCCTATAAGATTCTACTTATCATCCACAATGCAATGGGTCTCTATAATATTCTTTAGAACATAAATTTTGCATATTTGCCTCCAAGTCTTTCTCAGTGCTAAGGTTCCAATATACTTTTACAAATTCCAAATTTCAACAAGAATACCCTTTCAATTAATCCAGAAATCAATTGATATCACAACAAAACAACGAAGCCTTTACCCCAAAATATTGGGGTCAAAACATGAATCATATTCTTCCATCCAGTTCTATTATGGATCATTTCCTCCATTAAGTAACTATTATCATATCCTTCTTAATTGATTTCATCTAAGTTCTTTTAGGTCTACCCTAGCTCTTTTAGCCTTGTTCACTATAATATTATCATTTTTCCCAACAGGTGCATTAAATGTCTCTATCATACATGACCAAACGATCTCAATCGATTCTCATTTTCTATCCTCAATAGCAGCACTAGCAACTCTAACTCCTATGAAAGCAATCATTGCCTATCCTATCGCTTAACGAGTACCAACAAGAACCAATTGATACTAAGAAATTAAAAGCTTTATATTTGAAAAATCAGACACAGGGTAGATGTATACCTTGGGGCAACAACAGTAGCAGCCTTGACTGCAAAACCCCTGTAGGACCTCTGCACTGCCGAGCCCAGAAGCTCCAACTGATGATGGGGTGGCTAATGTGGGTTTAGAGAGGCACATTGAAAGAAGGGACTTTTCCAGTCACTACGGATCCAGATAATTGAAAGGCAGCCATTGATGAATTGAACTGAAGCACAAATATCAGCTAGAAATTAGTCAAAGATGGAAACTTTTCATTTAAGAGTAAAAATCTTAAATTGACTGGAAAAATAACTTTTTGTTGGGATTAACCAAGCAATAAGTAATTACTCCAATATTGGCTGCTATTTAGAAGGATTTAAAATTGGATAAAATCTGAAACGAAAATTTGGGGAAATATTAAAAATGTAGAAAACTCTGGGCATTTACCCTTGAGTTAAATCATTAGGAAAAACAATAAAACAAGATCTCAAAAAATAAGACGAAATAACGAGAAAATACCAATTGTTGAAAAATTGAAAGGTGCCCAACACATTAAACTAAGAAATGATGTAGAATTTTCGATCAAAATCTCACCTTTGTATCACTCTCAGTGAGAAGATAAGGTCTTTTGACCAAAATTAGAACTTTCAAGAAACCCTAATCAAGATCAATTATGAGACGTTGCGGCTTTATCTGAAGGCTTGCATATGATGTTCCTTCTGCACTAATTTACTAACCTCTTCCTCTCGATAATTGTGTTTCAATTTCATTTCCACATTTCGTCTGATTTGCTGGTTGATAGTAAGTTAAAATATTCTTGAGAGACAACGACGCAATCTACATTGTCCTGAGAGTGAAGGATGCTTCTAGAAATAGCTCGAGGAAAGCGACTGTGAATGGTCCACTTGGACCGGTCGGGTTTGGAATGTATACCTTGAAACCTGATCCGAGAAGAAAAATAATTTCTTTTCACTTTATTTCTTTTTCTTTCAATATATATATATATATATATATATATATATATATATATATATATATATATATATATATATATATTACCTTTCCTTTCCTCTACAAGCAACTCATTTCCTCCTTCAGAAACCTCAAGGACAGTTTGGAAGTTGATAAGTGTAATGTTCTCCAAGATTTTAGAGGTTAATGAATGCAACTGCAGTTTTGAGATAAAACATTATATGCAAAAAGGCGATTATATCTGATTTTGCATTTATATAGATTGAAATCTCAACTAAAAGCAACAACAATTTTCACCTTATGTACCTGATTTTTGTCCATTGTCTTGGTTCTATAGCAATTTTTCTCATAGTAATACTAATCATTATTCAACAATGAGTTTACAGAGAAAAACATCAATATTTCTAATACTTATTACTTCTTTCATTCTTTCTTCTTTTGATAGGAAAATCGTGATAATCAAGCCCTCCACTGCTCTTTATAAGCACAAAACAAGAAAAGTGTTTAGTGTCCATGTCATTAAATGTGCATAAAGGTATATTAACCGTTGCATCATTGACTTTGTAATTAAGACTGATCTATATGAAAACTTAAAATAAGGTTTTTCCTGATATTAGCTCCTTAAATCTTTAACATTTTGAGATTAGTCCCTCAAATCAGGGAAATTACTATTAGGTCCTAGTACAAAGTTGAGCTCACTTCGTGAAACACAGATCAAATTTCTGTATTAAAAGGCATTAGGGATACAAATTGATCACTTCAATGTTAAGGAGCAAAACTAAAAGAGTTTAGAAATTCTTTAGGATATAAATATTTTTGAGATCAAAACCTGTGTATGACAGAGGGATTACAAATTATGCAGTATGCAGGCATTAGATGAGTTCAGGTGTTTGAATTACAAAGGCTAGCTTATAGGTGTTTTCTCAAACCAAGGTACTCCAAATTGACAAGATCGATGAAGCTCCAAGTCTCTCTCAGCAATCAGTCTTCTTCCTGCCATTTTGAAGTGGAAGATAATACCACTGTTGGATAGTGGTATAAACAATTATATGGGCAGTCCGCTGCTCTATTTATGTGCTCAAGGCATCTCTGTTGACAGGGATGACTACTAAACTAATTCTTAAAGTTGAGGAGGTCAACAGTGTTCTTATGAAGGAGGAGAACAAAACGGTTAGCATTAAATAACTTACAGCTAGTTGTTGTAGTTTTGTTGCAGAATAAAAATTTGAGCAAACATTAGCTGAAAGGCCCTAACAGTTAAATATGTTATTTTATGAATTAATATCTCCTTTGAAGAATGAGACCGCTGAAGAATGAAATCAAGTATACAGATGAAGAAAATACATAATGTTTGCACTAGGGGGACAAAAGAAAATACTAAAAGTTGCTATGCATGATATGCAGTAAATAATAAAAAATACATAATGCTTGCACTAGGAGGAACAAAAGAAAATACTAAAACTTGCTATGCATGATATGCAGTAAATAATAAATAAGATGCTGAAATATCAAAAAATTATCAAGAAATTGACCACCAGGGAGATCACTAACCTTAAATGATATCAAGTATCCTTGTATTCCTCAAACACATCTCCAATATCCATCTCAGAATCCTCTGCAAGGGAAGCATCCTCAAGTGTATCAACATCTTCTTCATCCTTTTCTGATATTTCAGCATCTTATTTATTATTTTCTGCATATCATGCATAGCAAGTTTTAGTATTTTCTTTTGTTCCTCCTAGTGCAAGCATTATGTATCTTCTTCATCTGTATGCTTGATTTCATTCTTCAGTGGTCTCATTCTTCGAGCAGATATTAATTCATGAAATAACTTATTTAACTGTTGGGACTTTTCAGCTAATGTTTGCTAAAATTTTATTCTGCAACAAAACTACAACTATCTGTAAGTTACTTAATCCTGACAACCGTTTTATGCGAGCAATTTTCTTTTTTAACCATATTTGGGAGCAATTTTCCTTTTTAACTGTCTCTTTTGCCTTTACTGGTCAAATAAAAGGCATTTACTGACTACAGGTTGGAGTGTGTTTGTTAGTACAAAGACTTTTGCTGGAGATTCTGTCCTCTTCATACGGTATTTTAATGAACACAGGTGAAAAATATTTGTTCAATATCTATGTTCAAGTATCTCTAACACAGGATACCATTTTCTTTATATCAGAGACGATAAATCACAGCTTCTCTTGGGAAGTAGGCGTGCCAATAGACAACAGCCTGCTCTAGCATCATCGGTGCTATCTAGTGATAGCATGCATATTGGAATCCTTGCCGCTGGTCATGCTGCTGCAAATAACAGCCCATTTACTATCTTTTATAACCCAAGGTGTGAACTTGTATTCTTTAAAGGGTTAATTGGGGATAGGCTCTTGGAAAGAGTTGTATCATTGCAGATCTAGGTAGCACGGATATGGGTGTGGACACGGACACGGAACACGGCAAATTTATAAAATGTAGGATACGGGGACACGGGTTAAATCAAACTGAGAATAATACTTAACAACAAAAGTTTAGATAAGATCGCATGATATAATATGATGGGTATTTTATATCTAAGTAATGGGTATCAATTTTCGGGTTCAAAACCATTGGTTTTGAACCCGATATACCAAAGAAACTAGTTTAGAGTATAAGTAATGGGAAATCGGGTTCGCTTTGAATCACACGTGTCCATGGTGTGTCCATGGAGAATCTGTGTCCCACATGTCGGACACGGACACGCACCCAAAAACGTCGTGTTCGAGTAACCTAGTTGCAAATAGACCGAGTGAAAATCTATTGTAGCAGATAGACCTCCCTGAAGAGGGTCAAATTTTTTTCACTCAGGTGGTCTATCTGCAACAATAAAACTACAAGGGTAGTAAGTTCAATTTGGTGATAGTATAAGGGGGCTATTTACAGTTAATCCTTCTTTCAAAGCATTATGCACAACGAAATTGTTGGCTATAATTCAGCTTATTGAAGTACTTGTGTTTTTAAATAGAACGAGCCCATCAGAATTTGTTGTTCCTTTGGCCAAATACAACAAGTCAATGTACACCCAAGTCTCTCTTGGTATGAGATTCAGGATGCTGTTTGAGACCGAGGAGTCTGGAGTACGTAGATACATGGGAACAATCACTGGCATCAATGATTTGGATCATGTTCGGTGGAAAAGTTCACAGTGGCGTAATCTGCAGGTATGGATATAATAGTGGCTGTTACCATTGTACAAACAAGGTTTTTAGAATTTTAATGGAAACATATTATAATATTCCAACACTTGCATATAAGTTATGCTGTCCATTTATGACGTTAGTACTTTTCATTCCTTATCACCATAGAATCATGAGTAAACCACATCCAGAATATGAAAAAAAGAAAAAAAAATGCTGTTGATTTATGACGTTAGTACTTTTCATTCCTTATCACCATAGAATCATGAGTAAACCACATCCAGAATATGAAAAAGAAAAAAGAAAAAAAAAGAAAACTTCATCCAAAAATATTAAGGAAGTGTTTAAGGAGGAGCTTCAATTTGTGCCTGTTTATCTGTAGAGCTCGACAAACCTGGGATGAAGGGTATGTCAAATCATTCAATATTTCTCTGATATATTTTCCTATAAGAACTTATAGCTTTAATTATAGCCTTAGTTCAGTTCAGAAGCAATACTATCTTAAGTATAGTCATTGATGAACCATTTATAGTCCTCACAGTCCTCGTGTTAATTAGGTTGACTGGGATGAATCGACAGCTACTGAAAGAAGAACAAGAGTATCACTATGGGAAATTGAACCTGTGACAACTCCTTTTATATATGCCCTCCTCCTTTTTCAGACCAAAGTTCCCTAAACAACCAGGGATGCCAGGTATGCTTATTTTGAAACTATCATTAAGGACCTCCCATTACAATAGTTATATTATTTTTATATTCTGTATGAGATATAGCTTAACTGTTTTTTTGGCAGTTGCCAAAAATAGCTCTTTGTTTCTGTAATATTCATATGCTCCAAATTTCTGCTAAATAACAAGTGAACTAGCATGGCATGTGCAATTTGATTTCTGTAGGGTCAGAGATAATAAAAATTGGACTGTGAATTTGAACTTTTCAATAGGTTCTGCAAGAACTAGTTGATTTTTTTAAATGTATTACATGACACCAATTTTCTGCTAGTTAGTGAGTGAAGGGCAGTGCATGTGCATTTTGATTTTGTAGGGTCAGATAATCTAAGGAATTGAATTATGAGTTTGATGTTTTTAATTGGTTGAGAAGTTCTTATCTGTAAGCTAAACTTGGATAGTAGCTAGATAATAAAATGTAAGCTGAGCAAAGATGTGGTAGGATTTTACTATGGAAAGCTCTTATCTAAATGAAAATTTGCCATGTGCTTATTTAGAATATTTGAAATTCATAATATTGAGTTAGAATATTGGTGTCGATATTTGTCTTAAGGTCTATTAAAGGATTATGCACTATCTTTTTTAATCTTTATTTCTTTTTTAAAAGGATTATGAAGTATCTAATTTCCTTCTTGGTGCATCTTTTTTTTAAATAATATTCATTATTTTCTATGTAAACAATCTTTATTCCAAAGGACTGTTCTATTAAGCATCCTTCATACATTCAGTCTCTTAAGAATTCCTTTCAAGTTATACAAATATTACTACACATTAATAATATTTCTATATCCTTATATCGCATGTTC
Organism: Asparagus setaceus; assembly: GCA_012295165.1. Lineage (NCBI taxonomy): Eukaryota > Viridiplantae > Streptophyta > Magnoliopsida > Asparagales > Asparagaceae > Asparagus > Asparagus setaceus. The sequence continues at coordinate 1,744,517 of CM022709.1, read as the reverse complement.
TTAATTTCAACATCATAACTTAGTAGCGAAGTGTGTGAATTTGCAGATGATGACTCTGATGTTGAGAATGCATTTAAAGGGCAATGCCATGGCTCAACGACGATTTCAGCATGAAAAGCCCTCAAAGCTCAGTCTTTCCAGGCCTAAGCCTTGTCCAATGGATGGCTATGCAACAAAACCCTCAGCTAATCCCTCGACGTCTCAACCCTCATTCATCCCTTCCATTTCCCAAGATAGTCTCAGTAATGATAGCACATCCAAAATCCTAAATTTTCAATTCCATTCCTCCTTTTCCCAAGCCTCCAGTTCCCTCCAAAACAACAAATTCAGCAATTGGATCAGTTTCAGCAATTACCTATTTCCTGGAATCAACAGCAGCAGCAGCAAAATCCACAGCATCATCAGCAACAACAAAGCTCTGTCCATTTACTGCAACAGCAACCACAACAGCAGCAGCAGAAGCAGCAGCATTTACAGAGAGCTCTTAGTGAAGGATCGATGGAACTTAAGCAACCGAAACCTTCCAATAATCAAATTCCATCTCTGAACCAGTTACAAAATCAGAACTTGCAAATGCCGTGCTTTCAAAACCTGGAAATCAGCTTCAACAACCATCATCTCAGCCAATATCGCCTCAAGTTTTTCAATTTCAGCAGCAGCAGCAGCAGCAGCAGCTTCAATTGCAATTACTTCAGAGGCTACAACAGCAACAGCCTCCCTCTGAATTCATTCCTCAAACACATTCTCAAATGTGTAATCAAATTCCAGCAAATAACTTAATGTGTCATCAGAAATCTCAGATACTAGCTCGAGCTCATTCAAATATCACAGAACCGATGCCCTTCATGCTCAACATCAGTTTCTCCTCGAATTCAGGAAGAAGAAGCACTTCCCCCAATGGACAGTCTTCTTCAAGAAATCCGAACCAAACCAGAATCTAGACTTAAACAACACGAAAGAAGAGAGTCTGATCAATTGGATGCTTCATCTGCAACCTCTTTTTGTTTGGATGGCAGTGCAAATGACTGCTTTCTCTTTCCTCCTGTTTCTTTAGATAATGATGTTCAAATTGGTGGAGTTAGTAATAATGATGGTTTGTTGCCTGATGTGATGATGTCAAGGGGATTTGGATCTGGTTTTGGAAATCAAAGAGAGGTTGAAACTGAGATTTCTACTGCGGCGATTAGTTCTCAATCGTTTGGGGTTGCTGATATGGCATTTAGGCCTGGGTGTTCGAATGATACTGGTATTAATGAGAATAGGATTTTGGGTCGAGGGGTTTGGGTTAACCAACCACAGCGGATGAGGACATATACGAAGGTATGATACATTTTGAAGGATATATTTGTATTCATCATTGTTGGTTCCTCACCAAATGATAATAATAATGCATTTTTACATTTATGTAAAAAGAATGATGAGTTCAAAGCTAGATATGTGGTTAGACCATCTAATAATACTGTGCTAACTATTCAAGAGGAAAAGGAAGAAAAACTACCTATGGTATTGATGTTTTGAACTTACTGCCTCTCTAGTTTAATTTTTGCAGATAGAATCCCTTAGTGAAGATGCTTTCACTCTTTTACCCTCTGGGAGTCTATTTGTCAGAAAACAATTTACTTTCTCAAGGGTTAAAAGTAAAAGAATTGCAACCCAGGGTCTCCATCTGTGACAACAAAACTACAGGGCTAGTAAATTCAAAACAACGATACTATAGGGTCTATGTGCAATTGACCCAAGAGTAAAAACAAAACCCTAGCTAACATAAGGTTTCTTTTGAACCAGTTACAAGACTATGGATATGTTTGTGCATGTAAATGTTAGATAAATGGCAGGTTATGATTACGAAGATTAAATTTTTCTTTGCATTTCATAGGTTCAAAAGCGTGGATCTGTTGGAAGATCCATCGATGTCACCCGTTACAGAGGCTATGATGACCTACGTCAAGACCTAGCTCGCATGTTTGGAATTGAAGGGCAACTCGAAGACCCTCATAGAACCGATTGGAAACTAGTAATGTAGATCATGAGAACGATATTCTCTTGGTTGGAGATGACCCTTGGGAGTAAGTTCAAATCTAAATTTAATGAATTTTATGTAGTTTGTGATTTCTAATGTTGACGATATTGTTCTGTATTATGTGTGTGCAGGGAGTTTGTGACTTGTGTTCAGAGCATCAAGATATTGTCAGCAGCAGAGGTTCAACAGCTGCATCATTTCATTGGCGAATGAAATAGAGGTTTCGAGGAGAGGTCTGGATCACTGTATTTAAGATGTTTGTTGTAACCACAGAAATCAGAAAGTGCGAAATATAAAACTCTTTAGGTGAAAGTATCATTATATAACTGTAGGCTCTACTAACACAGGAGAGTATATGGATGCTGAGGAGCTCTTGGTTTTGTTATAAAGGGAATGTTTTCTGGTTTACTTGAGCATTGTTTATCAAGTGTGTTTTCTGGTTTACTTGGACATTGTTCATCAAGTTGGGTGTTTCAACATATATATGTGATTTTTTTGGCTGAGTAGTTTCTTGGCTAGTCTTGTTGCGTTCTCAAGATATATATGTGTTGTTTTGGCTTAGTAGTTTCTTCGCTAGTCTATGTTTCATCAGCATCTGCTCAATGTTGCTCAATCTTCCAGTCATACTCAGCTTAAATAAATTAAGAGTTAATTACAGCTTGGAACTATTTTTCCTATGGGATTGAAGAGTCACATAGTTTCATGAGAACTATGTGCAATAAATTACCTTTTGTTCTGTATTTAACTGGCAAAAGACTGTCAACAAAATGGCTAGAAGCCACAAATCCGTACACCTGCAATTATCCCTGAATTGTAACACTTCCTGCACTTCAAGACCAAACAACGTCTTATGTAGATGAGAATGATTTTTAATTCTCACCGACGTCCCCATAAATTTTACCTTTTTCATTCTCACTGACGGTTCCATAAAATTTACCCATTTTTATTTTTCATTCCGAAACAAGTCACAACCAAAATCAATTAGCCATTAGTGCAGAAATCTTCAAACCAACATGCAAAGTTTCAACAAATCCGAAACCGAAAGTGACACATAACAGCCGAGAACCTAAACTACTTCAGGCAACACATTATGCCAAGAGTCAAGCTGCAGAAAAGTTATGACAACTCAAAACTGAAATATATTAGATAACGCACTGTCACTGAATCATACTACAAAAGCTGCAATGGCCTCCTTCTGCCACTACACTGAACACGACATCTTCTAAAGTTCATGCAGTTCTCCAAAACAAAATGGCTAAAACAATGCTATATAGCTCTAGGAGAGAACAGCCATGACATCCAAGCTCTAAGGGCAATGTAGTCGAACCATCGGCACTCTTGAACTCGTTCCCAGCATACTTGGAGTAAAGAACAGTGCGCCAGCGATGGTCAGTGGTTTTCTGTTGCCATCCTCGTCCACTGTTCCAGGTCCAACTGCAACGACCTGATTCAAAACAGCAAAGAAACAAAAAGAATCAATCATCATATCCAATCCCTCACTTGCATCTATACGATTTTCCTTATCTGAAGACTCTTAGGTTTTGCAAAGGGTTAAGCGCAAATACACCCCTGAACTATTGCCTGGTTGCAGATAGACCACCATGTAGTGATATTGTTGAAGACAGACCCATGAATGTAATTCTTCCCCTTTTACCCTCAGAGAAAATTAATTTTTGACAAATAGATCCCTGAGGGTAAAAGAGTCAAAACATTTCCCTTGAGGGGTCTATCTGCAAATTGGACAAGAATACACAGGGTCTATCCGCATCCGCAACAAAAGAACTCAAGGGATTGACAATTAACCCTTATGAAAATGAATACCAGGGCAACTGGAACTGGGCTCTTCTCAGAGTTTCCACAAAGTTTTTGACTCCAAAGTTTTAACGCCATCATGGTTGAAGAGAAGGAAAGGCAATCTTACCGTTCCAATGGAGGGTTTTCCTTGGCAGCTTCGGTTAAAAGCAGACCTCCAGCGGTTTTCTGCTCAGCTTCAGCAACCTGAAACACAAAATGGATGTGAAGACCTAATTTTATGACCAAGGCTAGCCTTGAAGTTACTTTCAGATTGCAAGTCAGCTTAATTATTTATAAGATTAATGGTCAATTAGATTTTAAGGAACCAGTAATCTATAATAATCTGATGGATTGCTTCACTTTGTGGATTGAGTAGGTATGTTCCATGACTATTTTTGGTACCCAAAAGAACTATCAGCAGGCACACAGTTCAGTATACTTACATGTGCAATTTGTTTTATACAACACAGCATTATTTATCTATTAAATTAGAGTAACAATAATTTGCACACAAAGACTGACCAGGAATCCAAATGATTCCTAATTACAAAACTGAAAATCCTGCAAGTGAGTTTCTGGAGTTCCTGATTCATCTCTCCTTTTCACCTTTTACTCTAAAAAAATAAAACCTAGTGAAATCGCACAGGAAATGTTAAAGAGTTCACAATAAGTTTCATACATTCTTCCTTCAATGTTCTTTGACAAAACAATAATGCAGCTGGAGATTAAATCAGAGATGCACAACTTATTATCAATAGTCACCATTGACTTTTTATTGCCATTGTATGTCACAGAATTTTTAAAGCACTCATTCTCATGACATCATATTGCTGCAAACTAGCATTTTGGCATTGGTGCATCAAACTTGATGTGTTGTGATGAAATAAAACTGTACTCTCTTACCGTCTTACATTTGCATTCAATACAATTAAAGCAGTCACTATGCTATTTAAGGAACAACAGTCATATCATAGCATTCAGGCCTTTGCAGATCAGATTTCAGACTAATGGTCCAAATAAGAACATTTCCAGGATAATTATCAGAAAACAAACCTACAACTAATTTCTTTCAAGATGGAGTGCACAATGATATAATTCAGTTGCAGGAACATAAGGAAATTAAGGTTTGACAGATTATCAACCATGTCAGTTAAAACTTATGTTTGCCTCTATCATGTTTCCAACATTGGGGAACTATTACATTTCAGTTATTAAACATGGCCTAACATCTATCACACAATGCTTCTCATTTCTAGTGACCAACTAAGTCAGAAGCTTCAGCAAAGCTGACCATCTAGAAGATCCTTTACAAGCAGAAGGTGAGGAAAAGTAGTACTAAACGATAATGCACGAGTACTGCTCACATATTTGCAAACATAATAGAAAGGATAGAAATTTAACCTTGATAAGGACCTGGTCGTTTAGAGGCTTGAGATCCTTAACATCTTCTGTTTCAAGAACCCACGACATCATCCTCCTTCAAAATAAGATGATTAGCTCCATTAAATTCCAGTTCTGTCCCTGCATACTTAGAATACACCACCTGTTTTCCAGTCTGCGATAAAATGTATAAGAAGTTAGTTTTTTTTGTTCAAATAGAATTGAATAAAGATTTATCTTTTAATCTAACTGAAACAACATCTTAACAGATATATGAGAAATAATCCAAAACAATTATAACAGCCATAAAACCATAGTATGAGAGACTCAAAAGAGCTACCTCAACACTGATGTCTACTTTGGTCTTTCCAATAGTTTTGCCTTCCCCAATAGCAACAACCTCACCTGCCTGAGGTTTAGTCTGTGCAGTGGTCGGAGTAAAATGCACGCCTGAGTCCTTTCTTCAGAAGTCCTTATTTTTACAAGTACTCTATCACCCAAAGGCTTGATGGAGGTGTACTGCATATAGTTCATAAGCATCAATATAACACACAACATTCAGTCAAAATCCTCATTATACTCACACTGCATTAACATAATCCTACATATACTCTAGCTTGATTGATTCATAAGTTCATAAAAGTTAACATGAATATCTCATGCAGTATGCTATCCTTTTGATGTGGAAAAAAGAAGAGGAATATCTCATGCAGGTACTTTTATTCTTCATTATTATTACGTTACTTCTAGTATATACCATTTTCGACCAGTCTAACATACTGTGCGGAAAGTTAATTACCATATTGCAATATATATACTGAAAATTCACGCCTTCCCTTGTAAAATCAATAATATATCAATATACTTCCCTATAAGATTCTACTTATCATCCACAATGCAATGGGTCTCTATAATATTCTTTAGAACATAAATTTTGCATATTTGCCTCCAAGTCTTTCTCAGTGCTAAGGTTCCAATATACTTTTACAAATTCCAAATTTCAACAAGAATACCCCTTTCAATTAATCCAGAAATCAATTGATATCACAACAAAAACAACGAAGCCTTTACCCCAAAATATTGGGGTCAAAACATGAATCATATTCTTCCATCCAGTTCTATTATGGATCATTTCCTCCATTAAGTAACTATTATCATATCCTTCTTAATTGATTTCATCTAAGTTCTTTTAGGTCTACCCTAGCTCTTTTAGCCTTGTTCACTATAATATTATCATTTTTCCCAACAGGTGCATTAAATGTCTCTATCATACATGACTTCTATCCTCAATAGCAGCACTAGCAACTCTAACTCCTATGAAAGCAATCATTGCCTATCCTATCGTTTAACGAGTACCAACAAGAACCAATTGATACTAAGAAATTAAAAAGCTTTATATTTGAAAAATCAGACACAGGGTAGATGTATACCTTGGGGGCAACAACAGTAGCAGCCTTGACTGCAAAACCCCTGTAGGACCTCTGCACGGCGCCGAGCCCAGAAGCTCCAACTGATGATGGGGTGGCGAATGTGGGTTTAGAGAGGCGAAGCACATTGAAAGAAGGGACTTTTCCAGTCACTACGGATCCAGATAATTGAAAGGCAGCCATTGATGAATTGAACTGAAGCACAAATATCAGCTAGAAATTAGTCAAAGATGGAAACTTTTCATTTAAGAGTAAAAATCTTAAATTGACTGGAAAAATAACTTTTGTTGGGATTAACCAAGCAATAAGTAATTACTCAATATTGGCTGCTATTTAGAAGGATTTAAAATTGGATAAAATCTGAAACGAAAATTTGGGGAAATATTTAAAAATGTAGAAAACTCTGGGCATATACCCTTGAGTTAAATCATTCGGAAAAACAATAAAAACAAGATCTCAAAAAAATAAGACGAAATGCCGAGAAAATACCAATTGTTGAAAAAATTGAAAGGTGCCCAACACATTAAACGAAGAAATGATGTAGAATTTTCGATCAAAATCTCACCTTTGTATCACTCTCTTCAGTGAGAAGATAAGGTATTTTGTCCAAAATTAGAACTTTTGAGAAACCCTAATCGAGATCTATTGCGTAGACGTTGCCGGCTTTATCTGAAGACTTGGGTATGATGTTCCTTCTGCACTAATTTACTAACCTCTTCCTCTCGATAATTGTGTTTTAATTACATTTCCACATTTCGTCTGATTTGCTGGTTGATAGTAAGTTCAAATATTCTTGAGAGACAACGTACGCGAATCTACATTGTCCTGAGAGTGAAGGATGCTTCTAGAAATAGCTCGGGAGGAAAGCGACTGTGAATGGTCCACTTGGACCGGGTCGGGTTTGGAATGTATACCTTGAAAGCTGATCCGAGAAGAAAAAATAATTTCGCCTTTTCACTTTATTTCTTTTCTTTTTCTTTTGTCGAATATTTTTTTTAACCTTTCCTTTTCTCTACAAGCAACTGCATTTTTTGAGATAAAACATTATATGCAAAAACGCGATTATATCTGATTTTGCATTTATATAGATTAAAATCTCAACTAAAAGTAACAACAATTTTCACCTTATGTTCCTGATTTTTGTTCTTTGTCTTGGTTCTTTAGCAATTTTTTCTCATAGTCAGAAAAACATCAATATTTCTAATACTCATTACTTCTTTCCTTCTTTCTTCTTTCGATAGGAAAATCGTGATAATCAAGTCCTCCACTGCTCTTTATAAGCGCACAAGACAAGAAAAGTGTGTCAGTGTCCATGTCATTAAATGTGCAAAAAGGAATATTAACCATTGGATCATTGACTTTGTAATTGCGCACTGATCTATATGTCAAAATACGTTTAGTGCACATTTAATGTCATGAACCATGTCTAGTAGATACCTCCTCCATGAGAAGTTGAACTCAGAATCTTACAACACTTGCATGAAATTTGAAACATGTGCATCCTTCCACAAAAGTTAGATGGTGCACAGATACCTTGATATTTAAGTCTGAAACGGTTGTGATACAGATCATGAGTTGTTGAGAATCCCTCAAACTTTTCCAGAATATTTGTTATCCAAGTGTGTAGAGAAAGTATATAAGTAAAAGAAGGAAAAAAATGATGCTCTACTCAACAATTCAATTCTTGATAAAAACAGAAAGGAGAACGATGGCAATCATCTAAGAGATAGTATAAAAATTGTATCTGCTATTGATGTTCTCCGATGTTGAACCAAGAGAAAACTTCATGATTCTCCTCTCAAATCCATAGCCATGAGATGTCAGAGTCTCTTGCTTCAGGTTATACCAGGCTAACTTGCTAACATGAAGAGCTATTCCCTCTTGTTATTACCTTTTGAGGATCAAAAGCATCTTCAGAATGTAATTCAGTCCCGTGGGGATCAAGTCAAGCATAAAAAGGGATTAAGGGAAGGGATGACGAATACCAATATATACAGATTGGTAGTGAATATTTTCTGAATAGAAACCTCAAAAATCAGAGTAGCCCACAAATAATTATTGGCATATGGAATAACAGGTGAGATTGCAATGAGGTGCTAAACTGTAACTGGAATTGTGAAGTTATAATACACACTATACAGAGTCTAATGAGCCATAAATTACATGATCAACAGTTGTACATAATGAGCACTTAGCTTTTGCTGCTAATATTAGCAAATTTAACAGGAAGCTTCAGAATCTGATGAATGCATTGCGAACCTCAGTAGCTTCATCGAAGCAAGATCGAGAAGCTTTTGGAACAAGCTTCTACATTATCTACATGCATCTTAATCATGAAGGGGAACATGCTATGTTCTGAAGAGAGCAATTGCGTGCTCTCAGAATATAGATAATGAGCTAAATAGAAAATTGAAGTCATGGGAGAAAAAAAAGTGTGTTTATGTTGATTGACAATGTTTATCTGTAATATGTTATGAGCTTGACTGGTAAATGCAGTAAGAACTAAGACACAAACACAGTTCAGATATTGGGTAAGAAGGCTTTTGATGGAAAATGACATTTTCACCCTTATTTTTGGTGACATTGCTGAAGAAGATCCAAGTCGAAATGCCAATATCGCAGGGAGTCAAAAGTACACAGATAGCTTTATTTAATTTAGGAGATAACACACTAGAGTCTTTTAAGTAGAAAGAAGCAGACTTTGATATAAGATAATAGGACATCAGAAAATTGGAAGAAAATGAAAACTTAAAAGTAAGGTTTTTCTTGATATTACCTCCTTAAATCTTTAATATTTTGAAATTAATCCCTCAAATCAGGAAATTACTATTAGGTCCTAGTACAAAGTTGAGCTCACTTCGTGAAACAACGATCAAATTTATGTATTAAAAGGAATTAGGAATACAAATTGCAGCGTCAATGTTAAGGGAACAAAACTAAGAGAGTTTAGAAATTCTTTAGAATATAAATATTTTGAGATCAAAACCTGTGTATGACAAAGGGATTACAAATTATGCACTATGCAGGCATTAGATGAGTTCGGGTGTTTGAATTATAAAGGCTAGCTTATAGGTGTTTTCTCAAACCAAGGTACTTCAAATTGACAAGATCGATGAAGCTCCAAGTCTTCTCTCAGCAATCAGTCTTCTTCCTGCCATTTTGAAGTGGAAGATAATACCACTGTTGGATAGTGGTATAAACAATTATATGGCAGTCCGCTGCTCTATTTATGTGCTCAAGGCATCTCTGTTGACAGGGATGACTACTAAACTCGTTCTTAAATATGAGGAGGTCGACAATGTTATTATGAAGGAGGAGAACAAAACGGTTGTCAGCATTAAGTAACTTACAGATAGTTGTAGTTTTGTTGTAGAATAAAAATTTTAGCAAACATTAGCTGAAAGACCCCAACAGTTAAATAGGTTACTTTATGAATTAATATCTGCTCCGAAGAATGAGACCACTGAAGAATGAAACCAAGTATACAGATGAAGAAAATACATTATGCTTGAACTAGGAGGAACAAAAGAAAATACTAAAACTTGCTATGCATGATATGCTATAAATAATAAATAAGATGCTAAAATATCAGAAAATTATCAAGAAATTGACCACCAGGAGATCACTAACCTTAAATGATATCAAGTATCCTTGTATTCCGTAAACACATCTCCAATATCCATCTTAGAATCCTCTGCAAGGGAAGCATCCTCAAGTGTATCAACATCTTCTTCATTCTTGATTCTTAAGAAAGATGGTTTAGTATCATGATCATCGCCAAAAGTTTATCTTCCTCATCATCGAACTATCATTGCAACTCTCAATTCTTTTCCTCCTTCCTCAATAACCGTGAGATGCAAGATCTTTTCCTTCCAAAGATATAAAGGAGATTTATCAATCAACTCTGAACCTTCATATGCTTCTGTCAAAATGCACTGAATCTCTTTCCCCTTTCAGAAGCGTGAAAATGCCATAGTGCTTCAGCAGTATTCTCATCAGCTTCTGAGGCATAACAAACTCCCGATGAAAATGTGTGAGATGATCTGTAACAAGTCTCTTTTCAATGGTAAAGCTCAATATCTCGTGCATAACTGCAATTGCCCGCTTATCAAATTCTTGTGAACCAGGAGTGAGCCCTCGAGCATTAGCATATGGAGACAGATACGATCTCTTCTGAAAATATTCGATTTTTCCACCAATTCTGAATATTTTCTTGAAATTAGGAGGAAATTTCATCGAAACGGAAGGGAAAGAATTCATGGTGAATGAGACTCAGGCACAATATTAGTCCCCATCATAGCTCTCTTCTCTATTTCTGTCACAGCCCAAGAAGGATTCCAAGAAGTACGCTCCAAGAACTCAACATCATCCTTTTAACAACCCTAAAATTTTCGGGAACATATGAACCCATCTAGTTCTAAAGTCAAATGGAAAGCCGATGTCTCTTCTAAAATGGGCAACTTTGTACATTGCAAGCCTCTTATCCACTGACATCATTAATAACCTTGTGACATATTCAACCGCTTTGTTTGTATGCACTTCAAGGAGCCTATTCTCTTCTTCGATGAGCTCTTCAGCCTTCTCTGTTAGCCCACACCATAAAACTCCTTTCTTGTCTCTGTAGAGCTCGAAAAGCTTTGGAGATTTCTTAATGAAGTCAGAAACCTTGTGAGGTTTGCTGAGATTAATCTGTTGCTTGTATTGTTCCAACCGTCTCAAGGGTATGATTTGTTCCGGTTCTTTCCTAAGAACTTCCATCATAACTAAAACCTTCGATATCACTTTCCATCGTTCTGTAGGAATTTCAAGATCATGCACTCTCTTATTTTGGCTTCTGTCCTGCACTCTTTTACTCTTTGTCATCCACCGCTTTTGTGAAGACCATGCAAGCCAACCGTGAAAGGTTCCATCTTTTACTCTCGGAGGACAAACAAGTGATATCTCGTTAAGCACATTTATGATTCCATTTCTCAAATTCCCAGTTCCAATAATGTGTTTAATCATCATTGGGTCTTGTATGAAGCCAATGAGCACATCAACCTATATATAAGGCAATTTTTAAACCATTAGGAACGAGAACAAATTTGAAGCGTGGCAGCATAAGAATCAAGCTAAGATGGACCGGAAACTCATCTACAACCTGCACAATCCCTCCCGTTTTCGCTTTTCAATCACCCAAAATACATCGAACATGGATAATTAACATCACTATCAAAACAAAAGAGTCTATCCAATGCACCATATACATCAAAATTGCATACAACGAAAAATCATTATTTGTAGCATTTCATCAAACACATGATATGCATGTCAAGTTTTTGAACTTACCAGTTCATGTAGAGCTTGGATTTGCTCAAACTGAAACTCAAAACACTGTTAAAATCACACCGCAGCGATCCGCACCAAATGTAGTGTCTTGGAACAAAAATATAGGAATTTATAAGAATGAAGACTTGACTACGGTTTTCAAAAAGAACTGATCTTGGCGTGGGATTATGATTAAAAATCTAATTTTTGAATCCAATTCAGTTAGATTTTGCAGAGAAAAATCAACTGAGATAGCGGGTGGATTGTTAGACATAAGAACAGGAAAAGAAAAACAACGAAAGGTAAGAGGAAAAAAAGAAACGATAAATAACAAGTATAAAAGGATTATACTGCCACGAATAATATACAAAAAAATAAAGGGTTTATATGAAAAACAACCCAAACTTAAACCAGATTATGCTTTCTCAAAATTCGTACGGGTCTCTCATATCTCCATCCTCACAAACTCACCTCTCTCGACAATGGCGGCGTCGGCAGCCGTGGCAGCTTCTAGAACCTTCCTCCCCTCACTCCCGAAGCTCCTACGGCCTTCTAGAACCTTCCATTTGCCACGTCGCCTCCTCTGCCGCGCCTCCTCGTCCGCCGCCGCCACCGACGTCATCTCCGTCCTCGAACAGCGGGGGCTCATCGAATCCATCACAAACGAAAACCTTAGGTCAGCATCATCCTCCAGCACGAATCTCAAAGTCTACTGTGGCTTCGACCCCACGGCCGAGAGCCTCCACTTAGGTAACCTCCTCGGCCTCATCGTCCTATCCTGGTTCCGCCGTCACGGCCACACCCCGTCGCCGTCATCGGCGGCGCCACCGGCGCGTCGGTGATCCCTCTGGCAAAAGCCTCGAGCGACCAGAATTAGATATAGAAACCCTAGAAAATAACAGTAGAGCAATTAAGCAGCTAATCTCTAAAATATTGGGAAATTCAGTTGGGGGTCTTGCTAAAGATGCGATTTTGGACGTGGGTTCTGAAAATGAGAGCGATTCGGTTGTGATTTTGGATAATTACGATTGGTGGAAGGGGATTACGTTGTTGGATTTCCTCAAAGAGGTTGGGAGGTTTGCTAGGGTTGGGACTATGATGGCGAAAGAGAGCGTGAAGAAGAGATTGAGCTCGGAAGAGGGAATGAGCTACACTGAATTCACTTACCAATTGCTACAGGGCTATGATTTCCTCTACTTGTTCAAGAATCATGGAGTAAATGTTCAGATTGGGGGAAGTGATCAATGGGGGAATATAACCGCTGGGACTGATTTGATTCGAAAGATATTGCAGGTTGAAGGAGCTTATGGATTGACCTTCCCCCTTTTGTTGAAGAGTGATGGCACAAAGTTTGGGAAATCTGAAGGAGGAGCCATTTGGTTATCACCCGCAATGCTGTCGCCTTATAAGTTCTATCAGTATTTCTTCTCGGTGCCCGATGTAGATGTTATTAGGTTCTTGAAGATTTTAACTTTTTTGAGTATGGAGGAGATTAGGGAGTTGGAGGAGGGAATGAAGAAGCCTGGTTATGTTCCAAATGCAGTGCAGAGAAAGCTAGCAGAAGAAGTGACTCGTTTTGTTCATGGAGAAGAGGGTTTAGTTGAGGCATTGAAGGCAACTGAAGCTCTAAGACCAGGAGCAGAGACTAAGTTAGATTGGGAAACAATTGAAGGAATAGCTGAGGATGTTCCATCATGTTCTTTGGCTTATGATCAAGTGTTGAATTCTTGTCTAGTTGATCTTCGGTTTCTACTGGTTTGCTTAATAGTAAGTCTGCAGCGAGGCGATTACTGAAGCAAGGGGGCTTTATTTGAACAATAGAAGGATTGATAATGATGACAAGATGATTGATGTGGATGATATTGTTAATGGGAAAGTGTTGTTGTTGTCTGCAGGGAAGAAGAATAAGATGGTCATAAGGGTATCATGATTTTGAAGAATGAGATGGTTATAACTTATAAGGGTATCATGATTCTTTCTCCTAAACAATTTTTCAGAGTTTTAAGATTTTGTTATTTACTGATTTTCTGTATATGTGTTGATCGTTCATTTTGAGGAAAATAAAGTACTATTTTGTCATTTGAGCATTAATATCCCAATTTATGGTTTTGGGTTGTATATGTATTTATCTCAATTGCTTGACTGCCTCTTTAATGTGTTCAACTCAATCCGAATGTAAATCTTGTTCTCTTGTTTTTGAATCCTATACCTCATTTTTCAGTAGGTATGTATTGATACTCCACGCCTCATTTGGTTCAGGTGCCCTGAAGTTACAACACAAGCTTACTAGCTGCCTGTTTTCATACTACATAACGAGCAATTTATGTTGCAACCACCATCTGTGTTATTTGGATTTCTTCACCTATACAATCCCACTACAAACTAATCGAAAGTTGATAACTTTGATTTTAGTTAATTTATGTACCTGCTTGGAAGCAAAGTTCTATTTTGCAGCTTGTTTGTGGGAAGACCTAGGGTTCCCTCCGCTCTCCCGCTTGCTCACTCGATCTCCCGCCCTCTTCTCGATCTCCCGCCCTCCTCACGATCTCCCGCCCTCTCGTTTTCCCTTTCATCCTCCTCCAGCTCTCCTACTCCCGCTTCCACTCTCGCTTCCGTCAGCGGTCGAATTCGCTCCCGCTTCCACTCTCGCTTCCGTCGGCGGTCGAATTCGCTACCAGGACTCTTCAGGTGAAAGATCTTAACTCTCTGATATGTGATCTTTGCTGGTTTAAGCTTAAGATTTGACCTAGTTCTTGTAATTTGAGCATCTGCGTTTCGAAATCCATGTGCAATCTCAAAGAGATTAATGATTTTTTGACTTAGTTCTTGTAATTTGACCTAGTTCTTGTATTCTGAGACCAATCTTTCGTTATTAGTCTTTTTTTCTTAGTTCTTGTAATTTGACCTAGTTCTTGTAATTTGACCTAGTTCTTGATTGTTCTGCATCATTTATGGTCTTCTATTTTGTCTCAAAATTTAGTCTCCTAAAATTAGTTATTAATCTGTTTTGCCTTTTTACTTGAAATTCATTGAGAACTCATGATGTTAAAAGGATATGTTACATTATTAGTAGCATTATTACTATAAATAATTTATTAAAGTGGTTTGTGGTATTATATTGTGCATTTGAACTGTAGGAAAAATCATGACAAGTAGATGAATATCAATTATTAATATTGCTAGACTTTTGTAGCTAGATTTGAACTGTAGGATTGATCATGACAAGTTTTATAAATTAGCTAGATTTGAACAAGTAGATGAATATCAAGTTTTGAGCTTGTTTAGCTCCATATTGTGGTTTTGAGCTTGTTTAGCTCTATGTTGTGCTTGTTGAGCTTGTTTAGCTTCATGTTGTGGTTTTGGGTTTTGAGCTTGTTTAGCTCCATATTGTGCTTGTTGAGCTTGTTTAGCTCCATATTATGGTTTTGAGCTTATTTAGCTCTATGTTGTGCTTGTTGAGCTTGTTTAGCTCCATGTTGTGGTTTTGAGCTTGTTTAGCTTCATATTGTGGTTTTGAGCTTGTTTAGCTCTATGTTGTGCTTGTTGAGCTTGTTTAGCTCCATCTTGTGGTTTTGAGCTTGTTTATCTCCATATTGTGGTTTTGGGTTTTGAGCTTGTTTAGCTTCATATTGTGCTTGTTGAGCTTGTTTAGCTCCATATTGTGGTTTTGAGCTTGTTTAGCTCCATATTGAGCTTGTTGAGCTCCATATTGTGCTTGTTTAGCTCCATATGTTAAATTAACTATCTCCATATTGTGGATTTGATCATGTCAAACTACCGTTAATATATCCATTGTAAAGTCATAAAAAGGTTGTTGGCAATTTTCTTAAAAGTTTTCATATGCAACCAAACAAAAGAAAAGGAAAACTTGACATTTCTTAAAAGTACAAGGCCCATTTTTTGTTTTGAACCAAACACAAGAAAAGTAAAATTTGTACTTTTAACTTCTCAATATTTTATTTGGGTGGAAAACATTTCCCATCAAAATGGGTGGAAAATATTTCCTATAGTTGAGTTTTCCATGAACCAAATACCCCTAAGCATAATCTGGTTTAAGTTGGGGTTTTTGCATATAAACCCTTTGTCTTTTGTATATTATTAGCCAGTATATTCCTTTTATCGTTTCTTTTTTTCTCTACCTTTCGCTGTTTTCTTTTCCTGTTCTTATTTCTAACAATCCACCGCTATCTCAGTTGATTTTCTCTCTGCAGAATATAACTAAATTGGATTCAAAATTAGATTTTTAATCATAAACCAACGTCAAGATCAGTTCTTTTTTTTTGGAAAACCGTAGTCAAGTCTTCCTTCTTATAAATACCCTCTGGGGAAATTCACATCTCTTTTGTTCCAAGACACGACATTTGGTGCAGGATCGCTGCGGTGTGATTTTAACAGTGTTTTGAGTTTCAGTTTGAGCAAATCCAAGCTCTAGATGAACCGGTAAGTTCAGAAACTTGGGATGCGTGTCACGTGTTTGATGAAATGCTGCAAATAATGGTTTTTCGTTGTTTGTAATTTTGATGCATATGGTGCATCGGATAGACTCTTTTGTTTTGATTGTGATGTAAATTATCCATGTTAGATGTATTTTGGGTGATTGAAAGCAAGGGAGGGATTGTGCAGGTTGTAGATGAGTTTTTCGTCCATCTTAGCTTGATTCTTATGCTGCCATGCTTTTAATTTGTTTATTCCTAACGGTTTAAAATTTGCCTTATATATAGGTTGATGTGCTCATTGACTACATACAAGACCTAATGATGATTAAACACATTATTGGAACTGGGAATTTGAGAAATGGAATCATAAATGGGCTTAACGAGATATCAGTTGCTTGTCCTCCGAGAGTAAAAGATGGAATCTTTTAAAGTTGGTTTGCCTGGTCTTCACAAAAGCGGTGGATGACCAAGAGTAAAAGAGTGCAGGACAGAAGCCAGAATAAGAGGGTGCGATCTTGAAATTGCTACAGAGCGATGGAAAGTGATGTCAAAAGTGTTAGTTATAATGGAAGTTCTTAGGAAAGAACCAGAACAAATCATACCCTGAGGCGGTTGGAACAATACAAGCAACAGATTAATCTCAGCAAGCCTCACAAGGTTTCTGACTTCATTAAGAAATCTCCAAAGCTTTTCGAGCTCTACAGAGACAAGAAAGGAGTTATGTGGTGTGGGCTAGCGGAGAAGGCTGAAGAGCTCGTCGAAGAAGAGAATAGGCTCCTTGAAGCGCATACAAACAAAGCGGTTGAATATGTCACAAGGTTATTGATGATGTCAGGGATAAGAGGCTTCCAATGGACAAAGTTGCCCATTTTAGAAGAGACATTCGCTTTCCATTTGACTTCAGAACTAGATGGGTTCATATGTTTCCCGAAAATTTTAGGGTTGTTAGAAGGGATGATGTTGAGTTCTTGGAGCTTACTTCTTGGAATCCTTCTTGGGCTGTGACAGAAATAGAGAAGAGAGCTATGATGGGGACTAATTATGTGCCTGAGTCTCATTCACCAGGAATTCTTTAAGCTTCGTTTCGATGAAATTTCCTCCGAATTTCAAGAAAATATTCAGAATTGGTGGAAAAATCTAACATTTTCAGAAGAGATCGTATCTGTCTCCATATGCTGATGCTCGAGAGCTCACTCCTGGTTCACAAGAATTTGATAAGCGGGCAGTTGCAGTTATGCACGAGATATTGAGCTTTACCATTGAAAAGAGACTTGTTACAGATCATCTCACACATTTTAAATCGGGAGTTTGTTATGCCTCAGAAGCTGATGAGAATACTGCTGAAGCACTATGGCATTTTCACGTTTCTGAAAGGGGAAAGAGGTTCAGTGCATTTTTGACAGAAGCATATGAAGGTTCGGAGTTGATTGATAAATCTCCTTTATATCTTTGGAAGGAAAAGATCTTCGTCTCACGGTTATAGAGGAAGGAGGAAAAGAATTGAGAGTTACAATGATAGTTTCGATGATGAGGAAGATAAACTTTTCGTGATGATCATGATACTAAACCATTTTTCTTAAGAATCAAGGATGAAGAAGATGTTGATACACTTGAGGATGCTTCCCTTGCAGAGGATTCTGAGATGGATATTGGAGATGTGTTTGAGGAATACAAGGATACTTGATATCATTTAAGGTTAGTGATCTCCTGGTGGTCAATTTCTTGATAATTTTCTGATATTTCAGCATCTTATTTATTATTTTCTGCATATCATGCATAGCAAGTTTTAGTATTTTCTTTTGTTCCTCCTAGTGCAAGCATTATGTATCTTCTTCATCTGTATGCTTGATTTCATTCTTCAGTGGTCTCATTCTTGAGACAGATATTAATTCATGAAATAACTTATTTAACTGTTGGGACTTTTCAGCTAATGTTTGCTAAAATTTTATTCTGCAACAAAACTACAACTATCTGTAAGTTACTTAATCCTGACAACCGTTTTTGCGAGCAATTTTCTTTTTTTAACCATATTTGGGAGCAATTTTCCTTTTTTAACTGTCTCTTTTGCCTTTACTGGTCAGCCGAAAAGGCATTTACTGACTACAGGTTGGAGTGTGTTTGTTAGTACAAAAAGACTTTTTGCTGGAGATTCTGTCCTCTTCATACGGTATTTTAATGAACACAGGTGAAAAATATTTGTTCAATATCTATGTTCAAGTATCTCTAACACAGGATACCATTTTCTTTATATCAGAGACGATAAATCACAGCTTCTCTTGGGAAGTAGGCGTGCCAATAGACAACAGCCTGCTCTAGCATCATCGGTGCTATCTAGTGATAGCATGCATATTGGAATCCTTGCCGCTGGTCATGCTGCTGCAAATAACAGCCCATTTACTATCTTTTATAACCCAAGGTGTGAACTTGTATTCTTTAAAGGGTTAATTGGGGATAGGCTCTTGGAAAGAGTTGTATCATTGCAGATCTAGGTAGCACGGATATGGGTGTGGACACGGACACGAACACGGCAAATTTATAAAATGTAGGATACGAGGGGACACGGGTTAAATCAAACTGAGAATAATACTTAACAACAAAAGTTTAGATAAGATCGCATGATATAATCGATGGGTATTTTATATCTAAGTAATGGGTATCAATTTTCGGGTTCAAAAACCGATTGGTTTTGAACCTGATATTACCAAAGAAACTAGTTTAGAGTGTAAGTAATGGGGAAATCGGGTTCTGCTTTGAATCACACGTGTCCATGGTGTGTCCATGGAGAATCTGTGTCCGACACATGGGACACGGACACGGCACCAAAAACGTCGTGTTCGAGTAACCTAGTTGCAAATAGACCGGTGAAAATCTATTGTAGCAGATAGACCTCCCTGAAGAGGGTCAAATTTTTTTCACTCAGGTGGTCTATCTGCAACAATAAAACTACAAGGGTAGTAAGTTCAATTTGGTGATAGTATAAGGGGGCTATTTACAGTTAATCCTTCTTTCAAAGCATTATGCACAACGAAATTGTTGGCTATAATTCAGCTTATTGAAGTACTTGTGTTTTTAAATAGAACGAGCCCATCAGAATTTGTTGTTCCTTTGGCCAAATACAACAAGTCAATGTACACCCAAGTCTCTCTTGGTATGAGATTCAGGATGCTGTTTGAGACCGAGGAGTCTGATGCGTAGATACATGGGAACAATCACTGGCATCAATGATTTGGATCATGTTGGTGGAAAAGTTCACAGTGGCGTAATCTGCAGGTATGGATATAATAGTGGCTGTTACCATTGTACAAACAAGGTTTTTAGAATTTTAATGGAAACATATTATAATATTCCAACACTTGCATATAAGTTATGCTGTCCATTTATGACGTTAGTACTTTTTCATTCCTTATCACCATAGAATCATGAGTAAACCACATCCAGAATATGAAAAAAGAAAAAAAAATGCTGTTGATTTATGACGTTAGTACTTTTTCATTCCTTATCACCATAGAATCATGAGTAAACCACATCCAGAATATGAAAAAAGAAAAAGAAAAAAAAAGAAAACTTCATCCAAAAATATTAAGGAAGTGTTTAAGGAGGAGCTTCAATTTGTGCCTGTTTATCTGTAGAGCTCGACAAACCTGGGATGAAGGGTATGTCAAATCATTCAATATTTCTCTGATATATTTTCCTATAAGAACTTATAGCTTTAATTATAGCCTTAGTTCAGTTCAGAAGCAATACTATCTTAAGTATAGTCATTGATGAACCATTTATAGTCCTCACAGTCCTCGTGTTAATTAGGTTGACTGGGATGAATCGACAGCTACTGAAAGAAGAACAAGAGTATCACTATGGGAAATTGAACCTGTGACAACTCCTTTTATATATGCCCTCCTCCTTTTTCAGACCAAAGTTCCCTAAACAACCAGGGATGCCAGGTATGCTTATTTTGAAACTATCATTAAGGACCTCCCATTACAATAGTTATATTATTTTTATATTCTGTATGAGATATAGCTTAACTGGGTTTTTGGCAGTTGCCAAAAATAGCTCTTTGTTTCTGTAATATTCATATGCTCCAAATTTCTGCTAAATAACAAGTGAACTAGCATGGCATGTGCAATTTGATTTCTGTAGGGTCAGAGATAATAAAAAATTGGACTGTGAATTTGAACTTTTCAATAGGTTCTGCAAGAACTAGTTGATTTTTTTTTTAAATGTATTACATGACACCAATTTTCTGCTAGTTAGTGAGTGAAGGGGCAGTGCATGTGCATTTTGATTTTGTAGGGTCAGATAATCTAAGGAATTGAATTATGAGTTTGATGTTTTTAATTGGTTGAGAAGTTCTTATCTGTAAGCTAAACTTGGATAGTAGCTAGATAATAAAATGTAAGCTGAGCAAAGATGTGGTAGGATTTTACTATGGAAAGCTCTTATCTAAATGAAAATTTGCCATGTGCTTATTTAGAATATTTGAAATTCATAATATTGAGTTAGAATATTGGTGTCGTATATTTGTCTTAAGGTCTATTAAAGGATTATGCACTATCTTTTTTTTAATCTTTATTTCTTTTTTTAAAAGGATTATGAAGTATCTAATTTCCTTCTTGGTGCATCTTTTTTTTAAATAATATTCATTATTTTCTATGTAAACAATCTTTATTCCAAAGGACTGTTCTATTAAGCATCCTTCATACATTCAGTCTCTTAAGAATTCCTTTCAAGTTATCATTACAAATATTACTACACATTAATAATATTTCTATATCCTTATATCGCATGTTCTTAATTTCAACATCATAACTTAGTAGCGAAGTGTGTGAATTTGCAGATGATGACTCTGATGTTGAGAATGCATTTAAAGGGCAATGCCATGGCTCAACGACGATTTCAGCATGAAAAGCCCTCAAAGCTCAGTCTTTCCAGGCCTAAGCCTTGTCCAATGGATGGCTATGCAACAAAACCCTCAGCTAATCCCCTCGACGTCTCAACCCTCATTCATCCCTTCCATTTCCCAAGATAGTCTCAGTAATGATAGCACATCCAAAATCCTAAATTTTCAATTCCATTCCTCCCTTTTCCCAAGCCTCCAGTTCCCTCCAAAACAACAAATTCAGCAATTGGATCAGTTTCAGCAATTACCTATTTCCTGGAATCAACAGCAGCAGCAGCAAAATCCACAGCATCATCAGCAACAACAAAGCTCTGTCCATTTACTGCAACAGCAACCACAACAGCAGCAGCAGAAGCAGCAGCATTTACAGAGAGCTCTTAGTGAAGGATCGATGGAACTTAAGCAACGAAACCTTCCAATAATCAAATTCCATCTCTGAACCAGTTACAAAATCAGAACTTGCAAATGCCCGTGCTTTCAAAACCTGGAAATCAGCTTCAACAACCATCATCTCAGCCAATATCGCCTCAAGTTTTTCAATTTCAGCAGCAGCAGCAGCAGCAGCAGCTTCAATTGCAATTACTTCAGAGGCTACAACAGCAACAGCCTCCCTCTGAATTCATTCCTCAAACACATTCTCAAATGTGTAATCAAATTCAACAAATAACTTAATGTGTCATCAGAAATCTCAGATACTAGCTCGAGCTCATTCAAATATCACAGAACCCGATGCCCTTCATGCTCAACATCAGTTTCTCCTCGAATTCAGGAAGAAGAAGCACTTCCCCAATGGACAGTCTTCTTCAAGAAATCGAACCAAACCAGAAGCTAGACTTAAACAACACGAAGAAGAGAGTCTGATCAATTGGATGCTTCATCTGCAACCTCTTTTTGTTTGGATGGCAGTGCAAATGACTGCTTTCTCTTTCCTCCTGTTTCTTTAGATAATGATGTTCAAATTGGTGGAGTTAGTAATAATGATGGTTTGTTGCCTGATGTGATGATGTCAAGGGGATTTGGATCTGGTTTTGGAAATCAAAGAGAGGTTGAAACTGAGATTTCTACTGCGGCGATTAGTTCTCAATCGTTTGGGGTTGCTGATATGGCATTTAGGCCTGGGTGTTGAATGATACTGGTATTAATGAGAATAGGATTTTGGGTCGAGGGTTTGGGTTAACCAACCACAGCGGATGAGGACATATCTGAAGGTATGATACATTTTGAAGGATATATTTGTATTCATCATTGTTGGTTCCTCACCAAATGATAATAATAATGCATTTTACATTTATGTAAAAGAATGATGAGTTCAAAGCTAGATATGTGGTTAGACCATCTAATAATACTGTGCTAACTATTCAAGAGGAAAAGGAAGAAAAACTACCTATGGTATTGATGTTTTGAACTTACTGCCTCTCTAGTTTAATTTTTGCAGATAGAATCCCTTAGTGAAGATGCTTTCACTCTTTTACCCTCTGGGAGTCTATTTGTCAGAAAACAATTTACTTTCTCAAGGGTTAAAAAGTAAAAAGAATTGCAACCCAGGGTCTCCATCTGTGACAACAAAACTACAGGGCTAGTAAATTCAAAACAACGATACTATAGGGGTCTATGTGCAATTGACCCAAGAGTAAAAACAAAACCCTAGCTAACATAAGGTTTCTTTTGAACCAGTTACAAGACTATGGATATGTTTGTGCATGTAAATGTTAGATAAATGGCAGGTTATGATTACGAAGATTAAATTTTTCTTTGCATTTCATAGGTTCAAAAGCGTGGATCTGTTGGAAGATCCATCGATGTCACCCGTTACAGAGGCTATGATGACCTACGTCAAGACCTAGCTCGCATGTTTGGAATTGAAGGGCAACTCGAAGACCCTCATAGAACCGATTGGAAACTAGTGTACGTAGATCATGAGAACGATATTCTCTTGGTTGGAGATGACCCTTGGGAGTAAGTTCAAATCTAAATTTAATGAATTTTATGTAGTTTGTGATTTCTAATGTTGACGATATTGTTCTGTATTATGTGTGTGCAGGGAGTTTGTGACTTGTGTTCAGAGCATCAAGATATTGTCAGCAGCAGAGGTTCAACAGCTGCATCATTTCATTGGCGAATGAAATAGAGGTTTCGAGGAGAGGTCTGGATCACTGTATTTAAGATGTTTGTTGTAACCACAGAAATCAGAAAGTGCGAAATATAAAACTCTTTAGGTGAAAGTATCATTATATAACTGTAGGCTCTACTAACACAGGAGAGAGTATGGATGCTGAGGAGCTCTTGGTTTTGTTATAAAGGGAATGTTTTCTGGTTTACTTGAGCATTGTTTATCAAGTGTGTTTTCTGGTTTACTTGGACATTGTTCATCAAGTTGGGTGTTTCAACATATATATGTGATTTTTTTGGCTGAGTAGTTTCTTGGCTAGTCTTGTTGCGTTCTCAAGATATATATGTGTTGTTTTGGCTTAGTAGTTTCTTCGCTAGTCTATGTTTCATCAGCATCTGCTCAATGTTGCTCAATCTTCCAGTCATACTCAGCTTAAATAAATTAAGAGTTAATTACAGCTTGGAACTATTTTTCCTATGGGATTGAAGAGTCACATAGTTTCATGAGAACTATGTGCAATAAATTACCTTTTGTTCTGTATTTAACTGGCAAAAAGACTGTCAACAAAATGGCTAGAAGCCACAAATCCGTACACCTGCAATTATCCCTGAATTGTAACACTTCCTGCACTTCAAGACCAAACAACGTCTTATGTAGATGAGAATGATTTTTATTCTCACTGACGGTTCCCATAAAATTTACCCATTTTTCATTTTTCATTCTTCATTCCGAAACAAGTCACAACCAAAATCAATTAGCCATTAGTGCAGAAATCTTCAAACCAACATGCAAAGTTTCAACAAATCCGAAACCGGAAAGTGACACATAACAGCCGAGAACCTAAACTACTTCAGGCAACACATTATGCCAAGAGTCAAGCTGCAGAAAAGTTATGACAACTCAAAACTGAAATATATTAGATAACGCACTGTCACTGAATCATACTACAAAAGCTGCAATGGCCTCCTTCTGCCACTACACTGAACACGACATCTTCTAAAGTTCATGCAGTTCTCCAAAACAAAATGGCTAAAACAATGCTATATAGCTCTAGGAGAGAACAGCCATGACATCCGAGCTCTAAGGGCAATGTAGTGGAACCATCGGCACTCTTGAACTCGTTCCCAGCATACTTGGAGTAAAGAACAGTGCTGCCATAGCGATGGTCAGTGGTTTTCTGTTGCCATCCTCGTCCACTGTTCCAGGTCCAACTGCAGCGACCTGATTCAAAACAGCAAAGAAACAAAAGAATCAATCATCATATCCAATCCCTCACTTGCATCTATCGATTTTCCTTATCTGAAGACTCTTAGGTTTTGCAAAGGGTTAAGCATAAATACACCCTGAACTATTGCCTGGTTGCAGATAGACCACCATGTAGTGATATTGTTGAAGACAGACCCATGAATGTAATTCTTCCCCTTTTACCCTCAGAGAAAATTAATTTTTGACAAATAGATCCCTGAGGGTAAAAGAGTCAAAACATTTCCTTGAGGGGTCTATCTGCAAATTGGACAAGAATACACAGGGTCTATCCATCCGCAACAAAAGAACTCACGGAGGTCTATTAAGTCTATTAACAACTAACCCTTATGAAAATGAATACCAGGGCAACTGGAACTGGGCTCTTCTCAGAGTTTCCACAAAGTTTTTTGACTCCAAAGTTTTAACGCCATCATGGTTGAAGGAGAAGGAAAGGCAATCTTACCGTTCCAATGGAGGGTTTTTCCTTGGCAGCCGGTTAAAAGCAGACCTCCAGCGGTTTTCTGCTCAGCTTCAGCAACCTGAAACACAAAATGGATGTGAAGACCTAATTTTATGACCGAAGGCTAGCCTTGAAGTTACTTTTCAGATTGCAAGTCAGCTTAATTATTTATAAGATTAATGGTCAATTAGATTTTAAGGAACCAGTAATCTATAATAATCTGATGGATTGCTTCACTTTGTGGATTGAGTAGGTATGTTCCATGACTATTTTTGGTACCCAAAGAACTATCAGCAGGCACACAGTTCAGTATACTTACATGTGCAATTTGTTTTATACAACACAGCATTATTTATCTATTAAATTAGAGTAACAATAATTTGCACACAAAGACTGACCAGGAATCCAAATGATTCCTAATTACAAAACTGAAAATCCTGCAAGTGAGTTTCTGGAGTTCCTGATTCATCTCTCCTTTTCACCTTTTACTCTAAAAAATAAAACCTAGTGAAATCGCTTTGGAAATGTTAAAGAGTTCACAATAAGTTTCATACATTCTTCCTTCAATGTTCTTTGACAAAACAATAATGCAGCTGGAGATTAAATCAGAGATGCACAACTTATTATCAATAGTCACCATTGACTTTTTATTGCCATTGTATGTCACAGAATTTTTAAAGCACTCATTCTCATGACATCATATTGCTGCAAACTAGCATTTTGGCATTGGTGCATCAAACTTGAACCATGTGTTGTGATGAAATAAAACTGTACTCTCTTACCGTATCTTACATTTGCATTCAATACAATTAAAGCAGTCACTATGCTATTTAAGGAACAACAGTCATATCATAGCATTCAGGCCTTTGCAGATCAGATTTCAGACTAATGCGGTCCAAATAAGAACATTTCCAGGATAATTATCAGAAAACAAACCTACAACTAATTTCTTTCAAGATGGAGTGCACAATGATATAATTCAGTTGCAGGAACATAAGGAAATTAAGGTTTGACAGATTATCAACCATGTCAGTTAAAACTTATGCTTGCCTCTATCATGTTTCCAACATTGGGGAACTATTACATTTCAGTTATTAAACATGGCCTAACATCTATCACACAATGCTTCTCATTTCTAGTGACCAACTAAGTCAGAAGCTTCAGCAAAGCTGACCATCTAGAAGATCCTTTACAAGCAGAAGGTGAGGAAAAGTAGTACTAGCGATAATGCAGTACTGCTCACATATTTGCAAACATAATAGAAAGGATAGAAATTTAACCTTGATAAGGACCTGGTCGTTTAGAGGCTTGAGATCCTTAACATCTTCTGTTTCAAGAACCCTCGACATCATCCTCCTTCAAAATAAGATGATTAGCTCCATTAAATTCCAGTTCTGTCCCTGCATACTTAGAATACACCACCTGTTTTCCAGTCTGCGTATAAAAATGTATAAGAAGTTAGTTTTTTTTTTTAGTTCAAATAGAATTGAATAAAGATTTATCTTTTAATCTAACTGAAACAACATCTTAACAGATATATGAGAAATAATCCAAAACAATTATAACAGCCATAAAACCATAGTACGAGAGACTCAAAAGAGCTACCTCAACACTGATGTCTACTTTGGTCTTTCCAATAGTTTTGCCTTCCCCAATAGCAACAACCTCACCTGCCTGAGGTTTAGTCTGTGCAGTGGTCGGAAGTAAAATGCCATGAGTCCTTTCTTCAGAAGTCCTTATTTTTACAAGTACTCTATCACCCAAAGGCTTGATGGAGGTGTACTGCATATAGTTCATAAGCGCCATCAATATAACACACAACATTCAGTCAAAATCCTCATTATACTCACACTGCATTAACATAATCCTACATATACTCTAGCTTGATTGATTCATAAGTTCATAAAAGTTAACATGAATATCTCATGCAGTACTTTTAGATTCTTCATTATTATTACGTTACTTCTAGTATATACCATTTTCGACCAGTCTAACATACTGTACGGAAAGTTAAATTACCATATTGCAATATATATACTGAAAATTCACGCCTTCCCTTGTAAAATCAATAATATATCAATATACTTCCCTATAAGATTCTACTTATCATCCACAATGCAATGGGTCTCTATAATATTCTTTAGAACATAAATTTTGCATATTTGCCTCCAAGTCTTTCTCAGTGCTAAGGTTCCAATATACTTTTACAAATTCCAAATTTCAACAAGAATACCCTTTCAATTAATCCAGAAATCAATTGATATCACAACAAAACAACGAAGCCTTTACCCCAAAATATTGGGGTCAAAACATGAATCATATTCTTCCATCCAGTTCTATTATGGATCATTTCCTCCATTAAGTAACTATTATCATATCCTTCTTAATTGATTTCATCTAAGTTCTTTTAGGTCTACCCTAGCTCTTTTAGCCTTGTTCACTATAATATTATCATTTTTCCCAACAGGTGCATTAAATGTCTCTATCATACATGACCAAACGATCTCAATCGATTCTCATTTTCTATCCTCAATAGCAGCACTAGCAACTCTAACTCCTATGAAAGCAATCATTGCCTATCCTATCGTTTAACGAGTACCAACAAGAACCAATTGATACTAAGAAATTAAAAAGCTTTATATTTGAAAAATCAGACACAGGGTAGATGTATACCTTGGGGGCAACAACAGTAGCAGCCTTGACTGCAAAACCCTGTAGGACCTCTGCAGGCCGGGCCAGAAGCTCCAACTGATGATGGGGTGAATGTGGGTTTAGAGAGAAGCACATTGAAAGAAGGGACTTTTCCAGTCACTACGGATCCAGATAATTGAAAGGCAGCCATTGATGAATTGAACTGAAGCACAAATATCAGCTAGAAATTAGTCAAAGATGGAAACTTTTCATTTAAGAGTAAAAATCTTAAATTGACTGGAAAAATAACTTTTGTTGGGATTAACCAAGCAATAAGTAATTACTCCAATATTGGCTGCTATTTAGAAGGATTTAAAATTGGATAAAATCTGAAACGAAAATTTGGGGAAATATTAAAAATGTAGAAAACTCTGGGCATTTACCCTTGAGTTAAATCATTAGGAAAAACAATAAAAACAAGATCTCAAAAAAATAAGACGAAATAACGAGAAAATACCAATTGTTGAAAAAATTGAAAGGTGCCCAACACATTAAACGAAGAAATGATGTAGAATTTTCGATCAAAATCTCACCTTTGTATCACTCTCTTCAGTGAGAAGATAAGGTCTTTTGACCAAAATTAGAACTTTCAAGAAACCCTAATCAAGATCAATTGCGGAGACGTTGCCGGCTTTATCTGAAGGCTTGCATATGATGTTCCTTCTGCACTAATTTACTAACCTCTTCCTCTCGATAATTGTGTTTCAATTTCATTTCCACATTTCGTCTGATTTGCTGGTTGATAGTAAGTTAAAATATTCTTGAGAGACAACGTACGCGAATCTACATTGTCCTGAGAGTGAAGGATGCTTCTAGAAATAGCTCGGGAGGAAAGCGACTGTGAATGGTCCACTTGGACCGGGTCGGGTTTGGAATGTATACCTTGAAACCTGATCCGAGAAGAAAAATAATTTCGCCTTTTCACTTTATTTCTTTTCTTTTCTTTTGTCCAATATATATATATATATATATATATATATATATATATATATATATATATATATATATATATATTACCTTTCCTTTCCTCTACAAGCAACTCATTTCCTCCTTCAGTAAACCTCAAGGACAGTTTGGAAGTTGATAAGTGTAATGTTCTCCAAGATTTTAGAGGTTAATGAATGCAACTGCAGTTTTGAGATAAAACATTATATGCAAAAAGCGATTATATCTGATTTTGCATTTATATAGATTGAAATCTCAACTAAAAGCAACAACAATTTTCACCTTATGTACCTGATTTTTGTCCATTGTCTTGGTTCTATAGCAATTTTTCTCATAGTAATACTAATCATTATTCAACAATGAGTTTACTCAGAAAAACATCAATATTTCTAATACTCGTTACTTCTTTCATTCTTTCTTCTTTTGATAGGAAAATCGTGATAATCAAGCCCTCCACTGCTCTTTATAAGCACAAAACAAGAAAAGTGTTTAGTGTCCATGTCATTAAATGTGCATAAAGGTATATTAACCGTTGCATCATTGACTTTGTAATTAGCACTGATCTATATGAAAACTTAAAAATAAGGTTTTTCCTGATATTAGCTCCTTAAATCTTTAACATTTTGAGATTAGTCCCTCAAATCAGGAAATTACTATTAGGTCCTAGTACAAAGTTGAGCTCACTTGTGAAACACAGATCAAATTTCTGTATTAAAAAGGCATTAGGGATACAAATTGACGACTTCAATGTTAAGGGAGCAAAACTAAAAGAGTTTAGAAATTCTTTAGGATATAAATATTTTTGAGATCAAAACCTGTGTATGACAGAGGGATTACAAATTATGCAGTATGCAGGCATTAGATGAGTTCAGGTGTTTGAATTACAAAGGCTAGCTTATAGGTGTTTTCTCAAACCAAGGTACTCCAAATTGACAAGATCGATGAAGCTCCAAGTCTTCTCTCAGCAATCAGTCTTCTTCCTGCCATTTTGAAGTGGAAGATAATACCACTGTTGGATAGTGGTATAAACAATTATATGGGCAGTCCGCTGCTCTATTTATGTGCTCAAGGCATCTCTGTTGACAGGGATGACTACTAAACTAATTCTTAAAGTTGAGGAGGTCAACAGTGTTCTTATGAAGGAGGAGAACAAAACGGTTAGCATTAAATAACTTACAGCTAGTTGTTGTAGTTTTGTTGCAGAATAAAAATTTGAGCAAACATTAGCTGAAAGGCCCTAACAGTTAAATATGTTATTTTATGAATTAATATCTCCTTTGAAGAATGAGACCGCTGAAGAATGAAATCAAGTATACAGATGAAGAAAATACATAATGTTTGCACTAGGGGACAAAAGAAAATACTAAAAGTTGCTATGCATGATATGCAGTAAATAATAAAAATACATAATGCTTGCACTAGGAGGAACAAAAGAAAATACTAAAACTTGCTATGCATGATATGCAGTAAATAATAAATAAGATGCTGAAATATCAAAAATTATCAAGAAATTGACCACCAGGGAGATCACTAACCTTAAATGATATCAAGTATCCTTGTATTCCTCAAACACATCTCAATATCCATCTCAGAATCCTCTGCAAGGGAAGCATCCTCAAGTGTATCAACATCTTCTTCATCCTTGATTCTTAAGAAAGAGGGTTTAGTATCATGATCATCGCGAAAAGTTTATCTTCCTCATCATCGAACTATCATTGTAACTCTCAATTCTTTTCCTCCTTCCTCTATAACCGGTGAGACGCAAGATCTTTTCCTTCCAAAGATATAAAGGAGATTTATCAATCAACTCGAACCTTCATATGCTTCTGTCAAAATGCACTGAACCTCTTTCCCCTTTCAGAAACATAGAAAATGCCATAGTGCTTCAGCAGTATTCTCATTAGCTTCTGAGGCATAAAAACTCCCGGCGAAAATGTGTGAGATGATCTGTAACAAGCCTCTTTTCAATGGTAAAGCTCAATATCTCATGCATAACTGCAACTGCCCGCTTATCAAATTCTTGCGAACCAGGAGTGAGCTCGAGCATCAGCATATGGAGACAGATCTGATCTCTTCTGAAAATGTTCGATTTTTCCACCAATTCTGAATATTTTCTTGAAATTAGGAGGAAATTTCATCGAAAAGGAAGGAAAAGAATTCATGGTGAATGAGACTCAGGCACATAATCAGTCCCCATCATAGATCTCTTCTCTATTTCTGTCACAGCCCAAGAAGGGTTCCAAGAAGTAAGCTCCAAGAACTCAACATCATCCCTTTTAACAACCGTAAAATATTCGGGGAACATATGAACCCATCTAGTTCTGAAATCAAATGGAAAGCCGATGTCTCTTCTAAAATGGGCAACTTTGTCCATTGGAAGCCTCTTATCCACTGACATCATCAATAACCTTGTGACATATTCAACTGCTTTGTTTGTATGCGCTTCAAGGAGCCTATTCTCTTCTTCGACGAGCTCTTCAGCCTTCTCTGTTAGCCCACACCACATAACTCCTTTCTTGTCTCTGTAGAGCTCGAAAAGCTTTGGATATTTTTTAATGAAGTCAGAAACCTTGTGAGGCTTGCTGAGATTAATCTGTTGCTTGTATTGTTCCAACCGTCTCAGGGGTATGATTTGTTCGGTTCTTTCCTAAGAACTTCCATTATAACTAACACTTCGACATCACTTTCCATCGTTCTGTAGCAATTTCAAGATCGTGCACTCTCTTATTCTGGCTTCTGTCCTGCACTCTTTTACTCTTGGTCATCCACGCTTTTGTGAAGACCAGGCAAACCAACTTTGAAAGATTCCATCTTTTACTCTCGGAGGATAAGCAAGTGATATCTCTTTAAGCCCATTTATGATTCCATTTCTCAAATTCCCAGTTCCAATAATGTGTTTAATCATCATTAGGTCTTGTATGTAGTCAATGAGCACATCAACCTATATATAAGGCAATTTTAAACCATTAGGAGCGAGAAGAAATTAAAAGCATGGCAGCATAAGAATCAAGCTAAGATGGACGAAACTCATCTACAACCTGCACAATCCCTCCGTTTTGCTTTTCAATCACCCAAAATACATCTAACATGAATAATTTACATCACTATCAAAACAAAAGAGTCTATCCAATGCACCATATACATCAAAATTACAAACAACGAAAAATCATTATTTGCAGCATTTCATCAAACACATGACACGCATGCCAAGTTTCTGAACTTACCGGTTCATCTAGAGCTTGGATTTGCTCAAACTGAAACTCAAAACCAATGTTGAAACTAACGAAAATGAGTTACGTAACGCGGACCTCTTGTTAAGGGTTAAATAAAAACGTAAAAACATAGCATAACGTAGGTTATATTGTTTATTAATTATTCAGATATTTTATAAATATGAATAATTCATAATAGCTTTAATACTAAGAATAATCAAACTTTTCAAGTATAACATCACAATTATCAATTATCAAATTACCAATTTACAAACAAGTTAATAAACATTGCAAACTGCCAAGTAGCAGCCAATTACCAAACATGATAATGGGCATCTTAGCTTCACAAAATATATCATCATTCCTAATTAATCAACTAAAACAGTAAAACCTAAGCACTTAGCAGTTAGCACTAGCAGTAACTGAAAAATAAGTTGAAAGTTTGAAACTTGAAAGTTGAAAATTTTGAAATTTTACCTGATGGCAGAGGGAGGAGATGAGCGGTTGCTCGTGGTCGACGAAGGGGTCTGCAGTCGACGAAGGGGGCTGCGGTCGTGGTCGACGAAGGAGGAGGCGGGGGTTGCGGTCGTGGTCGACAAAGGAGGCTGCGGTCGTGGTCGACGAAGGCGGCTGCTCGCGGTCGACAAAGTTGCTGCTCGACGAAGGCGGCTGCTCAACAGCGGTCGACCAAGCTCGCAGTCGTTTTGAAATTTTTTTTTTTTTTTGGCGGCGGCGGCGGCTGGAGATAGAATAGGGCTAGAAGAGTGACGTGAGAAGATAATGAGAGATCTTAAAAATGAACGGTGATGGAGTTGTCCACGTGTATTTTTTCATCTTAAACATTTAACTATGGTTATTTTGCGTTTTTGAAAAAACGCAGCGTTATATTGTACATGGGTTTAGCTAACATGAAGGTCGTTAAGTTATAAAATGTGTTATTTCGTTACGTAACCGTTTTTCAACATTGCTCAAAACATTGTTAGAATCAGCGCCGGCGATCGTAGCCGAATAAAAGTGTCTTGGAACAAAAGAGATGAGAACTTCCCGGAGGTATTTATAAGAAGGAAAACTTGACTACGGTTTTCAAAAAGAACTGATCTTGGCGTGGGATTATGATTAAAAATCTAATTTTGAATCCAATTTAGTTAGATTCTGTAGAGAGTAAAACCAACTGAGATAGCGGATGGATTGTTAGAAATAATAACAGGAAAAGGAAAACAACGAAAGGAAGAGGATAAAAGTTAAAAGGATTATACTGGCACGAATAATATACAAAATATAAAGGGTTTATATGCAAAAACCCAAACTTAAACCAGATTATGCTTTCTCAAAATTCGTACGGGTCTCTCACCTCTCCATCCTCACAAACTCACCTCTCTCGACAATGGCGGCGTCGGCAGCGGTGGCAGCTTCTAGAACCTTCCTCCCCTCACTCCCGAAGCTCCTGCGACCTTCTAGAACCTTCCATTTGCCACGTCGCCTCCTCTGCCGCGCCTCCTCGTCCGCCGCCGCCACCGACGTCATCTCCGTCCTCGAACAGCGGGGCTCATCGAATCCATCACAAACGAAAACCTTAGGTCAGCATCATCCTCCAGCACGAATCTCAAAGTCTACTGTGGCTTCGACCCCACGGCCGAGAGCCTCCACTTAGGTAACCTCCTCGGCCTCATCGTCCTATCCTGGTTCCGCCGTCACGGCCACACCCCCGTCGCCGTCATCGGCGGCGCCACCGGCCGCGTCGGTGATCCCTCTGGCAAAAGCCTCGAGCGACCAGAATTAGATATAGAAACCCTAGAAAATAACAGTAGAGCAATTAAGCAGCTAATCTCTAAAATATTGGGAAATTCAGTTGGGGGTCTTGCTAAAGATGCGATTTTGGACGTGGGTTCTGAAAATGAGAGCGATTCGGTTGTGATTTTGGATAATTACGATTGGTGGAAGGGGATTACGTTGTTGGATTTCCTCAAAGAGGTTGGGAGGTTTGCTAGGGTTGGGACTATGATGGCGAAAGAGAGCGTGAAGAAGAGATTGAGCTCGGAAGAGGGAATGAGCTACACTGAATTCACTTACCAATTGCTACAGGGCTATGATTTCCTCTACTTGTTCAAGAATCATGGAGTAAATGTTCAGATTGGGGGAAGTGATCAATGGGGGAATATAACCGCTGGGACTGATTTGATTCGAAAGATATTGCAGGTTGAAGGAGCTTATGGATTGACCTTCCCCTTTGTTGAAGAGTGATGGCACAAAGTTTGGGAAATCTGAAGGAGGAGCCATTTGGTTATCACCATAATGCTGTCGCCTTATAAGTTCTATCAGTATTTCTTCTCGGTGCCCGATGTAGATGTTATTAGGTTCTTGAAGATTTTAACTTTTTTGAGTATGGAGGAGATTAGGGAGTTGGAGGAGGGAATGAAGAAGCCTGGTTATGTTCCAAATGCAGTGCAGAGAAAGCTAGCAGAAGAAGTGACTCGTTTTGTTCATGGAGAAGAGGGTTTAGTTGAGGCATTGAAGGCAACTGAAGCTCTAAGACCAGGAGCAGAGACTAAGTTAGATTGGGAAACAATTGAAGGAATAGCTGAGGATGTTCCATCATGTTCTTTGGCTTATGATCAAGTGTTGAATTCTTGTCTAGTTGATCTTCGGTTTCTACTGGTTTGCTTAATAGTAAGTCTGCAGCGAGGCGATTACTGAAGCAAGGGGGCTTTATTTGAACAATAGAAGGATTGATAATGATGACAAGATGATTGATGTGGATGATATTGTTAATGGGAAAGTGTTGTTGTTGTCTGCAGGGAAGAAGAATAAGATGGTCATAAGGGTATCATGATTTTGAAGAATGAGATGGTTATAACTTATAAGGGTATCATGATTCTTTCTCCTAAACAATTTTTCAGAGTTTTAAGATTTTGTTATTTACTGATTTTCTGTATATGTGTTGATCGTTCATTTTGAGGAAAATAAAGTACTATTTTGTCATTTGAGCATTAATATCCCAATTTATGGTTTTGGGTTGTATATGTATTTATCTCAATTGCTTGACTGCCTCTTTAATGTGTTCAACTCAATCCGAATGTAAATCTTGTTCTCTTGTTTTTGAATCCTATACCTCATTTTTCAGTAGGTATGTATTGATACTCCACGCCTCATTTGGTTCAGGTGCCCTGAAGTTACAACACAAGCTTACTAGCTGCCTGTTTTCATACTACATAGCGGAACGAATTTATGTTGCAACCACCATCTGTGTTATTTGGATTTCTTCACCTATACAATCCCACTACAAACTAATCGAAGTTGATAACTTTGATTTTAGTTAATTTATGTACCTGCTTGGAAGCAAAGTTCTATTTTGCAGCTTGTTTGTGGAAGACCTAGGGTTCCCTCCGCTCTCCCGCTTGCTCACTCGATCTCCGCCCTCTTCTCGATCTCCGCCCTCCTCACGATCTCCGCCCTCTCGTTTTCCTTTCATCCTCCTCCAGCTCTCCTACTCCGCTTCCACTCTCGCTTCCGTCAGCGGTCGAATTAGCTCCCGCTTCCACTCTCGCTTCCGTCAGCGGTCGAATTAGCTACCAGGACTCTTCAGGTGAAAGATCTTAACTCTCTGATATGTGATCTTTGCTGGTTTAAGCTTAAGATTTGACCTAGTTCTTGTAATTTGAGCATCTGCGTTTGAAATCCATGTGCAATCTCAAAGAGATTAATGATTTTTGACTTAGTTCTTGTAATTTGACCTAGTTCTTGTATTCTGAGACCAATCTTTCGTTATTAGTCTTTTTTCTTAGTTCTTGTAATTTGACCTAGTTCTTGTAATTTGACCTAGTTCTTGATTGTTCTGCATCATTTATGGTCTTCTATTTTGTCTCAAAATTTAGTCTCCTAAAATTAGTTATTAATCTGTTTTGCCTTTTTTACTTGAAATTCATTGAGAACTCATGATGTTAAAAGGATATGTTACATTATTAGTAGCATTATTACTATAAATAATTTATTAAAGTGGTTTGTGGTATTATATTGTGCATTTGAACTGTAGGAAAAATCATGACAAGTAGATGAATATCAATTATTAATATTGCTAGACTTTTGTAGCTAGATTTGAACTGTAGGATTGATCATGACAAGTTTTATAAATTAGCTAGATTTGAACAAGTAGATGAATATCAAGTTTTGAGCTTGTTTAGCTCCATATTGTGGTTTTGAGCTTGTTTAGCTCTATGTTGTGCTTGTTGAGCTTGTTTAGCTTCATGTTGTGGTTTTGGGTTTTGAGCTTGTTTAGCTCCATATTGTGCTTGTTGAGCTTGTTTAGCTCCATATTATGGTTTTGAGCTTATTTAGCTCTATGTTGTGCTTGTTGAGCTTGTTTAGCTCCATGTTGTGGTTTTGAGCTTGTTTAGCTTCATATTGTGGTTTTGAGCTTGTTTAGCTCTATGTTGTGCTTGTTGAGCTTGTTTAGCTCCATCTTGTGGTTTTGAGCTTGTTTATCTCCATATTGTGGTTTTGGGTTTTGAGCTTGTTTAGCTTCATATTGTGCTTGTTGAGCTTGTTTAGCTCCATATTGTGGTTTTGAGCTTGTTTAGCTCCATATTGAGCTTGTTGAGCTCCATATTGTGCTTGTTTAGCTCCATATGTTAAATTAACTATCTCCATATTGTGGATTTGATCATGTCAAACTACCGTTAATATATCCATTGTAAAGTCATAAAAAGGTTGTTGGCAATTTTCTTAAAAGTTTTCATATGCAACCAAACAAAAGAAAAGGAAAACTTGACATTTCTTAAAAGTACAAGGCCCATTTTTTGTTTTGAACCAAACACAAGAAAAGTAAAATTTGTACTTTTAACTTCTCAATATTTTATTTGGGTGGAAAACATTTCCCATCAAAATGGGTGGAAAATATTTCCTATAGTTGAGTTTTCCATGAACCAAATACCCCCTAAGCATAATCTGGTTTAAGTTGGGGTTTTTTTGCATATAAACCCTTTGTCTTTTGTATATTATTCGCGCCAGTATATTCCTTTTATCGTTTCTTTTTTTTCTCTACCTTTCGCTGTTTTTCTTTTCCTGTTCTTATTTCTAACAATCCACCCGCTATCTCAGTTGATTTTCTCTCTGCAGAATATAACTAAATTGGATTCAAAAATTAGATTTTTAATCATAAACCAACGTCAAGATCAGTTCTTTTTTTTTGGAAAACCGTAGTCAAGTCTTCCTTCTTATAAATACCCTCTGGGGAAATTCACATCTCTTTTGTTCCAAGACACGACATTTGGTGCAGGATCGCTGCGGTGTGATTTTAACAGTGTTTTGAGTTTCAGTTTGAGCAAATCCAAGCTCTAGATGAACCGGTAAGTTCAGAAACTTGGGATCGTGTCACGTGTTTGATGAAATGCTGCAAATAATGGTTTTCGTTGTTTGTAATTTTGATGCATATGGTGCATCGGATAGACTCTTTTGTTTTGATTGTGATGTAAATTATCCATGTTAGATGTATTTTGGGTGATTGGCAGCGGAGGGATTGTGCAGGTTGTAGATGAGTTTTTCGTCCATCTTAGCTTGATTCTTATGCTGCCATGCTTTTAATTTGTTTATTCCTAACGGTTTAAAATTTGCCTTATATATAGGTTGATGTGCTCATTGACTACATACAAGACCTAATGATGATTAAACACATTATTGGAACTGGGAATTTGAGAAATGGAATCATAAATGGGCTTAACGAGATATCAGTTGCTTGTCCTCCGAGAGTAAAAGATGGAATCTTTTAAAGTTGGTTTGCCTGGTCTTCACAAAAGCGGTGGATGACCAAGAGTAAAAGAGTGCAGGACAGAAGCCAGAATAAGAGGGTGCACGATCTTGAAATTGCTACAGAGCGATGGAAAGTGATGTCAAAAGTGTTAGTTATAATGGAAGTTCTTAGGAAAGAACCAGAACAAATCATACCCCTGAGACGGTTGGAACAATACAAGCAACAGATTAATCTCAGCAAGCCTCACAAGGTTTCTGACTTCATTAAGAAATCTCCAAAGCTTTTCGAGCTCTACAGAGACAAGAAAGGAGTTATGTGGTGTGGGCTAACGGAGAAGGCTGAAGAGCTCGTCGAAGAAGAGAATAGGCTCCTTGAAGCGCATACAAACAAAGCGGTTGAATATGTCACAAGGTTATTGATGATGTCAGGGATAAGAGGCTTCCAATGGACAAAGTTGCCCATTTTAGAAGAGACATTCGCTTCCATTTGACTTCAGAACTAGATGGGTTCATATGTTTCCCGAAAATTTTAGGGTTGTTAGAAGGGATGATGTTGAGTTCTTGGAGCTTACTTCTTGGAATCCTTCTTGGGCTGTGACAGAAATAGAGAAGAGAGCTATGATGGGGACTAATTATGTGCCTGAGTCTCATTCACCAGGAATTCTTTCGCTTCCGTTTCCGATGAAATTTCCTCCGAATTTCAAGAAAATATTCAGAATTGGTGGAAAAATCTAACATTTTCAGAAGAGATCGTGATCTGTCTCCATATGCTGATGCTCGAGAGCTCACTCCTGGTTCACAAGAATTTGATAAGCGGGCAGTTGCAGTTATGCACGAGATATTGAGCTTTACCATTGAAAAGAGACTTGTTACAGATCATCTCACACATTTTCGTCGGGAGTTTGTTATGCCTCAGAAGCTGATGAGAATACTGCTGAAGCACTATGGCATTTTCTACGTTTCTGAAAGGGAAAGAGGTTCAGTGCATTTTGACAGAAGCATATGAAGGTTCGAGTTGATTGATAAATCTCCTTTATATCTTTGGAAGGAAAAGATCTTGCGTCTCACGGTTATAGAGGAAGGAGGAAAAGAATTGAGAGTTACAATGATAGTTTCGATGATGAGGAAGATAAACTTTTGGCGATGATCATGATACTAAACCATTTTTCTTAAGAATCAAGGATGAAGAAGATGTTGATACACTTGAGGATGCTTCCCTTGCAGAGGATTCTGAGATGGATATTGGAGATGTGTTTGAGGAATACAAGGATACTTGATATCATTTAAGGTTAGTGATCTCCTGGTGGTCAATTTCTTGATAATTTTCTGATATTTCAGCATCTTATTTATTATTTTCTGCATATCATGCATAGCAAGTTTTAGTATTTTCTTTTGTTCCTCCTAGTGCAAGCATTATGTATCTTCTTCATCTGTATGCTTGATTTCATTCTTCAGTGGTCTCATTCTTGAACAGATATTAATTCATGAAATAACTTATTTAACTGTTGGGACTTTTCAGCTAATGTTTGCTAAAATTTTATTCTGCAACAAAACTACAACTATCTGTAAGTTACTTAATCCTGACAACCGTTTTTGCGAGCAATTTTCTTTTTTTAACCATATTTGGGAGCAATTTTCCTTTTTTAACTGTCTCTTTTGCCTTTACTGGTCAGCCGAAAAGGCATTTACTGACTACAGGTTGGAGTGTGTTTGTTAGTACAAAAAGACTTTTTGCTGGAGATTCTGTCCTCTTCATACGGTATTTTAATGAACACAGGTGAAAAATATTTGTTCAATATCTATGTTCAAGTATCTCTAACACAGGATACCATTTTCTTTATATCAGAGACGATAAATCACAGCTTCTCTTGGGAAGTAGGCGTGCCAATAGACAACAGCCTGCTCTAGCATCATCGGTGCTATCTAGTGATAGCATGCATATTGGAATCCTTGCCGCCGCTGGTCATGCTGCTGCAAATAACAGCCCATTTACTATCTTTTATAACCCAAGGTGTGAACTTGTATTCTTTAAAGGGTTAATTGGGGATAGGCTCTTGGAAAGAGTTGTATCATTGCAGATCTAGGTAGCACGGATATGGGTGTGGACACGGACACGGAACACGGCAAATTTATAAAATGTAGGATACGGGGACACGGGTTAAATCAAACTGAGAATAATACTTAACAACAAAAGTTTAGATAAGATCGCATGATATAATACGATGGGTATTTTATATCTAAGTAATGGGTATCAATTTTCGGTTCAAAACCCATTGGTTTTGAACCGATATTACCAAAGAAACTAGTTTAGAGTGTAAGTAATGGGGAAATCGGGTTCGCTTTGAATCACACGTGTCCATGGTGTGTCCATGGAGAATCTGTGTCCGACACATGTCGGACACGGACCACGGCACAAAGATGTTGTAACCTAGTTGCAAATAGACCGGTGAAAATCTATTGTAGCAGATAGACCTCCCTGAAGAGGGTCAAATTTTTTCACTCAGGTGGTCTATCTGCAACAATAAAACTACAAGGGTAGTAAGTTCAATTTGGTGATAGTATAAGGGGCTATTTACAGTTAATCCTTCTTTCAAAGCATTATGCACAAATCTAAATTGTTGGCTATAATTCAGCTTATTGAAGTACTTGTGTTTTAAATAGAACGAGCCCATCAGAATTTGTTGTTCCTTTGGCCAAATACAACAAGTCAATGTACACCCAAGTCTCTCTTGGTATGAGATTCAGGATGCTGTTTGAGACCGAGGAGTCTGATGCGTAGATACATGGGAACAATCACTGGCATCAATGATTTGGATCATGTTCGTGGAAAAGTTCACAGTGGCGTAATCTGCAGGTATGGATATAATAGTGGCTGTTACCATTGTACAAACAAGGTTTTAGAATTTTAATGGAAACATATTATAATATTCCAACACTTGCATATAAGTTATGCTGTCCATTTATGGCGTTAGTACTTTTTCATTCCTTATCACCATAGAATCATGAGTAAACCACATCCAGAATATGAAAAAAAGAAAAAAAAATGCTGTTGATTTATGACGTTAGTACTTTTTCATTCCTTATCACCATAGAATCATGAGTAAACCACATCCAGAATATGAAAAAAAAAAGAAAAAAAAGAAAACTTCATCCAAAAATATTAAGGAAGTGTTTAAGGAGGAGCTTCAATTTGTGCCTGTTTATCTGTAGAGCTCGACAAACCTGGGATGAAGGGTATGTCAAATCATTCAATATTTCTCTGATATATTTTCCTATAAGAACTTATAGCTTTAATTATAGCCTTAGTTCAGTTCAGAAGCAATACTATCTTAAGTATAGTCATTGATGAACCATTTATAGTCCTCACAGTCCTCGTGTTAATTAGGTTGACTGGGATGAATCGACAGCTACTGAAAGAAGAACAAGAGTATCACTATGGGAAATTGAACCTGTGACAACTCCTTTTTATATATGCCCTCCTCCTTTTTTCAGACCAAAGTTCCCTAAACAACCAGGGATGCCAGGTATGCTTATTTTGAAACTATCATTAAGGACCTCCCATTACAATAGTTATATTATTTTTATATTCTGTATGAGATATAGCTTAACTGGGTTTTTTTTTTGGCAGTTGCCAAAAATAGCTCTTTGTTTCTGTAATATTCATATGCTCCAAATTTCTGCTAAATAACAAGTGAACTAGCATGGCATGTGCAATTTGATTTCTGTAGGGTCAGAGATAATAAAAATTGGACTGTGAATTTGAACTTTTCAATAGGTTCTGCAAGAACTAGTTGATTTTTTAAATGTATTACATGACACCAATTTTCTGCTAGTTAGTGAGTGAAGGGCAGTGCATGTGCATTTTGATTTTGTAGGGTCAGATAATCTAAGGAATTGAATTATGAGTTTGATGTTTTTAATTGGTTGAGAAGTTCTTATCTGTAAGCTAAACTTGGATAGTAGCTAGATAATAAAATGTAAGCTGAGCAAAGATGTGGTAGGATTTTACTATGGAAAGCTCTTATCTAAATGAAAATTTGCCATGTGCTTATTTAGAATATTTGAAATTCATAATATTGAGTTAGAATATTGGTGTCGTATATTTGTCTTAAGGTCTATTAAAGGATTATGCACTATCTTTTTTTAATCTTTATTTCTTTTTTAAAAGGATTATGAAGTATCTAATTTCCTTCTTGGTGCATCTTTTTTTTTTAAATAATATTCATTATTTTCTATGTAAACAATCTTTATTCCAAAGGACTGTTCTATTAAGCATCCTTCATACATTCAGTCTCTTAAGAATTCCTTTCAAGTTATCATTACAAATATTACTACACATTAATAATATTTCTATATCCTTATATCGCATGTTCTTAATTTCAACATCATAACTTAGTAGCGAAGTGTGTGAATTTGCAGATGATGACTCTGATGTTGAGAATGCATTTAAAAGGGCAATGCCATGGCTCAGCGGCGATTTCAGCATGAAAAGCCCTCAAAGCTCAGTCTTTCCAGGCCTAAGCCTTGTCCAATGGATGGCTATGCAACAAAACCCTCAGCTAATCCCTCGGCGTCTCAACCCTCATTCATCCCTTCCATTTCCCAAGATAGTCTCAGTAATGATAGCACATCCAAAATCCTAAATTTTCAATTCCATTCCTCCCTTTTCCCAAGCCTCCAGTTCCCTCCAAAACAACAAATTCAGCAATTGGATCAGTTTCAGCAATTACCTATTTCCTGGAATCAACAGCAGCAGCAGCAAAATCCACAGCATCATCAGCAACAACAAAGCTCTGTCCATTTACTGCAACAGCAACCACAACAGCAGCAGCAGAAGCAGCAGCATTTACAGAGAGCTCTTAGTGAAGGATCGATGGAACTTAAGCAACGAAACCTTCCAATAATCAAATTCCATCTCTGAACCAGTTACAAAATCAGAACTTGCAAATGCCGTGCTTTCAAAACCTGGAAATCAGCTTCAACAACCATCATCTCAGCCAATATCGCCTCAAGTTTTTCAATTTCAGCAGCAGCAGCAGCAGCAGCAGCTTCAATTGCAATTACTTCAGAGGCTACAACAGCAACAGCCTCCCTCTGAATTCATTCCTCAAACACATTCTCAAATGTGTAATCAAATTCCAGCAAATAACTTAATGTGTCATCAGAAATCTCAGATACTAGCTCGAGCTCATTCAAATATCACAGAACCCGATGCCCCTTCATGCTCAACATCAGTTTCTCCTCGAATTCAGGAAGAAGAAGCACTTCCCCCAATGGACAGTCTTCTTCAAGAAATCCGAACCAAACCAGAAGCTAGACTTAAACAACACGAAAGAAGAGAGTCTGATCAATTGGATGCTTCATCTGCAACCTCTTTTTGTTTGGATGGCAGTGCAAATGACTGCTTTCTCTTTCCTCCTGTTTCTTTAGATAATGATGTTCAAATTGGTGGAGTTAGTAATAATGATGGTTTGTTGCCTGATGTGATGATGTCAAGGGGATTTGGATCTGGTTTTGGAAATCAAAGAGAGGTTGAAACTGAGATTTCTACTGCGGCGATTAGTTCTCAATCGTTTGGGGTTGCTGATATGGCATTTAGGCCTGGGTGTTCGAATGATACTGGTATTAATGAGAATAGGATTTTGGGTCGAGGGGTTTGGGTTAACCAACCACAGCGGATGAGGACATATCTGAAGGTATGATACATTTTGAAGGATATATTTGTATTCATCATTGTTGGTTCCTCACCAAATGATAATAATAATGCATTTTACATTTATGTAAAAAGAATGATGAGTTCAAAGCTAGATATGTGGTTAGACCATCTAATAATACTGTGCTAACTATTCAAGAGGAAAAGGAAGAAAAACTACCTATGGTATTGATGTTTTGAACTTACTGCCTCTCTAGTTTAATTTTGCAGATAGAATCCCTTAGTGAAGATGCTTTCACTCTTTTACCCTCTGGGAGTCTATTTGTCAGAAAACAATTTACTTTCTCAAGGGTTAAAAAGTAAAAAGAATTGCAACCCAGGGTCTCCATCTGTGACAACAAAACTACAGGGCTAGTAAATTCAAAACAACGATACTATAGGGGTCTATGTGCAATTGACCCAAGAGTAAAACAAAACCCTAGCTAACATAAGGTTTCTTTTGAACCAGTTACAAGACTATGGATATGTTTGTGCATGTAAATGTTAGATAAATGGCAGGTTATGATTACGAAGATTAAATTTTTCTTTGCATTTCATAGGTTCAAAAGCGTGGATCTGTTGGAAGATCCATCGATGTCACCGTTACAGAGGCTATGATGACCTACGTCAAGACCTAGCTGCATGTTTGGAATTGAAGGGCAACTCGAAGACCCTCATAGAACCGATTGGAAACTAGTGTCGTAGATCATGAGAACGATATTCTCTTGGTTGGAGATGACCCTTGGGAGTAAGTTCAAATCTAAATTTAATGAATTTTATGTAGTTTGTGATTTCTAATGTTGTGATATTGTTCTGTATTATGTGTGTGCAGGAGTTTGTGACTTGTGTTCAGAGCATCAAGATATTGTCAGCAGCAGAGGTTCAACAGCTGCATCATTTCATTGGCGAATGAAATAGAGGTTTCGAGGAGAGGTCTGGATCACTGTATTTAAGATGTTTGTTGTAACCACAGAAATCAGAAAGTGCGAAATATAAAACTCTTTAGGTGAAAGTATCATTATATAACTGTAGGCTCTACTAACACAGGAGAGTATGGATGCTGAGGAGCTCTTGGTTTTGTTATAAAGGGAATGTTTTCTGGTTTACTTGAGCATTGTTTATCAAGTGTGTTTTCTGGTTTACTTGGACATTGTTCATCAAGTTGGGTGT
Source organism: Asparagus setaceus (assembly GCA_012295165.1). Taxonomy (NCBI): domain Eukaryota; kingdom Viridiplantae; phylum Streptophyta; class Magnoliopsida; order Asparagales; family Asparagaceae; genus Asparagus; species Asparagus setaceus. Next base: position 1,699,986 of record CM022709.1, on the reverse strand, counting down.
TTCAACATATATATGTGATTTTTTTGGCTGAGTAGTTTCTTGGCTAGTCTTGTTGCGTTCTCAAGATATATATGTGTTGTTTTGGCTTAGTAGTTTCTTCGCTAGTCTATGTTTCATCAGCATCTGCTCAATGTTGCTCAATCTTCCAGTCATACTCAGCTTAAATAAATTAAGAGTTAATTACAGCTTGGAACTATTTTTCCTATGGGATTGAAGAGTCACATAGTTTCATGAGAACTATGTGCAATAAATTACCTTTTGTTCTGTATTTAACTGGCAAAAAGACTGTCAACAAAATGGCTAGAAGCCACAAATCCGTACACCTGCAATTATCCCTGAATTGTAACACTTCCTGCACTTCAAGACCAAACAACGTCTTATGTAGATGAGAATGATTTTTTATTCTCACTGACGGTTCCCATAAAATTTACCCATTTTTCATTTTTCATTCTTCATTCCGAAACAAGTCACAACCAAAATCAATTAGCCATTAGTGCAGAAATCTTCAAACCAACATGCAAAGTTTCAACAAATCCGAAACCGGAAAGTGACACATAACAGCCGAGAACCTAAACTACTTCAGGCAACACATTATGCCAAGAGTCAAGCTGCAGAAAAGTTATGACAACTCAAAACTGAAATATATTAGATAACGCACTGTCACTGAATCATACTACAAAAAGCTGCAATGGCCTCCTTCTGCCACTACACTGAACACGACATCTTCTAAAGTTCATGCAGTTCTCCAAAACAAAATGGCTAAAACAATGCTATATAGCTCTAGGAGAGAACAGCCATGACATCCGAAGCTCTAAGGGCAATGTAGTCGGAACCATCGGCACTCTTGAACTCGTTCCCAGCATACTTGGAGTAAAGAACAGTGCTGCCCGCAGCGATGGTCAGTGGTTTTCTGTTGCCATCCTCGTCCACTGTTCCAGGTCCAACTGCAACGACCTGATTCAAAACAGCAAAGAAACAAAAAGAATCAATCATCATATCCAATCCCTCACTTGCATCTATACGATTTTCCTTATCTGAAGACTCTTAGGTTTTGCAAAGGGTTAAGCGCAAATACACCCCTGAACTATTGCCTGGTTGCAGATAGACCACCATGTAGTGATATTGTTGAAGACAGACCCATGAATGTAATTCTTCCCCTTTTACCCTCAGAGAAAATTAATTTTTGACAAATAGATCCCTGAGGGTAAAAGAGTCAAAACATTTCCCTTGAGGGGTCTATCTGCAAATTGGACAAGAATACACAGGGTCTATCCGCATCCGCAACAAAAGAACTCACGGAGGTCTATTAAGTCTATTAACAACTAACCCTTATGAAAATGAATACCAGGGCAACTGGAACTGGGCTCTTCTCAGAGTTTCCACAAAGTTTTTTGACTCCAAAGTTTTAACGCCATCATGGTTGAAGGAGAAGGAAAGGCAATCTTACCGTTCCAATGGAGGGTTTTTCCTTGGCAGCTTCGGTTAAAAGCAGACCTCCAGCGGTTTTCTGCTCAGCTTCAGCAACCTGAAACACAAAATGGATGTGAAGACCTAATTTTATGACCGAAGGCTAGCCTTGAAGTTACTTTTCAGATTGCAAGTCAGCTTAATTATTTATAAGATTAATGGTCAATTAGATTTTAAGGAACCAGTAATCTATAATAATCTGATGGATTGCTTCACTTTGTGGATTGAGTAGGTATGTTCCATGACTATTTTTTGGTACCCAAAAGAACTATCAGCAGGCACACAGTTCAGTATACTTACATGTGCAATTTGTTTTATACAACACAGCATTATTTATCTATTAAATTAGAGTAACAATAATTTGCACACAAAGACTGACCAGGAATCCAAATGATTCCTAATTACAAAACTGAAAATCCTGCAAGTGAGTTTCTGGAGTTCCTGATTCATCTCTCCTTTTCACCTTTTACTCTAAAAAAATAAAACCTAGTGAAATCGCACAGGAAATGTTAAAGAGTTCACAATAAGTTTCATACATTCTTCCTTCAATGTTCTTTGACAAAACAATAATGCAGCTGGAGATTAAATCAGAGATGCACAACTTATTATCAATAGTCACCATTGACTTTTTATTGCCATTGTATGTCACAGAATTTTTAAAGCACTCATTCTCATGACATCATATTGCTGCAAACTAGCATTTTGGCATTGGTGCATCAAACTTGAACCATGTGTTGTGATGAAATAAAACTGTACTCTCTTACCGTATCTTACATTTGCATTCAATACAATTAAAGCAGTCACTATGCTATTTAAGGAACAACAGTCATATCATAGCATTCAGGCCTTTGCAGATCAGATTTCAGACTAATGCGGTCCAAATAAGAACATTTCCAGGATAATTATCAGAAAACAAACCTACAACTAATTTCTTTCAAGATGGAGTGCACAATGATATAATTCAGTTGCAGGAACATAAGGAAATTAAGGTTTGACAGATTATCAACCATGTCAGTTAAAACTTATGCTTGCCTCTATCATGTTTCCAACATTGGGGAACTATTACATTTCAGTTATTAAACATGGCCTAACATCTATCACACAATGCTTCTCATTTCTAGTGACCAACTAAGTCAGAAGCTTCAGCAAAGCTGACCATCTAGAAGATCCTTTACAAGCAGAAGGTGAGGAAAAGTAGTACTAGCGATAATGCACGAGTACTGCTCACATATTTGCAAACATAATAGAAAGGATAGAAATTTAACCTTGATAAGGACCTGGTCGTTTAGAGGCTTGAGATCCTTAACATCTTCTGTTTCAAGAACCCCTACGACATCATCCTCCTTCAAAATAAGATGATTAGCTCCATTAAATTCCAGTTCTGTCCCTGCATACTTAGAATACACCACCTGTTTTCCAGTCTGCGTATAAAAATGTATAAGAAGTTAGTTTTTTTTTTTAGTTCAAATAGAATTGAATAAAGATTTATCTTTTAATCTAACTGAAACAACATCTTAACAGATATATGAGAAATAATCCAAAACAATTATAACAGCCATAAAACCATAGTACGAGAGACTCAAAAGAGCTACCTCAACACTGATGTCTACTTTGGTCTTTCCAATAGTTTTGCCTTCCCCAATAGCAACAACCTCACCTGCCTGAGGTTTAGTCTGTGCAGTGGTCGGAAGTAAAATGCCGCCTTGAGTCCTTTCTTCAGAAGTCCTTATTTTTACAAGTACTCTATCACCCAAAGGCTTGATGGAGGTGTACTGCATATAGTTCATAAACGCCATCAATATAACACACAACATTCAGTCAAAATCCTCATTATACTCACACTGCATTAACATAATCCTACATATACTCTAGCTTGATTGATTCATAAGTTCATAAAAGTTAACATGAATATCTCATGCAGTACTTTTAGATTCTTCATTATTATTACGTTACTTCTAGTATATACCATTTTCGACCAGTCTAACATACTGTACGGAAAGTTAAATTACCATATTGCAATATATATACTGAAAATTCACGCCTTCCCTTGTAAAATCAATAATATATCAATATACTTCCTATAAGATTCTACTTATCATCCACAATGCAATGGGTCTCTATAATATTCTTTAGAACATAAATTTTGCATATTTGCCTCCAAGTCTTTCTCAGTGCTAAGGTTCCAATATACTTTTACAAATTCCAAATTTCAACAAGAATACCCCTTTCAATTAATCCAGAAATCAATTGATATCACAACAAAACAACGAAGCCTTTACCCCAAAATATTGGGGTCAAAACATGAATCATATTCTTCCATCCAGTTCTATTATGGATCATTTCCTCCATTAAGTAACTATTATCATATCCTTCTTAATTGATTTCATCTAAGTTCTTTTAGGTCTACCCTAGCTCTTTTAGCCTTGTTCACTATAATATTATCATTTTTCCCAACAGGTGCATTAAATGTCTCTATCATACATGACCAAACGATCTCAATCGATTCTCATTTTCTATCCTCAATAGCAGCACTAGCAACTCTAACTCCTATGAAAGCAATCATTGCCTATCCTATCGTTTAACGAGTACCAACAAGAACCAATTGATACTAAGAAATTAAAAAGCTTTATATTTGAAAAATCAGACACAGGGTAGATGTATACCTTGGGGGCAACAACAGTAGCAGCCTTGACTGCAAAACCCCTGTAGGACCTCTGCACGGCGCCGAGCCCAGAAGCTCCAACTGATGATGGGGTGGCGAATGTGGGTTTAGAGAGGCGAAGCACATTGAAAGAAGGGACTTTTCCAGTCACTACGGATCCAGATAATTGAAAGGCAGCCATTGATGAATTGAACTGAAGCACAAATATCAGCTAGAAATTAGTCAAAGATGGAAACTTTTCATTTAAGAGTAAAAATCTTAAATTGACTGGAAAAATAACTTTTTTGTTGGGATTAACCAAGCAATAAGTAATTACTCCAATATTGGCTGCTATTTAGAAGGATTTAAAATTGGATAAAATCTGAAGCGAAAATTTGGGGAAATATTAAAAATGTAGAAAACTCTGGGCATTTACCCTTGAGTTAAATCATTAGGAAAAACAATAAAACAAGATCTCAAAAATAAGACGAAATAACGAGAAAATACCAATTGTTGAAAAATTGAAAGGTGCCCAACACATTAAGCGAAGAAATGATGTAGAATTTTCGATCAAAATCTCACCTTTGTATCACTCTCTTCAGTGAGAAGATAAGGTCTTTTGACCAAAATTAGAACTTTCAAGAAACCCTAATCAAGATCAATTCTGGAGCGTTGCGGCTTTATCTGAAGGCTTGCATATGATGTTCCTTCTGCACTAATTTACTAACCTCTTCCTCTCGATAATTGTGTTTCAATTTCATTTCCACATTTCGTCTGATTTGCTGGTTGATAGTAAGTTAAAATATTCTTGAGAGACAACGTCTGCGAATCTACATTGTCCTGAGTGAAGGATGCTTCTAGAAATAGCTCGGGAGGAAAGCGACTGTGAATGGTCCACTTGGACGGGTCGGGTTTGGAATGTATACCTTGAAACCTGATCCGAGAAGAAAAATAATTTAAGCCTTTTCACTTTATTTCTTTTCTTTTCTTTTGTCCAATATATATATATATATATATATATATATATATATATATATATATATATATATATATATATATTACCTTTCCTTTCCTCTACAAGCAACTCATTTCCTCCTTCGTAAACCTCAAGGACAGTTTGGAAGTTGATAAGTGTAATGTTCTCCAAGATTTTTAGAGGTTAATGAATGCAACTGCAGTTTTGAGATAAAACATTATATGCAAAAAGCGATTATATCTGATTTTGCATTTATATAGATTGAAATCTCAACTAAAAGCAACAACAATTTTCACCTTATGTACCTGATTTTTGTCCATTGTCTTGGTTCTATAGCAATTTTTTCTCATAGTAATACTAATCATTATTCAACAATGAGTTTACTCGCAGAAAAACATCAATATTTCTAATACTCGTTACTTCTTTCATTCTTTCTTCTTTTGATAGGAAAATCGTGATAATCAAGCCCTCCACTGCTCTTTATAAGCGCACAAAACAAGAAAAGTGTTTAGTGTCCATGTCATTAAATGTGCATAAAGGTATATTAACCGTTGCATCATTGACTTTGTAATTGCGCACTGATCTATATGAAAACTTAAAAATAAGGTTTTTCCTGATATTAGCTCCTTAAATCTTTAACATTTTGAGATTAGTCCCTCAAATCAGGGAAATTACTATTAGGTCCTAGTACAAAGTTGAGCTCACTTCGGTGAAACACAGATCAAATTTCTGTATTAAAAAGGCATTAGGGATACAAATTGACGACTTCAATGTTAAGGGAGCAAAACTAAAAGAGTTTAGAAATTCTTTAGGATATAAATATTTTTGAGATCAAAACCTGTGTATGACAGAGGGATTACAAATTATGCAGTATGCAGGCATTAGATGAGTTCAGGTGTTTGAATTACAAAGGCTAGCTTATAGGTGTTTTCTCAAACCAAGGTACTCCAAATTGACAAGATCGATGAAGCTCCAAGTCTTCTCTCAGCAATCAGTCTTCTTCCTGCCATTTTGAAGTGGAAGATAATACCACTGTTGGATAGTGGTATAAACAATTATATGGGCAGTCCGCTGCTCTATTTATGTGCTCAAGGCATCTCTGTTGACAGGGATGACTACTAAACTAATTCTTAAAGTTGAGGAGGTCAACAGTGTTCTTATGAAGGAGGAGAACAAAGCGGTTAGCATTAAATAACTTACAGCTAGTTGTTGTAGTTTTGTTGCAGAATAAAAATTTGAGCAAACATTAGCTGAAAGGCCCTAACAGTTAAATATGTTATTTTATGAATTAATATCTCCTTTGAAGAATGAGACCGCTGAAGAATGAAATCAAGTATACAGATGAAGAAAATACATAATGTTTGCACTAGGGGACAAAAGAAAATACTAAAAGTTGCTATGCATGATATGCAGTAAATAATAAAAATACATAATGCTTGCACTAGGAGGAACAAAAGAAAATACTAAAACTTGCTATGCATGATATGCAGTAAATAATAAATAAGATGCTGAAATATCAAAAATTATCAAGAAATTGACCACCAGGGAGATCACTAACCTTAAATGATATCAAGTATCCTTGTATTCCTCAAACACATCTCCAATATCCATCTCAGAATCCTCTGCAAGGGAAGCATCCTCAAGTGTATCAACATCTTCTTCATCCTTGATTCTTAAGAAAGAGGGTTTAGTATCATGATCATCGCCGAAAAGTTTATCTTCCTCATCATCGGAACTATCATTGTAACTCTCAATTCTTTTCCTCCTTCCTCTATAACCGGTGAGACGCAAGATCTTTTCCTTCCAAAGATATAAAGGAGATTTATCAATCAACTCCGAACCTTCATATGCTTCTGTCAAAAATGCACTGAACCTCTTTCCCCTTTCAGAAACATAGAAAATGCCATAGTGCTTCAGCAGTATTCTCATTAGCTTCTGAGGCATAAAAAACTCCCGACGAAAATGTGTGAGATGATCTGTAACAAGCCTCTTTTCAATGGTAAAGCTCAATATCTCATGCATAACTGCAACTGCCCGCTTATCAAATTCTTGCGAACCAGGAGTGAGCTCTCGAGCATCAGCATATGGAGACAGATACGATCTCTTCTGAAAATGTTCGATTTTTCCACCAATTCTGAATATTTTCTTGAAATTAGGAGGAAATTTCATCGGAAAAGGAAGGGAAAGAATTCCCGGTGAATGAGACTCAGGCACATAATCAGTCCCCATCATAGATCTCTTCTCTATTTCTGTCACAGCCCAAGAAGGGTTCCAAGAAGTAAGCTCCAAGAACTCAACATCATCCCTTTTAACAACCGTAAAATATTCGGGGAACATATGAACCCATCTAGTTCTGAAATCAAATGGAAAGCCGATGTCTCTTCTAAAATGGGCAACTTTGTCCATTGGAAGCCTCTTATCCACTGACATCATCAATAACCTTGTGACATATTCAACTGCTTTGTTTGTATGCGCTTCAAGGAGCCTATTCTCTTCTTCGACGAGCTCTTCAGCCTTCTCTGTTAGCCCACACCACATAACTCCTTTCTTGTCTCTGTAGAGCTCGAAAAGCTTTGGATATTTTTTAATGAAGTCAGAAACCTTGTGAGGCTTGCTGAGATTAATCTGTTGCTTGTATTGTTCCAACCGTCTCAGGGGTATGATTTGTTCCGGTTCTTTCCTAAGAACTTCCATTATAACTAACACTTTCGACATCACTTTCCATCGTTCTGTAGCAATTTCAAGATCGTGCACTCTCTTATTCTGGCTTCTGTCCTGCACTCTTTTACTCTTGGTCATCCACCGCTTTTGTGAAGACCAGGCAAACCAACTTTGAAAGATTCCATCTTTTACTCTCGGAGGATAAGCAAGTGATATCTCTTTAAGCCCATTTATGATTCCATTTCTCAAATTCCCAGTTCCAATAATGTGTTTAATCATCATTAGGTCTTGTATGTAGTCAATGAGCACATCAACCTATATATAAGGCAATTTTTAAACCATTAGGAACGAGAAGAAATTAAAAGCATGGCAGCATAAGAATCAAGCTAAGATGGACGCAAAAACTCATCTACAACCTGCACAATCCCTCCCGTTTTCGCTTTTCAATCACCCAAAATACATCTAACATGAATAATTTACATCACTATCAAAACAAAAGAGTCTATCCAATGCGCCATATACATCAAAATTACAAACAACGAAAAATCATTATTTGCAGCATTTCATCAAACACATGACACGCATGCCAAGTTTCTGAACTTACCGGTTCATCTAGAGCTTGGATTTGCTCAAACTGAAACTCAAAACCAATGTTGAAACTAACGAAAATGAGTTACGTAACGCGGACCTCTTGTTAAGGGTTAAATAAAAAAAACGTAAAAAAACATAACGCATAACGTAGGTTATATTGTTTATTAATTATTCAGATATTTTATAAATATGAATAATTCATAATAGCTTTAATACTAAGAATAATCAAACTTTTCAAGTATAACATCACAATTATCAATTATCAAATTACCAATTTACAAACAAGTTAATAAACATTGCAAACTGCCAAGTAGCAGCCAATTACCAAACATGATAATGGGCATCTTAGCTTCACAAAATATATCATCATTCCTAATTAATCAACTAAAACAGTAAAACCTAAGCACTTAGCAGTTAGCACTAGCAGTAACTGAAAAATAAGTTGAAAGTTTGAAACTTGAAAGTTGAAAATTTTGAAATTTTACCTGATGGCAGAGGAGGAGATGAGCGGTTGCTCGTGGTCGACGAAGGGGTCTGCAGTCGACGAAGGGGGCTGCGGTCGTGGTCGACGAAGGAGGAGGCGGGGGTTGCGGTCGTGGTCGACAAAGGAGGCTGCGGTCGTGGTCGACGAAGGCGGCTGCTCGCGGTCGACAAAGTTGCTGCTCGACGAAGGCGGCTGCTCAACAGCGGTCGACCAAGCTCGCAGTCGTTTTGAAATTTTTTTTTTTTTTTGGCGGCGGCGGCGGCTGGAGATAGAATAGGGCTAGAAGAGTGACGTGAGAAGATAATGAGAGATCTTAAAAATGAACGGTGATGGAGTTGTCCACGTGTATTTTTTCATCTTAAACATTTAACTATGGTTATTTTGCGTTTTTTGAAAAAAAACGCAGCGTTATATTGTACATGGGTTTAGCTAACATGAAGGTCACGTTAAGTTATAAAATGTGTTATTTCGCGTTACGTAACCCGTTTTTTTCAACATTGCTCAAAACATTGTTAGAATCACACCGCAGCGATCCCGCACCAAATGTCGTGTCTTGGAACAAAAGAGATGAGAACTTCCTCAGAGGGTATTTATAAGAAGGAAAACTTGACTACGGTTTTTCAAAAAAAGAACTGATCTTGACGTCGGTTTATGATTAAAAATCTAATTTTTGAATCCAATTTAGTTAGATTCTGTAGAGAGTAAAACCAACTGAGATAGCGGATGGATTGTTAGAAATAATAACAGGAAAAGGAAAACAACGAAAGGAAGAGGATAAAAGTTAAAAAGGATTATACTGGCACGAATAATATACAAAATATAAAGGGTTTATATGCAAAAAAAAACCCAAACTTAAACCAGATTATGCTTTCTCAAAATTCGTACGGGTCTCTCACCTCTCCATCCTCACAAACTCACCTCTCTCGACAATGGCGGCGTCGGCAGCGGTGGCAGCTTCTAGAACCTTCCTCCCCTCACTCCCGAAGCTCCTGCGACCTTCTAGAACCTTCCATTTGCCACGTCGCCTCCTCTGCCGCGCCTCCTCGTCCACCGCCGCCTCCGCCGCCACCGACGTCATCTCCGTCCTCGAACAGCGGGGGCTCATCGAATCCATCACAAACGAAAACCTTAGGTCAGCATCATCCTCCAGCACGAATCTCAAAGTCTACTGTGGCTTCGACCCCACGGCCGAGAGCCTCCACTTAGGTAACCTCCTCGGCCTCATCGTCCTATCCTGGTTCCGCCGTCACGGCCACACCCCGTCGCCGTCATCGGCGGCGCCACCGGCCGCGTCGGTGATCCCTCTGGCAAAAGCCTTGAGCGACCAGAATTAGATATAGAAACCCTAGAAAATAACAGTAGAGCAATTAAGCAGCTAATCTCTAAAATATTGGGAAATTCAGTTGGGGGTCTTGCTAAAGATGCGATTTTGGACGTGGGTTCTGAAAATGAGAGCGATTCGGTTGTGATTTTGGATAATTACGATTGGTGGAAGGGGATTACGTTGTTGGATTTCCTCAAAGAGGTTGGGAGGTTTGCTAGGGTTGGGACTATGATGGCGAAAGAGAGCGTGAAGAAGAGATTGAGCTCGGAAGAGGGAATGAGCTACACTGAATTCACTTACCAATTGCTACAGGGCTATGATTTCCTCTACTTGTTCAAGAATCATGGAGTAAATGTTCAGATTGGGGGAAGTGATCAATGGGGGAATATAACCGCTGGGACCGAATTGATTCGAAAGATATTGCAGGTTGAAGGAGCTTATGGATTGACCTTCCCCTTTTGTTGAAGAGTGATAGCACAAAATTTGGGAAGTCGGAGGGTGGAGCTATTTGGTTATCACCCGCAATGCTGTCGCCTTATAAGTTCTATCAATATTTCTTCTCGGTGCCCGATGTAGATGTTATTAGGTTCTTGAAGATTTTAACTTTTTTGAGTATGGAGGAGATTAGAGAGTTGGAGGAGGGAATGAAGAAGCCTGGCTATGTTCCAAATACAGTGCAGAGAAAGCTAGCAGAAGAAGTGACTCATTTTGTTCATGGAGAAGAGGGTTTAGTTGAGGCATTGAAGGCAACTGAAGCTCTAAGACCAGGAGCAGAGACTAAGTTAGATTGGGAAACAATTGAAGGAATAGCTGAGGATGTTCCGTCATGTTCTTTGGCTTATGATCAAGTGTTGAATTCTTGTTTAGTTGATCTTTCGGTTTCTACTGGTTTGCTTAATAGTAAGTCTGCAGCGAGACGATTACTGAAGCAAGGGGGGCTTTATTTGAACAATAGAAGGATTGATAATGATGACAAGATGATTGATGTGGATGATATTGTTGATGGGAAAGTGTTGTTGTTGTCTGCAGGGAAGAAGAATAAGATGGTTATAAGGGTATCATGATTCTTTCTCCTAAACAATTTTTCAGAGTTTTAAGATTTTGTTATTTACTGATTTTCCGTATATGTGTTGATCGTTCATTTTGAGGAAAATAAAGTACTATTTTGTCATTTGAGCATTAATATCCCAATTTATGGTTTTGGGTTGTATATGTATTTATCTCAATTGCTTGACTGCCTCTTTAATGTGTTCAACTCAATCCGAATGTAAATCTTGTTCTCTTGTTTTTGAATTCTATACCTCATTTTTTCAGTAGGTATGTATTGATACTCCACGCCTCATTTGGTTAAGTTGCTCTGAAGTTACAACACAAGCTTACTAGCTGGCTGTTTTCATACTACATAATGGAAACGAATTTATGTTGCGACCACCATCTGTGTTATTTGGATTTCTTCACCTATACAATCCCACTACAAACTAATCGAAAGTTGATAACTTTGATTTTAGTTAATTTATGTACCTGCTTGGAAGCAAAGTTCTATTTTGCAGCTTGTTTAGGCAACAATCAAACAGAACTTCTAGGAAACAGGAAAATCAACAGGTTGATTACAATCTTTTTTCTTCTCAATAAAAAAGTGATTATACAACTTACAAATGCATATATTCCCACTGAAAACTGAATTTCAGTGGCCAAGCCTGCAAATGGATCTGCCGGTTCACCAATCGTGGATGGTTCTAGAACTGTTAAGCCTACATTACATGCAATAGTACCTAGAATTACTACTGGAAAAATATATAAAAGATCATTTGGCCTTGCGTGTTCTCCATAGTAATTATGCCCCATCCCTTTAGCCAATTTAGCTCTTAATACAGGATCATTCAAATCAGGTTTCTTTGTTATTGGGATAGGTGAATTTTTATGGATCCATCCCTCGAAGGAACTGGACATGATAATTTTTCATCATCTGGTTTGAGCAAAAATAAAAGGAATGCCAGAAATAAATCGATAGAAAATCTATATTTCATACATATCTACACATAACATATATAACGTAATGACTCTAGGTAAGAAAAGATTTTATAGCAAATCGGATTTAGTTGCGCATTTAAAGGTGTGAGCAGGAATAATGTGACGAAGGCAGATGATAAGTATCTGATTCAATAGCAAAACTTGAGGTTAAGTCAAATAGGATTTAGTTGATGATGATATGCTAGCGGTCAAGTTTACACTGGTTTCATACTTAGAACCTAGAATTGAGCTTTTATGGCATGAGTCTGCCCTTTCCATTATGCCTTGGCTATGAAAATGTATAGATGATGGCGTTAATGTAAAAGTCCTGGAAGAAACTTGATAAAAGTAAAGGCATTTGCAGCAACCTATTCTCATCAACAAGTTGCTTGACACGTTTCTTCAAACTTATTGTCACGGAAAATTGTTCTTTTTGTGGTTCTCTAGACTTATTTTGCTGATATGCTGAAAGATAATGGCTATAAGAGCAGTGTCAATATAAGAGATACTAGCTAATATTAGCTGCTATAATGCATTATTTCCTTAAGACTTAAACTTTGTGCTGTAGATGGTTGGTTATGATCTACAACATGGCTTCCTATCTTTACTTTTATCGTTTGTTACTGCCCAACGCAGCTCGCTTTCACTAGACCTGGAGATACATCCTGAACTGGGATTCATAGAAGGCCCATCGCTGGATTCAGGGACCTCGTTTTCTATAACGGGATTCTTTATGCAGTTAATTTCATCATGCAGTTATATCATGTGATCTACGTCGACAGCTGAGAGGATATTGTGCAGCATAACAAAGCGTGTCACTTCAGGGCAAAGTATCTGGTGGAGGTATTTGGAGATTTACTGCAACTCTGAAGAAATGTTAGTTATGTTCCCGTAGCTGAATCAAAGTAGTTTTGGCCGCTTTATTGTATTTTCTTCCTTTGAATTCTCCTTACTATTTTTTGGGTATTGTATATCATGTCATCTACATCAACAGCATCTGAGAGGATATCGTGCAGCAGAACGAAGCTTGTCATAGTGTCACTTCAGGGCAAAGTATCTGGTGGAGGTATCTGGAGATTTACTGCAAGTCTGGAGAAAAGGTTAGTTATGTTCCCTTAGTTGAATCAAAGTACTTTTAGCTGCTTCATTGGATATTCTACCTTTGTGTTCTCCTTAGTATTTTTGTTGGGTATTTTCACGGTCCCCCAAACTTTGGGGGTATTTCATCCAAAACCCTCCAGAAGTTTATAAATCAGAGAAAACCCTTGAACCATGATGGTGGCAATTAGCTTACGTTGTCATGTGTTCCTGTGCATGAAAAGTGGTATCACCACATAATTAATGATAAAAAAATTATAACTGTGCCCGACAAGTTCTCATATTTAAAAACAAACATAGTCACATCATTAGTAGCCCTATCAAATAATACATCATTAGTAAAACTATCAAATACATAGTCACAATTTAGTAACTTCAACTCACAGGGTCTTTACTATATAAGGAATCACTTGGAGGAAAGTTGTGTCATGTGACACCACTTCCTCTAATAAGGTCGATCAGCCCATGTTCCCATGTGACATGTTTCAGACAATTTTATCCCCGTGTGCTTAATATAACTTTTAGGTTACTCTCTTCTCCTTTCCTATTTTGAATGATCGTTTAATTTTTTTATTCTACACATTAACGTTGTTTATGACAATTTTCAATAGTTTATGGTAGTTTTGTGTAATTTTAAAAGTTTTGGGGTTTTCTCTAGTTTATATAGTTTAGGGGGTTTTGTTGAAAACCACCTAAAGTTTAGGTGTGCTTTGTGAAATTTACCCCTTTTTGTTTTGTGATAATGATAACCTATTATCATAATTAGTTGGATTCGGATCCTCTCCAATTAGGTGGTAATTGGAGAGGGTCCAATTCCTCCAATCCTCACCCTATATCTTTAAATCAAAAGGCGAGATAATGCCACATATGATTACTACAATTAAACTAGTGGTTTTGAAAACCACGATGGTGAATTTGGTAATATTCTTTAATTTTTAATAAATTCAAATATTTCTACAAGCAACTTTCTAATTAACCTCTCTAATTAGATGTCAACTAAACAACTCTAACTTAAATTTAAATTATTTATAATTATTTTTTATTTTATTTATAATTCTTATATTCATGTGTCGATTTTTTCTTGTCAATGTGCATACAGGAATACTTGGGAACATGATTTGAACCATCTATTAATGTGTCTACAGGAACACTTGTCGAATTTTTTAATTAATTAATTTATAATTATTTTTATGGCGCGTCAAATTTTAATTTCTTAAACTTTCTATTTGTTGGTTATTGACTTTACATGAATCGGATTGCTAAAAAATTATTCAATTAAAACAAACAATGCATATAATTAACTTATGATTAGAAATAAAGACACTTGGGAATATGATTTGTTAAAAATTAAATAATATCTATCAAATCCACAATGGTAGGTTTCAAAACCACTAGTTTAATTGTCATAATCCTATGTGGCATTTATCTTGTCCATTAAATTAGAGATAAATGGTGGGGATTAGAGGAATTGGACCCTCTCCAATTACCACCTAATTGGAGAGGATCCGCATCCTAATTAGTTAGAGCTATTAAAATATAGGCTTTTTCACGGAAACCGCCTTTATAATAGGGTGATTATACGAAAACCACCTTCAAAGTTTAATCAATACAAAAACCACCTTTAAAGAGGGTTACAATTGCAATCACCCATCTTGACCTATTTTATGATGAATTTTGATTGAAAATCCAAAAATACACTTAAAAACACGCATTCGACTGCACTAGGTTTGGTTAAGAAGATATGTCGCGTGCCTGACATATGGGTTTTACAGGTATTTTGGAAATTTCAATTGAAACTTTATCAGAAAATAGGTCAAAGGGGTTGATTGCAATCCGAACCCCTTTTAAAGGTTGTTTCGGTATTAATTGATCTTTGAAGCTGGTTTTCTTATAATCACCCTATTTATAGGTGGTTTATGTTAAAAAAACCCTAAAATATATGACAGAGAATGTTAACATCATCCAGAATTGCATGCTGTTGCAGGGCTTGATGTCCCGTTGCATGTAACTTGTTCTGGATTTTATTGGTTTGTATATTGGTTATGTTAGTTTGCACTAGCATTTTCTCTATGCCCTCCCCCCCCAAACCCCCCAAAAAACAAATAAAAAAATAACATGCTGATTTTACTGATTAATTGATAATGATCATGTATAGTGTTCTCTTTTTTTTCGCGCTGTGTTTTGTTATTGAGGATAAGCTGTAGGATTCTTTTTCTTCCTTCCAAGGTTGAATATGTCGTGAGGATGTGAACAAGGATACATCAATTAATGTTAGCCTTTGATAAGCCACAAGGACTGCTGGTGCTGATAAAGGGGATGCTGCACCCCATTGGATTCCAAGAGTTAAGTCAGTAGGAGGCAGGGGTAGGCCCTCTGGCTTAAGATATAACGTGTGTGCATGTGTCTCTTCAATCTTCACTAATAAGCAACTATAAATGCCAGTGGCTGGATACCCAACTGGTTAAGAAAGTATCCAATCTCACCCTAACCCTCAATCATTATCATAATTTATGAGTTTTGATACGGCGAATGGGACGTAAGATGATATCAGAGTAATGTAGGTTGAAGTCTTGCCGATGATATATTAAAAATAGGACAATAGAAAAGGTATGACGGAATGAGCTCAGGTTTCAATCCGCAATAAGGATGCCAATCTTTAGATATTTGTTAATAGTATAAAGTTATAACACTAAATTGTTACAATTTCGAAGGTCTGATGTAGTGCAACAGACTTTAGCCATGAATAGTTGATAACGAACGGAAAAAAACTTTGGTATGTACAATATTAATCCCTATTAACTTTTGATTCTTTACTATCAAAGAAAAGACAGTTCTTGAAATGTCTATTATTGATAGCTGCTTATGTGGATTGCTTCTAAAACATGTTTGGCGCATTGGCTCAGAACTTGGTACCAATAGTTAACACATTTCTAGCATGTCCTCGTGATTGATGATAAGGTTAGGCACCGATATGATGAACTTGTGTTAAATTCATGGAGAGCAACTGCAAACTGCATATTCGGTTGCCTTAGTTTTCTCAGTATGATAAAAGTGTTGCTTTGCTAAAAAGATCAAGACACAACTGGGGAAATTACTAGGAGTTGGCATCGGTCTAGATTGTCGAAATGAAGCTCAACAAATTTCATATAAATTTGTCGGTGAGGGTAGGTCTTAGATGTCCTTTGAAAAGAGAAGACATCAAGAGTTTCTTCTCTTAATCAGCTTTGGTAAATTAAGTACTTTTAAGTATGAAGTATGAACATCATTATCTATAACATTTGCCCTATAAGCCCATTGGACTTCATGGTATCTCTATCTCCACCAAAGGAAGCTTGTTTACGTTTGTTTACATACTCTACCAGTTTATAATAACATTTATGTCTCATTTGTTGAAGTGTGAACTATAATAGTTGGCTTGCTACTTGGCACGTGACCATACCCATACATATCCATCCCCCATTTCTATGCACATATATTTTGTGTTAGCCACTAAAATGAAGACAAGTTAGTATGTGATTAGCAAGTAGGCGTGATGTAGGTCAATGTAGCAATCACATAAGCAAGAGCTAATTGCGACATTAATCAAGGGTGACTTAGCCTATTTGAGATAAGAGAATGATATAGGAACTAAACGTGTCCCTTCAACATGAACTAGAAATAAACAATGGAGATTGTTTTATTCATTTAAGGAACATCATAACTAAGCTGTGATTTTAGCTTAACTACTTTCAATTCTTGTTTGATACCACTTAACTAAAATATACTTAATTCCTAAGACTTCAATCACTACTTACTTTCCTGTACCACAGATCACCGTGTTTGAAAAGGAAGGAACTAATTAATTTCATTAGACTAATAACTTTGTCCATCCTAGGCATTGATTATCCAAACGCAACATCATGTAGACTTTGGCATCAATGTGGGGTACAATTAATTAACTAGTCATGAAATTCTAAAATTCGAAAACATTATGGTCTACTCTGTGGCAGCCTATTCCCATAGTTTGGACTCGTGGTTGAAGTAGGAATCCCAAGCTTATCATATATTGATCTTACAGTATTAAGTTCGAGAAGATGGAATAAGATTGTTTTTGTAACAACATTTAAACATGTAACACATCACATATGTGCAAAATATTTTGACTACTGTTAACACATTTAAGTATGGATGACTCATGATTGTGCAATTTCATATTACATTAACATTTCCCGCATCAAAAGTTCTAACTATTTTCGAGCACCGGCTGCAATTTACCAAAGTTTAAAATGTGAGGGCCTACTTCATTAATACCATACCAATAGCAAACTATAATATATATGAACAGAAACACAACAGTCCAGCTTCAGCCAACCAGAGCCATGCCTTCACTGAGTACAGAGTCAATAAATACAGTGTGGGGGGTTTTGAGTTGTAGGCTGGAATGGGTTGGTACTAGCAACTAGATATAACAAGCTCACATTAATTGCTCCAATTATTTGAGTCCTCTACGTGCTTCAACTTTACTGTCATTTCTCCATCCATTTTCTTGATCAGTTTGAAAGAGGCCAGAGAAAAGCACATGGTGGGCCTTTTTTCATTTTATGCTTGCCTAACCTTTGCATGTGAGCTTTTGATGAGCTATCCTTTTGAGAGGGAAGAAAAAAACTTTATTTCAGCTCACATTAAAGCAAGGATTCACACTGATTTTTTGTTCCTTATGGGTGAGGAGAACAGTTAAGGAGAGTTGTAGTGCTATAAGTTGGATAGATTTGTGATCATGTCCTTTTCAAAAGAATCCATGAGGTTAAGTTGGCTTGAGCTTAGAGGCAAATGATGGAGATAGTTATCAGAAGGAGAGTACCTTTTGAGCAGTGCATTTCAACAAACGTACATTTATATGTTGACATCCTAAAAACTATAGAGCTGGAGCCTTAATTGGAAAGCATTAGTATTTTTTTTATTATAAGCAAAAGAGAAGTTTAAGAGTATTTGTACAATACAGAACAGAACAGAACTCACCAAGACTACTTCAATGTCTTTTGAGTTCAGCAATGGTGATTTTGGCGATACCAAGATACAATGCCCTTTCCTAATGCTAGATTTCCCTGACAATCCCTAACATCAAAAGCAGTTGCTGCCTTGCCTGATTGTATAATCTTTATAATTGTACTAATATACTGATTGTACTAACTTAAATCGAGAATGAAACTAATTTGATGTTATGTTTTAGGCTAAATGGCACTTAAATACCCTGTTGTTTCACTACATTTACACTTAAATATCCAGAGTTATAAACAGTAGCACTTTAATACCCTGAGTTGTAAAAAAGCAACATTTTAATACCCTAAGTTATAAAAAACCGATATGTTAGTACCTTATGCTAGTTGCATGTGAGAATATTCTTAGGAATATTCCCATTTGATTATCACATGACATTTTTTATAATTGTATTGGCCCCATTTATGGTCATATTTACCACTATACCTAACTTCCATCTTTTTATTATTTTTTTATGGAGGGGCATTTTTCTCCTAACGGTTTTTTTAATGGTGTTTATCATATTCTAACGGTGGGCAACTTAGGGTATCTATGTATTACTTTTTACAACTTAGGATATTTTAGTGTAAACATGGTGAAACAATAGGGTATTTAAGTGGCATTTAGCCTATGTTTTATGGAGGGCTCTAGATTCTTTTCCCATACCCAACCCACATGCACCCTACTGATGAATAACCTAAAAGATTAATTTAATAGATATTATCCCCATGGCATTATCATAAATATATCAAAGGCCAAGCCTCATTCCCTCTCCATCTGAATATAAACCCAGCTCCCTCTCCCCAAACTCCCCCACCCTACAATTTGCACTCTCTGCGCTCACTAAACAAAAAAAAAAAAAAAAATGCCAACTCCCCTTTTACTCCTCCTCCTCCTCCTCCTCCTCCTCCTCCTCCTCCTCCTCCTCCTCCTCCTCCTCCTCCTCCTCCTCCTCCTCCTCCTCCTCCTCCTCCTCCTCCTCCTCCTCCTCCTCCTCCTCCTCCTCCTCCTCCTCCTCCTCCTCCTCCTCCTCCTCCTCCTCCTCCTCCTCCTCCTCCTCCTCCTCCTCCTCCTCCTCCTCCTCCTCCTCCTCCTCCTCCTCCTCCTCCTCCATGACTGTCTCCAGCAGCTCTCTGACTCCGCCGACCAATTATCAAAATCCAAGGCAGAACTCGATGGGATCAAAGAAAAAGATGATGATGATGTTAGGATGGAGATTGACAATGTTTGCACTTGGGTGAGCGCGGCGCTGACGAATGAGGACACTTGTTTGGAGGGGATGAGGAAGGTGGAGGGGGCAGAGGAGGTGGAGGAGGTGAGGAGGAAGGTGAGGGAGGTCGAGAGGTTGACTAGTAATGCTTTGTATTTTGTTGCTAAGCTTGCTTCTCCTTCTCCTGGCAAGAACTAGTCATGTGTAATTTGGACAGGTCTGTCACTCTGCGGTTTATGCTGGTGTGTTGTTGATGTGACACGTTTAAAGCTGATACAGCGATATACTAGCCAAAAATGCGGAGAGTCAGATCAGTTCGTGTGCTTACTCATTTTTGTTTGGTTTTCTTTTTGTCTACGCAAGATGTAAAAAACTATGTACTTATGTGTGTGTAGTGTATATGTTTTCCTTGGGGAGATGTTATGTATGTATTTTGATTTGTGTATGAACGTTTTTATGTGTATGAAATAAAGTAAAGTTGAGGCGTTCACGAGCAGAGTAAAAATTATATGTCTAAAAATGTGAAATGATTGTTGTGCATTGTTCTTCCACATGAGCGTTTTCCTTGGAAATTTTCATCACAAAGTTTGATTTAATATGATTCAAATTTATTACTCTGATTGGTACTTTTGTTTACGAGATTTTCCAATAATTTAGAGAGATTTAATCTAGTTGAAAGTTCTGAAAATTTCTCGAAAATATTTGTATAAGGTTCAAGGGGTTATTCTCAAATTTACCCTCTTTCCTGTTTGGGCATGTTTTGTTGCTTTTACTTTTTTCGTGTTTCCTTCACTTTCATGGCAAAGTGTTTTTTGTGTTTGTTTCGTCGAAAAATATGGAGTATAAGTAATTTCCATCACTTTTCTTAGTTTGGTTGGAGTATAAGTAATTTCCATCACTTTTCTTAGTTTGGTTCAACTTGAAAAAGAAGAAAGCAATTGATATGTGAATAGATTCCCTCATTTTCCTTAGTTTGGTTTATATTAGAACAGAAGAAATCAAGCTTGTGGTCGCCACGGTGTGCTCACCACTCGCATAAGATAAAATTATTGCAAACATAAATTTAGGGGTGAACATACCCACCATCACATAAAAAATGCTTGTAACGGTAAACCCAATGGATATTTGAGGTAGTAATTTGCAAAATATTTAAAGATTGAGGGACCAATTTTAAAATATGAACATTTGAGGGTGTAATTTCAAAATGTTTAAAGATTTGAGGGACTAATTTTAAATTTGAGATAATAATTTGCAAACTGTCTAAAGGTTCGAGGGACTAATTTCAAATTATGAACTTTGAGGGAGTAATTTAAAAAATGTGATTTGAGGGACTAATTTAAATTTGTGGTAGTAATTTGCAAAATATTTAAAGATTTGAAGGACTAATTTTAAATTTTTATTAATTGAGGGATTAATATCAATATATGACATGTTGGGGGACTATTATGAAAAAATTGGAGCGAGAAACCCAAAAGCTCTAGGAAGTGAGGCTTTGAAGTGAGTTTTTGAGGCGAGAGATGAGAATCATGAGATCCATCTGTTTCTGGCTCTGGTTTGATAATTTCAATTATGTTGTGAGTTTCAACAAGAATCTTACTAATTTCAACACCTACCCTTAATAAAATAATTATACTAGGGGCCTAATTTATGGGCCATCTGGTCTCCAATGTTTGTGCCTAATTATTCAAAGTTGATGCAAAGCGATAGAATGAGTGACTGTGTTTCTACGCTCTAGAGGGAGAAAGAGGTACTCAACTGAGTTGCAAAGCTAGAATTGTAGGAAATAACTTCTCCTTCTTTTCGCATTTGGGAAAAACCCTTTCGTTATTCGCATAAATAACATCCAAGCTCCATATAAATCATATTGCAACTTTACCTAACGCATTTCATTGTCCTTAGTCGCTGCTCATTAGTGTTTTGACTATTTTGCTAAGTTCAAGTACACATCAGCTTGAAAAGGATGTGCAAGTGTAGGTTTGTTCTAATGTAACAAACTATATATGCAGCTTTGGTATTTTCTGTATAAGATATAACGTACACACGTGTATATTGTCATGTACGCACTACATGCACTAAAAAATCTAATATTCACTGAGAATTTGTCAGATTGACTCTTTTAGATCCTTCTTTGAATATTCTCTGCAGAAATTGGCAACAAGTGTAGGACTGCTGATTGAATTGGTCGAGGCTCTTCAACGCACTGAATTAAATGGGCACTGCATTGCGGAATGCTTTGGCCATGCATGCTTTAAATAGTTTTTAAAAATAGTGAAGGATCCGCTACTTTTATTCATAACATTTTATGATTTAATCCACAGTATATGATTAATTCTAAATTTGTATACTTATTATTTTAACTTTGTGTATTGTAATCATTCCTATTTTGCACTTAAGAAGAAGCACAATTATCCATTAGTTAAATAAGCACCTCTTAATGATCCAAATAATAATAATTATTATTATTATTATTATCCTTTATCTTCTTCCTCCTCTTCCTCGACAATACAAGATAGGTGGAAAATGGATTCGGGTCCTCTCCACTATATTTAAAAAAAAAAAGTTGTGGGGGAGAACACTACAAAATTATAACCATTAATTATCAACTAAATGGCACTTAAATACCATAAAGTTTTCCCAGTGTGGCACTTAAACACCACAACTTGTAAATAGTGGCACCTAAATACCACAAGTTATAAAAATATGGGAAATTTGCATAGAGGAACTAAAAAAAGTTGGGTTATGCATCCCCCACCCCCATAAAAAGTCAACCTCTTGTAAGCACATTGACCCAAGTTTCTAAGCTAAAACACCCCAAGCCCAACATTGTATACCATATTTTTAAGTATTGCCCACTTTACCCTTTTGTACCCATTAAAGAATCTTTCATTTTAACTTAGTGGGCAGCCCTCTTTCATTAAACAGTACGAAGTGACATAAAATATGGGTTGAAGAGAGCTAGGGAGAGTGCCATTAATGGCTGGGAGAGTTATTTTGGAGGGAAAGTGAAAATTGGAGGGAAACATATAAGTTCCCTCCAAAAAAAAACCCCATGTCAATGTAATATCTTCTTTCCTCTTTCCATTCTACTCAACAACCTTCAACAACCTTCAACAATCAAAATATGGGTTGAGGAGAGCTAGGGAGAATGCCATTAATGGCTGTGAGAGTTATTTTGGAGGAAAAGTGAAAATTGGAGGGAAACATATAAGTTCCCTCTAAAAAATACCTCATGTCAATATAATATCTTCTTCCCTCTTTCTATTCTACTCAACAACCTTCAACAACCAAAATGGAAGATTCTTCAATGTGTGTGATTTTATTTAACACAAATGCAACCCTCATTAAAGTCAATTCTACAATAAGTTTAGTTGATTTGAAGATGCAAACCGCATGTAATTTAAGAGTATCGCATTTAAAGTTTGGAGATAACTTACTCTCTTGAGAAGTTCCCCAATGTCGCGTTTGAGTTTCAAAAGATGAAGACATTCTCAACATGATAGACTATCACTGTTTAATGGGATTAAGTATGATAACCAAGACTATCACTGAAAGAGATGAAGAATCCACGCATGATATAGGGACAGAAACAGAGCTTATATAAGTATTCAAAAAATTATTTTCAGGTTCTGGATACACGTTATAATAGGAACTGTGATATTTACGTGTTATGTGTGACCTGAAGACATTGCACGTGACATATCGACTTTATTTGTGACATATACTAGTTAACAGTTATTTGCAATCATTACACGTAACTTATATGTATACTATATTCAACATGCAGTCTTCCTGATGTAAGCTCACAGTCATCGGAGTATATCGAGGAATCTTATAAGAGGATCCCAATCGAGGAATCAGCGAGGATCCCAAACGACAATCTTCAAGGAGAGCATGTGTGGGTGATGAACGACATAGTAGGTGACTCGACACGAATCCCAGCATGGTGGCACGAGAAAATTACTGGAGAAGGGCAGCAATTTAAAAGCTTAAAAAAAGTTAGAATTTCTCTTATATACTACTCTTTCTAGATGGGACCTTTCTGAAAGATCGTTATAAAGGAATCTATATTATTTACTATCCTAGTTAGTCCACTAATTTCTTGATGAATCCTTTAAAACTTATATGTGATTTGTTAACCTTCAATGTGATATTTCAGAACGTTATGTGACCTATAAGCATATCATGTGATATTTCAACGACATATGTGACACTTCAGACCTAAATGTGACTCTTCATTCTTCAATGTGACATTTCGATCTGTTCTGTGATATTTCAATCTGTTATGCGATATTTTGGTCTTGTATGTGACATTTAGACCTTATATCTGACATTAATATATTGTATGTGACATTTAGACATTATATCTGACATTTAAACCTTATATGTGACAGTTAGAACTCATTCATCATTTAATAAATGATTTATCCTTTTAATTATTATTTAAAGGTACCAAAAGAAGGTGATGGAAATAAACTCAGACAGTATCGTCATCATTGAACAAGAAGAAAGACAATTCAAGCTTTTATTTGTGTCCTATAGTGCATGCATATAGGGGTTTTCAAAGGGATGTAGGCCATTGCTGTTTCTAGATGGGACCTTTCTGAAAGATCGTTATAAAGGGATCTTATTAGATGCGATTGCTTATGATGGTAATCAAGGCATATTTACACTCGCCTTTTGCTTCTGTGACCAAGAGAATGAAGCGAATTGGAGTTGGTTTATTTAAGCATTGCAGTATATTTTGTACAATCGAACAGAACCATATAATCCACCCCAAACCTCTAGTCATTTTTTTAGATGCCCACAAAGGAATAAAATAATCTTTGAAAAATAATTGGGCGAATTTTATATTTTTTGGTATAATGTACGCTAAATATTGTGGCACTATCGATTGTTTATGACCTTTAATTGTTATATGTGACAAATATATGGTATATGTGATTTTTTTCTGTTACATGTGATGTTTACTTGTTATATGTGATAGTTTATAGTTATTTGTGATCTTTATGTATTGGCTGTGATACTTGACTTTCATTTGTGATATTTCGCTGTTACATGTGATGTCTACTTGTTACATGTGATATTTCGCTGTTACATGTGATGGTTTATAGTTATATGTGACGGTTTATAGTTATATGTGACCTTTTTGTGTTATTTGTGACATTTACCTATTATATGTGATAGTTTATAGTTATATGTGACCTTTCTGTGTTGTTTGTGACACTTAACTTTTATTTGTGATATTTATTTGTTACATGTGATATTTCACGTTACATGTGATGTCTACTTGTTACATGTGATATTTATTTGTTACATGTGATATTTATTTGTTACATGTGATATTTATTTGCAGATATGGTCATATCACTTCTATAATTGCCGATTTTGTGTTAGTAAAGTTTGGTTTGATACATATAATATTTATTTGCAGATATGGTCATATCACTTCCATTATTGCCGAATCATTCAACAGTTGGATTTGTGTGGCAAGAATACTTCCTATTTGCGATATGATGGATTACATTCGTATGCAAATAATGGAAAGGATGAATACTCGCCGCGAGATGGCAATAAAATGGAATAGCTATCACAAATGCCATATAATATGCCAAACAAAAGTTCATGTAGTAATCACAAATGCACATTTCACATTTTATCACCACAAGTCTCAAAATTTATAAATAATGTATAAACATCCAACATCCAACTAACGTTATACAAGTTTGTCTAATACTTTCACTCAATCAATGGTACATCATTACTCCTAAAATTTAAGTTATATTATTTAACATTTCATCATTAAAAATCACAAGTCTCAAAATTAATCCCAAGATACAAAAGATACTCAGGATCGTCTACATCTTATTTGAGACTCAGCTTCTTCAATTGTCGGCTTTCACATATAATTTGAGCAGCAAGCCATGCCCTTAATATTTCAGATTCCCTTTGTAAAACTTTAATGTCCATGACCTCCTTTCTTTCTAGGATCGCTTTGATGTATAAATATGCATGTATGCCATAAATCGTACCTAAATAAAAAAGAGGTGACGTAATAGTCATATGCGTAATAAATAAGACTATATATCATATTAAATGTGTAAAATTCACAGTGATACAAAAACATCATAGATAATATCTAACGATAACGTAAAATGATAAATTATCATAAATAATGAGTATAAGTCACACAGAATGTATGAATATCACATAACACTAGCATATATCACTGATAGGGAGTATATGTCACACAAAATGTATAAATATCACATGAGAAATGTATATGTCACCGACAAAGCGTATATGTCACACAAAATGTATAAATATCACATGAGAAATGTATATGTCACCGACAAAGCGTATATGTCACACAAAATGTATAAATATCACATGAGAAATGTATATGTCACCGACAAAGCGTATATGTCACCGACAAAGCGTATATGTCACACAAAATGTATAAATATCACATGAGAAATGTATATGTCACCGACAAAGCGTATATGTCACACAAAATGTATAAATATCACATGAGAAATGTATATGTCACCGACAAAGCGTATATGTCACACAAAATGTATAAATATCACATGAGAAATGTATATGTCACCGACAAAGCGTATATGTCACCGACAAAGCGTATATGTCACACAAAATGTATAAATATCACATGAGAAATGTATATGTCACCGACAAAGCGTATATGTCACACAAAATGTATAAATATCACATGAGAAATGTATATGTCACCGACAAAGCGTATATGTCACACAAAATGTATAAATATCACATGAGAAATGTATATGTCACCGACAAAGCGTATATGTCACACAAAATGTATAAATATCACATGAGAAATGTATATGTCACCGACAAAGCGTATATGTCACCGACAAAGCGTATATGTCACACAAAATGTATAAATATCACATGAGAAATGTATATGTCACCGACAAAGCGTATATGTCACACAAAATGTATAAATATCACATGAGAAATGTATATGTCACCGACAAAGCGTATATGTCACCGACAAAGCGTATATGTCACACAAAATGTATAAATATCACATGAGAAATGTATATGTCACCGACAAAGCGTATATGTCACACAAAATGTATAAATATCACATGAGAAATGTATATGTCACCGACAAAGCGTATATGTCACCGACAAAGCGTATATGTCACCGACAAAGCGTATATGTCACACAAAATGTATAAATATCACATGAGAAATGTATATGTCACCGACAAAGCGTATATGTCACACAAAATGTATAAATATCACATGAGAAATGTATATGTCACCGACAAAGCGTATATGTCACACAAAATGTATAAATATCACATGAGAAATGTATATGTCACCGACAAAGCGTATATGTCACACAAAATGTATAAATATCACATGAGAAATGTATATGTCACCGACAAAGCGTATATGTCACCGACAAAGCGTATATGTCACACAAAATGTATAAATATCACATGAGAAATGTATATGTCACCGACAAAGCGTATATGTCACACAAAATGTATAAATATCACATGAGAAATGTATATGTCACCGACAAAGCGTATATGTCACCGACAAAGCGTATATGTCACACAAAATGTATAAATATCACATGAGAAATGTATATGTCACCGACAAAGCGTATATGTCACACAAAATGTATAAATATCACATGAGAAATGTATATGTCACCGACAAAGCGTATATGTCACCGACAAAGCGTATATGTCACCGACAAAGCGTATATGTCACACAAAATGTATAAATATCACATGAGAAATGTATATGTCACCGACAAAGCGTATATGTCACACAAAATGTATAAATATCACATGAGAAATGTATATGTCACCGACAAAGCGTATATGTCACACAAAATGTATAAATATCACATGAGAAATGTATATGTCACCGACAAAGCGTATATGTCACACAAAATGTATAAATATCACATGAGAAATGTATATGTCACCGACAAAGCGTATATGTCACCGACAAAGCGTATATGTCACCGACAAAGCGTATATGTCACACAAAATGTATAAATATCACATGAGAAATGTATATGTCACCGACAAAGCGTATATGTCACCGACAAAGCGTATATGTCACACAAAATGTATAAATATCACATGAGAAATGTATATGTCACCGACAAAGCGTATATGTCACACAAAATGTATAAATATCACATGAGAAATGTATATGTCACCGACAAAGCGTATATGTCACCGACAAAGCGTATATGTCACACAAAATGTATAAATATCACATGAGAAATGTATATGTCACCGACAAAGCGTATATGTCACCGACAAAGCGTATATGTCACACAAAATGTATAAATATCACATGAGAAATGTATATGTCACCGACAAAGCGTATATGTCACACAAAATGTATAAATATCACATGAGAAATGTATATGTCACCGACAAAGCGTATATGTCACCGACAAAGCGTATATGTCACACAAAATGTATAAATATCACATGAGAAATGTATATGTCACCGACAAAGCGTATATGTCACACAAAATGTATAAATATCACATGAGAAATGTATATGTCACCGACAAAGCGTATATGTCACACAAAATGTATAAATATCACATGAGAAATGTATATGTCACCGACAAAGCGTATATGTCACACAAAATGTATAAATATCACATGAGAAATGTATATGTCACCGACAAAGCGTATATGTCACACAAAATGTATAAATATCACATGAGAAATGTATATGTCACCGACAAAGCGTATATGTCACACAAAATGTATAAATATCACATGAGAAATGTATATGTCACCGACAAAGCGTATATGTCACACAAAATGTATAAATATCACATGAGAAATGTATATGTCACCGACAAAGCGTATATGTCACACAAAATGTATAAATATCACATGAGAAATGTATATGTCACCGACAAAGCGTATATGTCACACAAAATGTATAAATATCACATGAGAAATGTATATGTCACCGACAAAGCGTATATGTCACACAAAATGTATAAATATCACATGAGAAATGTATATGTCACCGACAAAGCGTATATGTCACACAAAATGTATAAATATCACATGAGAAATGTATATGTCACCGACAAAGCGTATATGTCACACAAAATGTATAAATATCACATGAGAAATGTATATGTCACCGACAAAGCGTATATGTCACACAAAATGTATAAATATCACATGAGAAATGTATATGTCACCGACAAAGCGTATATGTCACCGACAAAGCGTATATGTCACCGACAAAGCGTATATGTCACACAAAATGTATAAATATCACATGAGAAATGTATATGTCACCGACAAAGCGTATATGTCACACAAAATGTATAAATATCACATGAGAAATGTATATGTCACCGACAAAGCGTATATGTCACACAAAATGTATAAATATCACATGAGAAATGTATATGTCACCGACAAAGCGTATATGTCACACAAAATGTATAAATATCACATGAGAAATGTATATGTCACCGACAAAGCGTATATGTCACACAAAATGTATAAATATCACATGAGAAATGTATATGTCACCGACAAAGCGTATATGTCACACAAAATGTATAAATATCACATGAGAAATGTATATGTCACCGACAAAGCGTATATGTCACCGACAAAGCGTATATGTCACACAAAATGTATAAATATCACATGAGAAATGTATATGTCACCGACAAAGCGTATATGTCACACAAAATGTATAAATATCACATGAGAAATGTATATGTCACCGACAAAGCGTATATGTCACCGACAAAGCGTATATGTCACCGACAAAGCGTATATGTCACCGACAAAGCGTATATGTCACCGACAAAGCGTATATGTCACCGACAAAGCGTATATGTCACCGACAAAGCGTATATGTCACCGACAAAGCGTATATGTCACCGACAAAGCGTATATGTCACACAAAATTCTTAGGAATATTTCAATGACAATTTGTTTATGGTATCAAAGTGCTACTTTTACAACTTATGGTATTAAAGTGCTAATTTTTTACAACTTCGGGTATTTAAGTGTAAATATGGTGAAACAACAGGGTTTTTAAGTGACCATTTTTTACAACTTAGGGTATTTAAGTGGCCATTTTTTACAACTTAGGGTATTTAAATGCTACTTTGTTACAACTTGTGGTATGAAAGTGCTACTGTTTACAACTTGTGGTATTTAAGTGCCACACTGAGAAAACTTTATGGTATTTTAGCCTTAATTATCTAATAGGTGGTCATGATTTTTTGTTTGAGTACAAACTTTAAGTGCCACACTGAGAAAACTTTATGGTATTTTAGCCTTAATTATCTAATAGGTGGTCATGATTTTTTGTTTGAGTACAAACTAAGAATGAACATAATACATGAAGGTTAATATATGACTACGCTGAGAAGAAGGAAATTTGGCCCACTAGCCTTTTCCTTTACGGGCTTTGGCTGGACTCTTTCTATCATACTAAAAGCCTTCCCCAACAGCCATTTATCAGTTCACCTCCATTTCCTACAAATTCGTAGCAATTCCTTCGCGCTTTATCTTAGATGTGGGCCTGAGGCCCAATGTTTTAGACAACACTTTCAGAAATTAATTAAAATCCATAACCCCTAGTCTCTCTCTCTCTCTCTAGCAAAAACCCTAACCCTAGGGTTTGTCCTCTCTCTCTCTCTCTCTCTCTCTCGCCAGCCATGGACACTCCTCTAATCTCCTCCATGGAGCACCTCGACATGGACTCCGACCTCCCCTTCGCCTCCCCCGAATCCGACCTCGCATCGGAGATCCTCTCCCGCTACCAGAACTCCCCCTCCGACGACCACCACCACCTCTGCGCCGCCGTCGGCGCCATGGCCCAGGCCCTCAAAGACCAGTCCATCCCCCAATCCCCCGTCGCCTTCTTCGCCGCCACCGTCTCCTCCCTCGATCGCCTCTCGCGGGACCCCAATTCGGGTTCCGATCCGGTAACGTCCGCTCTTCTAGGGTTTCTGGCAATGACTGTTCCTAGGGTTTCGCCGGCGGTTGTGAGGAGTAAGTGGGATTCTGTGGCGGAGATGGTGGTTAGGGTTTTCGGGTTTGGGGCTTTGCCGGTGAGCGGAGTGAAGGCGGGGTTGAAGTGCGTGGGGAGCTTGGTGAAGGTTGGCGAGAAGGGGAATTGGGCTAAGGTTTCGGCGGTTTATGGGGTTGTTCTTGGGTTTGTTACGGATCCGAGGCCTAAGGTAATGCGTAAAGTTTGAATCTTTTTGGGTTTTTTGTTTGGTGATTGTTGTTCTCTTTGCACATTGTGGTTGGAGGTGGATTTGAACTAGGATACTGTTAATATTAACGAAAAAGGTCATTTTATCAATTCAAAATTTAGATTTTTCAAATTGAGTTCCATACAATTGAATGTGATGTAATACACATGGACAATCTTGAAACAAAAATTCAAGTGATTTTCTCCTATCATTCCATTCTTTGTCATCGTTGTTCTTCCTCCCATATTGTTCACATAAGGACGGTGTTACCTTCATTTACTTTCTTCCTTCTCTTGTTGATGACACATTTCAAAAAAAGTTCTTTTGCTGAAGTGAACCGGTTAGACCCTTATAGTCTTCGTCATAGCAATCATTAAAGTTGCAAATTGATATATTGGTCTTTTTTTTTCATTTTTTTTAATAAAATTTTTAGGAGAAGTAAGAAATGTTATCATTATCCATGATATGCTGATTAGAGTTAAACGTGTGGAAAACAGGTGAGGAAACAATCTCATGCATGTCTGTATGATGTCCTACAAAGCTTTCAAGGATCTTCGGCTATAGTGTTGGCAAGTGAAGGGATTACGAACCTTTTTGAGAGATTCCTTTTGCTTGCTGGTGGATCGGACTCTAGTGCTTTGGATGCAGCTGGAGGACCAAGAGGAGCTATGGAGGTCCTGTATATTCTAAATGCAATAAAGGATTGTCTTCCTCTGATGTCAATGAAATATGCAACAAATATCATGAAGTATTGCAAGTCACTAGTAAATCTACGTCAACCAATCGTCACAAGGACCGTAATGGAGATTTTGCAGTCTGTTTGCTCCAGTCCAACTTCAGAAGTTGCAGCAGAGGTGTTATTAGATCTTTTATGCTCATTAGCAATATATGTTGCTGAAAAGAGCTTAGTAGCAGATGAGATGGCATCTACTGCACGGTTGTTGCATAGCGGCATGAAAAAAGTGTATAGTCTAAACAGGGAAATATGCATTGTGAAGCTCCCTCTTATATTTAATACTCTTGGAGGTCTGCTTTGATACTGTTTCACTGTATTGATTTGTCTTCGGATGTCATGTATTGATGATGTAAATTTTCATACTGATCTTTGATCCTCAACAGATATCTTAGCCAGCGAGCATGAGGAAGCTATATTCGCTGCTGCCGAGGCATTTAAAGGTTTGATATCTTCTTGTTTGGATGAAGGCTTGGTGAAGCAGGGGTTTGATCAGATCACACTCAGTGCTGGAGGAGGAATAAGAAAGTCCGGTCCAACAATTATTGAAAAAATATGCTCCACTATGGAAGGCCTCCTTGGTTATAAATATAATGCAGTCTGGGATATGTCATTTCAGGTTCTTTCAGCAGCATTCTATCAACTAGGTACATTTTCTGGTCAGTCTTTCATTTTCGTGTCACACATCATTGTCTGAAATATACTTGGTAGTTGAAATTGTTCAGCTGATTTTTTGAGAGTAGAAGAAAGTAAGAATTGGTTTCCAGCCTTGTTCCCTATTCTTTTCACAGTTTCTTTTCAAGGCATGGTTTTGTAAATGACAAAGGATGTTATTTGGTTAAGCTGTCTAATTCTACATATAAGTTTATTAAATATGCCCTTCTACCAGATAAGCTATGTTACGTAGGTACTTCTGTTAGGAAGCCGTACTAGTATCCGACACGTACCCGTACACATACCTGTACCCAAACCTCTTGGACACTTCTTTAATATATGCATATGTTTATTCGTGCGTATACTCAATTATATAATACATGTTTTAATTTAAAACACTCATGCACTTCACGGATGTATATTCTACACATCTATTTCTTATATATTGATCTTATGTAAATGAAAAAACAATATTGATCTTAAGTAAATTATTAATTTTAATATATATATATATAGAGCAAGGCTCCTATGAACTTAAGTTCATAATGAATAGTGGTGCACCAACTTTTCTAACCACTCATCTTGCTTTGGGATCCGTGAAAGATATAAAGCCACTTTGAGATTTGTGCATCACAAATCTCAAGGCAAGATGAGTGGATAAAAAGTTGGTGCACCACTATTCATTATGAACTTAAGTTCATAGGAGCCTTGCTATATATATATATATATATATATATATATATATATATATATATATATATATATATATATATATATATATATATATATATATATATATATATATATAGAGCAAGACTCTTATAAACTTAAGTTGATAAGGAGGAGTGTCCACCAACTTTTATATCCATTGATCTTGCCTTGAGATCCGTGAAATCAAGATGCACACAAATCTCAAAGTGGGGTTTATATCTTTCACGGATCCCAAGGCAACATCAATGGATAGAAAAGTTGGTGGATGACTATTCCTATCAACTTAAGTTTATAGGAGCCTTGCTCTCTCTCTCTCTCTCTATATATATATATATATATATATATATATATATATATATATATATATACCATTACCCTACCTTTTACAAATTTGCCGTGTCCCGTACCCGCACCCGCAACAGTACCCGTATCGTACCCATGTGACCTGGCGGATAACTATGATGGTTACTTTCTTGTATGAGTATTTATATAACTTGCTGTGTACCACGTGTATGTAGGGAATTTTTCATCAAGTCTCATGGTTGGGACAGTTAGGAGCCTAGCAAATTTGGAGAGTTTACCAGATGAAGACCTTCCATTCAGAAAGCAGGTATTTATACATTATGTCAATCATTTTATAGCCTTAAAAATTTCTCCGTTGTGGAGTTTTGGCATTCTTACCTTACACCTGTCACCTTCCATACACTGTCAGTACCAGTGCCAAACTTTTATACTCACGCAAAACATTGTTTTAACCCTTGAAACTCCTTATAGATGTGAACATATGCAAGTTTCACATTGAAATATTGATAAGGAAGCTGTTGAAAACTTCACTGAATTTATTTTTTCCGGATGTGATATCTGTGCTTTGACATCTTAGGAATAATTTTCTCTTGTTAATATGCGTTGATGTAGAATTTAAATACATCTCGCTTTAATACGGTTTGAAAGGAGTGCCATGAGAGTGTTCTTGGTTTGCTCATCATACTAATTTGTCCATGATATGTTGACTGTTTGGCTTTTCATGTGGGTAACATGACCTATATTAGGTTTATTACAAATGTATGTAAGGATTTTAAGGTCAATATATATGACTTTTTGTAGGGCCTATTGAAATTTTTTGGCTGCTTGGGGGTTTATTTAAATTTGTAAATTGATGTCCTTAAGAAGTGAACTTTACAACTCTAATTTCGGCCTACTTAGTTTGGACAAGCTGATCATGTGAACTCAATTTTCAAGATTTATGGGAGGCTGGAACATTATTAAATATCAACGGTGATTAACTTGGTTGGATCTTTTGGTAGCTGAAATAAGGTAAGTGACATGAAGGAGGGCTGCTGATCTGCTAGAAGTGGAGGTTTCTCGACTGTGCGGATCACAGACAACTGAAAAGAAAATATTAGAAGACACTTACTTCTTATACTATGGTTGTCTTGCTTTCTGTCTTCCTGACGAAACAACCTCCACTAGTTGGTTTTCAAAATGAGCCTATGCACTATATTAGCTTTAGAGATTATTCAATTAGTATCAACTTACCTTTTAAAGCCTATTCTAGTCGGAAATGTTGGTGGATGGAACAGTTTTGTTGAATACTAAATAGGGACTCTGCTGCTCGAGGTGCTTATCCACCTTCCCTGTCATGTTTTTTTTTCTTCTTATCTTTCCAATTTCAGACTTCCAGATCTATCTTTTAGTTACAAATCCAGTTACAGCATTTCCTAGCTTTCCTCGTCTGTTTCTTTGCCGGAACTTTTTTCAATGTAGAAGCTTACAATATGCAGGATTGAGTTCCAATCCCTTGGAATAATTCTCCATTATAGAAGTACGTAATATGTAGGACTCTCCTACATAGTAAACTTTGATGTCTCCATGACACATCTCCATCTGGGTCAAACAGGTATTCACATGCAAATCGGACCTTCTTGCTTCATCCTCGAAAAGAATATGAAATAATCCACTAAATTCAGTATCTGTGCACACCTTTTATTTATATAACGATGTTATTGCCTTTCTGCTGATTTCTCTTTAAGGCTCTTTTTGCCCTGGGTAAAACACTATTCAGATGTGTATATTCAAAATGATATGCATTCAAAATGATATGCACTTTGATTTGTATGGACAGATTTCATAGCTAACCCCTACCTCTTATATTCTTTGATTGGCTAGTCCACCGTAGTTATCTTGCTCTACAACATTAAGCGATCCAATAATCAGCTTTTGGACATAACGAGCTCTTTCATATTCATCAAGTGGTCATGCAATGGATGGCCCAATGGAGCAAGTTCTTCATATCCATGATGTTGGAGGTTCAAATTTAGAAGTAGTGTACAAGATCTAACCACTTTGAAATCCTCTACCAATTTTGCCATACTTAGAGCTTGTTATTTTGCGCTATCAAGTTCTTGACACATGATGCTTAGGCGAGAGACTGAGAAAACACATCATCATTCAAGTTTCCATTTCTAAGCAACTTTAAATCTTGTCGATAAGATGAGCAGAAAAGATTTGCAGTCTGAACCTTAATGGGAAGATTTGGTTCCAAATTTTTCTGAGACTTGAAGATTTTACTCCCTGGACACCCACAAATGAAATTACACTGTATTTATAGATAAACACTATAGTATCTAGATCTTGGTGTGCTATAGTGGTAGTTTGAGGCGAGATATAGCTTTTGTAGGGCATGAACTATCGAGACAATTATTTTATGAGACAGTTTTATTAGTCTTGCGAGATGTGGTGAATTTGATGTCAATCAGCCTTAAAAACCATCAATAATTCAATTGCATATTTTGCCAGTTTACATTGTTGCACCTTTTCACGCCCTTTTGCATCTACTGGTATGACAGCTCTGGAGGATATTTCAGTGGTTCGACTATCACATGATTATTTACTTTATGCAACTCTCCAGGATCAATCTTGATGAATGAAATAAATAATATTTCCATCTCCAGAAATTCTAAGTAGGTGAAATATATGACAAGGAAGGGCAAATCTAAAAGTTTTATCCCCAAAGTAAAGATTTGGAATCTTAAGATAGTGTTCATATGACATTGACTGTATATTTCAGTTGTCAAAAGTTAGAAACAGATTCCTGATGTACTCTTGTTCAATTACTAACGTACTTCATCAAAACTGCAGCTTCATGAATGTATTGGGTCAGCTGTTGGAGCAATGGGGCCTGAGATATTTCTAAGCATTCTGCCACTCAATTTGGATGCTGAAAACATCTCTGATGCTAACGTCTGGCTGCTTCCTATTTTGAAGCAATATACTGTTGGTGCCCATCTAAAGTTTTTTTCGGATAATATTTTGGACATGATCAAAGTCTTACAGCAGAAATCTCACAAGGTACTGATGGTTTCAATTGTGTTTGGTTATTTACTGTAAACTGTAATTTACCTCATATAGAAATTGATGAATATTATATGGCAGCTTGAGGCAGAGGGCCGCACATTTTCAGCTAAGAGTGCAGATGGACTTGTTTATCAATTGTGGTCTTTGTTGCCAGCCGTTTGTAACTATCCTGTTGATACTTCCACTAGTTTCAAAGATCTTCAGAAAGTTATATGCCTCACACTTCCTCGAGAGTCTGAGTTGCACGGTATTATGTGTTCCAGCCTTCAGGTATGGTTCTAATATCTGGTGCTATTGGCAGAATGACATCTTGATCTATAGTTTATTCAGTTTTTGCTTATTTCTGTGTTCTCTTGGCAACCAGATTCTGATTAGACAGAACAAGAGTGTAGTCGAGGAGAGCTCTATCACATTGGATGATAAGCTGTCTGATCAAGAAAGGAAGGCAAAGGAACATTACACACAAGCAGTTGCAGAAGAAAATCTGAAAGCTATATGCTCATCATCTTCCAAGATGTTGTCTGTTCTATCTGATACTTTCTTGAACTCTTCAAAAGACAATGGTGGTTGTTTGCAGGTAATTAAGTTTCTTTTCTTGATTCATTGTTGGGAATCTAAACCTATGCTTATTCTTTGAATATATTAATATGCTAATATGCTCATGTATTCTATATTTGCATTTCCTGATTATTAGAATAGCGTTAGTGGCCTGTTATACCAACGTTTTATGATTTGTTGGTTTTGGTTCGTATGTGAACTATCCATTTTTGTCAGGAAACTGTCAATCTTAGGACACACACACACACACACACACACACACACACACACACACATATATATATATATATATATATATATATATATATATATATATAAACGCACACATATCGGGATTTCCTCATATGGTAATGATGTGGCTTAATTTCAACCAAGTGAATAAAGGAGAGAGAAACCTCATAATTTTCCTTGGTAGACATTGGGCCACATCATTGTATGTGAGGGAATTACCTCATATGATATATGATACCTATACGCCAATTATTTCGGTCTTATCTATTCTTTAAGCATAGAGGTTTTTTTAAGCATTGTACATATCTTCAACTAATTTGTTATGGCAACATGGTGAACACTTTTTTTCTCATGGATTTCAGACCACCATTCGCGAGTTCGCTTCAATATCAGACAAAAATATAGTGAAGAATTTCTTCAAGAAAGTCATGATTAAACTTCTGCGTGCGACTGAGAAAGCAAGCAAAGGAAAACAGCTTGAAAGTTCTAGTGCCATGCAAATTGATGAATCATCAAATGCAGCATCTCTATTGCATGCAAGGTATGTTGTATTATGGTTATTTTAAAAAGGTTAATGTTCGTATCTCGTGATTTGTCTTAGTATGTCCGTGAACTGAGATTTAGTGTCTGCAATATCTGAAGTTGTCTGGCATTTGCAGGGGCCTCCTATTGGATTTAGCAGTTTCCCTCTTGCCCGGCGTAGATAAGGAAGAAATAGACTTATTATTTACTGCCATTAGATCTCCACTGCAGGTGTCTAATGTCTTAATTGATGTTCATCTCTGTTATTCATTCTTCTATCTTTATGCTATACAAATTGGCATCGTAATCATTATCAATGTCTATCTATTTGAAGGATAAAGAAGGTTCAATGCAGAAAAAAGCATACAAAACTCTGGCGACCATGCTCAAGGTACCACTTTGTGTTTCTGTTCTGAGTACCAAACCATAGAACCTTTGGAAATTGCCTTCTATTTGTTTCTTTGCACTGTAATGGAGGAATAATTTTAAGTTGTATTCACGTGAACATGGTCAGGAATCTGATGAATTTCTTTCAAGTAAAGTGGACGAAGTAATTCTTTTGCTGCTGGAAGCCACCGATTCATGTCACTTCTCAGCCAAACGCCACAGACTTGACAGTTTATATTACTTGATTGTCTATGTTTCAAAGGTTGGTACAGCCCATACTAATGTTTTTGGGTACTAACATTTATGCATTCGGGTGTGTGAATTTCCGGATCTCTTTAATTTGGAACACTGATAGTTTCATGTCAGAGCTTAATATTTACTGTTCCTCATACAGGACACATCGGAGCAAAGGAAGAGGGAGAGCATGAGTGCATTTCTTACTGAAATAATCCTTGCATTAAAAGAGGTAAGTCATGGGTTTCTGTCAAGAACTTTAGGGAAAAAAAAGATACACAGACACTCTCCTTTGATTGTGGAATAACTAAATGCAATTTCCAGTGCTTAGTCTTTCTGGGGTACTGAGAATATAATTTGGATATCTTGTGTATTAGCTGTTAAAAACCATTCCATATTACCTAGAGTTTTATTTATTTAATTTACTAGTACATGTCATCATTCAGAACACAATAAATGATTCAGGCATCCGACTTACTGACAAGGTGCATATAAACCATTATGATGACACCAAAAGAAAAATTGGTTCGGTCGTTGATCTTCTCTCTGTGTGTGCCTTCATCAATTGGCTTAATATATATAAATAGATTCCACTTAGTTGACCTTCTTGGCATAAAATCAAATTGGTTCTCAGATACACTTGTCTCATTTTTAGTCTTTGCTTTATTACTCTCTCCCAGAGTTTCTAGAGTTTCATAGTGTGACTCATTAGTTAGATACGATTATAGTTTGAAAAAGTTTGGTATATCTCATGTAGTTGCCTCTTTCCTTTATACTTGATGAGAAACATCATTGTCTCTTTCCTTATACTTGATGAGAAACATCATTGTTGCCTCCTTCCCTCTTCTCCTACTCTTTCACTCAATCTCACTATCTTTGCTCTGTTTAGAGTTTTTGACAATGGTTGATAGGAAGCAGGAACCCCCCTATAGGTTGACTTACGGGGTTCAAATTAGACTCTTAGGATTTCTAACTCCTAACTCCCAAAATTCTTGTAATTGAATGTAAGTTGCGCAGTTTTAAAAGTTCTCTTTTGGTTTTTCGTATGAATTACACATTTTTACACATTTTTGTAAATTGATTAGGAATGTTTAATATAATCTAAACAAGGATTGTTACACTTATCTGTTCTGGGTGTGGGTGAGCAGGGGTGGACCATCTTGACAGAAGTGGTGTCACGTAACAGCACTTCGGTCAAGAGGACCAGGTACCCACTTCCTAACTTAAATGCCACTCTCTAAAAAGGAATTCGTCTCACTAACAAACTAACCCCACTTATTAACCCATAAGACCCCACTTCAATTTCCAAGTTTCAACTTCCCACTCCATCCCCCCCAACTGAAAAAGGGTAAATTTCAGAAAACCCCTCCAAAGTTTTGGCATTTCTTTGATAATTCCCATTAACTTTTAAAATGTAAGGAGACCCTCTTAACGTTCAATGTTTTTTAAAAAAGCCCATAAAAGCTCACTCGTAAAAATGTCTCCTTGTGTAATTTTACCCACCCATGTTGAAAATGTGGTTAACGCCATTGGGGTTTATTTTCTAAAGATGTTGACAGTTGAAAAATGGTTTTCTGAGAACTCCAAAACTTACATAGGATTTTGTGACAACTTAGAATTTTTTTCCTTTTTTTTCCGGGTTTTTTTTCCTTTTTTTTGTTTTTTTTGTTTTTGCTTTTTTTGTTTTTTTGTTTGGGGGTTATTCGAGAAAAGGCCAAACTTAAGGGTGTTGTTCTGAAATTAAACTCACCCTGCTATTCAAGTTCAGAACATGAGAACCCATGATTACGGATGTATATTGAGCTAGATGTATTTGATAGTGTTACTTCAGGGAAAAAAAACATGGTGTTTTCTATAGAGTTATTAATGATATGATGTACTTTTTTCAAAATATGAATACTTGAAGGGGGACAATTATAGATTTTTTTAAATTATTTATTTTGTAGTGACACAACTTTCAAGAAATCCTGGATCCGCCCCTGTGGGTGAACGTCTGGTTCTTACTTCCCACTTAACTTTTTGGTCTTCTTATCTGATTTAAACTTATCAGATGAAGACTTCCTTCACGCATATCTTAAATTGTAATAATTTGGGAAGACATCCAGTTGCAGAAAGTTTTTTTTTCTTTTTATATTATTATTTTTTGGGAGCTATTTGAGATCTTAAGTTCATACTTGTTCTCATGCAATTATCTTTGCAGCAGTGTGTCAAAATTGTTTGCTGCTATGGCAGATAGTTTGTTTCTTACCTATCTTTGTTATTATTTATGCTTAATTGCTTATATGTCGAGCTTTTTCATGCCCGTGCTCGGGATAGCCTTGGGTGATTTATTTAAGGATTAATTACAATCTAGTACCTTGAGGTATTATGTAATTAGACGGGTAACCATGAATTCTGTGTATCTACATGGGTGACCCTGAGATTACAAATTGTAACTACAAGGGTGATCCTGTCACCCTGAAGCCTAGATGACAAGCAACTCCTAGGGTTATCGATGTAACTACTATCAGTAACTTCAGATTACTCATATAGATATGCAAACTTTAGGATCACTGGTGTAATTACACCATACCTCAAGGTACAAGATTGTAATTATTCCTTTATTTAATTGTTCTATCTCATCTTGCAACATGTTCTTTTTATCTGCTATAATTGTCTTATTTGTTCCCATGTATGCAAATATTTCCGCATTCTACATCCCTAGTAACACTTGAATTTGCTTGCAGGTTAATAGAAAAACGAGAAATAGGGCTTATGATTTGCTTGTTGAGATTGGCCACGCATGTGGAGATGAAGACCAGGGCGGGAAAAAGGAAAACCTATTTGAGTTTTTCAAGATGGTAATATCAATTATTCGTGGTGCATGTTTTTCATTTTGGTACCCCTAGACCCTAGAAATGGTGTTTTGACGATGTGCGCGCGCGCGCACAGATGCGTGGGTGTGTGGGTTGTGTGTGCTTGCTTGCTTTGTTGTTTGTTTGATGCTTCAAGTTGTGGACACCATTTGGGTGATGTGATTAAAATACGGTGATTTGTCTTTTGATCTTTCTATCCGAACCTAGGTTGCTGGAGGTTTGGCTGGTGAAAAGCCACACATGATCAGTGCAGCTGTCAAAGGATTAGCTCGGTTGGTTTATGAGTTCTCAGATCTCATTGGTGCAGCTTACAGCTTGCTTCCATCTTCATTTCTTCTCCTCCAAAGGAAAAATCGAGAAATAATCAAAGTATCTTTCTACTGTTTTGAGCGCAACAAATTTAAATCATATGAAAATGTTGATAGTCAGCTGAAGCTTTTGTTTATTTGGCTGTATTTACTTTTTACTGTACTCGCGCAGGCAAATTTGGGATTGATCAAGGTACTAGTAGCAAAATCCAAGTCAGAGGGACTACAAATGCACTTAAGGACAATGGTTGAAGGGTTGTTGAAATGGCAAGATAATACTAAAAATCATTTTAAAGCGAAGGTACTGTATTTTCTGAACTTGTTTTGGCCTCTGTTTACCTATAGGTTGGTAATATTTGGAATGAACTGATTTCATTCCGCTAAACCTGCAGTCAGATATTTGCATCTTGATGCACTTATCCCTTGTTGTATATTCACAACAAACAACTCCTGAATTGTGGCCCTACAATTTCAGGTGATGGCTCTTAAGAAAAACGGATGTTTTGATTGTTGGAATTCTGTTTACATAACTTACTGAAAGCATGTATTCTTTCGACTTGGTAGTATGTAAAAATTTGTTGACAAAAATGCTGGTAAGGTGGTAGAGTTATGCATTGTTATTACTACTGGTGTTCTATAGATGTAACTTGTTGTGCCTTCTCTTGGACATTGAAACGGTGCTACTCTATTTCTCATGTGATGCATAGATTTTGCAACATGTTTATAATTTCATTGTCCATGTTTATAATTTCATTGTCTGCAGAAAATTAACTATAGTAAATGTGCTATTTCAATGACACAGTTATGCACTCTTCTCATTCATTTTGACAGGTCAAATTACTTCTTGAAATGCTTGTGAGAAAATGCGGTATAGATGCTGTTAGAGCAGTGATGCCTGATGAGCATATGAAACTCCTTACAAACATAAGAAAGGTAGAAATACTTGTAACTGACTTGTGGCGTTTATGTTACCGAGTTGGTTCTAATTATTTTTTAACTTTATTGTTGTTCGATTGATAGATCAAAGAGCGGAAAGAAAGAAAAGCAAAATCTGATGAGGATTCAGAATCAATTCATACTAAAACAAGTATTTCCAGGTAGCGCCTGCATTTACTAGAGATAGATGTGTCCTTGTATCCGGTTTTGATAGATTTATTGTCTCTCATTGAAAGTGAAATTACATTCCTTGTAATCTTTCTGAACATGTTTTTATATTAAATTGTTCATATTTTAAATTAAATAAAGAGAAAAACATGTAAATTCTTAAAGTTTCCTGCATGATAGTTGGTAGTGGATTTTTAGTAGAATTCCTGTCTTTCACTGAAAGAGGATATGCATTCTCTCCCGCACATATCTTCATTCCTTTTTGTTCAAAAGAAAAATCAGTGTTGGTTTGTACCTCCTGATCAATACCATTGTCTCCTGTTATCTTTTCAATTATGTTATTAATGTGTATATTTATTATATGTTGAACCTTTTAAAAGAAATCTGCCAGTATTCACTTTTTTAGCATCTTACGGCATTGGTACTGAAAAATCTGAAATAACTGTTGATGCCTCATATATAGCTTAGTTCTGCTGACATATTTTTAGCTGGAAATGAAGCTTCAGTTTAATGCATCGGCTAATATTATGATTACTGCAATTGGGTACATTTGTAGAAGTTGTTCAACTTGATGACTGCTGGGTTCCCCAGTTTTCTACTTATATATTATTGTATATTTGTGGTTCTTCAGTCCTCACATGAAGTATGAGTCAGTTCCTACATTGTAAATAAATAATCAAACTAGAAAATTTAGTAGCACAGTCAAATTTGGTTGAAAAGGCTAGTCATTAGTTGCTTTTATTTGACACCATTAAAGGTGATCAAGTTTTGTTTAAATCTTGTATGTGAAAAGTTTTTTAATTTTCTTTTCTCTGATTACTGCTATTACTTCTCATAGCTTGATTTCAGTGCTTCCTGGAATAGTTTTTGCTAACGCGGGAGCGTTATCCATGTTTCAGGCAAAGCAGATGGAATCACACTCGCATTTTTTCAGATTTTGGAGATGACGACATGGATGATGATAGTGATGCAGAAAATGCAGGAACAAAGACAGTGGTTGAGCGGCATACCAAAGCTGCCTCAAAAGCTTCCTTGAGGTATTTACATATATAAATTACATATGCAGAGATATATGGACATCATCAACACACATACACAAGCACATGTACATTCGTTCATACACATGCAGACACATACACAAACATGCATATGTAAATGCATATGTACATATTTTACACAAATACATACATACATACTACATATTTTTTCCCTTGTCAATTTTGTTTTCTGTATCCACTCCTGTTTTGATGGTTATGGGCATGGATCTCTGTGGCTTTGTCAGTATCTGGCCAGTGTTTAGCTGTCAAATGCTCCCTTGACAGTAGGTCGTATTCAGACTTGTTTGCCTGAATTTTGACCAAAATGAAGCCTGACTGTTATTAACCTAAACTTTCACATATTATGATCATCTTCTCGGAAACATTTTTGGTCCTGCCTGAGTTCTCTCTCTCTCTCTCTCTCTCTCTCTCTCTCTCTCCTTTTCTTCCATCACTTTTTACAATCTCAGTCTAATTTTACTCTTTAGTTTGCAGACATCACATGGAATTGACACCTTGTGTACTTCTTGACTGAACTTGTTTTCAATATTTCTTTACAACTACCCAAACACTGCCAACCTTAAATTAGAAAGTTGTGGGAGCCATAAAAATAGCTAAACTCTATGCATTGATTATCATTCTGTGTAATATGGTTTTTATAGGTCAATCAGGAAGCTTCAGGCAGCTAAGAGCCTGCCCGAAGACCTGCTCGATCAAATAGAAGATGACCCTCTCGACTTGCTAGATCGACACAGAACAAGATCAGCGCTTCAATCCTCAACCCGACTCAAAAGAAAAACAGAATGTCAGGACGAGCCCGAGCTTGACCCTGATGGTCGCCTAGTTGTAAAAGAAGACGGCAGTTATCTAAGAAAACCAAAGAGTCGCCAAGATCATGACCAAGACACAAGAAGCCAAACTGGAAGTCGTTATTCTGCAAAATCTGCAACTAAAGCTCAGAAGAAGCGCCAAAAGACATCAGAAGC
Source organism: Asparagus setaceus (assembly GCA_012295165.1). Lineage (NCBI taxonomy): Eukaryota > Viridiplantae > Streptophyta > Magnoliopsida > Asparagales > Asparagaceae > Asparagus > Asparagus setaceus. Next base: position 1,655,559 of record CM022709.1, on the reverse strand, counting down.
TGGATGGGCTTATACTGGCAATGAGTATACTAATAAAAAGTCGAGTGGTGATGTTAAGAAGAAGGATAAGCTTGATCCTTATGCGTATTGGCCTTTGGATAGGAAGTTGTTGAATCGAAGAGCAGAGCGAAAGGCTTCTGCTCGTAAAGGAATGGCGAGTGTGATGAAGTTTACGAAGAAGTTTGAAGGGAAGAGTGCCTCTGGTGCACTCTCTGCTAAAGGAGTGAACCTAAAGAAAAAAGTTAAGAGAGGAAACAAGAAGTAGTTGAGATGGGCATTAATTTGTTGTACATCAGTTCTTTCTGTGATGCGGGAAATTTGGTGAGTTGACAATGTATAGCATGTAACATGAGTTTTTGGACACTGAGTTTTTTGGGTTTTGCATGTTTCTCAGAGAAATTTCCTACAATATGTTTGTAGCTGTGGTCTTCAAGAGGCTTCACATATTTATCATACCTTTGCCATGCTTCATCCTACTGGGTGCTAAGAGTGGCTAGAGAGATCTTTGTATGGGAAGAGATTTCAAATATAGATTATTTTTATTATGATTCGCATTTTGTCTGCCAACATAGTAGTTGTACATTCATCTTCATGTCTGATTTGTTATGCATCATGTAGGATATCGATTCTGAGAGGCACTTAGAACCTCAGTACAGAAGAGGGGTCTGTTTGTTTTATATATATATATATATATATATATATATATAGAGAAAAATGGAAAAACTTGGTACCAAGTTCCTTAAAGGAACTTGGTAGTGATGTGGACAAATTTGATCCACAAGTCTAGCTTTTAAAAAAATCTTTTTCTCTCCTCTTTCTCTCTCCTCTCTATTTCTCCCCTTGAGGTGTGTACCGGATTTTTCCACCTCACTACCAAGTTCTTTTAAGGAACTTGGTACCAAGTTTCTCCATATTCCTCATATATATATATATATATATATATATATATATATATATATATATATATATATATATATATATATATAGCTCTATAAACTTAAGTTGATAGGAATAGTCATCCACCAACTTTTTATCTACTCATCTTGTCTTGAGATTTGTAATGCACAAATCTCAAAGTGACTTTTATATCTTTCACGGATCCCAAAGCAAGATGAGTGGTTAGAAAAGTTGGTGCACCACTATTCATTATGAACTTAAGTTCATATGAATAGTGGTGCACCAACTTTTTATCTACTCATCTTGTCTTGAGATTTGTAATGCACAAATCTCAAAGTGACTTTTATATCTTTCACGGATCCCAAAGCAAGATGAGTGGTTAGAAAAGTTGGTGCACCACTATTCATTATGAACTTAAGTTCATATGAATAGTGGTGCACCAACTTTTTATCTACTCATCTTGTCTTGAGATTTGTAATGCACAAATCTCAAAGATAACATTGATATGTAGCACAAATCGCAAAGCATAATGAAGGAATAAAAGTTTGGTGGACAAGTGTTTCTATCCACTTAAGTTTATAGAACTTTACTATATATATATATATATATATATATATATATATATATATATATATATATATATATATATATATATATATATATATATATATGTGTGTGTGTGAGCAAATTTTCTATAAACTTAAGTTTATAGGGAATAGTATATCTTGACTTTTTATTTATTGATGTTGCTTTAGATTTGTGCCATCAAGAGATGCACAAATCTCAAAATGGGCTTCATATCTTTCATGGATCCCAATGCAACATCAATGGATAAAAAGTTGGTGTATGACTATTTCCTATAAACTTAAGTTTATAGGAGATTTGCTATATATATATATATATATATATATATATATATATATATATATATATATATATATATATATATATATATATATATATATATATAGCTCTATAAACTTAAGTTGATAGGAATAGTCATCCACCAACTTTTCTATCCATTGATGTTGCCTTGGGATCCGTGAAAGATATAAAGCCCACTTTGAGATTTGTGTGCATCTTGATTTCACGGATCTCAAGGCAAGATCAATGGATATAAAGCAAGGGACACTCCTCCCTATCAACTTAAGTTTATAGAGCCTTCTCTCTCTCTCTCTCTCTCTCTCTATATATATATATATATATATATATATATATATATATATATGTCATAGCAGAATTTGATAGTTGCATGCTCAATTAAAAAGAAATGTATGGGGAAATAGGCATAGTAAAAGAAGATAGTAAGTTCTTCCTCATGTTCTATGGTTCCCTTACACTAGATATTTTTCCCCATTGAAATCACAAATTATATCAGTAAAACATAAATGTGAGTTTCAAGCCAATGAATCATTTCAAAAGCCTCGAGCCTGCCTCCGTTGATGGTCATAAATGGATTAGCAACAGCAACATGTCAACACAATGCAAAAAAAAGAAAGGAAAAAAAAAAAATACAAGTCATATAATACTACCATAACACGAAGTACAAAAACTTATTGGAGTATATTTCACACTGTACCATTGTTAACACCAATAAGACTTAACTGAGTATTTATAATATCTCTTGCCAACTTGAAACATATTGACACCATAACCAAAACTATAAAACGTTTTGCTCTGCATTGTTCCAAAAACTACTACAACAGGTTCAGTTTTAGAGATTACAGACACAGTTAAAGGGGCGAAATAGAACAGGAAATATGAACAAGTTTCTATACAGAACAGAAGGATAGAGCGCAAAATTTGTTTCTTCTCAACACTTCCATCCTCTGTACTTTGAGAGAGTACGTCAACGCAAATGACTACATGCCATCATATTGAAGAGATCATGAAACAGACAATGGCATAGTCCCATATTTGAAGGCCAGCAGTTATATTGCAATGTCTACTTGTAAGGAGCAAAGAGAATGGATGAGTTGTGGCCACCAAAGCCAAAGGAGTTCGACAGTGCCACCCTCACATCCAATCTTTCCTTCTTTGAGCCCACCAAAACTTTCACATCCTAAATTCACAGAATAACAAAAGCCTCTATGAGAATATAATGTGATAAAATGCCACTTTACTTGCGTATAAGGTTGTGAACACGAATTGATGGGATCATATATGCAGTGGTTTTGACTACAAGCCAGCTCACGGAAAGCTAGAACAAACTGTTTAACACTTGATTATTTGTGACTAGAAGCAAAAGAAATAAAGAAGAAGCATTTTGGGAATACTTGCCTTCGAAGGTTGCATTGCCTTGACATTTCTGTCTCTTTGTTTTTTTCCCTCTCTTTTTTATCAGTTGTCATTTATGCAATTAAGCGGTTATAAAGGTCGTGAGAAGACAAGGAAAGAACAAAATAACATTACCACATCCTTCTCCGGGTTTTCCAGATTAATGTTTGGATGGATCCATCCTGTTCGAATTGCCTGCATATCATCAAATGACACGGGGGAAATGTAATCAGAGGAGAAATATATCATCATAGCGAGAAATAATGAAATACTCATGCCCAAGAGGAAATTTTTTTCAGGAACCCATCAGCAGTTAAGTGGGATCTCATGTACAAAATCACTGCACAAATCAAAAGCATAATACATAGCAAAAACTAGTTATAAATTGAAAATGTGCGTATTGCACTAATACTGTTAAATATTGATGATCCAGTGTCTTAGATCATTTGAGAATTTTAACTTATTTTAAATAATCATCCAATCAGTGTTTTTTTCATGCCAGTGTAACTCAGCATTTACTACGACCAAAATACACATTTGAAAATGTCTTGTACTTATACACCACTACATCCAGATATCTACGTGCATTATTATAACTCCGAATATTGCATGCCTAGAACTCTGGCTATGTTATGTTACTACTATGAAAAACTGTTATCGACGTTTTTTCCATTTATGTGGTGCCTTACCCACTAGACGCATGTGGTTCCCCAACGGCCCTCCTTTTATATGATCAACTGTTCACCTTTTATTTACGTACCAATGACTTGTTTTCCTTTTATTGGCCAACCAATGAAATATGTATAATTTAAAAAAAAATCTGCCTATATATAAGTCAATAACTTTGATCCAGGAGGATAGCTTTTGATCTAGGAGGAGTTACGGGACAATAAACCCCAATTTGGATAGCTTATTCTGAGCTCTATAGCACGGCCAATAACTAAAGTTCATTGGACTCTAGTTTTGTCCAAATTCCTTCTACAGCAAGAGTTACGAGCTTCTGAAGATCTTGATATGATACTTTGGTATTGATTTTATTTAGTTCCTTCTTAGTAATTATTGATTAAAAGTTATGGCTCCCAGAAACCATACTACTCATTTAACGAAGCCGACCTGAATTATTGGACTTTTTAACTGTCCAATCACTCCCAAAAATCCGCTAAAACCCATTCTACATCAATTTGGGACCGACTTTCAATAATTTTATTTAAACTATTAAAAAAAAGAAGTTAATATTTGTTCAAATCTACTAAAACCTGTTCACATTTCATGAAGTCCTATTTATATGCTAAAACTTCAGTTTTTACCAGTATACCCTCCAAAATCTATCCTATTTACAAATTTAACCTCGAAATCTGAATATTTGCTAATTTACCATACATCATTTATTGAGTTAAAATACTTACATTTAATACTTAACACCGTTGAATTTCAAATTGAAAAGGGCGAGATTGAAGTGTTGTTTATCTTATACACTGCATATTTGCTAATGAACCTATATGAATTTTAACAATATTAAATGAGAAAGGGCAGCCCAGTGCACAAAGCTACCGCTATGTCAGGGGTCCGCGAAGTGACCCAGCCACTTTAAGGCTACTGTACACAGCCTTTCCTTACATTTCTACAAGAGACTGTTTCTAGGACTCGAACCCGTGACCTCCAGGTTATACGACAACTCTGCCATTGCGCCAAAACTCTCCTTCAACGATATTAAATGAGGGATATAAAAATCCAATATGGGAAAACATACGGGTAAATTTGAGGTATATAGGCAAAAAGCTTATAATCTTATATAGCAATTAAAGAGATATCTCTTAGTAAGAGAAGGATGAGATTTGAGTTATGGGATTGTGATACACCAACATTTAGTCTCACATCGGATATTGGATATTGATTGAGTGATTGAATGGTTTATAATGTAAATCCAAGGAGTCAAGTGCAACATTGACTAGTCAATTGTGGCAGTGGATTGAGCCAAACCATGTGTTGCACGTAGTGGGTCTCACGACTTACATCGCCCCAACGGGCTCGCAAGTCCGGGGTGTGACAAATGGTATCAGAGCAATTAGTCAGCTGGAAATGTGGAGCTAAGTGCTACACGAGACTAAGTACTACACCACGTGAGTGTGGTGGGAGCCACCTCTAGAATCCCGTAGGAGTTATCTCTAGAGTCCATATCGTCTAATGGTGATACTAGGATGAACCAATTATCATGCGGTGACGAGCACATCGCCTGATTAAGATGGGGTGATTTTGATACCCCAAGATTTAGTCTCACATCAGATATTGATTGAGTGATTGAATGGTTTGTAATGTAAGTCCAAGGAGTCAAGTGCAACATTGACTAGTCAATTTTGCTAGTGGATTGAGCCAAACCATGTGTTGCACTCAGTGGGTTCCACGACTTACATCGCGCTAATGAACTCGCAGGCCGGGCGTGATTGGGATGGTCTCGAGCTTTTGCTCTATACATAATAGTTAACTTTTATTATGTTTTTGTTTGGTAAAGAGGGTGAGTTAAGATCACTTACAATCTCTTTTAGACGCAAATATGTGATGCAGATGAGTCGTAAAATTCTGAACCTCTACACATTCGCAAATTTGAAACTAAAGGAATTTTAAAATCGAATAAGAGAACAAAGATTAATTTTCATATTTAAGTTGAAATTTTAAATCTATAAGGCCTTAATATAAATACCTTTTTTGATATGAGAAGCACATGGTTTCAACTAAAATCACGGTGCACTCATTAATGTCCTCTCGGTTGGAATTGAATTATAGAATATTGATTATCAAGTGATTGTAAATAAAACGATAAGGGGGAAAACCCCATTCTCATCATGCACTATGACTATATCATCTAACAGTTGTTTTAAATATTGGCTGACATGACCGATATATTGGCCAATATGTCTTTTTATAAGGTTCGCCACAAAACATATGCTTTCAATAATCTTTACTGATTTTGGCAAATTTTTGGTGGTATATCGGGGGAAATTTCCTGATATTCCATGTGACATTTCGACTCAAAAAAATCGACCAAACGTCACAATATCAATTTGAGCTTTATTTGTATTAAAGAGTTTTGTTGTGGCTTGACTAAGGTCTAAATTCTTTACAAGAGTTTTGCAGCTCTTTTGGTTTTTTCCTACTCGCCTAGAGGTGGATTGTGTTGTGGCACTATCCCAACCATGCATTCATCATCAACTTGTTTTGCTGATAAGTCCATTCTCCTTTTAGATTGCTTGTTGTCGATAAATTTTTGTCTCATTAAATCTCTCGCCATTTAAATCTCTCATTATATTTCAACAGTATAATATGGAAATATTGATAACCTTTCTAATAATTTCATGTTTTAATCATGTAAAGATATCTTTCTCCACAGCTCCATTCTCTAATGCATCAAGTATGGACATATATGATATTTTACATATTATCTTATTTAATACCGTAATATTTACTAACTATCTTCGACATCCGCCATCCGAGATGAAATTTCTGTCTAACATGTCCCCACATCCGACTTTAATGTACCGCATCTGAATAACGTGAGAAAAATTCCAATTTAGAAGCTATAGAGTTTGCCAAGGGTTTCCGGACGAATTGGGGAAATAGTAAATTAGACGACAAATTCCTACAATTATCAACTATATTTCAAAGTATATTACTTCCAATAATACATGCAACATTGATTGCTCAAAATTACTCTATAGAGAAGATACCTCCTACCAATGTACAAGCTTTTAGAAACCACTATGCACTTCTGGGCGCCAAACATAATGCCCCGCACCCGACACCTAAGCGGCATGTAGGCGTTTTTTAGCACCCAGGAAGGAATAATTTTTTCAAAGTTTTAAAATCCTATCGTCACCGTTTTATTTGAGAGGAACTTGGATCGAGTTCTGATTTACTCCATTTTAACCTGACCTGTTTTTATTCATCTGTTATTATGCTTAAGAGGACAATGAACCCCTCTTTGACGCAGTGAGTCCATGTAAGGAGCCCATATTCGCCTAGACGCTCTCAAGAATTAAGCAGGAGGCCTAGGTACTATTTATGCCTAGGTGGGTGCCCAAACCGTTTTTTAAAACAATGCCAGTGTACCAAAGCACATCTGGGGAAGAGACCAATAAAAAAATCTTGAATGCAATGCACACATATCAAACACTTAAACTTTGATCAAAGAGTACTTTTTATTTCAGCTAGTGCTAATTCCCATCATCTGGTATCCAAAATCTTAATGGATCTTCCATTAACTGTTAAAGTTTCTAATACCTCTAAAATCTCATAAAACAATATACACAAGGGAAAAGAAATAACATATCTACTTCTAGAAGCTGTTGAAATTGATAGATTACATGATCTACAGGCAATAAAGTTAATTTGATGTGTCATGTACATGTTTTCTCCAAAACCTGCCAAGAAAAGCAAGTGTTTTCTTACCTGGACAGCAGCAACAGCTTCCACTGCACCGGCAGCACCTAGTAGATGACCAATCATGGACTTCGTAGAGTTCACTCTCAACTGTAATACACAACAAATTAGTTGGCAAATAACAGCACTACATATACATTTTAACTCATATATGTTATTTACTTTACCTCAGGATTCTGACCAAAACAACGAATGAGAGCCTGATACTCTTTGAGGTCACCGGCTGGTGTGGAGGTTGCATGAGCATTTATGTAATTGACATCCTCTCTGGCCACTCCTGATTGTGACAATGCTTTCTCGATGCACAAAGCAATTCCTGTTCCTGGTATCCAAAGGAAAACCAGATAACAATGTGATCCAATTAAAAACAAAAAATATAGAGAGCACACAAGAACTGAATGTGAACTGTGGATTTATTTTCTACCCTCAGGGTGTGGCTCAGTCATGTGGTAAGCATCACAAGTGAAGCTTCCTCCAAGAAACTCAGCCAAGATATTGGCTCCTCTTTGCTGTAAAAGGAAAGAAAGAAAATGAATTAATTTCAAGACAGATATGAGCGAAATTCCTATATATATGTTAATGGAAAGCTTAATTTAATTGAACCTTAGCATGCTCTAGCTCTTCTAACAGCAGCACACCTGCCCCTTCTCCCATAACAAATCCATCACGCTCCTGGCATGTAGGAGTTGAAAATAAGATAAAAGAGTACTACGGCCATTAAATTAAAGTGTATTGTTACAGGTTACATCCATTACAAAATCTCAGCTCTTAATTGCACAAATAAATAGTTACTATATCCTTCCGTAAAAGCACTGAAAATGCTTAAGAATATGAGCTTTATGTTACTAATAGATGTGAACAGTTCTACGTCATAAAATCTTTAAAGAAACTAAATTTCATAGATGAGCCCATGATACTGTCAGAACATTTAATAGTTTAAAGTAAGCCAATAAATACAGGAAACAGGCTGTAGCTCTAAGTAGAAAACGTAAATTAGAAAGAAAAAATAATAAAGAAAATAACCTGTAGTTCTCACAATTATAAACATATTATTCTTCCCGTTCCTATTCTGAGGTTCAGCTGAAACTGACCGAATAAAATAGAAAGCAAGGAGAGAATGACAAATATAAATCCAAAAGGGGCTAAGTAAGATCATGAAAAAACCAGAAAGATACCTGAAGACACTTGATTGCATCCTGGAACACATAATCAAATAACAAACAGATCTCCAACACCATAATGAGCATCTTAGAACTAATGAACATCTTAGAAGATTATGTCAACCTCTAATATGAATGATGATTAATCATAATTGGTAAATATATATTTTATGAAACACATCAAATTGTAAAGAAAATTAAGACACATATAGTAGTTAACTCTTTTAGAGAGAGTTATTAATTAAATAATTAATGGTAAACATTTCAAAACTAACAACTCGTCTTTGTTGTCTCTACCGTAGTCCAACTCCCTATCCTTTTTCAACTATGTAATAATACTGAAATTTCAAAACATATGAAGAAAATTTTATAGTTTAGGGAGCATAAACTTTGGACTGCATGTTAAATTATGATTTATGAAGGAAAGACAAATAGTAAGTATTTACAATGTCCCAGGGCCTTGAAGCTTTGCTCGGATCGCTGTTTCTTTGTGAGAGCGCTCTGCATGCAACAAATCCTCCAAGTCCTGCAATGAGGAAGAGTGTTGCTGCAGTAAAAGAACTATTTACCTTATTATAAAGCAAATTCCATCATTAAAGAGAAACAAACTACCAATGGGAATAATTACTGCATCTGAACCACCACAAAGCATCACATCCTGCAAGTATTAGATTTAGATAGATCACAAAAAGAAAGTAAAGCATATTGTTCAACATAATGGAATGGAGGAAAAGCAAATAAAAGCCAATTCAAAGATAGGGGGAAACTCTATATTATGCATATAACTATTTTGACTTGTGACAGTGGTTAAAGGGATATAAAGTCATCACTCACTGCTTCCCCTCTAATTATATGGTTTGCAGCATTCAGAATACAGAAGTTGCTCGTAGCACAAGCAGTTGAAATTGAATAATTTGGTCCCATCCAACCCTGAGATCCATAGAGAAGAAAACAATAAATAACATCACCACCATTCTTTTAAAGCATCAGTACCAAATTCACAAATAAGTTGTGTTTGCCAACCAGATCCATTGCAAGCATTGCAGAGCCCATATTTGTGGTTGCAAATGGAACACAAAATGGATTCATTTTCCTATATGAGACCCGCAAAGCTTCAATCGCATCATTGAACACCTGGTAAAAGTGAATAATGAATCAACTGTCGAAGTGCATTAAATTATAAGGAAAAGGATGAAAATGCAACCTGCATCCCGCCCATTGCAGAGCCAATAAGAACTCCGCATTTCGTCTTGTCCATCTGACTCATAATATCTTCTGACATCCCACCATGTTCCAATGCTTTCTTGCCAGCGGTAAGCAAATAAAGCATGAACTTATCCATCCGCTTGGATAGTTTAGGAGCTACCCATCCATCTGTTGAGAAAGATTTGATCTCCCCTGCAATTCTCTTTATAAAATGGACAAATCAGATGCTGGAAGAAAGCTTTAAAGTGCCTTTGAGTTCTTTTTGTTTACGAGAGTTGAAAATTAGAACAACAACGACAAAGCTTGAAGTCTAGAGAAAACCTACTGTTGGATAGGCAGCACAGTCAAAGGTTTCTATTTCACTAATGCCACTGGCACCCTCGAGAAGATTATTGTAGAAGATGTCAGGATCGTGGCCAAGTGGAGTCACAACACCCATCCCCGTAACAACAACTCTTCTCTCTTTCGTATGTCTTCTATTCCTTTCTGTAATCTCCTCTGTAGGTTGAACTGCAACTGCCATAGCTTTGCCTGCATCACATATTACCAAATCAATATTGGTCCATGCCTCATCTATTAAACTTTTGGGGATGGCTACACCATCACTTTGAAAAAGTATTAGTAGAACTTGAAGAACCACATATCTTTAGAATTGAGCTCAAAATTACCACATTAATTTTAGACTTACTTCCATGTTTATCGATCTAATAGAAATAGTGCGGGTAGCTATAGAAAGAAGACCTCAAATCATTGTGTCCACTGAATTGACCAGACGGGTCCTTACATGACATTATTGAACTTCTCAACGAAGCTAAGTAAAGCAAACAAACAAATTCATCATTGGTTAATTGTGATCATTTGATGCAAATTGAATAAATGACAAAAGAAAAAAGAACATTTGAAGCAACTGAAAAGAAACTCATACTGTTAAGAGTTATCATAAAGTTTCTCCATTGTCCATTAAGTATAACCTAGGATCCATGAACAGAGAACATCAAACGGGACATGTAACTTAATATTATGCTACTGTCTTTCTGCTGTTCTATGAGCTTCGAGGGCTTCTAAACCTATTTCACTTCCCCCATAAGCAAATCCTCTTGATAAACAAATATAATTGTATTTGAACTGCCAAATAATAAGTTAAGCTTGTTCTAGTCCATCAAATAAAATTTTGGATAGGAACCAAGGCAACAACAAATGAAGCTGCAAATCTCTGTCAGCACCAACGTTACATCAACCTACACTTAAAATCTCTATACAACAACAAAGAAATAAGATAAGGTCTAGTTAAGTTTTGTAAATGATTTAAGACCAGTTCAACTCCATCAGCTAAGATCTTAGATTCCAAAGAACGACATACATGCAGATGGTGCAGTAATAGACGGTTTACATGAAAAATCAATAACATGCAAAAACAAATTTGAATCTTAGTTTTCTCGCAATCCATTAATCAAGTAATATAATGGAACAACAGAAGCCAATCTTCTCATAAGATCACAAACAAAATTAGAAAAAAAATTCCAGTAATTTCTTTTGTCCCATACATGTAGCACAAAAAAGAGAACCAATTCTCCCTTGATCAAAATGTAATCAACTTTCATGTCGACATTCTCATTCATGACATCAGATAATATTCTGAATATCTTAACTTTCATGTTCTTCTACTATTGATCTCACTCCAGTGTAGATTTCCTTATTAAATTAAACTCAGATAAAATTGTTCTAACTTCTGTGAAATCCCATTTCCAGTTCCACTACTATATCAAGAACCAAATAAACATACAAAAAAACGATTATAAACAAATAAATGAAATCAAAACCATGCCATAACAAACTAGGCTGAGTTTGTATTCTTGTAATCCCATTAATAAAATACTATTATCTAACAAGATCTCAGACATACAATAAAGAAATCCAACAGCATCTCCATTCCACCAAAAGAAACAAAAAATATACCATTAATCAAATCAACAAACAAAAACAAATAAATTAAAAAAAAATAAATTACCTGAATTAGGACGAGACCGAGCATCCCTCCGCTGCCTCCGACTACCCTCTCCGCTTCCATTTCCAAACAATAACCCATTTCTCGAACTGTTGTCAAACTCCTCACAAGGCTCAAACGCAGAGACAAACCCTTTGGCCGAAATCAACCCACTCTTCAAATCTCCAACGCTCGAGAGAGCCACCGCCCTCCTCCGCCGGCGGCTCACCGACTGCTTCGTGTCGGCCGAAACTGACGAGACACAGGCCGCTACGATCCAGGTGCAGAGAGGCGAGGCCATCGAAGAGCAGAACGCCATTGCAGAGAGCGAAACAGGGGGAGCGAGAAAAGGTTCAGATGGGAACGAGATGAGAAACAGAGATAAGGGTTTTGCTCGGATTTGAGAGAGGATCAAAACCCAGAAAAGGATTTGAGAATGAGGGCGGATTAAACAAGTTGAGGAAACAGGGGGTTGAGATTAATGGAGGGGGCCAAAAGATTGGGATGGGAGCAAGAAGAGAAATGGAGATATGGGTTTTGATGGGAATTGAGAGAGGATCAAAACCCAGAAAGGGATTTGAGAATGGGGGAGGATTTGTGAAGATAAGAAAACAGGGGATTTTGGATTAATGGGAAGAGCTTACAATTGAATCTGAGTGAAAGGGTGGTGGCTAACAGTGCCAAGTGCAGAGAGAGAAGAAAGAGAGAGGGAGCGAGAGGAGAAAAGAACAAAAATGGAGGAAAAAGATTGGGGGTGAGAATAGCGAGGGGAGAGAACAAGGAGAGAGGGGGGTTTTTTATTATGGGAGATGAATGTCCAAGAAAATCGGAGGTTCGCAGCTTCTCATTATGACAAACCTGAGATTGCAGAGGGGAAGAACATAGTCATAAATAAATGGATTTATTTCATTTATTGTTGTTATATGAGGAGCACCTTATAGTGAAAATAATTAGCAATTATGCTGACCATTAGTTGGCTAGCCCTCATTTCTTCCACTCAAAAGGACCAATCCTACACCAATAACTCATGTTCTGTTTGGTGTAACTATACTTCCTACAAACTATATGGGTGACTGTGATCTCATGCAAATTTAAGTTGCAATTGTTGATTCAGTTTTTGCAATTTCAACTTTAGATATCTAATTTAGATATCAAGTTTTTATACTCCCATTAGGACCGATCGTAATTGAAATTGCAAATTAAACCTCACTAACAGTCAAAAAGATTGTAATTGTGACTTACACATAGTTTGTGGAAGCTATCGGTTGCAATCTAATGACAACTACATTTAATTATTGGAGTCAGAGACGAGCCTAGAGGGGGCCAGTCGGGGCAATGGCCCCTCAGGCTCTTCCTTTGCTTAATAGTATACATACTATTACTATATGATGATAGGAGTAAAGCTCCTATAAACTTAAGTGGATAGGAACATTTATCCACCAACTTTTTTATCCCTTCATTATGCTTTGAGATTTGTACTACACATTAAGTCTATCTTTGAAATTTGTGCCTTGATTTGTATCACATGTCAGCACAAATCTCAATACAAAATCAATAGATAAAAATGTTGGTGGACAAAGGACTCCTATTCACTTAAGTTTATAGGAGCTTTACTAATGATGATAGTTCAAAATAGCCCTCTAAATCCAATCAAATGTGTAACAGTTGTAGGATCCGGTAAAAGCTCTCTCTCCTTTCTCTTTCTAGTTTTTCTGTGGCTTCTCAAAAAATAGGTTTTGCTTTTCAAGCCCAAATCGGTAGTCGTTTGCGAGGAAATGCTACATCTCGGGTCTAGGTATTTAAATTTTTTTTCTCAGTTAATTTCATTTTAGGAATATGATTATTTGATATCATTTCTAACTTACTATAATGTTTCTCTATAAGTATTTAGGTTTTGCTTCTAAAAATTAGGCATTTACTTTGTGAAACTGTAATTTTTAATGCAATTAGGTATTTAGTTTTGTGAAAAATGTATTGCTTCTATAATGCTTCTCAATCAAGTGTTTAGATTATTATATTACTCATTTAAATGCATTTCAATTCGATGTAATTGTTTTCTGAAAACTGTAACTTTTATTTAATTCTATAAATTTTCAACTTGGTTTCTTATTACAATCCCTTTGTTTTATACAATATTAATTGAATCTTATGATGTATAATTATCTTTAAAAGTGTGTTTTAATAAATAAATGCATTTATAAAATGCGAGTATTGAAATAGGAATTCGTCATTATTTGTGAAAATTTTTAGGTGAATTAAATGATTTAATTAAAACATGCTTGACTTAATTTACTCATATGTGGTGAAACTGCTCCCCAGCTGAACAATCCTTGACTAATTCCTAATTGTAGTAAAACAAATAACACAATTAGTTCAACGTGTCTCAATTGTAACCAAAATTTCTCGATTTTATGTAATTATAGTTGTGACCTTTGCAGATATAGTTAATCAAATAGCCCTTTAATCATAGTCGCTCTAGATTGAAAGCCTCATTGTTCTCCACATGTTTATCTTCAGAATCTATATTTTCATCTAGTCCATGTATTTGAAAAACGTGAGAAAAGTAAGAAACTAGTGAATAAATATTATTTGCTTAATCAAAAAGATTATCATTCACAAAATTTTCAATTATTATTTTGATTGAGAAGCTAAGATTTTATGCTAACCTTAAAGAGCTGAAATTAATTTGGTTTGACAATTCATAAGCCTAATTTCTGAGTGAAGGAAATCTGATACATGAGAAATGAGAAAGATGGTCTTTATGGTATCTTTTATCAAAAATAACTCCATCTTTTCTATCAAATTTAAGGTTTACTTAACATATTTTTGAAACTTTTTCAACTAATACAGACAAAGCAAAGCCTGAATACATAAATATGAGTGCTGAACGGTGTTAAAGCAAAAGAAAACGCTCAAAATTAATAATAATGAGACAAAATGATATAGAAAACAAGCGTTTCTGTTCGGAAAAAAACCAAGAAACAGCTCAATAAGAAGTGAAACTGATGAAATCTGAATTAGGAGTGAAAATATCAATAGAAGAGTGGTCCTGTACCACAGAAATAAGATTGAAGTTTTATGGCCCCTGAGAAAGAAGAATGGGACTTAAAAAATGACTCCCAAGTTTCAAATACCCTAGTATTTTTCTAAATTAGTATTCATTAATTAGTTTATTAATTATGAGTTATTTAATATGAGATTGGGGTTAGGATAACCATACAGTGTGTTTGCCGGAGAATATTTGCATTGTCTGCTTAAAAATAGCATTAGATTTCGGTAGGAACAACCCACGTGACTCTAAAGGTGTGTATATGGTGTCATCAGAAAAAAAAAAGTATATGGTTTAAATATTTTCTTAGTCAATGATAGAGTCATGTGACTCCCTGTATATAATATGGGTCTTAGTATTTGTGTGAGGGTGGGGCTGGTAGCAGTTAATAAGCTGGCCAGTATCATTTCTCTTGTTGGAAATGAGTTCGATTAAAGATGCATGTAGAAACCCATAAAAAATTGTGTGAGGGTATAAGTGTCTTATTCATCTTGTCTTGGATAATAAATCTAATACTATACTATTATAAAAGTGTGTTGCCATGTTAAAACATTTCTTCCCAAAATACCCTCCAATTTATGTTACATCACATACATGCATACATAAAAATATACATGCATACATAAAACATATACATACATACATAACTCATACATCTTCATATCATTCTCATATAACCCCAATTGAATGACATTTCATGTATTTACTCTCACTAATTATTACTATCATAATCATAAGAAACGTTACAACTATTCATCTTCTAATAGAACAACTATAAATCCCATTAAAATGCAACCTTATTATTGTTAAGTTGTAATTATAATTCCAATTCATCCACCCCACAACTTTCGAATTCAAAATGCCTACCCCACTCCGTTACAAATCTCATAATTTCTATAGGAACATATGTCTCCTCCTCTCCCTCCTTATTCTCCCATTTCATCCATTATATAACCATATCAAGCTCTTCCTCAAACTACACCAAAACCTTACCAAAAAAAACTTGAAAAAACAATCTATGAGATATATCCTCGGCGGCAACTAGATTTGCGACAAGTTATGGGTAGTAACCTGCGGCACACATGGGATTGACACCAAGGAAAACTACATGCATTGGCGTCTCTAATGGGCAACGAGAGGCTTAATGGCTGCTACAACAAAAAGGAATATGAACGAGCAGGATATTCATAAGAGAACATCACACATGCATTTAGTTAGAAATGCACCTTAAGATTGTTACAGGTATCATTGACTATACTATTTCTAGGTAAGATGACGAATATGTTGATAGCCAACAAACCGCATATGCTTCATACTGAAACCAATTGACATATATATACTCAAAAATTTATGTTGTTATTTATGTCTCGATCCTCTCCGAATGAACTTGGACGTCCTCAAGCATTGTGCAACTGTATTTTCATGGTACATAACCAAACATTTCCATATTTCTCTTAAAATGATGAGAGAAACTCCTTTTCAAAAGACATATTGTGTAAGGGACTAATTCATGGTTTATTTATACACACATGTTTATGATAATTACGACAATTAAGGTTCTAAAACTGCTATCTTTTATTTTGTTTATAAGGTGGTGGAAAGAGATAGCGAAACATTTCGAGGATCTCATGGAGCAAGGCCAATAATGGCATATTAAGGTATTCACACTTGCTATTGAGTTGAGAATGAAATTAGAGGCAAAAGAGTACTCATATTCTAATATCGTTGAGGAGATGTTGAATAAGGATCCTTGAGATGATAGTTTTATTTTGTATACGATCATATTCTTTTCTTGTTCATCTTTTGCTTTCATCTCTCTTGTACTATTCTAAAAGGTGTCCTATGTTAAAACTTTTTCCCCAAAATACTCCAATTTATATGTAAATATGTAACAGTTTAATTTGTATTATTATGGGTATTCATGTAATTTAGTTTCTCTTCATGATTAGACACATACGTACACATGAAACACACATACATATATGCATAAAACATTACTATATTACTTATTACTACAATAAAGCCTATGCCTAATTCTTTTCAACTTCCTCTTATGCGAATACTCCGTTACTGAATGAGATGAGACTAATTATATTAAAGTAATTGTATCGAAGACATTATTATTAGGGTGACTATTCTCTTCATTCCCACTACATTCAAAATCCTTTCATCTCCTCTTTTTTAATAGCCTAACCCATGTACATTCCGATGCACATAAAGGAAACTGGATACTGCATGTGCCGTTAGTACTACCTCATGTAATATTAACCGAAGAAGTGTTTGTCTCATATAATACTAATGAATGAGTAATTATTTTAGCATTCTATAACTGATCATTTAATTTCATCATTGGCGGTCATTCCAATGGAAGTGTAGATGGCCCTAATCAGGGTCCCATGGAGGTAGGCGAGCGGGGCCGGCAGTGAGGCTGAGCATGGCGGTGGGGGAGGAGCCAGTAGCATGATTGGGCTTTGTGGTGCAGTAGAGATGGTGGCGATATCGCTAAAGATTGCGGTAAACGAACTGATGTTGGAGTGGCTGGTGTGGATTTCCTTGATTATCTTAGTTATTTATAGTACAAGATGTATAAATTGTCCAATTTAAGATTTAACTTATTGTGTTTGTTGTTTTGATAAGAGATGCTTGCTCCATGGTTGAAAGACAATGAAATACTGTATTCATATGTGTTTATGAGGATGGAATGATTGATTGGTGAAGCTTAATGGAGATGTATGTTTACTTATAGATTTGTACTACCATCGACTGAATGATTTTAATTGTGAATGTAAAATTGAAAAAACAAAGTTATTAAAACTATAAACCTATTTGTTCATATTTTTTAAATTTTAATGTTTTAAAATAAATTAACAATACTAAAACATAAGAAATATAAGTTTAAATTTGTAAAACAGTAATATGACAAAATTTACAACATATTGTTAACAATAATTACTAACTATAAATAAAGTTGTTATTAAAATATATTGTAAAAGAAGTAAAAAACTTCAAAACATATTTAATATTTTAATTTGTTGTAATTTTAAATTTACTTTATTTTTAAACAGTATTTAATTAGTTCCTAACAAATATATTAAAAATTTATTAGTAATTAAATATAATACATATTGATAATATGTTGTAAAAATAATAAGTTTATTGAAATTAGTACCTTAAATCTTTCATGTTAGTCCATTAATACAAATATATTTACAAAAATATTAGTCCCTTAAAATTTTTAACACTTTGAAATTAGTCCCTCAATCATTAAAATTGCTATTAAGCCACCCAATTCTTGAGTAATTTTGAAATTAGTCACTCCAATCAAGTGTACAAGTCACAATTGAAGTGGTTAATTTGAAATGCCTTAGCAAATTTTATAATCTAATAGCAATTTCCATGATTTGGGAGCTAATTTCCCACTTATTTCTTCTTACACACTTTATGTGAGGGGCTAATTTCTAAATAACCTAGAATTGGAGGGACCTAATCGCAACTTCAATGATTTCAGGTAATAATTTCAAATACCCAATATTTGAGGGACCTGAAAGCTATTTCCAATATTTGAGGGACTAATTTTAAAACATGAAAGATTTAAGGGACCAATATGAAAACTAAAAATAATAAAAATATCAGTTGTAAAATAAACATATTAATTTTTTAAATTGCTAAATATTTTAATGTTATAATTATTAATAAATAAAAATTAAATTCTTGGCGAACATGGACACAACAACGATGAAGCCATCGAATTATATTCTTAGTAAATTCTGAACATAAAATTAAACATATTAAAAGCTGTACAACTGACCCACGTTTACAACTTTTGCATTTGGTAACTTGTATAGCAAGTTGAACCACTTTTAAATCCCCTTCAACAAGTCCTTCACAAACAACACGATTGAACACTTCTCTTAAATATACTAAACTTAACAGGTTCAATTAATGTCAAGAGCTATGGAGTCTAAAGAGCTATTGAAACCTCTATGGTAATCCTACCCTACAAAACAGAAGAAAAATGATTTAGCTTTTAGAGGAAAAAGAGATAATGTGGAAGAAGAGATATAATTTATCTTAGCTCCTATCTTTGTCTTGGATTATCAATTCTAATTCTCTTCTAATTAAAATTTATTTCCAATTATAATTTATTCTTTCCAATCAAATTCAATCCACAATCTAAGTTTATCTAGAATTTCCTAAAATACAAGGCTATTTCCGACAACAATCCATTAGTGAGTTATAACTTAAATAGATAAATGTTTTATAGATGTTTAGTAAAGAGGGTGGTTCATAATCCATTTGATTTTTTAAAATAACCCAAAAACTCTTGATAATGGTAAGAGAGGAGAAAAGAAATTACTGTGAAAATAATGGAATTTCTTGTCACTTATTTTGTCAATATATGGATTATAATCCACCAAAAATAACTTAGAAATCTTAGATTATTTTTGAGGGATTATAATCCAAAAGTGGTTACCAAGTTGCAAATCACGCTCCTAATCTTATGTCCAACTTTTTAATAAATAATTGTGGCTTCAGTAAAATTTATGTGTGTAGAAAATGTCAAAAATACTAACTTAAGTCTAGGATTTTAAATACAAAAATATGGAAAAAGTTAATGTTTTGGAAAATTGACGAAAATGGGTAACGTACGTGCTAATTGCTAATGTGCCAAATATCCAAAAGGAAGACAATAGAACCTTCATAAGTTTCAAATTAAGAGTGTAAAATAGAGAAGAATTTGGGCTTCTAAATGTTCAGGTAAGAGATAGAAAAATATTTTTTATAAGAATTATAATTTTCATAAAAACTCATTTTTGCTAAAAGTTTGAAATATGAATTTTAAGTCTAATGTCTGAAACAAAGAAAATTATAAGAGAGATTGTTTTTCAAGAAAAACAACACTAGACCAAAATGTCATTTTGAACGCTATGCACTCCACATATTTCACATCGTCATTTTTAAGTCAATGACTGAAATCGAATTCAAGGACAATCCATTAGTTCACTAAATCTTATACGCTCCTTAAAGTTTCGTATTTATATACTTTCATATGTAAGGATTCAAAACTTAGTTTAAATACATACAAACCATGTTTATTTTTCTCAATTAAATCTTCATTTTCCAAACTATTGGATAAATAGATTGATTGCTACAAGGATATACATACATTCAACTGTAACTCTATCCACGCTCGACTTAAAATGTCAACAATTAACAATCAGTCAACGATTCAACCATTCTAATTCACATGGATTCACTAAATCATGTCTACCCATTTCACTTTTAATTTTACCTAATATCATATGCAAAAACTCAAAAAACTCCAATATTTTACTTAAATTCTTCCTTATTTTAATCACTTCCCTCTTTTCCAAGCAACGAAACAAAGTTAAAACTTAGCGAGAATGTCCACGTGCAACGCACGTGCACTATACTAGTTACTAAAAACACACCTAAAGCGAGATGTTGTTAGGTCATATATTTAGCTGCTACTTATTTTATAATTCATTAAAAGTTACTTATTATTTATTTTGTTAGTTACTTATTATTTATTTTGTTAGAGCGTCGATAGTCTTTTAATATCAATAAGTAAATCTATCTATAATTGGACTAAAAATAAATTGGAGAATCCTAACTTATTTTTCTACTATTTATAAGTTAAAATATAAGTAATAGTAAATCCTTACCAAACATGATATTGACACCTTATAAGTAAAAGATACTTACGTTTGAAAATAAGTATATAGTCAAACTAAGAGTGTCTCCATATCTTTTATGTCTATGAAAATTGGGAATTCGATAGTGTTCATTGTCTTTATGCAATTTGTAGAAGTTTTAATTAATTTAATTTGTCTAGTGTAAGCGTCCAAAAGTTGTTATTATACATTTTGAATGCTAACAACTTTTTGAGAAAGGATTTCACTCCTTAAAATAAATAACAATTTAGTGTAATGTAAAAAGAGAACTCAGTTATCTAAACTTTTAATTGTATGTAACACTTACACCCCACCCCAACCAAAATAATAATAATAATTCTTAAAGTTTATTTATACATCCTCCACAAAAGAGAAGTCCATATCTTTAGTTTTTTCTCCCTCCTAATGAGTTGTTCCTGATATTAGACACTTTATGAGATGTTCTAAGAATGGAATATTATTTCCTGCCGTATGTGGGTGCTTGTGACAGCAATAATAATAATAATAATCTAAATACGTACAGTAGTAGTCCAGATACTAGACATTATATGGTATTAGATATAACTAAGAGCCTAATCTTGTTTATATAATAACTAATCTTGTTTATTTATTATAAGATCTAAAGATATCCCCTGCCCGCGATCTCAGTTGTCGTCCACAAGGAAAATGTCCGAAACTGTGTCCAAAGGGAAATGGATGAGCAAAGATGAATATACTTCCCATATAAAAGTATATGCCTTTCTCTTTTGTGTTGAATAAATTATAGACCAATACCTCCAATTATTATCACTAGTTTATATCCAACAAATAACTCTGGGCAAGACATGGAAGATATTTTCACAAGCCCAAGTAAATTAATTATCTTTTCTAATTTCCTTTTTTTTGGGAGGGGTGAAGAAGATATGCCAATTCATGGATATATTCATAACGATAAGTAGCATTATTTATTTTTTATTGTATTTCATAATATGTGCATCTTAGTACTGAGAGGGTGTTTGGGAAGACTTATTTTTTGAAGCTTATAAGTTATGCCAGCTTTTAGTGGCTTTTGACTTTTATGATAAAAATATTATAAAAATTATTTGGGTAGTATAGTAATTTGTTTGGTCAAACCTAGCTTATTTAGGTGAGCTTATAAGTTAGTTTTTCAAAAGCTGAGGTATACCAGCTTTTTAAAATGTGACTTATAAGATAACTTATTTTGTATTTTACCAAATATATAGAAATAAAAAAGCTAACTTAAAAGCTAGTTTGACCAAAAAATAAGCCACCCCAAACACCCTCTGAATATAATACGATAGTAGGTCTAGAGTGATTAGGATGATTCCTAACCGCAATAATTCCATATCAAATCAATTGATCTATATGTAATAGACTCCATACTGTGACAACCAATCATTTATTTCACAATCAAACACAAAGAAAGCATTTAACAAACGTACGAGTTAGATGCTCGAATCCTTCTTGGGAAATACGTAGTGAGTTAACCCTAATTTAAGATGAGGTTGACCAAAATCTATTCTAGTCCTAGAGAATCTTTTTTATTAATAGCCGAGAAATCTGACGCAACAAAAAGTCCTGTTAGACATATGAAATGTCTGCTCACTATTCATTATTGACTATAAGTCTAAGGTTTGTTAAGCTATATTGTTAACGAAAAAAAAATGTTAGATTATGTCTAGGTTCTTTCATTTAGCTAAAAGTTGGCTAAAGTGTGCTAGAAAAATACCACAACTGTTGGGTGTGATGTGAGGGTTTGTTTAGGTAGAAGAAGTTGGGAGTTGCAAATGCGTTTTGTCGTGAGAGTATGTTTGATTATCTTGGATTGTAATCTGCTTGGCTTATAATCTATAAATAAATTATAAGCTAGGTGGATTATAAGCCAAAGCGTTTGGTAAATTTAGTGGATCATAATCTACATTCAGTAATTATGCGGTTATAATAACTTTGTTAATTAAGACAAATCTTAATATTATGGCTTCCTGATTTTGTTTATTTATTTTCTGGTTTACCAATTTTCAATACTCAACCAAATGGGTGTGTTGAGGCTTGTTGAAACAAGATGGAGCTTAATTAAGCACATTTTAGTATACACAAAGTATCTAAGCAACTATTTTTTCTCAATAATTAATTTCAGTAAGTGAAAAAAACTAGTTCAATTTCTATTGAACAAAACTCATACATTAACCGTAGACGAGTTATGATACACAAAGCTACCATGCCAAAATGATTCGAGTTCCTCTTTTTGAAAAATATTTCCCACACAACAATACAATATTTCATTATTAAAAAAGAAATCAAAAATTACATTTGAATCGATAGTACTTGTATCCTCAATAACTTCGGTAACAACAATCATCGAAGTGCAATTAACTTTTCTCCTGATTCATTACTCCGCTTGAATTATCATTATTCATCATTAAAAGCAGAGGCTAAGAGTAATGAGGGAGAGGGCCCAAAAAGTTTTGACTAGAGAGATGACCAAAGTTTTCATTTAATGACTTATTTAAATGCAAGCGCCTTATGTTGGTGAAGCCAAGGAGAGAAATATTACAGTTGAAACAGGTAGACCAAATTAGGCTAAAGTCTAGATTAGATTTGACAATTTTTTGCTTTATTTTTTTAAATTTTTTTTTAGAGGAGGAGAACCAACTCTCTGGAGAAAATTATGCGTGTAATATTCCTCAATTCTAATAACAATGCAAGGCACATTTTGGTAGCTCAAGAAGTTGTTGCATGAACAAACATGCTTTATTCCACATAAAGTTCAGCAACAATTGGTGTTTTTTCACCTTAAAAAAGAAAAAGAAAATGTTTTAAATTCTTCATAATAAATATTCATCATTGTGTATTTATGTTAGGAAAATTAGCAGAGAGGTCATGAACTTTCATCCGAAAATCCAAACAAAATTAGACGAGTATTGTGTCGAAAAGGAAAAAGAATATGGGGAAAAATTACATTGCTTCCGAGTGTTTGGTGAAATAGTTGCATTTTGGCCAAAATTTCGGAAGAATGGATAGCTAAGAGAAATAAATATCTGAAAATGGAGGTCTTTTAAGTATGGAAAAAAAAACATTTTAAATAATATTTTTGCCAAAATTCCACCTTGATAGAATCTGATAAACTAGTTAAGAGAAATTTGCTTGCTCCATGAACATTGATAACATATGCTTTTGAGCTACTAACCCAAAAATCAAGACAATTATCTTTCCATACACAAACACCATCATATCATTTGTCAATCACACTTAGTATTAGCTTTTACTCAAAACAAATCATAATCATTCATAAAACCCTAACCAAATTTAAATCATCATGAAAAGACAAGAGAAGGCAGCACTCACCTCATGGCATCGAATCATTGAGGAAGCAACCTAACTGCAGTCTAATGCAAGGGCTAGGGACTTCATAACTTACTAAAATAAAAATGTTACTTTCATTTAATCAAATATTGTAGCACCTGGTGTTTATTTGATTGATATAGTTCATGGTTTAATCCCCAATTGATTGATCAAGGTAACATCAAGTAAGAAATATTCCTAGAATAATGAAGTATCAAATGGTTTAGCCAGCTGGGAGAGGACCTTGGTCCCTTCGCTTGTCAAGTTTTGTCCTAGGATGCCTTACTCATTTTAAGACAAAAGTTTTTATATGTCCTTTGAAGGGGGGAAAATGTTAAAAACTTCTTTTAAGAGTTATGGAGCAATATTTTTAATACCGTGCTTCATCTTGATGTTTTCGGCCTATGGTAGGTTGAAATTTTTTTATTTTATTTTAGTTTATTTTTGACTATAGAGCAATTTAAAGACAAAAATGAATTTCATCTCTCACGTGTAGCTTGACATAATGAACGCATCTTCAATTCAAAAACTAGACTGAAAAACATATAAGAGATAGCGCTTTGCTTTACGTTTAATGAAGATGTGACTTGATCATCTGTTGTGTAAAAGTATAAGATACCATATAAACTACTAACTTGTTTTTGCTAGAACATAAAAAATACAACCCTCATCATAACTTTTGAGTTTTGGTATAATGGTTAGGACTTTAAGATGGTACCAGAGCAACCTAGGTTCAAATTCCACCGACCATGAATTTAAAATGGATTTTCTTAAAATTAACATCGATGCGTGAGTCCAGCGTTCGGCCATAAAAAAAGCTCAACCTATCCACAACTTTCAGAGTTTTTGTTTAATAGTTAGGGACTTTAAGAATTCTCACCCATCCATCTTAACTTCCATCTTTGCAAATCGATTAGTTTTTCATTATCGATGTAGTTAGCACTAGACCACTTCTTCACATCCATAGTAAATACAAGAGATTTCTTAGTATTTTCTATAGAAACACTAGAGCAATTTAACGAAGGCAGCCCACTCTAATGGCCCTTTTATTATCACTCCCGTGAACAGTTAGTCTAAGACTGTCATTCTTTCTGTGGACAGGCCGGAGGCCCATCTTCGAAGACCATCACCCTTTTTATTTTCAGTGTTTTCCTTATCAAGTTCTACTACTATTAAGCCTGCCAGTTGGTGCAGCTATTATATCTATCACTAAATTTATAATATAGTTTTTATTTATTACTCTTTATAAAAGATTCAGCGGCAATTTTTTACTGCTATTTACAGAGTGAATTCCCAAACTAATTAACAAAATAATACACCAATTAGCAAGTTTTATCAATTTTCTATAATAGAACCCGCAAAGATTCATTTATATTTTTGAAATATCGATAAAGGTTAAATTCATCATTTGCAAGAAAAAAGATATAAACAGTGCTTTCAAGGTTTAAAATGTCACTTCAACTTGAGCGATGGATAAGGGACAAAAATGTAACTGTAGTTTATAGAGTAGGTTTAAGATTTAAAAATTATCTTGTAGTATGAACAATATTTATGAGGAAAAAATCATTATTGCTCGAACAATATGGCTAAGACTGATAATATTATTGTAGCAAGACTAGTAATTTAAATATTTTGATGATTATCCCGAATCATTACGTACCAAGAGTAGTGTGAAGTAAACCGTAGTGAGAACAGTGTTTACTGTAGTATAAATAGTAATTTTGAGATTTTGTTTTTAAGTTAAAAGTAGTAGATGCAGCAGGTTTGGTAAAATTTATCACTAATATTTTTCAATGGTTAGTAACATATACTTGACGAAACCGTGAAACAGTTTTGGATTCTTTATCAATTACTTGAACGCAACTTCACATTAATAAAAAAAAAAAGCTAAATCAACAATTCTTGGCTCAGCAATTAACAGGACTTACAAAAAAAAGGGCAAAGTGATCATGTGTTATAATGGCAACACTTAATCAACAATCAGAAGTGTTAGGCGCAGAGTCACGCCCACACGCTGCGGAAGAGTTATCACCTGAGAGAAGGCCCTGATTATATTCCCGTTTCACGAAGAAAATAAGAATAGAAAGCAAATATCTCAACAAAGTGAGATATCTACTCTTCCTCTCAACAAGATCTTGGGGTGAATCGAGGAACCTACAAACAATACCAATACACAAAGAAACAAAGAAGACACGAGATTTCCGTGGTTCTAAGAACTTGCTTACGCCCACGGAGGGTGAGGGAGATTCGACTATGAAGAAGAACACCGACGACTTGTACAATCCACAAGCTCGTCCCAAAATAAAGCTTTGATTTTTTACCCAAAAGAAATTGACATCTCTCTTATAAAATCTCTCCAAATTCTCTCTCGCCGCCGCCAAAAAACCTAGCTTTTTCTCTCACAAAACTCAACACATAAAACCCTAGATTTAATTCTCTATTTATAGGGAAACATCTTCTCTGTTTCGCGCAGTCAAACAGACTGCGGGGAGAGGGTGTCGCGTGAACCACCCACGAATTCGTGCCCACGAACTCGTGCGGTCACGTGGGTGGCCCCCATGTTCGAAACCGGTGTCGCGCGAGCCACCCACGAATTCGTGCGGTCACGTGGGTGTGGCCCCCACGTTCACAAGAAGAAACATATATTAACATGTCAAAGAGTAATGTCGAAACAAATTAGTAATTGGCTTCAATTTTACAGGAAGAAACTATAAATTCTATATGTTATTAGTATACATGAGCCGTCACAAAGGAGATACTAATCTTATTGCATACATGTTATAAGTTACGTAAAAAAAATGATGGTAGGAAAGATTCAAAGCCCTCTCTTCTTGCTAACTCTATTTCCCCTTTTTCCTCTACTTTATACACGAGAAATATCTATATACATTTTGATGTGAATAGTTTCCCTATATATAACAAATTTTTTTTCCTTTTTTAAGAAGTACACAAAAATTGAGTGCATTTTGCCCCTTTACCTAAGGCCAAAGAATTAGAAGTACTCCTTGTGGAAGTGAAATCTTGTTGAAGTCTTGTGGCTCATCTCATGGGATAAACTTCTCAATTCCTTGGCTAATACTGGTGTTCCACAATAGAATACACCTGCATTTATAGTTGTAAAAATATTAATCCATTATATTAACTTTACGTTACACTTGGGAGAAATTATTGCGGTTTGTTTCGATTAATGCACTACATTAGACACAACGATAGTTACATATCGAATGAATTGTAATCATTCTAATTATAAATGGAGGGTTTCCAATTTCATGTAGGAAAGGTAGAATTGCCTCACCTACAGTGCCGCCTCGATGCTTTGAAGCTATTTTCGTGAAAACTTCCCTCCAATTAGGCCTTGCAAAATGTGTTCTAACCTGTAAATAACAACAAAATATGTCAGTTTTTCATTAGATAAATTGAAATCGTAATCTACAATCTCGTGAGCCTATGACTAAAGAGGGAGCAAAAAATTTCCCTCTACTGATGTAGTTACTAGTTTGAGCAAATAATTTTAATGTTCTATGCATTAATTTCTGCAGATTTTACAGAAGTATATGTTTATAGAGAATGAACATTCCAATCAATTTCAGCATAGATATGGGTAAGATTTGGAATAGGAATAGGACTGAATAAGTTTTCTATCTCTTCTCTCGGAAAAGTCAATAATTTTAGTATTAAAGGAATATTGGTTGGAATGAATCTTATTTATTTTATTGAATGGCCCTTACATATCGATGAATTACTCAAAACATCTAAAATATGAGAATTTTCATAGAATAGTACCCGAGTGCCAGAGACTATATCGTAGCCATTCTTGGCATGATTGAGAGCTTGCACCATGGTGAGAAGAGTGGTCCTTGCATCTCCCTCCTCGTAAACACTTGTTAGGTAATTATGCATCTCTATAACTCCCTGTTTTAAGCAATAAACAATAACCATCAATTTTCCTAGTTTAACACATTAAAATATATTAACAGCCAATAGTTTAAACAGAGGTCGGAATTATTACCTTTCTATCCATTTCTGCAACTTCATTCATAACACCTTTGAACCACTCAAATGACCCAGGCTCCCTTGTAACCCAGTAGAAATGAGCACTGGCAGTTCTATGTGGTCTCTTCTTGCTGACACTACCTGGCGTCGAAAAGCCAAAGCTACTACTTGTGCTGTCATCTGATCTGCTAATCTCTGTAGTCATCTCCTAATAGTTCAATATACGAACACAAAGTAAGAGGCCAAAAAACTGTATTGCGGAGAAAAAGGGCAAATTTCACAAAACTACCATAAACTTTCTTTATTAAAGAAAACTACCATGAACTTTTCACTAAACCAACGTACGTTAGTTAAGTTTTCATGTGTTTTGCATGTGATGTTTCTTGGATAAGTTTGCCCTTATACTTTATATAGCTTACATATTACCCTTATGAACTTTGTTAGTTGCTAGACATAAGTAAGAGACGTAGTAACAATTTTCATTAGTTCATGGTATTTTCTACAATTTTGAAATTTCATGGTAGTTTTGTGCAAAATACCCCAAAGTTCATGATTGTTTGTTAAAATTACAAAAAGAAAACATGGACATGAGAAATGTGTAAATCTTACCAAGAGTTCATCTACCAATTTGATGTTGTTGAGAAGGTCTCTGAGAATGCTTATAAAAGGAGTAGCACCAATACCTAGGCCCACCAGAAGCAGAACATCATAGTTTCGAAAGTCTTGGGCTGGTGACCCATATGGTCCATCAACAAGTAATCTTGGCAAGCTACATGGAATTAAATAGATTAATTGATGTGATCATGCACAAAAAATTGTTTGAGCTAGTTCAAGATATAGAAAAATGAGCTACCATATTATATTTAATTATCTTCTTAGTAGTGTTTAGTGACTTATAATGTTGCTAATGTTTTTTTTTTTCCCGATCTGAGCTTCTAGTTCTCTACTTTTGAACTACCAGCTCATTTCTTTTTGTGTATGATTGTTTATCGTTTTATCTATATATATATGAGTGGGGCATTCGCCTCTACTTTTTCCTCAAAAAAAAAAAAGATATAGAAAAATGATTAAAGACTATTCATGTAAAAATATTTATACTCTATTATGTACACATCAGTTTATGGAAACAGTACACTAATGTTACACTACATTCTCAACTCATTTTCATTATTAAGTTATGATTTTAAATTACCGCAAAATTAACTTTATGAGAAATGTAAATCTAGAGCCATATGCTTACCTTTTGTGACCTGACGATCCCAGTTCATTTAATTTGGCTCTCCCTGAAGTAAAGTAGTGCTCTGTAAAAATCCGCTTGAGCTCTTGAGTCCAGTCCCCCGTAGTTCTAATGTGAACACTAAGATATTCATCGCCAGGAGCTGAGGTGATGGAGAAGGGGTGCCTGTTGGTTTTGACATGGAGGATGGTAACAAGTTCAGTTTCTTGCTATGTGGAGAGCCAAAATAAAAGAGTGCTAGGTGTATAGTTATACAAATCCAAGTGAAATTGTGGATCTATTTCAAGTCCAATGATTGGTGATGTTTAATCCAGTCCCCTCGCCTTTTTGGCACATGCATGTGTATCAATCATTGGTGAAATTGTGGCCTTAAGAAATGCATAAATGGAAGAGTGCAAACCATTCAAATGGAGATACTGCTGGGCATTGCAGGAATATATACTGGCCACTCCTATAACGAAATCCATGTGGCTTGGACATGACCAACGTTAGAACACTTCCAGGTAGTAACGAAACCTGAATGGAAATAAAAGAGATTAAGACAGTGTTAACTTGGCTTAGTTGATGTTAGATCATTTGTCCTGAAGAGCACATATAAAGTCTATTACTGTAGTTTAGCTGTCTTATGGTTCTTGATGAACTGCCCTTTTTGGTACCTGACACTTTCTTCCCCCGAGTTTAAAATGTGAAAATGGAGGGCTTGGCTCTAGTTTCTAAAGTGATTTGTGGGAATTGATACAATAAATTGACAGAGTTACTTTTGCTTTCGCATCTTAACCTTGTTACTATTTTATAAATGAGTACATAAAGGAGAAGTTGGATGCTTTTGTCAAATTCCTAAAAAGATTCAGAAAGTACCTTCATTATCTTAACGGAATAAGCATTGGAACGGAAAGCCCTGAGAGTTCTCTCACCTATGTAGAGCAGCAACGGAACAGAGATATACATCCACGTCTGAAAAAAACCAAGATATTTCACATCCTTAGCTTTCTAATGACATAGTACTGCAATCTAGAAATAGAGCTAAGGAATTATCACCACATAGTTTTATTAGTTTCAACTCATTTTCCATTAATCCTATAGGTGATATTTACTACACAACTAATTCGCTTTGAAAATTCGACTATCTCTATAAGCATGCTCTTTCCTAAATAATTTGATGTTTTGCAATACATCATAGAATTCAACTACTTCCTTAACAAGAAGCAAGTTGCGCTGAAATAATCTCTTAAATTGTCAAAGGTTTGTTGAGAGACCTATTCTCAACTGCTACCTTCAATTATATAATATCTATTAAGGGATGTGTTTGAGACAACTAAGACACTCCTACCGGTATAGAGGTTATCTAATTCCATAAATTATCTCAGAGTCAGGGACTGCTACCTGTCAGTTTGGTGGCGTAGATTTTTCTGTTTCAATATATAGTATCAAATTCTTTCATTGAACATTATGTTATTCTCTTACATCACTCAGTATAATTAAAGAATCTTAATAACTGAGAGATTAGGTTTCAAATACAACTCTTTAAACAAAATAATTTTGACTTAGTCTCCAAAATATAAATAGTCTGATGAGTCGTGGTCATTGTCGTTGAGAACCGGTGTACGTCTTTCCTAAAATTTCTACCAAGAGGTAAAAGCTAGGAAATGTATGTATTATAACAAGGAACATATGCTAAATTCTTATATGAGTAAAGAAATTTGGTGGATTAGATGTAATAGTCTACTTAACTATTTTGGACACATATGTTAATTGTGTGGAACTCTTGCTTTCTGTCCAAGAGTAGGCATGAGAAAACTATAAGATAAATAGTAGTTAAGAGTCTCAGAAAGACAGAGACCATAAGTAAAGAACCATTATAGGAGTTAATTGTGTGTGTGTTTTTTTTTTTTTTTGTGATTATGAAACCTACATAAGAATATGCTTCCATATGCAAGGGACAAAGTAGTGTTCTGAAATTTGAAGTGAACCAAATAAATATTCAGAAACAGGAATTATTAGACTGTTTTACAAGTTTCTCTTTTTGCAACCTTGTTTCAGCTTCTGTCGACCCCGCCTCCTCTCTTTGTAAGTTAAACATAATTGAGGCACTTGAAAATTAAAATATAACTGTTTCTGAATTAAATATTATGCTGTATGTTCTCTAATAAGCGTTAAAAGAATCCCTAAGTTACTCCGGCATGAATGACAAAAAGGATAATTAGGATAATGAAAAATATCAATGATAGTAACTGGTTTCCAAGGGTAAATTAGCGCAGGGAAATATTATGGAAAGAAAAAAAAAATTAACCTTGTTTTTATACCGCTCTCATTTAACAACGTAACAACTCAGAGGGCTAAATTAGCAAATATGCAGATTTGGGGACTAATTCTGCAAAAAGAGTAGATCTTAGGCGCATGTGGGTAAAAAAAACCCATATTTTATTAAGGGAGAGAGGGGAGATAGAGTAGTTTTGTCATTTTACCCCTTCTCAGTTAAAAATTTAACGGTTTTAAGGAAGCTAGATATTATAACTCGATGTCAAAGAATATGTTAGGAAATATTAAGATTTTAGCGGTAAGTATGCAAATAAGATAGATATATGTAAGTCCCTTTTCATTTTAACAGAAACATAGGAATATATGCAATCCAAAAGGGTATAATGGTGGTGCCTAGCTAACTACATATATAAATAGGCTAAATCTTAACTTATGTAATAGTCAACGATTGTAATAAGGAAAAATATGCAAATATGCTCTTCATTTCTATACTCATGCCACATGTTAAGCACTAAAATAGTAATATAAAAGAAAACATTAATCTTACCGTCCTCTGATACCATCTGTGGACAAGAAACATGTAGTAGCCATGAACCACAAGGAGCCCATACACAACAGCGAGCAAATGGTGCGAGTACCAGAACGCATTGAACCCGGTAAGCTTGTTCAGAGGGCGCGGTAACCTCACCCCGTTCTTGCGGAACTTGTGGGTCGCCAGCGTGAAGGAGATGCACATTAGGATCACCATTGCGATCCCGGTCGCCCCCTCGATGCCGGAGAGGAGACTGCTGTACGTTGGTTTGGTTGAGCCGAAGTCGCCGGTGATGAGGGTGTATTTCTCCGGCGGTGACCGGACCACGCGAGGGAAGTCGCACGCTAGGTGGGTCCCGGCGTGGATTAGGATGGCCACGACTATAGCTGTTGCGATCATCTGGAAGAGAATGGAAAGGTAGGAAGGTGAGCTCACCGGTTGGTGACCGAATCAGGATGAAAAGTTAAATAAAAAAAACAATTCCCTATAATCTTTTTGCAAATTAGTCTCATCACCTTTTCCGTTATTGAGTTTTGACTAAGACAGCCAAACGGTCTCGGGCTTTTACTATGCCTTTTGCATTCTAGCCCTGCCAAAATTGCTTCTTGCAAAATACCCCTATTAGTCAGGATTCATTTCTTCTTTTGTATTCACTTGTGCTATATATATTTTTTCCAGCTATTTCTACTATTAATAGATGTGACATCTAGAGATCCACCATTAGCTGGGTTTACTTATTGACCAAATAAATTCTAATTAGTTACAACTGAACTTTAAAAATAATCAAAATTACAAAACATAACATTTTAACGTGAAAAGAAGCAAATAGTTCAGAAAAATGTCGATAGATATTATGGGACTCATATCTCATATCCATGAATGTAACTCTATTCAGAAGTTGGAAAAAATATGCGCAATGGACTCTATTCATTAGAGTATTAATCCTCAATCAATATAAAAGATGAAGATTTAAGAATATGTACGTTAAATCCAAAAGTTCGTACTTTTGATAGTGGTTATATATTAATATGTCATTAGCTTTTAATTAAATGAATTATATATGGCTTTAATAATTTTCCTAGGCGCGTCAGCTGATCTTGACACAACAACAGACAACTGAGCGAAATCATTGGTCTCTGACTCGTACAATAATTAGACAACTGAAGAACTGAAGTATACAATTTCCAAAAGTGTATCGTATCTTGCGCAATCATTCCCTATGATGATCGGTATATTACTAACAGCAGGACCCACTACCAATTTCTAACCGGCCACGTCATCATAAAAAAGACTGTTGCCTGCAAGGGGCCAGACAGCTACGATACCAACATTACAGATTTGACACTGCATGCCCGCCACCTAACGCGCGAAGCCAAAGCCACGGTACTGTGCCACTGAGATCGCGACACGTAATCTAACAGCAAAAGCTGTATCCTATTCGTACTCACAGCGGCAAAAAGTACAGAGATGACCCTGTAGAAAGGTAAATTATTTTTTGATCCAGATAACGAGTCCTTCTTTTTTTTGTGGCAGTTGCACTAAATCTTTTATTATTTGTATTCAGTATTCTGTTCGTTTAGATATTTTATTGTCGCATTAGTTTACTGTTTGCATAGATATTCTATAACCTTTACATGGTTTAAAAAGCGATGGTGGTTCATGCGTATCACATTCTTTCTTCTCTTTATATCATTATATCTATAAAAGTTTCACTATAATGTTTTTAGCGTAGTGTTGGCTAGACTATAAAGTACGTGCTCTTGTGCTTTAAGTCGTAAAAAACAAAGATCATTTTTGCGTGAAACATCGTACAAATTTTGAAGTATATTGTTATAGTGAAAAGACCATGCTTTATCATAATTATTGATTATCTAGTGAATGAGATTTTTCTTTACGGGCAAATTATGAATGAGGGCTAAATCAGCATCACGGAATAACCAGTAAGGTGATAAAAAGATAGTACTCCCGAAGTACTAAAGGGCATTTCCGTAAATAAGCCTACCTTGTGGAAGTTGATGTTATCATCAAACGGCACGAAGAGCCTCGCCCGTGTAGACCTAAGCCACGTGAGCGTATTCCTACAAACAGGCAACAGCACGAGCGCCATGTTAAGCTTCAGCGTCTCCGCCGCTCCCTTCGCCGTCGGCAGGCAATACCCCATCACGTGCCAAGCAGCACGCCGGCGGTACTGAACGAACTTCCAGGCGAAGAGACCTGCCATGGAGGCGACCCACAGCAGGATGACCCATAGCCTGCGCCAGTTCTCTTCAAGCCAGAGTCTGGTGCGTGCTAAAGTGCGCCGGAGGGGTAGGACGCGGCGGAGCGGGGGTTTGTGGATGGGACCACTTATGTTTTGACTCCAGCCTCCGCCGCCGCCGGTAGTGCTGACGGTGCTCTGTTGGCGGCTGTAGTTCATGTAGGTGTCTCTTTGGAGGAGTAAGGCTTCCAGCTGCCATAACTGCTCCCAAAAAAGTAAACAGAAAATAGAAAAGTTAAATTACTGTTATGCCCTTCGTAATGTTTCGCTAAAACTTTGTTTTTAAAGGTTAATTTTGAGAAGGTTTTGTAAACATAAAACAGACTTATTTCTATGTAATTTTAGGGGAATATCTTAAAGAAAGAGTACTTGATAAATATAAGTTACCATTTGTAAAATCAAAAGTGAAAAACTTAAAATGGCTGATTTATTTTAGAGACAAAATTATGGACAATGAAGATGGTGTTTCTTCGATCAAAATTGATTAATAATTGACTTGTCATGAATGAAAGCCAAAGCAAGTGCGATTTATATATTGCGTAATTATTTTATTAAAAAATTATTATAACTGTACATATTAATTTTTTGCGATTTGAAAACGATCTCTATAATGTTAAAAGAGAGATAGAGAATTTTCAAATTAGAAAAAGAATCATTTGGATATAAATATGAACAAAAAGTCTCACTAAATATTGACAAATTTTAATTACTCCAAGTACCAACTTGAATTAGATAATAACAACAAACTTCTTTAATTATCAGGTGAGCATATATAGCGTGTAACCCAACCAACACCATCTTTTTTATGGCCATTATTGAAGATAGGAAGCCTAACCATATAAGCTCAATAGTCTATTTTCATATCTACCAAAGTTTAATAATTTCATTTACCAACAATTCCAAGGTAAGTAAACAAATAACACCAGGCAAGCATCGAGTAGAACCTCCAGCAACGTGTCAGTACTAAGTGGCAGTGATGTAAATTAGAGATAATTAAGGGGTGAAAAGAGAATAAGCTCACTTCAATGTAACCAAGGTTCTCGGGATCGAGTTCCTCCATGATCAACGCAGCGTACTCCTCCGCCTGCTCCTTCAACTTTGACAGTTTGTTCGCCGACGCGCTCAAACCTATCAACTGCGCCCACAAAAATCATCAATATTACACAACCAGGACATAAAACATTCGCATAATTTACAATTTTAATCCACTCACCTCTTGTACTTCCTCTCTCGTAATTCTCCCGTCCTCATTAGTATCCACCCTGAAACAAAATTTACAAATTAGCCATTTTGTAAATTTAAAATTTTGCAAAAAAAAAAAAAGCATTTGTCCTTACATGTCAAAGAAAATTTGCAATCTCGCATCGAAGCTCTGATCAGAAATTTGCACCCAGAAGTCGTACATCTCCTCTTTCGTAATTCGCTCCAAATTCTGCCGCCGCCGCCTCGCTAATGCATCAAAAATCCCGCTCGCAAACTCCTTCGAGTCCACCATCCCTGCAAATTTAAAAATCACCAGGCGGTGACCACACCGCAAAAAGAAAAAAAAAGTTAAAAACAAAATACAGAAATTACGAACCTATACACTCCCCAAAATCTTCTCGCGAAAGCAGCCCATCCTTCGCTAACGAATCGAACCGCTGCTCTACCGGCCGCCAAAGCTCCGTCGACTCAACCGAACCGGTTGCGCGATTTATGAACCGCAACCCGTTAAGCGCCCGATGAGCCCCGGATCGGGTCCGATCGAGCCTCGCCCGAATCCGCCTCGCGTCTCTCGGCGCCAGATTAGACGAACCCTCCGCCGATCGCCTCGGCGTCGACGACGGCGACGTCATCGAGATCAGCCACCCGAACTTTCGTCGGATCTTCTTCGAACCGTTCGATGAGCTCCGGCTGAGGCTCCGACCTTGATCCGAGACCGACGCCGGTTCATGCGTCGGAGTGACGCTGCGGACCGCCATTGACTCCTCGTCGATCTCGAGCATTACCTCGACGAGCTCGCTCTCGAGGAACACCGGCAGCATTGAGGAGCCGTAGAGCTGCTCGTCGTCGTCGGAGTCCTCGGCGGCGAGGAAATCGGCGATCCGACGGTGACCGGTGCTCCTCCTCGGAGTTCCCATTGCGATCCAACGGTACGGACCCTGTTCCTTCTCTCTCTTTCTCGCTCTTAATTCAATTTATTAGCTTCTTGATCACGATTCTCTTTTAAAAATGAAATGCACGCCACGAATTCAACGATGATGAGCTCTCTGAGATCAGTAGTTGCGGTTTGTTGAAGAAAATCACAGTAAAAAAGAGCAAAAAGGCGAGACCTTTAAACAAAAATTAGCACAATTACCTCTAGCCGTTGGATCTGTAACTGAACAGTTCAGATCTGAACAATTCTCAATAGTGTAATTTTTTTAGAAAAATCTTGACACGTGGACTTTAATTTTCGGAGGGGTGAGAGAAGAGGAAATGGGGATTTTTATTGGGGTTTGTGTCAACCGGAGGTATTTATTTATAAACGGGCGGTCAATTGCGGGTTGGCGGGAGAGAGAACCCGGTGGTTGTTTGCTTTGTTATGCATGACGAAAATACCCCTGAACAAGGGGTAAACGCTTCTAATTGCTTAGAGCTGTATAGGGGCAGTTCGGTCATTCGAAGAGGGGTAGGTTCGTACTCTCGAAACGGGGAGAACAGAGTTTTGGAAGGAATCGGTGTGCTTGCCACGAAGGATTTGTATTCTATTGGACGAATATGCCCCTGGTTGTTCAGTGAATGGCATGGGGTTGAATTTTTGAAGAGCGTTGCTGTCTTCATGACTAATGGTGTTAGTTAAGTCACACAATTTCCTATTGATCTCTGCCTGCACATATAACTCCAAAATATACAGGGAAAATAAGGAGAATAATGATCTAGAAGATTCTAGAAGCTAGTGCCACTGCTCATAACACATAGATTTCATGTAGTGTTTCTATTTTATAGCCGTTAATGAAATAGGATGGATATACTCTGTATTTTATAGTCAATTGAAGAAAAGGGCGGAAAAAAGTGGCAAAATACAATTTTCGATGAATTCGATAATAGGATTTGGTTGGCTCATTTTAATTTTGTTTTATATATTTTTATGACGGATTAAGGCCAATCGTCCCTGGCCATATAATAAGCAGTACTTGGTCGAATAATGTGACAAGAAAGAAGGATATTTGGCAAAATGATATGGAATAAGCAATATTAGGGCCCTATTTAAATTAAAGTCTAAGTTCTCAATTCATAAGCTAGAGAATAATATCGAATTGAACCGTGCAAGCAATTTCATGTTGTAGTCAATTGTGTTTAGTTTTGGAATTAAGATACAATCACCCTGAATAAAGGTGTCTTTGACTGGATTTTGAAACACAACATTTTGACTGTTTCAAAGGTAGCAATTGTGTTGAGTTAGTGCAATAAGGGCTATAAGCTCATGATTAAGATGTATGTTTCATTAACCCCTAAGCACATAAATTTCGACTAGGATTAACCTTACGAACGCGGTAATATACATTTTTTTTTTATTCTTTTTACAATATACAACAGAGTTAAGGCTAAGACCAAGTATTAACGAATTCCGTACAACATGATATCACACATTGAAAACAAGTAAATAGGGTCAACATCATTAACCTAAAACTACTTCCTTGATTAACTAATAATAGGGTTCAGGAAAAATTAAAACTAGGGGGGAAAAAATAAAGTTCACCAAATCTTTTGAAGCTACCCACTCATGGCATGTATATTCATCATGTCATAGGCTTAGGGCCTTGAATACCCATAGACCTTCTAGAAACAATATGAAATATTTGTGTAGTACTAGCACCTCATCCGAAGTTTCATCACTTGTACTTCTAAAATCTTTTTAACTTTTTCAAGTACTAATCTCTCTATCAAAGGATGCAATCTTCATTGGTTGCTTGAACCATTTTAGGACTCAAAGAGTAGTTGGATGAGGACTGGTTTTAATACAGGTCATCCAAGCATGACCTAATTACACTAACAAAATTCCCACCTTCCTTGGCTAAAAAGCCATCCTAATTGTCATTAGCTCTCCTTTTAATATTAACCTCAAGGTTTAAGCTTGTTATTTTTAAACAAATAGAGATCTCAAGGGATGCCATGAAAGTGATACATTCAATGAAAATGGAGTAGAAATCTTGAAGAAAGTTCTTTAATGGCATTTTAGTTGGTTACATCTCAGACCATTTAATTGAGTTTTAGACTTATACAAGCCTAGGCCCTACGCGGCTTGATCACACTTATATACCACATGTGCACGTCTAGCTTCATTCTTTTAAGTCGTTTCTAAAGTTTGGATGGCAACAAGCGTGACATCTGATCACCAACCCGGTTGACAATTAGTACATGCCCCCAATAAATTTTTTACGTAAAAGATGTGCTTTGAATGCTTAAGAAATTCTTGTAAATTTGATATTGGCTATTGTTTAAATATTTGGTATTTGAAGATGATAAAATATGTTCTAGGAAAGAACCCCCTACCTACTTCAAGTGTATGAATAATCTGAGTTGTGGTCATCTGAAAGCAACGTCATGAGTTTTTGATGGATTGGCTAAAGAATATTCACGAGGCTAAC
This sequence comes from Asparagus setaceus, assembly GCA_012295165.1. Taxonomy (NCBI): domain Eukaryota; kingdom Viridiplantae; phylum Streptophyta; class Magnoliopsida; order Asparagales; family Asparagaceae; genus Asparagus; species Asparagus setaceus. The sequence continues at coordinate 1,616,626 of CM022709.1, read as the reverse complement.
AACGTCATATTTCAATTCAAGACCTCATAGCATTTGGCAAGGAGCACAAATATGTCGATGCAAATACAACAAAACCCGCCAAAACGCAAGAAATTTTAAAAGTATTCCTCATGTGGAGTCCACTGGACAAGGATGAGAGCTCTTAGATCAATGCAAAACAAGAAGGTTTGAAGTACTCTGGACATAATAAACCAAACTTAACATACAATAATAGGTAGAGCGTATAATTATCCATATTTACATAGCCTTGGATAATCAAAGAGAATTTATGGGCATATAGAGGGGGGTAGAGATCCTTTACATCCTTGATTGTAGAGATTCTCTACAACTCACCAATCAAAACTCTTCACTTAGTGAACCCCATGAATGATATTTATTATCTAAATAATATAAAAATGTTTTTAATTGTAGGACCCGGTGAGATAAGCCAATAGTATTAGCCCACCTAACTAAATATTGTAGGCATTCTCTACAGTCAAAATTGTAGAGAATCCGGGCCTGATACAGAGAACTTGGTTTTCCTAATAGTCAGCATGATATTTGTGCTCAAAAGGAAAATCATCAATAAGTTTAGAGGAGCTAGCTTAGAACTTTAGAAGTGAGGGTTTAATAGAAACGAGGAACTTGATTAATATTATTGTCAATCATGAAAGTTTTGCAGAGATGGGATAAGATAAAATTTTCAATATTCATAAATTTATCGTTAAGGATCAAACTTTAGTGCATTTAGTTATGAGAAGTTGCTTACTACTAATGTTCAAGACAAATAAGAGTGCAGACTTGTCTACAACCTTGGTTTAACTAGAATTGCCATTCTGCAAGGCAACCATTTCTGTGTTGCTCTACGTACATGGTGCTTGTAACTATTAAAACATAGAGAGAGTTCTTTAGTCCTGGATTTGGATTTCGAAGTGGAATAAGACAGTTCTATTGAATTAATCACTTTTTCTTTAGAAATGAATAAATAATAAATTGTTCACTCAAATCACCTACTCTACCCAAAATCTACTGTTCTGAAGAGTTATTTTTGGAGTTCAAGCCTAACTAATATACAAATGAGGTACATTGTAAACATTGATAACAAATTGTTCACCCAAAAAAAAAAAAAAGGTTCTGTTAACTAGTTCCCCTATACAATGTAAACAATTCGCAGTGGTGTTTTCTGATTTTCTAAAGATTTTCCATAAGAATATTACCTCATGATGATAAAGATGATTTATACAAGGTTTCTTTCTTTTTTCCAGCTATTTTGTGAAACATAGAGGCATAGCATTTAAGCATGCTGTGTCCATAAATTTGTAGATTTAATTTTTAAATAATTATTTGTAATTATTAAACTCTAAGATATTATTTCTGTATATTTGAAAATTTTCATTAGATTAATTATTATATAGAATGGTCAAACATACACTTGCAATTTGTATAATAAAATATTAATATATATTCTAATTATATAAATTGTTTTAGAAATTTAAGATGCATAACAATTCAAAGATTGTATTTTTAAATAATTAACAGATTAGTTGGAAGCATGGTCACCCTGTTCTCTAGAATGGAAACTTTTCTTCAAACATTATTGGCAACCTGTCTTAAATTATTAATTCATTTTAAATACTCTATCAATAATCCAAGTCCTTCACTCCATTAATTAAAGAATAAGACACCATCACAACAACAAACAAACAAGCATCCGGTAGAAATTTTCTATGGGACTTCTCTTTCCCTTCTGACATGAATCTATTGATGTGATAGCAAATTCCATTCATTTTACTCGATAAATTTTCCATTGAAACAAACACCAAATTTTGATTGAGAATTCTAGTTACGACATAATTTTTTGTTTGACAGCTCACTTTTTCGTGTATTCCCGAGAATTCCATGAAAGCAACGATGATCACATCTACTAATCAAGGCACCAATCATTAACCTAATCATTGGCATCCATTTCATTTTCACCGCGTTGAAGAAAGGAAAATGTGAGAATTACCGAAGAAAACAAAGAATTAAAAGATGATAACAACCACTCTCATGCATTAGGTAGAGATGAAAGGGAGTTAATTAGCCGGCCCTTTTAATAAGTTGAGATTCCATGAAAGATTATGAGGTGGATATTATGTTTTCTCAATCTCAGTGTTATATTTAATGAAATATGATTAAATCCTACGCATTCCCTGTAGCTGTCTTTGAAAGCTGCAGCCCACGGGTTATTTTTGACACTACATTCTAAATGAGGAAATGTATCATTGATGATGGATGCAGGCCAATTTGAAAATAAAAATAAAAAAGGTAATATGAAACAGTAATAGGACAAAGTTAATCAAGAAAAAGAATTCATGTAGCACACTGAAAAAAAAAAAAAAAAAAAACCCAGCTACTTATTGTCATGCTTATACTGCAGTTTCTATGTATGTCACACATCTCTTTCAGTATAATTTTTACAATACTCAAACTCATGTCATGGTTGTTTCAGCAGGTAAACTGCTTGTGGATTTTATATGGATATGCAATGTAGCATGTGGTAAATAATCAACTTTAACAAATTTGACAATGACCTTGTTAAGTAGATAGCAAGTTGATATAAACAGTCAAAAGATTTGGTCATTTTTTTCCTGCATGTTGTGCTTTTGTCTGATGGAAACATCAGAGCTCAACCTTTAGTTACCTGGCATGCATAAACAACCCAGCATTGTTCTCATTATAAATAATTTAAAAGATTTAGCAATATAAAGACATATAATGTAGTTGGCTGACTTGCTGGTGAATCAAACAAAACTAGAGCAGACAAAGTTTAAAGCAGAAAACTTTTGGTGTGTTTTTTCCAATTGAAATCACAACTTACCAAACCAATCTTGACCTGAATGGATCCTAGTCCCACACAAAAATAAATAAATAAAATAAAACAAATAAGCATGAAAATAAAAGAACAGAAAATATGGTCTTGGAAGCAGCCATAATTGAAACAGAGCATAATAGCTTTCATCAAACCAAAAATATATCAAGGGTATAGTTATGCACTGAATTAACTTAAAACTCTAAAATCAAGGGGAAAAAGATATATGCAACCAGCTTTATTTGCGATATCGAGAATATACAATTAGGTAACCAACATAAAATAGAACTTATATGACTTGATGTCCAATTCCTGGAAAGAACAAACATATAGGAGTTTTCCATAAAAGCTCAAAGTATCAGTTGAACAATCTTACTTAAAACCCAACCACATAGGTTTAAGATTCCAAGACAAACAAAAGGAGCTCAAAAGAGATCAGAACTACCATCTTTTGCTCAAATGTAAAAACGTTTGATACACTAAAAAGATATTCTGCACATTTAAGTGTCCATTTGTTTGAGGATAAACCATCCTCTATAGGTAGTGACTTCAATCAAGTTTGAAGAGTCAAGATTTAACAAGGCAAACATAGAAGACAACATCAATTTGAAATAGCAAACCCAGATGCATGAAGGCTAGAGAAGAGAGGATAGCCTCCTTATGTCACAAACATGTAAAAAAAATCTCACGTAGACTGTAGGCCGGCTACCTTAAATCTTACTTAAAAAAGAAACCACAACCAAAACGATGTCATAAAATCTCTTAAAATGTTAACGCCTTTGAAAACTGTTAAAGGGTGTATGTGCCCCTATACCCCACATAGAAAAAGTTTCATGCATCCTAAGTACATTTAGAATACATTATATGGCAGAAAAATTATTGAATGATTCAAGTTAACCCTTTTGCATTTGAACGCCATAATCATCAGTAACAACACAGAATTAGAAGGGTGAAAAGATCCTCTGATTGATTGCATGTATGATGAAGAAATTTAAACTGAAACAACAATAACCAAAGCTTGGTTACAAAGCAAAGGTAACCATGCAAAGTACAGCCTTAAGAAAGTGAATCATTTTGTTGACAAGGCTAATGTTGTTAGCTGAAGCTTTTGATTGTCACCGCATAAGCAAGCACTAGAAACAGTGTGAGTAGGTGGTGATTCTTTACTGAGAAGCAATATGAAGATTTCACATCATAGATGTTAGCTTATGATGGGATTTTGAGTTTAAAGGGACTCCTAATCAGCCGAAGACCTAGGTCTTGTTTGTTAAGAGATACTTCAACATGAAGCAATTTGGTTACCAAAGGTTTTACTTATTGCTCCTTTGGGTTCATTTTTCAGCAAGGTATAAAATCTCATTCAAGGAAACAACAAGTGTACATCGATAGAGATGTCAAATGTTCTACGTATAATCGTCTTCTCAAAATATCCAAAGATCTAGGAAAACTTGTTACCACCAACCAATTTAACTTTTTCGCAAATGAAGTCATACACGAGATAAGTAAGTGTGTTTGAAACGAAAAGGACTTGTGGCAAGCAAAAGAAATCAGTAAGATCTTCTTACCACGATAAGCGATAAGGGGAGGTACGGTTAGGTAATTACTAAATCTAACGATACTGTGAAATTTGGAGCCATCTGTTACGTATAAAATAAAACAAAATTAATCCTATCTCCAACATTGATAAAGCTTAGGCTTTCTTGTCAACCTAATCTAAACCAGCCACCAGCCACTAGCTGATGCAATTTTAGAAGTAGCTGGCTGATTCTGAGCAAAAGATGATTCCTATAAACCTACTAAGCTAACCAGAAGCAGAGAAAACAATTAGGAAGTTCTGCTGATGCATAACAATTACAGAACTCTGTTGGCTACCACATGTTGTGAGAAAAAAGAAATGAAAAAGGTGCAACGAATGAGAACCAAGTATATACAACAAGAACAAGAACAACAACAAAAAGGTCTTTATATCAAATTTCTGGGGTCGACTACATGACTATGAATATATTTTGAACTATTTCTTTAAGTGCCTCACCACTACAGTAGCAAGCAGACACGTATATTTACCTTTACAAACTTCAATCAAACTGTGAAGATCATATTATTGACTGGTGCAAGTTACACTGGTACAGGCTGTCTCATTTAGTTCAAAAGTATCAAAGGTCCAATGGACATAATTATCATCCTAGATCACAACTATTTCGGATACCATTGTGATTCGTTCGCAAAGTTCGCCAATATTCACACAGAAATCCTTTTTGCAATTTTCATGTTTCTAGTACAATGTCCTTCCCTTCTCTTTTGCCCCAAATTAGAAACCAAAACCAGAGACCACTTCTTCCCATCTGTTGCTTATTCCTATTTCTTCAATCACCACCAACACCATTCACAACATGAAATCATAATCACTGAAATTCCCACATGTAGATAACAGAATGATTTTGAAGGAGACAACTGAATAGTACGCAGATCAATCATTTCCATAAAATATATTAGAAACAGTCCAGTAATTTGTGAAAAGCTGGAGACCGATCAATACAGAGGATATGAGCAATGATATATCAGTAAGATACAAGCATCCGTTAATATGGATACACTGTACGTGAATAAAAAGAAAACTAAAATATAAAGCAAAACTATTAACATCTCCGCATCTGCATAGAAGTCTTTCAAGCTCAATAAGTAACCATACTCGAGTGTGGATAAATTATTGTACAACAATGGATCCGACCAATGGGAGAATATTATCAATAAAAAAGCGTTTATAGAGCATAATCTGCAAAACTGAGACCCAGATGAAATCTCTACTCTCAAAAATTATGAATTGCCATCAATGTGGTTTGGGTACATACCCATCTACAGCAAAGTTTCTAGTAGCTGAAGGAAGTGCTAAACGCAATCCATCGAGTTCAGGCTTGGCAATCACTTGGCAACCAAGGCGAGACCTGCAAAAGATGAGTCAGAACAAGTTCCAAAATGCAAGAATTAAATTGAAGTTTCCATAAGAAGGGGAGACGCACGTTTCTGTAAGCCCAAATGCGAGGTCTAACATGTCATTTTCTTCATCAGTAGGATCTTCCAATTTGTTGTAGTAATCCACATCCTAAAAGGAATTTGCTAGTTAGATCATACATATCCCAATAATCGAACAAATGGTGAGTTGGTGACACAAGTTGCAAGTTCATACCATCAAGATCACATGGCAAGTAGAACATGCAAGTGAACCCTCACATGCCCCTGAGATCACATAAAAAGTGGATATCACTAAAACAGTAATGTCACTCATAGACCATAATATATTATAAAAGTATATATAACAACGGTCATGTTTATTTTACTGCCAACAAAATGGCTTTATCCAATTTCATTGCTGAAAATCCAGGTTTTCTGTTCCATAAAGTGTCGAAAAGGCAGAGTGTTACTTATGGCCTAGAAGCATTAGAAAGTAAAACAAAGCATTTTCTTCATATATATGCGATTAACATTGACCTTAATAAACATACTTCTCTCCTTGAGTCCTGACACGGAACTATTGCTAATTGGATTCAGGAGTAAAGGGTAGTGGAATTAATCAAGCAGGGTTTTCTGACTATCCATAGTTTCTGACAGTAAATTGGTAACTAGTAAATGGGTGAAAAACAAGGAATTTCACCACAAAAATAGTCAGCAAAACTGCATAAAATTTCAGTGTGCTTTCCAGTGATCACAGGGAGTTTACCTTCAAGTTCTATGTCATTTTCATGAGCAGCCTCTAACATTGACATCCCAATAGGAACCTTGATGAGCTTTTCCTCACCATCCTTGTCAACAAATGTTACAGAAATTCTGCATGATACAGCAGATTATATGAGATGAAACATGATTTTATTTGATATCGTTATATTTTTTAAGAGGTGAATGCAATTAACAATACAAGCTGAAAAATGGTGAAACATACTTTTCCTTCTGCTCACTTCCTTCCTCAGAAGTTTTCTCAGTAGCAGTAGTAGAAAAGCTATGATGGTTCTTCTGGAAAGTTGCATACAGATAGTTAGCATTACATTCAAACTAATTCCGGCAGTAAAAAAATTTCAGTAGCACAACGGCTAACACTAACAAAAGAATAACTGAGAATGTTTGATACTGTTTATGAATTCACCACAAATAAAAAGGAATGGAATTTTTTTCTACAGATTCTAACATAATATATTACTGACCACAGGGTGTAAAAACCGACTAAAGGCCCCTTGAAAATAGCCACTTCTGTTTACAGAAATTTGACCTGTGATAGATTAAAAAAAACTGTTAGATAAAGAAGGTGCAATAAACTTCAATATATAACAAGAATTGCAGATACAACAACAGCTATAATAAGAATAGTCATGAAATAATTAGTACTCATAATACTGATATAAAGACTGTCATGCAGATCATAAATATATGTGGTTTATCGGCAACGAAGGGAAGCTCACAAAACACATAATGCAAATAAAATTTTGACTTCATGGATATACCATTGATCTACAAAAACAATATAGGAGATAAACATACATAACAGTACCTAATGACCTAAGTAAAAGGTTCAGCAGCAGCTGTTATCTAGAATAAATATGACAAATAGGAGATAATATTCGCACAAAGAGGTAGGACAATAATAAAATAAAAAATATCTGGCCCTTATGTTTTCAAAATAAAAAGGTCTTTAATTGATGACTACAAATGCTAAAACATCATGTATGGACTCAAGAAAGGCAACCTGGTGTTCTAGCCATTAAATCTGAAGAATTACTTGAACATCAAAACCCAAGGAGATCATAAATCGATCACCAATTGAATATGTTGCTCATACTTCCACATACATACGTACATACATAGTAGACGCAAAAGCTTCCACTTGCATAATCAAGTTAGAAGGAGTTATCTAGTGAGCTATCCTTGCAGATCCATTGATATGGATCAGTTTTATTCTTATAAGATAACTCTTGGACAAGTGGTTGGCTAATTGTAGATAGGTTTTGTTCTCTATCCAAGAATAAACAAGGAATCTTCCAATCAGAGGGATCAAATAGTGAATGTTTTCATAGTCAGGACGAACCACATATAGAGCGGATGCACGCACCAAGCCACCAACTTCAAACAGAACCACTATATTGCACATTGTGTGCTAAATAACTTAAATTTGTGACTCTGAATTTCTCTAACTCTCTTTACGTACTACTAACTGCAGCTGCTTTACATCGTGTTACTGTTGAAAACTATAATTTATCTTGCTTATGCATATTGTGATTCTCAAACTTGTTAGATGCATTTGTAGTTTATTGCGAAATCCTTGTGACTCATCATCATTGTTTGATTATCTATATAGTCAATACATGCATAACATTTATATCATGTTGCACAATCACTAGCTACTACAAGATTGTTTTAAATAGTCACGACTCGATTCACTCTGTCGCACTCTAGAAGGATCTTCACATCTAACCTACACAATTCTCTCAAATAATGTTCTTAACTTCTCCACCAAGAATGTGGCATCTTCCGAAGGTTTCTTATCTTCTTACTTCAGTAGTTGCCTACTCTAAGAAACACTATACAGTCCTCTTGCAAAACCTGTGATGTCTACTGTCCTCTACAAATGAGACTTATTACTCAAGCTTCATGGATTTTAATATTTCTAAACCCAACTAGAGACACAATTGTACAAAGTACAAACACTTCATTGGCAAAACGGCCTATCCAAAACTTACCTAATTGGAAAATACAACATGACTCCAAGCATCTGACAACAATATCCCACCATTTTAGCAAAGAAGCCTCGTAATAGTCGATACAAAAAAACTACATTTGAGCTCGAAAGCAACAGCCTATTTTTCATACCTTAAACTAAAACGCCCACAAATCTTTAAAGAAAAATTGTAGTCCCTCTAGCTGAGGGCAATTTCCTAGAGCTCACGGAAACACATATTAATCTTTTCTGTATTGGCGTATTCTAATCTTTCCTCTTGTCTGCTCCTAGTCCACTTCTCCTTGTCCCCCTACACTAGCTATTTCTTCAGTTAATTAAAAAAAACATATTAGAAAACATTTCAGCCTTTAATAACAATTAGAAATATCAGCTAAGCTTCCAAATTCCCATAAAATCATGGCTTCCACTCTCAATCAAATAAAATTGGATACTTGCTGCTCCTCAACTCAACAATTTCAACCATCATATACACAAACAGCAAAACTCTCGCATGCCCCAATTCAGACCAATATATATAACTAAAGTCTAGACAGCATCCAAAACCCTAATAAATGAACGATTCTCTACGTCCTAATAAATTTAAAAAAACCCCAAAATCATAAAGGTTCAAAATATTTCCAATTGAGCTCAAAAATAAATAAATTCTAAAAAAACGCACCTGCTCTTGATTCGTTCAGATTCAGGAACCGAGCTCCGATCCGCGAGAGCCTGGACAGGAGCATAATTGCTGAGGGGAGAGACTCTAGGGCTCCAAAGATCGTATCGTTGTGATTTAATTTTGTTTAATACAAAAAAAAAATTCTGAAATAAGAAGAAAATAGAGGCCTAAAATGGCTGTCAAAAATAAGCTGCTCTCGCTTCGCGATGAACATTTGTGAAGTCCTGGGTATTTTAGGGTTGTAATCGGGTTGGGTTTGGGTAAAATATATGGAAACTGGGTCCGAATCCGTTTAAAGGAGTTGATTTTGTGCTCGAACCCGGTAGGAACCCGAATGAATTAGCATTCATTTCTTCAAATGCAATGATAAATTGAAAGATTCAAGTAATATTTGCAAAAATCCGGGCAACATACAGTGAACGCACATATCCATCATGGACAAAAAAGGTAAGTACTATTGAGAGTTACTCTGATGGTTAAGTCAGTATCTTTTTTCAAATATTTACAGATTGTAAACAATTTTAGCAGAAGCATTTTATGTGCAAATTGTGTTTATTCCTGTTCAGGATAGGGGTTGATATAAATGTTTGAAATTGTATCCAGATTTTTTGTCGTGATTTTTTCATAGAATGCTAATGGCGCCGACTTTTCTAGCACGGACTGTTAAGATTAGTCTAACATTCTATCTGTTGGTACCCCAAAAAGATTTTTTATTAATCCCTGTATGAAAATCGACACGAACCCAATCTCATGCCAAAGTAAGCGAACTCAGGGCCGAAGGGGATCTCTCTGCTCTCACAAGTGTTGGCTATGCGGTACTGCCGTCACTTCGATGTTCGGTAAAGGCGTCGTCCGTCGTCACGCTACGATGGCCGACTTCGCTGAGTACCGATTCTCGGGCGACTTCTACGATGCTTCGGCCGGCTAACTGCGATGCCGTCGATACAATATCCCGTCGGCGAAGGGTTGCTGTCGTCACCTACGATGGCGGACTCGCACCTCTGATTCCTCGGACGACTTGCTTTCTGATTTTCGGTGCTACATTACCGATGCACTTTCGGCCGGGTAGGCGCGAAGTAGCCGTCTGCAAATCACCTTTCTGATAGCGCTTCGCCCTGCCCCGATCCTCGGGCGACTTTCTGATAACTCGTCCGTCTTCTATTGCATGCGCGCTCTGATTATTGACCGGCCTTGAGCATTACTGCCGTCTGCTATAGTCCCTCGGACGACTTGCTCTGATGCTTTCGGATGCTCACGGTGTTTCTGCTTTAGTGGTTGGCATTGAGCCCCGCGCCAACAATAAGTCAACATCACAATTAATGGCGCTGTGCTGGCCACATGACTTTTGTAGCCATTCCCCATACCTCACATCAAATCAATGGTGACTCTTTCCACACATAAGCTGACATGTATAAAACTAATGCTGAAATGACCAAACTGCCCTCTCTCATTCCTAAAAAGAAGGAACTATTCTCAATACAGATGTAGGGTCGAAAAAATGTTTATTGATTGAACGAACGTATTACAATCAAATTCTCTCGATTACAGAGGAAGAGGAGATTGATTTGACTCCTCTTTTAAGGTGGGTTCTCAGTAGCGATGGGATGCTTCACTCAATGCTCACGTTGAGATTGCTTCCCGTTGACGATCAGAACAAAGTTGCGAATGATCTTGAGGTGGCCGACGAGGAGCTTGATCTTTTCTCCTGCCCAGGCGTTGATCTCCCCCAATTCCAAAAGCTCCAGCCAAGCCCCTTTTCCATAGCTGCTCACGGCTATTTATATGGGTTTTAGCATGTAACTGGTATGCCAAAAATTGTGGAAACGTGAGTTAGTGGGCATAACATGATGCCCACTCCTTAACCCACGTGGTTGTTGTGGCCTTCGTGGCCTTGGGGTTCGCTACAGTAAACACGCCTACCGCTACGCTGAACGAGGGGCCGCTACGAAGCGCGCCGCAGTGATCGTGAGGTCGCTACGTCACGCCAGCCGCTGCAGAATTGTCGATCGCTACAAGAACGCCGCTAGTGAACGGGCGAACCTCGTCAATCTGCTGTCGTGGGCGAACCTCATATGACTGTTGAGGTTGAGCGTCGAGGTTCACTGCTGTAGGCGAACCTCGGTTGAATGTCGAGGTTCACTGCTGTAGGCGAACCTCGGTTGGATGTCGAGGGTCGAGGTTCACTGCTGGATGTCGAGGTTCACTGCTGTAGGCGAACCTCGGTTGAATGTCGAGCCTCGCTGCAATGATGTTGTAGGCGAGCCTCGCTGCAATGACGAACCTCATCTGAATGTCGAGCCTCGCTGTTTGGCGAGTCTCATCTGAATGTCGAGCCTCGCTGTTTGGCGAGTCTCATCTGAATGTCGAGCCTCGCTGCTTGGCGAGCCTCGTCTGAATGTCGAGCCTCGCTGCTTGGCGAGCCTCGCCGCAATGACGAACCTCATTCGAATGTCGAGCCTCGCCGCAATGACGAACCTCATTCGAATGTCGAGCCTCGCCGCAATGACGAACCTCATTCGAATGTCGAGCCTCGCCGCAATGACGAACCTCATTCGAATGTCGAGCCTCGCCGCAATGACGAACCTCATTCGAATGTCGAGCCTCGCCGCAATGACGAACCTCATTCGAATGTCGAGCCTCGCTGTTTGGCGAGTCTCATCTGAATGTCGAGCCTCGCTGTTTGGCGAGTCTCATCGAATGTCGAGCCTCGCTGTTTGGCGAGTCTCATCTGAATGTCGAGCCTCGCCGCAATGACGAACCTCATTCGAATGTCGAGCCTCGCTGTTTGGCGAGTCTCATCGAATGTCGAGCCTCGCCGCAATGACGAACCTCATTCGAATGTCGAGCCTCGCTGTTTGGCGAAGTCTCATTCGAATGTCGAGCCTCGCCGCAATGATGTTGTAGGCGAGCCTCGCCGCAATGATGTTGTAGGCGAGCCTCGCTGCAATGACGAACCTCATCTGAATGTCGAGCCTCGCTGTTTGGCGAGCCTCATCTGAATGTCGAGCCTCGCTGTTTGGCGAGCCTCATCTGAATGTCGAGCCTCGCTGCTTGGCGAGTCTCATCTGAATGTCGAGCCTCGCCGCAATGATGTTGTAGGCGAGCCTCGCCGCAATGACGAACCTCATTCGAATGTCGAGCCTCGCCGCAATGACGAACCTCATTCGAATGTCGAGCCTCGCCGCAATGACGAACCTCATTCGAATGTCGAGCCTCGCCGCAATGATGTTGTAGGCGAGCCTCGCCGCAATGACGAACCTCATTCGAATGTCGAGCCTCGCCGCAATGACGAACCTCATTCGAATGTCGAGCCTCGCCGCAATGACGAACCTCATTCGAATGTCGAGCCTCGCTGTTTGGCGAGTCTCATCGAATGTCGAGCCTCGCTGTTTGGCGAGTCTCATCGAATGTCGAGCCTCGCTGCTTGGCGAGCCTCGCTGCTTGGCGAGCCTCGCCGCAATGACGAACCTCATTCGAATGTCGAGCCTCGCTGTTTGGCGAGTCTCATCGAATGTCGAGCCTCGCCGCAATGATGTTGTAGGCGAGCCTCGCCGCAATGACGAACCTCATTCGAATGTCGAGCCTCGCCGCAATGATGTTGTAGGCGAGCCTCGCCGCAATGACGAACCTCATTCGAATGTCGAGCCTCGCCGCAATGACGAACCTCATTCGAATGTCGAGCCTCGCCGCAATGACGAACCTCATTCGAATGTCGAGCCTCGCTGTTTGGCGAGTCTCATCGAATGTCGAGCCTCGCTGTTTGGCGAGTCTCATCGAATGTCGAGCCTCGCCGCAATGACGAACCTCATTCGAATGTCGAGCCTCGCCGCAATGATGTTGTGGGAGTAGTCAAGTCGTTCAGTGACATGGGAGTATAACGACTATGGTTGAAATAGAGGCACATCGCATGGTAGGCCACTATTCGGAAATGATCGGATCGTTCAGGGACATGAAAGTATAACGATCGTGATCGGAAAGCAATCAAGTTGTTCAGGGACGTGAGAGTATGACAACAGTGATTACGAACAAAATCATTTAGAAAATGACTTTGTGGGGGTAGCTGAGTCGTTCAGGGACATGGGAGTATAACGACTATGGCTGGAATAGAGGCACATCGCATGGTAGGCCACTATTCGGTAATGATCGGATCGTTCAGGGACATGAAAGTATAACGATCGTGATCGGAAAGCAATCAAGTTGTTCAGGGACGTGAGAGTATGACAACAGTGATTACGAACAAAATCATTTAGAAAATGACTTTGTGGGGTAGCTGAGTCGTTCAGGGACATGGGAGTATAACGACTATGGCTGGAATAGAGGCACATCGCATGGTAGGCCACTATTCGGTAATGATCGGATCGTTCAGGGACAGGAAAGTATAACGATCGTGATCGGAAAGCAATCAAGTTGTTCAGGGACGTGAGAGTATGACAACAGTGATTACGAACAAAATCATTTAGAAAATGACTTTGTGGGGGTAGCTGAGTCGTTCAGGGACATGGGAGTATAACGACTATGGCTGGAATAGAGGCACATCGCATGGTAGGCCACTATTCGGTAATGATCGGATCGTTCGGGGACATGAAAGTATAACGATCGCGGATCGGAAAGCAATCAAGTTGTTCAGGGACGTGAGAGTATGACAACAGTGATTACGAACAAAATCATTTAGAAAATGACTTTGTGGGGGTAGCTGAGTCGTTCAGGGACATGGGAGTATAACGACTATGGCTAAAATAGAGGCACATCGCATGGTAGGCCACTATTCGGTGAGGGAGTCGATAGGGGTATATTGCTTGGTTAACCACTATCCAACCCAAAGTCACTCGGACAAGTGACGATATGGAAATGATCAGGTCGTTCAGTGACGTAAAAGTATAACGACTGTGATCGAAAAACAATCAAGTTGTTCAGTGACATGGGAGTATAACAACTATGATAGGGTAGTAGATATCGTTTGTGGTGATTTGACAAACTGGCACAACACTTGGTAGTCCACTGCCAAATGACAATGTGGAATTGATCAAATCGTTCAGTGACACGGAAGTATGACGACATATGACCAAGAAGAATCTAGTTGTTCAGTGACTCGGAAGTATAACAACTGTGATCGAAAAACAATCAAGTTGTTCAGTGACATGGGAGTATAACAACTATGATAGGGTAGTAGATATCGTTTGTGGTGATTTGACAAACTGGCACAACACTTGGTAGTCCACTGCCAAATGACAATGTGGAATTGATCAAATCGTTCAGTGACACGGAAGTATGACGACATATGACCAAGAAGAATCTAGTTGTTCAGTGACTCGGAAGTATAACAACTGTGATGGGAATAGAGGTATAACGACTTGATTGGACAACGTCATTTGCGGGAATGACGGTGCGGACTATCAGAGGTGATTGTTAACATGACAGTTATGTGGACCCACCATCCTATTGACGAGGATTGGAAGGGGAATTTGTCAAAGGTGATTGTTAACCCGACAAGAATTTGTTGCGTTCGGGGCAACTTTGAGGACTCACCATCCCATTGAATAGGATCATGACAAGATTGTCGCGACGGAGCGACTTTGAGGACTTACCATCCCATTGAAGAGGATTGGCAAGTTGATTTGTCGGAGGTGTAATATTAACATGACAAGATTGTCGCGTCGGAGCGACTTTGAGGACTTACCATCCCATTGAAGAGGATTGGCAAGTTGATTTGTCAGAGGTGTAATATTAACATGACAAGATTGTCGCGTCGGAGCGACTTTGAGGACTTACCATCCCATTGAAGAGGATTGGCAAGTTGATTTGTCAGAGGTGTAATATTAACATGACAAGATTGTCGCGTCGGAGCGACTTTGAGGACTTACCATCCCATTGAAGAGGATTGGCAAGTTGATTTGTCAGAGGTGTAATATTAACATGACAGTGGGAGTGGTCCCGTCATCCCATTTGAGAGGATTGACGGAGGAAATCTTGAGGGAACTATCAGAGGTGATTGTTAACATGATAGTTTTGGGAACCCACCATCCGTCGGATGCTGGTCCTCTGGCGATCGGTGCGTATAAGTATCAACGATCATCTTTGGCCGATTGTAGCCAAGTTTGCACAGTCGGTCCCACAGCTTGGTTCCGCGTTGGCGAGCTCGGCAGATGCCATCAGGGGCTTACTTGAAAAGAGTTTTGATGAGGAAGCGGTCGCCACCACCAAGGTATCTTGGTCGTCACCTCCTCGAAATTCAAATAGCTCTTCAACCTCCATACGCTTGAGCACGCTCTCGACTTGTTCTCCTTGGCGGGTCAAGTCTTTCCACGAGCGAGCTACGACAGCGCCCATATTAGACAGAATGTTGATGGAGAGATTATTCCGACACATCTCGATGAGAGCGGCCTCGGAAATCTGATCACGGGCACGCAGCGATCGGTTCCTGAATCTCTTGACAAAGTTGCATACAGATTCTTTCTTCCTCTGCTTTACAGCTAGCAGGGTTGCCATAGATACTCCTGTGTCGTCGTCGAAGAATCTGGTCATGAAGAGCCTTTCCATGTCCTTCCAGCAGGTGATGGACCCAGGTTCTAATCTGCGAAACCATTCAAAAGCAACCCCCTTGAGGGTGCCAATGAACAACCGAGTCACAACGGGATCATTTCCCATTATGTGTCCAGTTTGCGCCTGGAAGTAGTAAATGTGTTAGGTAGGAGAACCCTTGCCATCGAACTGCAGGAGATCCAGTGGCTTGAATTTTGGCGGATATGGGACATCGTCCCACTCTGTAGGATATGGCCTACCCACCCCCAGCTCTTTAGATCGCCCTTGGAGCTTAAGGGCATCCAACTGCTTTTGGAAATCATGTAACTCATGATCTCGCTTTTTCATACGCGGATTCGATTCCGCTTCAGATGACACTGAGTGGACATCATGATCCCCCTCATAGCCTTCTCGCTTCGATTTGGAACCTCCCTCGTCTACTTTCTTCTTGCCGACGAGCTTCTCCATCATCACTTCTAAGCGTCTGATAGACTCTTGTTGAGCAACAATAAGAGCTTGTTGCTCTTCGATCTTCTTTGCCACCTCTTCCTCTTTATCAGCCATGAGGACGCCGGCTTGATCACTTATATCAGTGTTTGAAGGTTGAGATGTGGCCATGCCAGAGTTCTCGGATTCTTCACGGGTACCCCCAGCCAATTGGCTATAGTCAAGCGGGATTGCCGCTCCGGTACGAAGACGGGTGCTTCGATAGGCGCTTTGACTATTGATTAATGCGCCTCGTAACCCTGGGGAATACTCAGAGTCAGACGATTCAGGACTGCCTGTTGGGGTCTTGCTCCTGCTTCTCCCAACCATGTTAATAGTCACTCCAGGGGAATGACCACCGCGAGCCGCTTGTTTCTTATGGCGAAACTGCCTTCGTCCAATTGACGGGTCAGATAATCGCTCAAATACAGAAGGTTGATGTGTCGATGAACATTGGGCGCGCATGGCATAGATGAGCTTCCCACAGCAGCAATGGGATCGCATTTGACTGGCATCACGCTTGCGAGTGAGATAATCACGGAGATCAGAAGTGGGTGTACCCCCAGTTGATCCTGAAAAATGAGCCTCATATGAGAGAGGCTCTCTGAGTCGAGTTTGGTGAACATGGCGAGGTTGCCGCTTCCTTCGGTTCTGGCGGCGAGGTTCATATTGGTGACGAGGCTCGCTGCCCTGCCGAGGTTCGTCCTGTTTAGAGGAGACCTCATGTCGGCGAAGTTCGTTGCTTGGACGAGGTTTACGGTTAGGCGAGGATCGCGGTAGGCGGCGTTCGCCATGTGGGCGGGTTCGCGGTAGGCGGCGTTCGTCTAGTTTGGAATGAACCCCCTGATGATGACGAGGTTCGTCACTTTGATGCTTGCTATGACGAAGTTCGTCAACAGAGCGATGTTCGTCATGTTGTTGGCGAGGTTTGTCTCTTTTGGAGGAGACCTCACATTGACGGCGAGGTTCGTCACTTGGACGAGGTTTACAGTTGGGGCGAGGATCGCAGCTGGGGCGACGTTCGCCTCTTTTTGAATGAACCCTTAGATGAAAACGAGGTTCACGACTTGGGGTGCAATGACGAGGTTCGTGACGTTCCTCGTCAGTTCGACCCTCAGTTCGTTTGACCATCTTTGGACGATAGTGAAACCCGTCCAACGAGACCAAAGCTCGAGCCCTACGGCGAGCTTGGTTCTCGTGGCTTATTTGCCAGCGCGTCGTGAAACTGGACCTTTGGCAGATCCTTCCTTTCCACGGGCCAGGCGAGGTTCGCCCGCAGAAGCCAACGTTTGGCTAATGGCCTCCGAAGTTGGGATGGGCTGCTTAACCACCCACTTCTTAGCCTGTTGGCAAGCTTTTAGAGCCTTGTCGAGAGACATAGGCTGGTTCTCGAGATTCGCTCGAGAAGATTCAACACGAGCCACGGGGGCTGAAGTCTCATACGAGGCTCGTCGACACTTGTGTGTCTTCACTGGGCTCGATGCCCCAGAGGAGAGGAACTCCTCATACTTACTCTGGTCAAACTCAAGGACCAAGGTTTGAACCTCGGTTCCAACTGCAACTTTGTCTGATTGCGCCACCACCAGTTCATCGGAATGAATGGTTGCTCCCACTGTGGTCGCCATCTTCTGTAGGGTCGAAAAAATGTTTATTGATTGAACGAACGTATTACAATCAAATTCTCTCGATTACAGAGGAAGAGGAGATTGATTTGACTCCTCTTTTAAGGTGGGTTCTCAGTAGCGATGGGATGCTTCACTCAATGCTCACGTTGAGATTGCTTCCCGTTGACGATCAGAACAAAGTTGCGAATGATCTTGAGGTGGCCGACGAGGAGCTTGATCTTTTCTCCCCGCCTGCGCTGATCTCCCCAATTCCAAAAGCTCCACCAAGCCCCTTTTCCATAGTCGCCACGGCTATTTATATGGGTTTTAGCATGTAACGGTATGCCAAAATTATGGAAGCGTGAGTTAGTGGGCATAACATGATGCCCACTCCTTAACCCACGTGGTTGTTGTGGCCTTCGTGGCCTTGGGGTTCGCTTCGATAAACATGCCCACCGCTACGCTGAACGAGGGTCGCTACAAGGCGGGCCTGCAGGATCGTGAGGTCGCTACGGTCCGCTTGGCCGTTCGATAATTGTCGGTACGCTGCAGTGGCGCGCAGCTGCGTAGCGGCGAACCTCGTTAATCTGGCGTGGCGAACCTCGGTTGGATGTCGAGGGTCGAGGTTCATCGCTGTAGGCGAACCTCGGTTGGATGTCGAGGTTCACTGCTGTAGGCGAACCTCGGTTGGATGTCGAGGTTCACTGCTGTAGGCGAACCTCGGTTGGATGTCGAGGTTCACTGCTGTAGGCGAACCTCGGTTGGATGTCGAGGGTCGAGGTTCACTGCTGGATGTCGAGGTTCACTGCTGTAGGCGAACCTCGGTTGAATGTCGAGCCTCGCTGCAATGATGTTGTAGGCGAGCCTCGCTGCAATGACGAACCTCATCTGAATGTCGAGCCTCGCTGTTTGGCGAGCCTCGCCTGAATGTCGAGCCTCGCTGCTTGGCGAGCCTCGCCTGAATGTCGAGCCTCGCTGAATGTCGAGCCTCGCCTGAATGTCGAGCCTCGCCGCAATGACGAACCTCATCGAATGTCGAGCCTCGCCGCAATGACGAACCTCATCGAATGTCGAGCCTCGCCGCAATGACGAACCTCATCGAATGTCGAGCCTCGCCGCAATGACGAACCTCATCGAATGTCGAGCCTCGCCGCAATGACGAACCTCATCGAATGTCGAGCCTCGCTGAATGTCGAGCCTCGCTGAATGTCGAGCCTCGCTGAATGTCGAGCCTCGCCGCAATGACGAACCTCATCGAATGTCGAGCCTCGCTGAATGTCGAGCCTCGCTGAATGTCGAGCCTCGCTGAATGTCGAGCCTCGCTGAATGTCGAGCCTCGCCGCAATGACGAACCTCATCGAATGTCGAGCCTCGCCGCAATGACGAACCTCATCGAATGTCGAGCCTCGCCGCAATGACGAACCTCATCGAATGTCGAGCCTCGCTGAATGTCGAGCCTCGCCGCAATGACGAACCTCATCGAATGTCGAGCCTCGCTGAATGTCGAGCCTCGCTGAATGTCGAGCCTCGCCGCAATGACGAACCTCATCGAATGTCGAGCCTCGCTGAATGTCGAGCCTCGCCGCAATGACGAACCTCATCGAATGTCGAGCCTCGCTGAATGTCGAGCCTCGCTGAATGTCGAGCCTCGCCGCAATGACGAACCTCATCGAATGTCGAGCCTCGCCGCAATGACGAACCTCATCCGAATGTCGAGCCTCGCTGAATGTCGAGCCTCGCTGAATGTCGAGCCTCGCCGCAATGACGAACCTCATCGAATGTCGAGCCTCGCTGAATGTCGAGCCTCGCTGAATGTCGAGCCTCGCTGAATGTCGAGCCTCGCTGAATGTCGAGCCTCGCTGAATGTCGAGCCTCGCTGAATGTCGAGCCTCGCCGCAATGACGAACCTCATCGAATGTCGAGCCTCGCTGAATGTCGAGCCTCGCTGAATGTCGAGCCTCGCTGAATGTCGAGCCTCGCCGCAATGACGAACCTCATCGAATGTCGAGCCTCGCCGCAATGACGAACCTCATCGAATGTCGAGCCTCGCTGAATGTCGAGCCTCGCTGAATGTCGAGCCTCGCTGAATGTCGAGCCTCGCCGCAATGACGAACCTCATCGAATGTCGAGCCTCGCTGAATGTCGAGCCTCGCTGAATGTCGAGCCTCGCTGAATGTCGAGCCTCGCTGAATGTCGAGCCTCGCTGAATGTCGAGCCTCGCTGAATGTCGAGCCTCGCCGCAATGACGAACCTCATCGAATGTCGAGCCTCGCTGAATGTCGAGCCTCGCTGAATGTCGAGCCTCGCTGAATGTCGAGCCTCGCTGAATGTCGAGCCTCGCTGAATGTCGAGCCTCGCTGAATGTCGAGCCTCGCCGCAATGACGAACCTCATCGAATGTCGAGCCTCGCTGAATGTCGAGCCTCGCTGAATGTCGAGCCTCGCCGCAATGACGAACCTCATCGAATGTCGAGCCTCGCCGCAATGACGAACCTCATCGAATGTCGAGCCTCGCCGCAATGACGAACCTCATCGAATGTCGAGCCTCGCCGCAATGACGAACCTCATCGAATGTCGAGCCTCGCTGAATGTCGAGCCTCGCTGAATGTCGAGCCTCGCCGCAATGACGAACCTCATCGAATGTCGAGCCTCGCTGAATGTCGAGCCTCGCCGCAATGACGAACCTCATCGAATGTCGAGCCTCGCCGCAATGACGAACCTCATCCGAATGTCGAGCCTCGCCGCAATGACGAACCTCATCCGAATGTCGAGCCTCGCTGAATGTCGAGCCTCGCTGAATGTCGAGCCTCGCTGAATGTCGAGCCTCGCTGAATGTCGAGCCTCGCTGAATGTCGAGCCTCGCCGAATGTCGAGCCTCGCCGCAATGACGAACCTCATCCGAATGTCGAGCCTCGCTGAATGTCGAGCCTCGCTGAATGTCGAGCCTCGCCGCAATGACGAACCTCATCCGAATGTCGAGCCTCGCTGAATGTCGAGCCTCGCTGAATGTCGAGCCTCGCTGAATGTCGAGCCTCGCTGAATGTCGAGCCTCGCTGAATGTCGAGCCTCGCTGAATGTCGAGCCTCGCTGAATGTCGAGCCTCGCTGAATGTCGAGCCTCGCTGAATGTCGAGCCTCGCTGAATGTCGAGCCTCGCTGAATGTCGAGCCTCGCTGAATGTCGAGCCTCGCTGAATGTCGAGCCTCGCTGAATGTCGAGCCTCGCTGAATGTCGAGCCTCGCTGAATGTCGAGCCTCGCCGCAATGACGAACCTCATCCGAATGTCGAGCCTCGCTGAATGTCGAGCCTCGCTGAATGTCGAGCCTCGCTGAATGTCGAGCCTCGCCGCAATGACGAACCTCATCCGAATGTCGAGCCTCGCTGAATGTCGAGCCTCGCCGCAATGACGAACCTCATCCGAATGTCGAGCCTCGCTGAATGTCGAGCCTCGCTGAATGTCGAGCCTCGCCGCAATGACGAACCTCATCCGAATGTCGAGCCTCGCTGAATGTCGAGCCTCGCTGAATGTCGAGCCTCGCTGAATGTCGAGCCTCGCTGAATGTCGAGCCTCGCTGAATGTCGAGCCTCGCCGCAATGACGAACCTCATCCGAATGTCGAGCCTCGCTGAATGTCGAGCCTCGCTGAATGTCGAGCCTCGCTGAATGTCGAGCCTCGCTGAATGTCGAGCCTCGCCGCAATGACGAACCTCATCCGAATGTCGAGCCTCGCTGAATGTCGAGCCTCGCCGCAATGACGAACCTCATCCGAATGTCGAGCCTCGCTGAATGTCGAGCCTCGCTGAATGTCGAGCCTCGCTGAATGTCGAGCCTCGCTGAATGTCGAGCCTCGCTGAATGTCGAGCCTCGCTGAATGTCGAGCCTCGCTGAATGTCGAGCCTCGCTGAATGTCGAGCCTCGCTGAATGTCGAGCCTCGCTGAATGTCGAGCCTCGCTGAATGTCGAGCCTCGCTGAATGTCGAGCCTCGCTGAATGTCGAGCCTCGCCGCAATGACGAACCTCATCCGAATGTCGAGCCTCGCTGAATGTCGAGCCTCGCTGAATGTCGAGCCTCGCTGAATGTCGAGCCTCGCTGAATGTCGAGCCTCGCTGAATGTCGAGCCTCGCCGCAATGACGAACCTCATCCGAATGTCGAGCCTCGCTGAATGTCGAGCCTCGCTGAATGTCGAGCCTCGCTGAATGTCGAGCCTCGCTGAATGTCGAGCCTCGCTGAATGTCGAGCCTCGCTGAATGTCGAGCCTCGCTGAATGTCGAGCCTCGCTGAATGTCGAGCCTCGCTGAATGTCGAGCCTCGCTGAATGTCGAGCCTCGCTGAATGTCGAGCCTCGCTGAATGTCGAGCCTCGCTGAATGTCGAGCCTCGCTGAATGTCGAGCCTCGCCGCAATGACGAACCTCATCCGAATGTCGAGCCTCGCTGAATGTCGAGCCTCGCTGAATGTCGAGCCTCGCTGAATGTCGAGCCTCGCTGAATGTCGAGCCTCGCCGCAATGACGAACCTCATCCGAATGTCGAGCCTCGCCGCAATGACGAACCTCATCCGAATGTCGAGCATCTCGACGAGACGGAGCCAATTGCCCCAGTCATTTTGCCCAGTTCCTTTTGGTTTGAGAGATATCAGCATTTCTGTCTATTTTGTAAAGTCAAACATCCAGGTAAACTTAACCTTTAGGCGGGCCTGACTCCACTCAGATGGACTCTTAAGCTCTTTTGCTCATTCCGAGTTGCTGTGTAAGGCTTAAGGCAATTTTTACTGCCTACAACAGAGGTAAGCCATTTCTCTCCCCCTAAAAAGAACTCTTACTGTTCATTTTCTTCTCCACTCAAGCTCAAAACACTGACTTGATCGTCGGAGGTACAACGGGGAGCCAAGCCCCGTCCTCTCACGAGCTTCTACATGTGCAGGGGGGAAGAACAGCCCAACTCAGAGCTAGGTATTCGGGGGAGTGAGCGGATCCATGTCATCTTTAACCTCAAGCTAAGCTCACACCGAGATTAGTGACTGTGATTATATACATCAACGCTACCTCTACTAACAATCGTGGAGAGTGAGAGTAATTTACTGATTTTTTTAGTTGATGTTCTTTTATATATATCTTCTTCTTTTTTTCTCTTTACATGATGTGTTATCGGTTTCACGTGAGTCAACCTCTCGACGGTCATGTAGTTGGTCATCCAACTTTCTAGATCGAGTCACCTCTTCAGGTGTTTTTTAAGTAACTTCATGGATCCTTCAGATCATTTCAATGATATTGGAATCATATTTGCATGCAGAATTGGCCATACTGTCACATTGATAATTGTATTAATAGCACTAACTCCGACAACTAGAGTGACACAGGATGGTATTAAATCGATAACTGTTCCTCGGTTGAGATGCAATTCTTGAAATTTATTGTATATGTTTCTCATCCATACACACCAGCTTTTAAATATCTTAAAAGTTCGTATCAATTTAAGTTTATGCATTACAAAATGAGATAAAATAGCTCAAAAAGAATTGAGAAAGAAAGTGGGAAAGGTTTTCTTAATTTTGGATCCGAATCACAGATCCGACCCATTTAATAGATCCGCTTAACGCAGCAACCGGCTACTGCCGGTGACACACGTCACCCCTGTAAATACACCCACAAAATCGCGAGCCAGCCCTTCGTTCGCTCTGCCGTGCTCTAGGGTTTTTGCTCCTCTTCTCAAAGGTCAGGGCTTTTGCTCTTTATCACCTCGAATTTCTCCGCAAAATTATTTTTTTTGTTAGGGTTTCTATCATCAGGGATCAAAGGTAGTTCCTTTGATCTCCATTGTAAGCTTTTTCAGTTTGTAGTAAAACCCTAGGTTGATAATTGACATGATTTTGACGATTATTTGTTGTTTAATTGTTAATAAGGATGTTTTATTTGTACTGTGAATCTTGTGAATTAACCAGGTGTATTTTGTGAATGATGGGATTTATTTCCTTTTATGAGCCTAATTTTTAAGATCATTACTTATATTTTGAAAACTTAAGCAATCTCATTGAACTAGTTATTTATATTGTCATCTCACTGTATTTTTGAGTTTTTTCATTATAAATGCAAAAGAAAAGCTGAAGGAAGAGGTTTCTTTTAGTTTTATAGTTTTTGTTATCGGCAATATACTGTAACTGTGGCTAATTGAAAAGGTAGAAGAACACTAGTCGGATTATTACCATCAACAAGTGAGAGAATTGATGGTTTCAGTCTAAAAATAGGATTTAGAAATTTTGGATTATGCAACTTTATTTGATTTAGGGTTCAATTCTGGTTGGCCCGACTTCTTTCTATAATTCTACTGAAAAAAGCAGTAGACTTTTACTGGCTTTCTTTTTTCTGATAAGAAGAATTTCCTAGGGCATGCGAATATTTTTAAATGCAACATATGTTCTGTGTAGACGGGGAATTTGTCTCTTGTAATCATGCTTTCTTCTTTTCATGTGAAAAACTCTTTTGGTATCCTAGTACTCTACAAGTTTTCTTGTTAATTTTTATGTGAACTATTGCAGGTTATAGTCCTGTTACTAAAACATGGGTGAAACTGGTAAGCGTTCCCGTCAAGATAGGGACAGAGACAGGGATAGAGACAGGAATAGGAACAATGATAGGAATAATGATGGAAAGAATCAGAAGAGAAGGGCAACAAACAGGGATAATTCCAGTGGCGGGGAATTGGTTCTTTTTCGCATACTTTGCCCAAATGATATTATTGGAAGTGTTATCGGTAAGAGTGGTAATGTGATTAATGCCCTGAGACAAGAGACAAATGCTAGAATCAAGATTGTTGATCCTTTTCCTGGTGCAAACAAAAGGGTTATAAACATATATTGCTACGTCAAGGATAAAGATATCAATGACGTCAATGAGGATGATACAGAACCTATATGTCCTGCCCAAGATGCCTTGCTTAAGGTGCATTCTACCATTGTAAATGCTCTAGCCAATACCAATGATTCGAATAAGGAAGAAGCTTATCTTCTAGTGCCAGCTAGTCAGGCAGCGGCGGTAATTGGTAAATCTGGTACTACTATTAAGAGACTTCGGTCCAAGACAGGTGCAAACATCAAGGTTAATCCGAAGGATCCTGGGGACATCACTCATTCCTGTGCGATGAATTTTGACAATTTCATCCAGGTCTGTGCTCATTTTGCATTAAATAAATGCAAACCTATTGTCATTCTTTTAGCTGCAACATGTACTACACTATTTTGCTTTCAGCCAGCTCAGTGTCTTTTGAACCGTACGTAGTGAGTGATGTAATGTTGTTAATTTTATTGTTTCAAATTTTCTGTTAAGGGAATGCTGCAGCTGCAATTGTCATTATAGTAAATTGCTAGGTAAAACTAATTTATTTGGTGGTGTAGAACTAGGATTTCATAGCCGTTACTTCCAGCTGGCTTATCTTAGACATAACTTGCAATTTTTTGAATGGAAATAACTTCTCCATTGCATAGACATTGTTATGCAGAAAGCAACTCCCCCCTTGGATAATATTTTCTTAAGTGTTCCAGAGATCTCTCTCCAGTAGTTAGAAATGCTTATAAACCTTAGTCATTCCATTCCACCATGAGCTGCTAGCCACCTCTATGCCTCATGTACCTTAGTCATCCCATAATGAGTTGCATTTGTTACAATTTATTTCAGAAACCAGGCAGCCAGTGTAAATGGTGAAATTTCAACATAAAACCTCCTACTACGAAAAAACATCATCATTTGTGATAAGCTCATTTGCAAGGTTGATGCATCAGATGTGAGTATGTGCGTATTCACATCATATTTTTGTTTGTGGACGCAAACCCAAATGTCGTACAATGACGAAATCTATACCCATATTTGTAAGAAATGGATGTTGGTATGGGTCGAATATTAGGAATTTCCATATTTTCAATTCAAAATTAATATAAATTAGAAAAAGATGCAAATCATATTTGCAAGCTTTAGTAATTGGACACGAATATTTTGTCAACATCTTATAACCTTTTATAATGATCTCAATAAAGCGACTTCAAACATTGTTTTATAGTTCATCAACCTCGCAAGATAATTTTTCATGCTGAAAAAAAAAACTTAGAAAATTTTCAACTAAAGTTTTAAGCAAACTTAGAGCCAAAAAGGAATATAGCATTAATCATTAATGTATCCATGGCCTTACCAATAAAAACAGAATGACAAGCAGGTCGTTCGCTATTAATAATGAGGAATATAGAGAGAGTATCAAATATGGTATAATATTGAATATAGATCATGTGTATGATTTACATCTTCTGGAAACTATCTACTTGCATATCATATCATATATATTAGGAAACTAAACTGATTTAGATTAATAAGATGTGTATTCTAATCAATAGTTTTTATATTGATCTATATATCCAGAATGGAAAAAAGAGAATTCGATCTATACAAGTACACATGGATCAGAGAAACTCCTTACTCATTGTAAAGAAGCTGAATATGGACCGGGCGGATCATGTTCGATCCATGTTCTCTCATTTGTACCGCTTCAATTTCTTTTATCTGATAACTCATATATTATGATGATCTTCTTATTGGAGATATGGATAGACGACTAGACAGTCTTAGACATGTTCTATCCTTCTGTTCCTTTTTTTTTTTTTTTTGCATTTTCCAAGTTTAGAAAGCTATGATTGCGAAAGGTTTTTGGCTCATAAAGCAAACAAAGAAGTTTTAAAAATTAGGTTCTTCAAATACCCTTTGACGGAGAATTCCATGGATTATTTCTCGTGACATTTAATGACATTGATTACTGAAAGTTGCTTCTATTCTTAGTCTTCTTACCAAATTGAATTGTGAACCCTGTCATTATACAAAATTTTTTTTTAATTAATTTCTTATCTCCTTTACATTTAAAAGCATTTAAAACAATGTCAGTAGAAGAGGCATAATCCTCCAGACATTTATATATGAGCATTGAATGCATTTTGTAATGTTGATCTCCTGTAGTAACATGCTATATTTATTATTTGCCCAATGTGCAGTTTTCAGTTCGACCTTGTTTATCCAGCCATTCATTGCATGCCTGACCTGCATTTGGCAGATTATTTGATAAAGGAGGCAGCCATAACTTGTACATATCATATACTTGAGCCTCTGCATTCTCCATCCATTATCGGACATTCCTTTGACATATTAGGTGGAATTTATGTAGTTACTAGATGTATGAGACATATCTGAGACTAAAAGTTAGAAATTTAATATGACATGTATGTATTTCTATTTGATCTGTGAATACATCTATATTATATACTGTTCACTTTCTGAGTAAAGTAACTATATTTATTCTGATAATATTGGTTTATATATGTTGGTAGATGTTTTGAGTTTCCGAGTTTTCTGCATGTTGTGAACCTTTACAGCTTTCTAAGTCAATATTGATACTAAAACATATAAGTTTTCCACTTATATTGACAAATTATGATGTATTCATATGCTAGATCTTTTTAGAATTTGGCGTAGTTGCATACCATATGATATCCTATTTATTTCTTGTATTGTTTGTGCAACATTGTAGCCCAGTCAGTGATAATTAAATTTAATCTGCTGACTGTACTTTTTCTGAAGTATAATTTATCGATATTCCTTCTCATAGATTCATCGCACTTGCAGATTCTCGTTATACTTAGCTTTATCTAACCTACTCATCTATACATGCTTTGTGCAGATATCTGGTGATGCTGAGGAAGTCAACAGGGCGCTTTTTGCAGTCTCTGCTATAATGTACAAGTTCTCCCCAAGAGAAGAGGTTCCCCTTGACACTACTGTTCCTGAACTTCCACCCATCATAATTCCATCAGACCTCCCCATATATCCTCCGGGTAGTTTCTTCCCCAGTACAGATGCTGTAATTCCTCCTTCAAGAACTTTACCTGCAGGTTTAAGTGCTACACCTCAGCTTGCTGATCTTCATGGGTATGCTGAAGTTGCTAGTGCGTGGCCATCAGCACTGCCTATTGCTCCTGCATATAGTGGTCAATCAAGATCAGAGGAGTTAATTGTTCGGGTTTTGTGTCCATCTGACAAGATAGGACGAGTCATTGGTAAAAGTGGAAGTACCATAAAAAATATAAGGCAGTCTAGTGGAGCGCAAATTGAAGTTGATGATACGAAGCATGATACTGAAGAATGTGTTATCACCATCACATCTACGGAGTCCACTGAGGACTTCAAGTCTGCTGCTGCTGAAGCTGTTTTGCTCCTTCAAAGTAAGATCAATGATGAAGATGATGACAAGGTTAACATTCGCCTTCTTGTTCCCTCAAAGGTCATCGGCTGTCTCATTGGAAAGAATGGTTCAATTGTAAATGAAATGCGAAAGAAGACTAATGCGCAAATTCGTATCTCCAAAGGTGAAAAACCCAAGCGTGCTTCCGTCAACGATGAGCTTGTGGAGGTTTGTCATCAAATGTCCTTCCCTTTGTATTTCTTCCAGTGGCTTTTACGTAAACTACTCTCATTCTCGTAGGTGTTTGGAGAGGTAGGTAGCGTGCGAGATGCTCTTCTTCAGATAATTTTAAGGCTTAGACAAGACGTGCTTAAAGATGGGGATGGTGGTCGGAGTAATCCACCGCCGAGTGATTCTATTTATTCAAGCAGTCTGCCTGTGCCTCCAGTGTTGCCTAGTGTTCCTTCACTTGCACCCTTAGGTTATGATCAGAGAGTCGAGGCTGAAAGAGGGGGACTGGCATCATTTACTGGAAGCAGTTTATATGGATACAGCTCTTTGCAGGTATCTTGAATCTCACTGATTAACTTGAAAACTTGGTATAAATATCCATTGCTGCCCGTACATGGGGGCATGTGTTTTTTTGCTGTTTTATGTGCATTCCCGTTTATAATTGTTCATTTGTTTTCATCTTCTATTTGTCAAGGGTGGGGACAGTGGATATGGATCTCTTTCTTCATATTCTTCGAAAGGTTATGGAGGGTATGAACTTTCTGACTCCAATTATATGCTCTTTGCTTTGTATGTTCCTGGGTTGTATAGAAAACCTGGTTATGGCATTTACATTTTCAAATCAGCACTTCCTGCACATTAGAGTTATATTATAAAATTGTAACCCTCACCATAACTTTGGAGTTGGAATGGACCTTTAACACGGTACCGAGCAACTAAGTCAAACATGCATTTAATATGGATTAAATAAAAGGTGCCGTTGTGTGAGTCCACATCTCGGCATGAAAAGGGCACTCAACCTGTGAGGGTATGCTAAGAGTATAAAACTATAACCTTCAACCTCCCTCACAACTTCAGAGTTTTGTTGCACCTCAAATATGAACTATCAGTTTGCACCATACACTATAATAATGTTTATAATGACTGAGCTTTAAGCTTCAGACATTTCCTAACATATTTTTGACACAATAGTTGGTACGCAATACATATAGATGCATAGTTAGCACATCTACTTGCTCTTTCAGAAATGCGCTTTTGGCTGGAGACAAAGAGGCATATCTTTTGTTTATATATCGAGTAATAACTGGATTTTGAGAATAGTGCTCGAACAAGTACTGATAATAGCAGTAGAATTTAGGGCGATTGCAAGATTTAAAATCTCTTACTTTGTTTACTCCCATGCAGATTGCCTATGTACAATGAGGTGGTGATTCCTGCCAATGCCGTGTCTAAAGTTATGGGTAAAAGCGGAGCGAACATTGATAACATTAGAAAGGTGTGTTTTCTTTCTCCTTTCTCATTCAATTAGCACTGATAATTATTGTAGCATTGATTTTTTCCCCCTTTATTTCTTTCTATTTAGCCTTGAATCATATCAAATTTGTTCTGAATTTGTTTTGTCTGTGACTCAGATATCTGGAGCCAATGTGGAGATTGTAGACTCAAAAACATCTCGCTCAGAACGGATAGCCTTGATTTCTGGCACTACCGAGCAGAAACGAGCAGCTGAGAACATGATTCAGTTATTCATCATGTCAACCTAAGAAGATAACTATTTTCACCAATACCAGAAGGTGATCTTTTGTGCTTTGCTGCGGTGCTACTTCTTGCTATCTCTTCTCCCTTACTCTCCGTAGGTATTTAACTCTGTGAACTGAGTGGGTCCTAGAGTTCCTTCTAGACTCTTGCTTGTTCCTCTGTCTTATCAAAATCGTAAAGAATCTGCTAATGGATTATCTTGGCATAGAGATATTCTCCTTATGTCAATGGTCTGGTTTTATTCTAGAAGTGGTAGGTTCACTCTGTTCCTACATTTCATGCCTCTCTAATTAGCATGGCCTTCATAGTTCTTGAGGTTTGCTGCTCTCTGACTGATTCATATTATCTTTTCGTGCTACTCTTTTTCACCGTGGATCGTGTTCAGATGGCCTTATTTGAAAACATTTACTGTCATAAATATGTGATTCTTATGTATCTTTTCATGCTGCTCTTTTTCGCCATGGATTGTCCTTCAGATGACTCATTCGAAAAGATTTACTCGCATAAGTATGTACCATTTGCACAAAATATTTGTGCTGGAATGGAGATTCCAAGACTTTTGTAGCTGACATTTCTGAAGCCGTAATTTAGAATTTCAGAACTATGCTGACATGATTCCAAATGCTTCTTCTTGTGTTTGGTTGTTCCACCTTATTTTGTGTGGGTTGTCCTATCCTACTTCGTCATTTATGGTGGTGTTTTGTATTTTAGGTTGAGCACCCGTCGGTCTAGATTTAGTTAGAATTAATCAGAATTTGATCAATGTTGGCTTCTTCCTTCTTGTAGTTTTGTCATGGAACTTGGTCATAAGAGCCTTTATCGAGCCTTTATCCCGAATTGTTCTCTACGTTTTCACTTTCACTTAGCATCTGCGCTGAATCTTACCCTTAACTCAGTGCCTCTGATATTTTCTAATTTGGGAAACTATGTACTTGTCTCCCAACACATTCATAAACCAACACGTTTAGTTTAGTAACATAACTTCGTGTATATGTAGTGGTAAAATTTTTGTTGACTGAGATGGAAATGAGTCAGCCTTAACAAAAAATCAGTTATTTTGTATTAGCCTATTTAATAGTGACAAACATAAGCTGGCCTTTGTGTATAGGGACATTAGACCATTTGCAGCTCTAAAATTTTGTTGTAATTATTATAACTAAGTGAGGCGCTTTAGCAAAATCTCATATATTGATATTTGGTAATGTGGATTGAGGGTCAGTTTTATGCTTTAATATTGTTTCTAGCTCTGTTTTGTTTCAATTTGGAACTGTGATGTTGAGTGGCCACGATCGTCCAACTTTGTTCATCATCAAATGGGCTTAGCTACGAACATTTCAAGATGTAGTTTGGATGTGATGAAGGCTTTTGATAACAGGGTTGTTTTCTTGTTATGAAATAGTGTGGGATGTGTAGAACCCCCAATGGAATGTGTTGATGAGATTGAGAAAATTGGTGCAGGTATGGATTTAATGTGGCAAATGTTGAGTCATCGATTGATCCAGATTCTGTAGCTTTGCTCTGATTCTTGTTGATTACGGGTTTTCTTTTGGATTTAGTACGAGAAAGGATCAAATGTTGACAGGATTTACACCCATTTGCGCGCCTTACAAGTCTTTTTTTTTTTTTTTTTTTTTTTTTTTTTGGCAAAGAGATCTCCGGGTTGCGCTTTCAACCTTGTAAGGAGTAATGCAAAACACCACCAAAAAAAAATAAATAAAAGCTCGTATGGAAACTTCACGACACATTTTTAAAAAAAATTGGGATTGAAACTTTCCTATTCTGGTGTTTGTTTTATAGAACAATTATTGGAAAACTTTTCCTATAAATACGGAAAGTGCTAAGTTTTAGGCGGAAAATAATTCCACTGCGAGCTTAGAATTGGGATTGGAAAATGTGGAAATGTGAAAATTATTAATTAAATATTGGTGAATTAAGGGCTGATTGGTGGACATGATTTTGGTTAAAAAATTTCATTTCCTGTTTTTTTTAATTGAAACAAACAATAAATTACAATTCCACTCAGATCCCACCCTCTGGTGCATGCCGAAACAATTACACAATAAAAAATAAAAAAAAAAAGAAAGGAAAAAAAAATATTTTCAAGAAATGCACGGAAAACTATAAAAATGTATATTTTGCACCTGAGTCCTCCCCTATGTTTTTAGTAAATGAAACAAATAGGCTCTTAGGGTGACTCTTCTTTTTTTTATTTTTAATGGGAAATTCAGAATCTGAGTAACACAACGGATATACCATTTATCCTACAATAGGGTTCATAAATTTATGTAGGAAAAGGTTCTCACATATTTGACATTAAGCTATCAACAAATGACAACTTCAACCTGATTATAGCAAAGTTTCTACGTAAAACTTTCTTAAAAACTCTCCCTCTCCCTCGTAAGCAACTTCGGCCAATTCTTCGATGAGGCTTGAATACAAACATAAGTTGTGACACGAGGAGCATTGCATTGACCGCCCAATTAATGCAAAGCTCACCAACTTTGGTTTTCTCACCCCCCCAAATTTCACTAATTTAGTGTAAGAGGAAAGCTTTGTATATATAATCAACACCAAAGGTTCAACCATCATCATCTCCCCTTACTTCCATCATCTCTTGAGCTCCATCATCCTTCAATCCTCCATGGATTCTGTTCTCTCTTCATCTCCTCTCTCAATGACCCTCTCGGCCGCCGCCGCCGCCCCAAGGGTCCAACCTAGCCAGCTCAATGCCATGGTAAAGCATTTCTTTGATTTTCATTGCGAAAATATGCAATCTTGAACAATTCAAATTTAAATCAAAATTTGCTATGTTTAATTATTTGCATGTTTCATCATAGAGCGTCTCTATGGTTAATGGGCTAAGGCTCCCACAAAGGATTCAACTCAAAGGAGTTACAAAGAGCTCCTCTCCCTTTTCAAGACGTTTCAAGTCAAAAATCTCATGCTCCATCGTAAGATTTATTCTATCGTGAAATTATCTCTTTAATTGCAAATACACGTCTAAGTGCTAACAAAATAGTTTGCGGGCTCAACCAGAGATTTATTGTAATTGTCTCTTTAATTGCAAATACATGTGTAAATGCTAATAAAGTAGTTTATAGGGTACAAGTGACTACATCCTCTAATACAAGGAGCGTATATGCAATTAATCATTTTCGAAAAAAAGAAAAAAAAAACCCTCAACAAGCTTTACTGATTGCATCATGCAGGCTCAGCCAGAGACTCTTGACATCGTTCAAAGCACCATCGCCAAACAACTATCCATCGATGAGACCACCGTGACTGCTCAGACCAAATTCGCCGATTTGGGGGCTGATTCACTCGATACAGTACGTAAAAACTTTACAAAACTTGCAATATGTTAGTATAATTATATATTTCGTAACTTTTTGATAAAAAAAAATTATGCATAGGTGGAGATTATGATGGCTTTGGAGGAGAAGTTCGGAGTGTCCATTGGAGAGGGCGGAGCTGAAAATGTTTCAACCGTTCAGGATGCTGCGGACTTGATCGAGAAAGTCAAGACCGAGGCTGCTTAATTTTTTGTTTTTTAAAAAAAAATCAATTTCTTTTTTTTTAAGCGGAGATGAAAAGAATGAACTCTGAATGAATGAGTTTGGAACTTGAATAAATGTTTTAATGTTCGTGAGAAGTTGTTTATTTCATTATTTGGAAGTATTTTTCTGAGACTGGTTTTAGTTTTAGTTTTTTTTTTAAAGAAGGAAAAATTGAAAAATCATCAAAATAAAAAACTCAAACAAAAAAAAAAGCGTGATCGCACATAACGGCAAAATTTTGCTAGAAAGACATTGAAAATTATCACCATTGCGTAGTAGCTTAGCAGTATATAATTACTACTGGCGTATGAAGAAGATTTGGAATTGATGTATGAATAGCTTCTAATGTAGATTTATTATATGACAACTCAAGGTTATGATACAACTGCGAACGGTATAAAAAGTTAAAAAGTAAATGTAGTAGGATAACCCATTGCGGATGCCATGCATTGTGTCCTCAGATAGTTTTTTACTCTTATGTAGGAGCTTCTTATAGCATCAAGCTTTGGTTTTTTTCTCTGATAAAGGAAAAAAAAACCATCCAATTATGATTTCCCAATTTGTCAATAGGAGCTATGCTCCTCCTTATTTTCTCATTGCTTTAGTGTGATTTTGTACTATATATTCATTCAACTTTAGCTTGGTCTCGCTTTATGTGTTATCAAAATGGTTCAGATTTCTCTTCCTCGGCTTACAAAATAATTTTAGTTTCTCTTCTCATAGAAAATTATGAAATATTGGAGGAAACTAATTTTTGAGCTTACAAAATAATTTTAGTTTCTCTTCTCATAGAAAATTATGAAATATTGGAGGAAACTAATTTTTGAGCTATATTTCGCTTTCTTCAAGAGAATTTAATTTCTCATACCATACGAAAACTATCCTGATTGTCTTTCTAGTATATAAAGAATCAACAAAACTCACTTATAAATCTATATGTATAATGAACAACAATTTTTCAAAACAAGATTACTTCTACCCCTTCAATGTCGATGTGGGGTAAACTCTAGCTAAGGTATAATGTTAAGTTTACTCTTTAATATCCTCATGGAATTAATATCAATAATTTAAGGAAGGGAGTATAGCTAAGAAATGTGATCATAAAGATAAAATTAAGTTATCGTGAGCAATTCAAGTTGGTGGTTATTTTTAAATTTGAAACGGTTAATAATTTATATCAAGATGACATAAGTTTTTTTTGACTGTTTATTGATGGTTCAACTTTTTTTCGGAGGATAAGGTTCAACTTCCATCTTGATCATCATATTTACAAGTTTAAACAACTAAATTTCTTTTACTGTCTAAATCCCAACATTTACTATTAACAAAATATCTTATTGATATAAATTACTAGCAAAGTAAGGATGTGTTTACCTGATTTTGCTGCCTAAGAGCATGTCTGGTACCATACTTATTTTCACTTATAAGTAATGTTTTTACTTATAAGGTGTCAATATCATATTTTGTAAGGGTTCACTTATTACTTTTTAACTTATTTTAATGCTAAAGAGCAAACTAAGTTAGGATTTTCCAACTTATTTTTAGCCACTTATAAATAGATTTACTCATTGATGTTAAAAGGCTATCTTGCCCTCTCACAAAATAATTAAAAATAAGTAATAAGTAACTTATAAGGAATCATAAAATAATTATTAGCCAAACATGCCCTAAGAAATATTTATAAAATAAAGGTATTTTTCTTGGAAACCACCTTAAAAATAGGGACATTATATAGAAGCGCCTTTCATTTTCCATTTATACGTAAACCACATTTAAAATAATTTACGTTCCAATCAACCACCTCCCAATCAAATTTTCCTTTGAAACCCAAAATATCATTAAAACTCACATTTAAGACGCATGACTTAATTTGTTATTGTTTAGATGTAGTTATGATTCAAGTCATGTACTTTAAATGTGTAATTTTTAACTTATTTTTAGTTTTTAGTGAAAATTTGACTAGGAGGTGGTTGATTGGAATGAAAACTTAGATAACTAAGTGGGGTGAATATTTCTTTAAGGAAAGTGATATTCAGCCTCAGATTTTATCTCCTTATTATTATTATTATTACTAATATCCCCAAATAGTAGATGTAGTAGGATAACCCATTTCGGATGCAATGAACTGTGTCCTTCTCATATAGTGTTTTTACTCTTATGTAGGAGGTTCTTGTAAGCTATGGTTTTTTCTCTGATAAAAAAAAAGTCATCCAGTTATGATTTCTTTTTTTAAAAAACAGAATGTTGACCATTATTATTCTGAAAATTATACAATTTCAACATAATTATATATAAACAACAAAATATTAATGGTGTATCAAATTTTTTCCCAATTTGTCAATAGGAACTACAGCCCCTCTTTATTTCTCGTGGGTACAGTGTGATTTTGTACTATATACTCATGCAATTTTAGTTTAGTCTCACTTTATGTGTTACCAAAATTTCACCCATCGTATGTGATCTAGATCGTTGGGAGGTTCTAATATAGCTCAACGGTCTTGGATTCGATTTCAAGTTGGGTTATAAAAAAAGTTTGTTTAGATTTCTCTTCATCTACTTACAAAATAGTTTTTGCAGAGTGTTCATCGATGATTCAACTTCCTTTTTTTTTTTTGGAATAAAGGTTCAATTTCCACCTTCATCGTCATATTTATAAGTTCAAACAACTAAATAATTTCTTTGACTATACGAATCATAACATTTACTATTTAGGAAATATCTTCTTGACACAAATTACTAGCAAAGTAAGTTAGGATTATCCAGCTTATTTTTAGCCACTTATTACTCATTTTAACTTATTTTGCTGCCTAAGAGTAAAGTAAGTTGGGCTTCTCTAACTTATTTTTTAGCCACTTATAAGTAGATTTAGTTATTGATGTTAAAAGACTATCTTGCCCTCTAATAAAATAAGTATAAGTAACTTAGAAGGAATCACGAAATAAGTGTAGGGTCGAAAAAATGTTTATTGATTGAATGAAATTGTTACAATCAAATTTTCCCGATTACAGAGGAAGAGGAGATTGATTTGACTTCTCTTTTGTATGGGTTCTTGGTGGCGAGAGGATGCTTCACTCGATGCTCGAGTCGAGATTGCTTCCCGTTGACGATCAGACCGAAGCTGCGGATGATCTAGAGGTTGTTGAAGAGGTTCTTGATCTCTCCCCTGCGCAGGTGCTTGATTTTCCAAGAGTTCTCTAACTTTTTTGTTTCACCCGAGCCCCCTTTCTTCGTTGGGCTTTCAACT
This sequence comes from Asparagus setaceus, assembly GCA_012295165.1. Classification (NCBI taxonomy): domain Eukaryota; kingdom Viridiplantae; phylum Streptophyta; class Magnoliopsida; order Asparagales; family Asparagaceae; genus Asparagus; species Asparagus setaceus. The sequence goes on along the minus strand of CM022709.1, from coordinate 1,580,030 downwards.
ATTTATATGGGCTTAAGGGGTGTAACTGACCCCTATTGTCACTCTCATATGAGGGTTAATGACCCTCCCATCGTGCGAGCGGTCAAGCGCCAGTGCGTGTTCGACAATGGCCTCGTGTTTGCTACGATGGCGGCCGGCTGCGGTGATTGTCGGTACTTTCTGATGCTTGGCGGCAGCTGCGTGGCAGCGAACCTCGTCGGACCAGCGATGCGGGCGAGCCTCGTCCCATGACTGCTGAGCCTCGTTTCTCGTGCGAACCTCGTGTTGAGGTCGAGCCTCGCCTCTTGAGCAAGTCTTGTTCCGAAGCTTGCATTGGTCTAGCTTCGGTTGAGTGTTGAGGTTCACTGCTATAGGCGAACCTCGGTTGAATGCTGAGGTTGAAGAGGTTGAATGTCGAGGTTCACTGCCGTAGGCGAACCTCGGTTGAATGTCGAGGCTCACTGCTGTAGGCGAACCTCGGTTGAATGTCGAGGTTCACCGCCGTAGCGAACCTCGGTTGAATGTCGAGGTTCACCGCCGTAGGCGAACCTCGGTTGAATGTCGAGCCTCGCTGCTTGGCGAGCCTCATCTGGATGTCGAGCCTCGCTGCTTGGCGAGCCTGCTCAATGTCGAGCTCGCCGCTTGGCGAGCCTCGCTCAATGTCGAGCTCGCCGCTGGCGAGCCTCATTCGATGTCGAGCCTCGCCGCTGGCGAGCCTCGCTCGAATGTCGAGCTCGCCGCTGGCGAGCCTCGCTCAATGTCGAGCCTCATCCGAATGTCGAGCCTGTTGCTTGGCGAGCCTCGTCTGAATGTCGAGCCTCGCTGTCGATCCTCGGCTTGGCGAGCCTCGTCGAATGTCGAGCCTCGCTGCTTGGCGAGCCTCGTCTGAATGTCGAGCCTCGCTGCTTGGCGAGCCTCATCTTTAGGCGGGCCTGACTTCACTCGGATGGACCCCTAAGCTCTTTTGCTCATTCCGAGTTGCTGTGTAAGGATTAAGGCAATTTTTACTGCCTACAATAAGTATTAGCCATACATGCCCTAAGAAATACTTATAAATAAAAGGTTTTTTTTCCCCTGGAAACCACCTTAAAATAGGGTTATATACAAAAACCACATTTAATTTTCAATTAATACGTAAACCACATTTAAAATAATTTTTGTTCCTATCAACCACCACCCAGATAACATTTTTACTAAAAATCCAAAAATACCCTTAAAATTTACACTCAAGACACGTGACTCAATTTGTTAATGTTTAGATATTGTTGTGATACAGTCACGTACCTTAAACGTGCAGTTTTTAAGCTTATTTTCGGCTTTTTAGTGAAAAGTTGACTAGGAGGTAGTTGATTGGAGCAAAACTCACTTTAAAGATGGTTTACGTATAAATTAAAAATAAAAAGTGGTTTTTTTTTCAATGGCCTATTTTTAAGGCAGTTTCTAGGAAAAGAAAAACCTAAAATAAACAAGGATTATTGTGCACAAATATAGATAGGGTGGGAGCTGTGATTCACCCGGCCCATTTGTATCCAGGCCGAGTCCACTTATTCGACCCGTCCAAGTCTCGGTTGACAAATACCAGAATTGGCCTAATTAAAATGTTGCTCGTTTGGTAAATATCAAGGATAGTATGCCCCTATTTTAATGTGGACCACTAGTGATAAAGATATTCGGCTCAAAAGCTATGGTGTAGATTATTTGTTTTTTTTTTACTTTTCGGAAAAGGAAAAAAAAAAATTGCTTCCATTTCTCTAGCTTTTGGGCTTTGGCCCGTGCGATATGGACCAACTCATTATTGTCACCACTCCATTTTGTGTTTGGACACGTTTAATGTACACGCACTCACACGATACGATATTGACAATGCGTGATTCTTACAATCATGAATCACCCTAGGATTGTAAGAGAGATAGGACACAAGTTGTATATGCTTTATTTATCACGTTAAAAACAATCCAGATATGGGATAGTATCAATTTATACGGATCTTTTGACCATTAATATACAACATATGATATTTTTCCAACGAGGGCGTTATGAATAGTTTAAGAAGAGTAGGTATTTGCTAAATTTGAGATATTCCGCATGCCCTGCACCAAATTAACACAAAGAAAAATATAAACATGTCTCATTAATTTATTTAGTATTAATGCACTAATCTCTAGACTTTCTGATATATATTTCATCAAGGGCTTTTTCCCTGATAAAAATCACATTTAAAACATGGTCATTCTATAGAAACCACTTTTCATTTTTAATTTATTCATAAACTAATTTCAAAGTTGCTTCTTTTTTTTTTTTTTTGCAATCAACCAGCTGGGGGCCACTTTTTAGTTAAGATTTTTTGGTAATTGAGTCCACCTAACCTCAATTAAGGATCATCTTTAGGAAAACCAAAAAAGCTTATATATAAGAAATATTTTAAAGATAGTTTATATATAAATTAAAAATAAAAGTAATTTCTACGGAATGAAAAAACCCTTTCATTAACCTAAAATTTGTGAACTTTTTGATCTATTAATGATCATTGAATGTAGATGTCACTACACTATTCTTAGATTCAACTCCCTCCTTTCATGGTGTACATCCTCAACGTACTAAAACTTTGTCCTATATTCCCCCAAATCGCTTTATGTCATTAATCCAATAAAAGCTGGAATGAGCTGCATGCATATTGAAATTGAGTCAGCCTGCAACTCTAATAAAAAGCTGAAACTAGCTGTCAGTTGCTCAGATTCATGAACTACTATTCCTCCCACCTACAAAATTCAGGACCCCTGAATCCTCAAGTTGCATGATATTTGGCTTTTTTTTTTTTATTATTCCGTCTTACTAAACTTCAAGAACCTACTTTAAAAAAATGAATGAATCTGTCCAAATTGTTCATTGTACACACGAAGAAGTGACCCAATCAGGGGCCCACCTTAATAGCTACTGGGCCAAGTTGTGTGGGCCAGCTCAGTGAAGGTGTGGATTAAGGCAACCGACAGCTCAACAGGGCTCTCAACTTGAACCAAATTGCGCATACCACGAATGGAAAAAAAAATCATATAGGATGTGTAAAGGAAAGCTTTGTAATTGTTCCACTATCATTTTTAAAGCGTGTTATTATATTGTTTTTTATATTATTTGAACTGTTTCGTTAATTTATTTTCAAGGGTAACTTACTTGTTTGTGCTAATTTAAGATGAATAGTGGGACATGTCACCCTTCTTCCGATATATATGGTTTTCTGTATCAAATATTATCTAGTATTTTTCTTGATTAGGAATGAAAAAAAATATAAGTTGAATGTAATACAAGCTGACAGTAATGTGTGCATTAAAATTCGCAGTAAACCAGATATCTCTCTCCATCTCAATTTTCTATACAAGGTCATTTATAATTTTTTTTTTCTTTTTTCCCCCACCTTTAGAAATGGTCTCTGTGGGCCCAAAGGAGGGTCCACTTACAACTCCCGCACTTCTATTGGCGGCTGATTGGGCCCGCGGGCTCCACAATGATAAAGGAGTGGGCTTATATTGGGTTTTTGGGTCTGCTTTAGGAGGTGGGGCCTCTTCGCTCGTCGTCAGATTAGAACCCAATGGAAGATTTCACCAAATTGCCAATCTCTACAGTGTAGAGGACCTTTTAAGAAAATTATGTACTTGACAAGTAACTCTCACGATGAAATAGATTCTTGTTTGATTAATTACCATCCACATCTCTCTACAGTAGGATCCTTTAGACTTTTCTCACCAAATGCGGAAAATAAAGTGGGAGGCAGTGGTCCTAAGGAACTGCTTTCTTAACCTGTTCCATCAATCTGTAATCCCATTATCACGGGTCAAATAAAAGAGAGATACCAAATTTACTGCTTATGGTCCACACTATGTGAATGTAATGGTCAAATGATTTTGACAGAAAACAACAGCAAAACTTCCCAAAAGAAAGAAAATATGTATGATGTATTGTGTTAAGAAATCTATTTATTGGGTATTGCATGAGAAAAAGCAGGTGACTATATTGGTGATGAGTTATACAAACTTTTTTCGCAGCTAATCGATACGTATGTAGCTCAACTTCAATCTGCCAACAATAAATTGTCTTATGTATTTTTGAAAAATCAATGAGTGTGGTTGATTATAAGAAAATATTTTTTTTAAAAAATCATTTTAGGTAGATTAGTTTGGTCATTTTATGAGATTGAGCTCGCTAGAATACCCAACCATTTTCACAACTGTTTTAGATATAACTCACGATAATGCGGTGCTCGATAATACATATTACTACAATATACATGTTTATCAAAAGGAAAAATTATTATGCACAATAAGCCTCATGTGCCGGCTTATTGACTTTGGCACTGTCTTTGGCATGACCAAGTTCTCATGTGAAAAGGTCTCTCCCCAACCCATATTTTTCTCATATCTCTAAAATACTTTTTATCTTCTTCGTCCTCTCTTCCTTCCTCCTCTTGTATTCTCTCTTTCTCCACGCCACCTCCTCTCTTCCTCTCTTCTCCCCTACCATCATCCTCCTCCTCCATGCCACCCCCGCTCTCCTCTTTTTTCCGCTCACCCTCCTCCCTCTATACTTCTTCATCAAACTTTATTCTCATCGCTTCTCTTTTCTCCATTCTTACTCCATCATCGTCCCTTTTTTTTTAGCTTCCCCCATCCTTGCTCCTCCGCTCATCCACCTCCGTCTTCTCTCCTCTAACCCATCTCTAGTCACCTTTCTTCCCCTCCCTCATCTTTCATTTTATTTTCACCCTTCTCTTTCTTCCTCCGTTTTTATTTTCTCATTCTTTCCTAATCGTCGTCTCATCTCTTAAACATGTATGCCTCATTTCTTAAAGCCGTATTCATTGGATAAAATAACCATTTTCTAAAGTCACACCGAAGTTAATACTTAACAGGTAAAGTTAACATCTAAACTTTACAGTTAACATCTAACAACTAAAATTGACATGAGGTCTAAACTTAACAGTGAGGTTTAAAGTTAACATCTAACAATAAAAGTTAACACGTGAGGTCTAAGGTTAACATATCAGGTATAAAGTTAACGTCTTAACTTTTGAAATTAGTATAAAAGTTTTAAAATTGTTAGATGTTAACTTTAGACCCTGCATGTTACCTTTAATTGTTATATCGTAATTGTAAGTCTTATATGTTAACTTTACCTGTCAAGTATTATTTTCGGTGCGACTTTAAAAGATGATCATTCTAGTCAAACAAGATAATTTTGAGCGATGCAGTAGTGGTGGGAGAAGGAAGATAACAGATGATTGAGAAAAGATGAAAATGACGAAGAAATTGTGGTGGCGGAAAGACAAAAATAGTTGAAAAAAGATGTCGTGTTTGTACAATGACGGAGGTAGTGTTTTTTTAGCCTCCCCCATCCTTCCTTCAAGTCCCTCGTTCTAGTCAAGGAAATCGAACATCATTTAATATCTCAAGCAATTCCGAGAGAAATATGTTGTGCTTGTACAATGATTTAATGATGGCAATTGTATAATTCTTTGGGTTAATCAATGTACATCTTAGTGACAATGTCCTTTTATTCTTCAACGGTCCAAGCTGTTCAAAGACATAGAAGATCTTTTCATTGAGCCAAGCAATGATGACCTCTTGAAAGTTGGAACTGCCAAATGCATTAACTAGTGAAAGGCATAACTTTGCTTCATTGCTTGTCATTGAACTGTGACTCGATTTGGACGGAAGTTCAAAATATCATTATGGATTTGGCTCCTAATGACGCATTTGAAAAAGACATCTCAATTAACACTAATTAACCAAGAAATTTAATAAGGAAAAGGGAAATGTCGCAAATTTCTATTGGTAGTTTTGCATCCAATTCCACACACTTTTCCTTTCTTCTCTTTTCATGAGAGACTAGTAGTAACGTAAACTCACAGCGAAGAGAAGCGTTTTGGATAGATTTCATAGAAAAGTAAACTCACAAACTGCCTTATGAAATTTTCCTTTAATGTCATAGATAATATTTCGATCACATAAATTTCACTTAAAAAAATTTAACCATCAAGAAAAAGAAACACCGAACAAGAAAAGCTAAAAACAATCATAAATAATCCATTAAAATGTCTACAAGCACAATAGCCTCTCACTCACTCAAACCCTTAAAGAGCTCTCAAAATTTTGGACAATCTTCAGTCAAAAAATTGAATAACTCAAGGAGAGAAGACTTGAATACGCTCACAATAACAAGGCTCTAAGCAGCTGAAATCTCAGCATCCCTCGATGAAACATCATGCTTGGATGAAACCTTTTGTTTCCTCCCATTTCTTCTCTTGCTGTTGCTGCCGTTGCTTCCTCCTCCTCCTCCTCCTCCTCTTCCCTTTGACGATTGCCCCGAATCGTTTGTCTGTAAATTGCATTGATATTCAAATTAATGTGAACGCATAACAAATTTATACCTGACAACGATTCATTAAGAAATAAATTTCTTCATTAATTTCAATCAGCGCCCCTAAATATTTTTTTCGAAAAACCAGCTCAGAATCGAACTCAGGATCATGACAGCCATATTGGAACCTCTCAACCGTCTTAGATCACCCGCAACAGGCAGAACACTTATTAGACTTGGAGAACTAATTTTAAAAGGTTTTTTTCTCATAGACTATCATCTTTAAAATGGGGTCATTCTATAAAAATCGCATTTGATTGTCAATTAATAAATAAACCACCTCTAAAGTGTTTTTAATTGCAATTAACCATCTAAGCGCACTTTCAGTTATGTTTTTTTCCGGTATTTGACCCCATCTAACCTCGATTAAGGATCAACTCAATAATATACATGGTATTTCACAACTAGTTGCTACCGTAAAATATAAAAAAAATTGATTTAAAAGTGAGTCCAAATGGTTAATTGTAATAAAATCACTTCTAAGATAATTCATATATAAATTAAAAATAAAATATAATTTCTATAGAATTGCCCTGTTTTAAAGGTGGGTACTATTTAAAAACCCAATTTCAAAATATGAAGATTTGAGACTAATTTCAAAACGCTCAAAACGATTTGGAAACTAATTTTAAAATATGAAGATTTTAGAGACTAATATAAAAATATGAAAGATGTGGGGGACTAACATCGAATAAACCCAAACAAAAATAAAAGAGCCTCTCACCCCAAAGCAAAACGAGCCCGAACCGGAGTCGAACCCCCCGTTACCGGTTTGAACCGAGCCCATCGCCGAATTATCGCGCTTATTATTTCCGTTACCAAAGGGTTGACCCGACGATGACGCGGATCGACCGTAGCCGTTAGTTTTATAAGACGAGCCGGGCCCACCGTCCATATCAGATTGAAACATGTCCACGAACAGCTGCTGTAGCTCCTCGAAGCTTTCGTGGCCGTCTTCCTAAAAATCAACGGCCCAGATTCACTCATCACGTAATTTTCGCAATAAAGCCTAGAAAGTTTTGCAAATTGCTTACGCTTTGTTTCGTTTGGCTCATCATCTGCGCCATTTCGCCCAGGAAGTCCCCCATGCCCTGTGAACGGTAAATTGGGAAAATTAGTCGGGGTGAATCGTTAAAAAAGCAACGGTTTCCGTTAGTTTCGCCGTTAAGAGTGGGCTCACGTTTTCGTCATCGTCGCTATCGTAGACCCCAACGTCGTACAAGAATCTCTTGTTGGAGTCAGAGAGAACTGCCAAAAAAACAACTTTTCAGGCAACATAGCAATATTTGATAATTATTTTTAAAAAAAAAACAAAAAGGGTGAAATCTTAATTAAATTTTGTAAAAAGAAAAATTAAATACCAGAGTAAGCCTCTTGTATTGCTTGGAATTTTTCTTTGGCTTCTTCCACGAACTTGGAATTCCCCGAAGCAGAGCAACGATCAGGATGCCATCTCTGAAAAAAATAAAATAAAGTATTTAATAAACTAAATTTCCAAAAAAATTTATTATGTAAATAAAACAGCAAAACAAATTACCTGTTTCCCCATTAAAATCAATCAAATTTCCCGCAAAATCCCCACAAAAAATAAAAAAATTCAAAAAAAAGCCAACAACCCAACTAAAAAAATCCCACCTTTAGCAAAAATCAACCAAGTAGATTTGTTACCATAGCAAGCTTCTTGTAAGAATTCCTGAGCTCAGCATCGGAGCACTCCTTGTTCAATCCCAACACCGCGTAAAAATCGCCGTTCCTCTCTCCTCCTCCTCCGTTAGCCATGAGGGATCAGGCCCAATTACCACAAACAGACAAACACAGAGAAATGGGCTGAAAACAGAAGAGGGGGGGTTATTTATTTACGATACGGAAGAGGATGAGGATGAGGCTACATGCTTTTGAGTTTGGAACACGTAAACGCTGAGGAGATCTCGCGAGAAGAGGAGAACGGAGAGAGAGAGAGCCTGAAGAAGGCTCCAGAAGTAGGAGTCCTATAATTTGGGTTCGTGTTAATAACCACGGGTTTGGGGTATTTGAGCGGTGCGGTTACCGCACTGATTATGATAGTGGGTGACGGGTTGGATCCGTATGTGACGAGTAGACCCGTTAAGTGAAACCGGGTCGGGCGTAAAATTAAGGGGTTGGTTGCACATATATCCCTACAGGATCGCACTGTAATAGCCAGTACTTTTTTAAGTTTGAATTTAGTAGATACACATATACATTTACCGAGTGGTTTTTTTTATTACTCTTTTACCTTCAAGGAAGCCTGATATATTTCTCTTTGGTGTATCTCCCAATTTTTGAGTGAATCCTGATGAGTAACATAGGACGATAACGCAGCATGTCTACGTCGCGTTAATATTTTTCAAAAGAAAAACACTGAGTAAGTGATTATATTAATAGTGCATAAAACCATCCCTCCTCTTACAACGATTAACACACAAGTTAGGGGGGAAAAGGAGAACATAATAGACGCATTAAACTTATGCAATTCCAATCATAAAAATAGTACGAAATTGAATAAAAATAAATAAGCTTGTAGATGATAAAGTAGTGCTTAATTTATATTAAAAAAAGTACGATGACTAATTTGATATAATTAATCATATTTGCTACCGACAAAAACACCATGCTCATTGTTTAGTTTTTAACAATTAGCTCAGATTAAATAATATTAAAAAAATACGCAGGCTATGAAAGCTCCCAGCACAATTAATTCTTTGTTAACTTATACTAAAAAAAGTAATATCAAGCCATGTTGCCACTCTAATTGAAGCATACATTAAACTACTTAACTCTTTTAAATATTCTGATCAGACAAAACCAACACTTGTATTTTTAACTTCAGCGAGCTAAAAATTAACATTATAATTCGGATTTCATCAAAGCAAACATTCAATTAATTTCGGGCTCTAGCATCTGAATCCGAATATTATGTAATTAGTGGAACATATTTCTTATTGGTTATCATACACAACCCGAATCCGCATTAGCCCTTTAGCTGCACAACAACCAACACAACATATAATTGTAACACCGGATGCGGTAACTATCATTACCCTCACCGGTGGTATCCACACCCTACACAATTTGCCACAAGTTGCAGCCGTACGATCCAAAGGGAAGTAGGCGGTCCAGATTGATTTATGAGCAGATATTTTTTATATTCCTCTCCAGAAAGTTCTCTGCCGGTCTCATCCTACGGCATTATTAACATAAAAACAGGTGGGGCCTACTCGAACAATGGGCCTGACGTTGGTCGTATTTACGAGTTTGCCCCCACGTGGAGTCAGCGACAACATGGCGCTTAACGTGAGCCTGCAAGTTGCGGCATTTCCTTATTAAGTAAAAACTACGATGGGGGTGGTGACGTGGAGCTTGATATTTTATCTACTTTTGGCGAGGGCACACGATAAAGTTAGCCGGAGGAACGATTTAAGTTAAGATGAGAATATGACGTTTTGTTTCTTTATTGGTTTAATTATTTAATAATTTAAATCAGCGAATGGATCTTATTTGCTCCCGAAAATTGGAAATGAAGCTTCAATAAAGAGATTACGATTGCTTAATTCGTCACCTAGTCAGCGGTGTCGCCAGAAATTCATATTGATGGTGTCACAATAATTTTTCTCTCATATGCAATATATTAAGAATAAGGATATTTATGAGCTGCAAAAGCTATATTTAACTAAATAAAACTACCATTGCCCTATACGTGCCTTTGTATTTTGAAATCATTGTATTATAGTCTCATTCGAAATACGACAAAATATATTATTTTCAATGTAAGTTACTTAATTGTCATTTATCTATTGATTTCCATTAGATTTCGCAGACGATTCGTTTCACCAACCTGCAAGTGGGACCCACACACATCTATTTCTTTATATTTTCTTTTATAAATGATGCTAAGTTGCTAAAAATTAATGAGATTTGGGTTAGGGCCATTTAAGATTTGGCCCATCAATAATAAATCACAGATGGGTCACTACCCATTACTTTATTTTGTCGTGAGTTCACTATTGGGTCCAATACTTCTATATACTTAGGAGTTGTTTTGCTAGAGGGTGATGTCACTTGACACCACCCTATTTGAGGTACCTCTGCCTTTGCATGTAGCACAATATATAGGAAAGGATTAAACACAATTCAGTATCTTTAAGGTATGATATAATTACGCAAGTGACTCTAAAGTTTGAATATCTACATGAGTAACCTGCTCATCACCTGGACTCCAGGATAGCCATTGTAGTTACAATTTGTAATCTCAAAGCTTCTTGTGTAGATACACAAGCTTAAAGGGTTGTCCTTATAGTACACCATACCTAATAGTATTGGATTGTAATTAATCCTATAGGAAAACTATTGAATGGACCTAGGATGAATATGGTACAATTTTTTTTATTACTTTTTCTATAAGCAATAAAATGATGATGTTTCATAAAAATACATTTACATGCTTATTGAAATTGATACCTTTCTTAAAGGGTTGGTTTTAAAAATAATATGCAGGTGCTTTTAATAGCAGCTATCGGTTTTACGTTTTAGATCGTGTATAGATTACATAACTTTTGCGAATAATACCAAAATTAGTCCAGAAATACTGGACTTTCCATATAGATGGTAAAGAATTATAAACTATTATTAAGTGATTCCCATATGCTGCTTTCCATACATACAAAAGGTCAGTTGAAAAAGATATGTATTATAATATTATTTTTCAAAATCATTGGAAAAATTCCCTTTGCCATCTTCTGTTGGACACCAAAAATGCACATCAAATAATATAAAATTCCAGGCATTCCCTTTAATGGGAAAGTTCGTAGATTCTTTGTTTTTTCCGGGGCATATCTTACATACAAAGGTTGGGCCTTTTGCTGACAAATATTATGTGGGCTGGTTCCAAGTTTAGTAGATGGACTCGGATTCTAACATTACATTGCCCATTAAGTAACCCAGAAACGACATTTATACAAGACCACCTTAAGGCTCCGTAGGAATTATATCCTTGCATGTAAAGGCCCAACTTCGGTTGTATCCTAAAATAATTTTTTGTTCAAAGGAAATTCTTGCTCAAGCAATTATTAAGACATGTACGTTGTATCTCAGCATGGAAACTTGTCATGGACTGCTAAATTTTAATGGAGCAAAAGAAAATTACTACACTCGCATGAAATATAAGGGGCTGTTTTGGGTGGTGTAATACTGTAGCTATCAGACTTCTACAGTATTATATAAAAAAACAGTGTTTGTTTAGGCAAAGTGGGATCTGATATGGCAAATAAAAAACTGAGTTGGCAGCCTCTTGTTAATTCCCAGCAAGAGGAGCTGTTTTAGGGGTGTAGCCGGCAGACCTAGGTAAACCAGTCATTTTAGAATTACTGTAGCATCCAGCGCGGGTTACCAAAAAAGAGCCAAACAAGCCCTAAACAAAACAAATCCCATGAAAAAGTCAGAGCATTTTTAACACCATTACATTAATTAGTAAAAAAGAAAATAAGATTGTATACTTTAAGCATTGAGGTGGCATTGCTCCGTACTGTTAATAGTGGACTGATATTATTTACGTTATCGGGTTTGGTTAGGGTTAGGTAATAGATCCACATCAACGTCTTGAATATAGGCAAAGCTCCGTAAAATGAAAGGAGTCCAAGTTATAGTAAAATTTGCATGACCAAGCCAGTTTATTTACTTGTTTATTTTGATTTTTAGATTATGAAGTAGTAGGTTGTGAATTCTAGATTCAGATTTGCTTTCTTATTGGATACAGGTGAGAATTTTTTAGGATATATAACCCAAACCCGCTCAGTGATATACAAAGAGAGGCAGACAATCTTAGTGATATACAAAGAGAGCCAGACAATTCTCTCCTTTAGGATATTTCGCAGGATGATATTACTTAATTAATTGATAATATGATTTGCTTGAGTACAAGCTATTAAGTCTTTAAAGATTTTTTTCTCGAGATTGTCTTTATCATAGTTGTTCTAACCTTCTTGTATTGGGAACCGCGGTGGCTCGAATGGCTGGAAGGTTCCGACAAAACTCTCAATTTCTTGAGTTCGACTCTCGTTTTTTTTTAAAGAAAAAAATGGAGGTTCCCTTGAAACGGATCGAATAAAATTCAACCCAAATCCGACCCGTTGCCGCCTTTAGATTGCATCCATGTCACATAAATCTCCTGATGTTGGATCAAACTCACACAATATCTCAAATCCATCAACATCAAAAAGGTGAACACCGTACCAATAAAGGACATACCAAACCTCTAATAAGTCATTTCCTATATAATCCAACATTAAAACATCGACCAAAAACTAAACACTAGTCCACTGACAAGCTTTTAGCCCATATGGGACTAAAACCTAGCAAGCTAATCAAAGGAGGATGCAGAAACCGGACCCGGGCCAAGAAGGGCTACGTACCCGTTTGCGTCGGGTACGGGTCGGATTCGAAGCGGTTTATGATCAAGGCAAGTTCACTTAACGATGCCGATATTTCGGAATATCTTGAGGAATCAAAGAGAGAGTATGGTTTTAGTAATGTTGGAGTGTTGAAGATACCTTGTGATGTAAAGAGGTTTGAGGAGAGGATGGTAACTGAGAGTGGGAGTCAATCTTTGAGGATAATTATAGTAGGGAGGTGATTATGTGTGTGTTTAATTTCTTCGAGTCTCTCAAGTAATTAATACATATTTTGATTTTTCTTCTTCTATCTATTTTCCCCCTCTTTCCATTTTCTGTTTTTTCTTTTTTTTTTCACAAAAACAATACCTAATTAAGATCATAAGTTTAATGACAGTTATTTTCTATTGTCTGAGTTTCCCCTTTTTCTTTTGAGGTTTGCTTCGGTGCTCATAAATTAGGATTTTAAAAAAAATTTAAATAGGTTAAAGAATAAAAATGGTTAGAAAAGTAACAAGGGCACTTTTGTCTTTCTATATTTCCATTTAATTTATTTTCTTTCCTAATTATCATCTTCTAAAAAACTGTTTCTTTCCTAATCTTTTTGCTCTGCTCTGAAAACGCGAAATCTGTTTTCGCATGTTTCTCCTAAGAGTCTGTTTGTTTGCATGGAAATAAATATGAAGTAAGTGAAGTAGATAGGTGCAAATTCTGCTACTTCCAAGAAGAAAAATATGTTTGTTTCTCTGTAAAAACTACTTCCGGTACTTCCTTAGAAGCTGACGTGGCACCTACATGTCATCTCTACTTCTTGAATCTTTTTCCTCTCCTCAAGGCTTGGAAGTACCTCGGAAGTAGATGAAATTGAGTCAATTTAGGAATAAAATTAATTTTGTTATTATATGGATATTCTCATACTCTAAATAAAATCCCGAAAGATCATCTCTCTCTCTCTTCCTAACAATATTTATAATTGCTACCAAACAAAAAATGTTAATGAAGTGGAAAAAACATTATTTCCTCTACTTTTAAAAATTTATAAACCAAACAAAAAAAAGTAGTACTTCCGCTACTTCCTACTTCATAATTTCAGAAGTAATAGATTTGATTTACTTCTTACATCTAATATTTCCTATCAACCAAACAGGCCCTAAGATTGGTCAGATTGACAAAGAGGCACCATAGGAGCTCCCATTCTTCTCTTTTACCTATGAAGAAGAACAAATCTTCCTCCTTCAAATCCTCACTCAAATTTTCCATACCATTAACACTTTCACCCATAAAAACATTCACTAAACAATCTATATAACTCGATCGTCTTAATTAAAATTATGGGTAAATGAAATATTGGAATTCAATCAAAGGATGATCGAGAAAGCACTTCTTAGATCTCAACATCAGAGACAGATCGAGTAAATGGTTCGTCGCTCAGTAAAAATTATATCTAATGGAAGATTATGGTTTATTTCTACATGAGATGCCAAAAAAATTTTATTAATGGCCTTAGTGATTACTTTTTTGATGTGCTGTGGATCAGATACTATGCTAACTTCTTTAGGACTTGGCATCTTGGTTCGAGCTCAACATCCTTGAAGAAGCCCACGGTAAAAAAAAAAAGTAGGAAATCAGAGATAGACGTAATAACTAACCCTAATCTTTACATAAATTACGAAAATAACAGTGGGACTCTGAGTAACTGCCATCGCGAAATAGTTGGGAAATAGAGAGCAAAACCTTCGGGTTTTATTTACGTAATGTGCCATCCAAACTCGAAAATATTATTTTGGGAGCATAGAAGCTGTCGGCTTTTCTTTTTTGGGATCTTTTGAAAAAACTTGAGATGTTATTGCTCAAAAGGATTTTTAATCTAGGAAGGAAATGGGCCAAGTGAGCTTATTAAAGGCTCTCTTTTGCCTTGATGGATTGCAATTAGATTCTGTATTCAAGAGGAGGCCAAGTGGGCTTAATAAGCATACTTTAGGGCTTTATCAGGTAACCGCAATAGGAGGCAGGAGCTAGCCCACCCAATTTTGAAGGGCTCAAAATCTTATATATTCTTGTAGAGTTCAGAGAAACTTAAAAAAAATCAGAAGACAAGTGAGGTTTTTGAGAAGTAAATTACTAGGAAAGAAAGAAGCAAAAAATTAACAAAGAAAACCGAAAAAAGAAATAAACACTGAAATAGGTCGACTTTCTCATGCCTTTTTTATCACACAATAAGCCTAACATGCCTATTCATATTACAAAAATATACTTATTACAAAGGAAATATGGATATATCATTTTTAAAACAAAGTCAGGCAATGGATATATCACTTTATTGGTGTATGATAAAGAAGAACCATAGGTGCACTAAAATTACACTTAAAAAATACTTAAAATTGCTATTTAACTTATGTATTTGGTTACAATTACAGCTGCGCTTATAACTTGTTAGCAATTGTTTTATTTATTTTGATAATTATAAACGAGCAATTGTGGTTATAATTTTTGACTAAACAAAAGTCTAGGAAACTCTTATGTATAATATCTACATTGGTTAATTGTGCAGACACTCAGCAGTATCACTATTTTTGAGCTTAGTTTCATCTTTGCAGATAGATCCCTCGGTTAGTTTTCTTTGCTCTCTTACCTTGGGTGAATTTTTGACCACGGCTGAAATTAGTGATCTATCCGAGGATAAAAGGATCCAAAATTTAACCTGGGGTCTATCTACAGCAATTAGTATTGAAATTGCATGGATAGCAATTAAGTCAGGGGTACATGTGCAATTAACCCTATTCACTAACATAGTGGTCATATCTGAATGATTTTTCTATTCAAATTAAAATTGAAGATAATACCTAATATCTGAAAGCATCTCCAATAATAATAATACAATAAACAAAATCCTGACACATGATCTCTCTCTCTCTCTCTCTCTCTCACGAGAATCACAACCCCAAATTGCTCTCTCTCTCTCTCTCTCTCTCTCTCTCTCTCTCTACACTGTAAACATCCCTTCACAACAAAGTCCCACGTGTCCAACCCTAGCCAAGACTATTTGCCAACAATAACACAATGTCTAGCCCATGCATTTCCACATCACATCATCCCCAATTATTTCATTTCATGCACGTTTGTTTGGGCTCTCTCTCTCTCTGTCTCTCAAAAGATGGGATCATAAAATTTGGCCCACACGAGGGGGATTTTGTTCACTGCAATCTCGTGCAGAGCTACCCACCACCTGCTCATGCGCATTAGGTTTTGATGGTAGGGGAACATAGCATGTGCTCCTATTAACATCTAAAAGGCCCCTCCGATCTCGATCCATGTGCTTTTGTTGATATCCCTGCGTACGCAGTGTTATACTAGTACTCTTCTTCTTGTGATGTGATATATCAAGTTATATAGTACTCCATCTAAGGTTGAAAATACACATTCATTTTAGGTTTTTCCATGTGAAACTGTTTTATATTCTTCATTAACAATAAACTTCATACTACCTTTTTTAGATGTTAATAGAATCATAACAACCCTGAAGATTTTGAGCCTAAAAGGCAAGCACCTCTAGAACATGGTCGTTGCAGCACATGCTGGTAATGCAGCACAATTTTTTCTGAATCCAATCACGGTGAGATATCAGAGTTAACATTGCAGAATCACGATAAAGATATAAATCTCCCTTCTCGTTCATTGAAAGGAAGGTACAAAAGAGACGATATCAGATCATTTCCATGTGTTTTCTTGATTAGTGTCTATGTTAATGTTATTGATTGACTTGTGTTTCGCAATTCTCATCCGGCAAATGCATTGATGTTTATCTAATCAAACTTGAGAATTTGGTGTGGATATCAAATTACATTCATTTGTCATTCAGGAACATAGATATTGTTTTGTTTGCTTTTTTCCTATCAATTAATTAGCATCTCTGTACGGCACAACCCCAACTTGCTAAACCTAAATCCAATCCAGTTTGGATATCAAGGAGCAGTCTGGTCCCAAGACAATGCGTCCTTGGGCCAGCTGCATTCTAATTTGTGCATGGTCATCTGTATACCACTAGTTCAGTTTGGCCCTACTTAGCAAAGTCCCATCTGGATTCTATATATGGTGCACTGCTATATATGCTTTTTAATGACCCCGTATGTTTGTCTCTTTTAATTTGTTTGTTGACAAGTATGCCTTGCTATCGGATCGGATAAAGGAGACAAACCCGACCCACCACTGTACTCTTGAGCAATGGTAACGTTGGTGTGCCCAAAATAAGCTTATCTTGCCTTCTAATGAATTAATGTGAGAATTCAGAAATTTTATCACTCATTTCAGGAGCCTTAATAATGGCTACAGGAGTCTGAAAGTCCAAATCAAATTACGTGCTGAGCACGTGATATAAACTTAACAGAAAATAAACAAAAGGCAGTTTTCTGAATCAGTGTGGTATCAAATATATATATATATATATTTCAAGCTCTGAGCCAGAGCAAAATAGAATGTAACGCAACAATTAGTTATATCCGAGCATAGAAAATCCTACCAAATTTCAAGAGCAAGGGATAAGCTTAGGTCCATGCTAAAACCTTGAATTGGTAAAAAAAATGTTGAAGCTGTTGCCTTCAAGCCCTACAATCCCGTTGACTCTGAGAGGTGGTTTTATCTACTCTTGACCTGCTATGTACCCTAATATATTACTTGATATTAAATTATTGCCCGTGCATTTTAGGTCTAAGGGTAGGTCAGCAAAGTATCATTGTTTTATAATTTTAATTATGTTGTTTCATAAGCTCAGCTTGTCCTTTATAGTGACTTGTTTTATGCCCTCATGGAAAATGACCCACAACAAAAGTAAACTAAACCAAATAAACTAATTGCCCTTTTCAATAACTCCGAGAACAATCCTTAAAATTAATCACTACGACTTCGATAATTTAATCATGAAAAGATTCTATTTTATCTTGCTACCCATTAAGCCAATCTAAAATAATGCAGGACCTGTTTTTCTTGTATAAATTACGTTTAACAGTAGCAGTGTAGAGGCAGTTTATATTCAATCTAAGAATCCAGCACTTGATGCGATATTATTCTAATGGATGATCAACTTCTTTATCATAATCAAAATGTCTCAAAACATTTGTAAAATAAAAATTATGATGTTTCAATAGATTCTTACACATATTTTTCATTGTCTATTTAGTTGTATTGTCGTAAAAGCAGTTAATTTTATAATAAATTAATGCATGAGCAACTATAACCTACTATGCCTAATTTTTATTTATATACCACCGAATACATATAGATTGAAATAAACGTAGTGGATCAAATAAATTAATTGCATACATATAATTTAGTTTTGAAGCTACATCTTTAGATTGAATTTAAGGTGCCTCCTTAGAAACATTTTTCCCATTTGTAAAAGATTTTTATAAAGTCTATTGTTTATTTCATTATAATTATAATGTTTTTACAAGTAAAGTTCTATAAATAGATACTTTTACAAATTACATTTGCTCAAGTTGATTCAATGCTTTTTACAAAAAGTTACCCTTTTTCCATTGAAGTTGCAAAAGATTACAATTGTACCTTTTTATAATTATAAGTGTAGCAAAAGTTACAAAATTTTGTATAGCAAACAGAAGTGATGTATCAGCTATACAATTTTTGAATAAACTAACTAATCATTTTAATTCAAACAATACATTCAAAAGCTCAAAACTTCATTGTCTTAGAGCTCCCTAGAGAACAACTCATGTGGCTAATGATTTCTCTCTGTCCTTTAGCTCCGGATTAGACCAAGAAATCTTCAAAAATTAGCTACACTAACGAAATTGGATTAAGGCACTAAATTAATTTTTTTTAAAATATTTGTATACATGTTTTAAATGTATTTAAAGTTGAAGACAGCATTTCTTTGTTGAAAGAGACCAAAATCGTTGTCCGGCTCATGCGGCCAATGCACATGGCTGGTCCCTTACATGGATGTATGACTGTCCAACTAATATAAACCCTAAAATGCCCCTGGTTCTCTAGTACTTTGAATGGGGACATGGGGAGCATTTTTGTCATGTCAAAATTTAAGTGTACAATGCTAAAAGGTCAATAGTTTTATTTATGCCACGTCGGTGATTAATTAGCTAATGAATTAGATATCAATGCGTGAGACTTTGTCGAAAATTTTGGGCGATATAACAACAAAAAAAAAAAATTCTTAGTGGATGAGATGCTGAGAACTCCATGAGATTCTTAACATTCAAGCTGTACATTTTTTTTTTCTTTTCTTTTCTTCTTTTTTTTTTTTTTTGGAGAAAGAGGATGAAGCCCCTAACGACTAGAGCTCCGGCCTGGTACAAAAGGCATAAAATGTTGTCGTGAAAAACATATTATTTGGTAAAGAATCCGAAATTTTGAGCGTACATGCATTTCAAATATCACATAATTAGCTATATTAATGGGTATATATGGCACTAAAATGCTAGGAATACGTTTTATTTGTTGTAATCATACTTACGATGCCCGCCTGTAGTTCTAACTAGGATTCTATGTGTGTGTGTGTGGGGGATGTCATACTTAATTCTGGTTAAAATTTCTCTTTCTCAACTACACCAAATATTTATTGTAATATTGATGTATTTAGCTTATGTAATTTGGAGAAATTATAGTAGATATGCTTAATTAATATAACGACGATGGAAAATTCAAAGTACATTACCATGATGAGTAGCACATCATTATATGATCCTCTATATATAATCATGAGAGGATGTGGCTAAACTTGGTCCTTGCGTCAACTCAATTGGTTGGGAACTTAATTAGGATAGACAGCCAAAAAAGTGTGTATACCATTAACAAAAGAAAAACTCATTATTTTGGTAAAGATGGTTTAGCATAACTAAGTTCCCTCATGATGATAACAAGAAGGCAGCTCATGAGCTTAGATTAGTGGGGAGCCCATAGCTCAGCTGGCTGATAGGGACGCTTTGCAAGAAATTAAAGAGGTATAATTGAAATTAGGTTCAAATTGAAATATATTGTCCGTACATAATCTAGCTCAGCTACCGAAGTGACCATCTCCAAGATGTTCTAAGAAGTTTTTTGTTCGCGTATGTTTACTGATTGTTGCAATAGTTAAGAAAAAGTATTAAATGTTACGAGTTTTGGTTGATGTTAATTGATCCATTTACATCAAATGTAACGTACACATGCACCATTAATACAATAGATGGAAACTGCTACATACTTTCCAATTATTTTTACCGAACTAATGAGTATACCAAAAAGCGCTTGTAACTTGTGTCGCAGATATAGCACTTGCAATATGAATCGACACAGCTCAATACAGATATAGATGCTCCCCAATTAGGTGGTAATTAGAAAGGGTCAAATTATCACAATCTTTACCATCTATTCAAAATTCAAGGCCTACAATCATACCACATAAGGTTACCACTGTTACAATAGTTGTTATCAAAACAATGGTTTTAAGGATAACAATGGTTACAATATAATATTGATAATCCTACACGGCATGATCTCAGTCATTGAAATTGGAATAAAGGGTAAAGATTGGAGTAATTGGACCTTCTCCAATTAGGTGGTAACTACAGAGGATCCGAATCCGCTCAACACGCGTCTTTTTCTAAGGTAAACTTAATGAAGGTTGTAAGTGTAGGCTGTCTAAAAAATCACTGCAGATAGTCAATCCCTATTTAATACGAACAATGAAAGTCACGACGTAACGACTTTCAAAAGACCGCAATTCGAGGATTTTCTACAGCAATCAACGAAGGATACAATTCAACAATCTTCACGCTAACCAATGGGAAATTCAATTTCAACGGTCTTCACAATCACCAACAGGAGTTACAATCAATGACTCCTATATTTCAAGAAAATGTGACAAAGATCACAAGATGATGATCCTTGAAAAGAGATTATAAATTAATGGTCTCTTTGATTAAAAACGCGGAGCTCACCATTGCGTTTTCAAGCTCAAAACACAAGGCTCACCACCGCATTTCCAAGCTCAAAACGCAGAGCTCATCACTGCGTTTCCAAGTTCAAAACGCAGAGCTCATCACGCAAAGCTCATCACGTAGAGCTGACCACTGCGTTTTTAAGTCAAGGCGCAAAGGTCATTTTCAGAACGCGGACCTCGTATTTGACCCGTTCAAACACATAGTAAACGGTTCCAAAACCGTTTTGCACGATTTGAGGGCCTTGAACCCTCATTAAGGAGAGATTTAAGGGATCAGTTACACCCCTTAAACCCCTATAAATAGCTGCAATAACAGCTGAAGAAGGGGGGAGTTCTGGAGGAGTTTTGGAGGGGTTCTTGAAGAGTTCTTTGGGGAGTTCTTTTGATTGATCGGGGGAGGGGCTTTGGAGCATTCAACCTTTGCTTTTGGATCGGCTTTTGAAGACTTTGGCTTGGCAGTTCAATTCTTCTCGGAGGGAGCTCTTTCTAAGTAAAGTTCTCAAACTCGTTAGAGTTCCAAACTTGCTTTGCAAGTTCTTTTCAACGTTGTTCCACGAGTCGAGACGTTCGGATAGTCAACGGGATACAAGATTCAAGCTCCCATAGCTACCGTGAAGAACCCAGTTTAAACAAAGGGAAGGATCTTCGTTGATCTTTCCTTCTTTTATAAATCGGACGACCGATCGAGGAATTTTATAATTTCTTTTGTCTAAATCAGTTAGAGAGGGATTACTTTGAGAGATTGTATTCATTCTTTTTCTAAGTCAGTTAAAGAGAATAACTCCGATCTTACATTTCTCAAATTTTCTCGCGAACAGTAAGACATGTTATCCTCAAATACACTCATGAGACAAAGACAATGCATGCAATCAAGTGAAGAAAAATTTTCTTTCTTTCCATGGTTATTGTATGTCTTCCGTTGTAAATAATACTGTTATGTCAATGATTCATTTAAGGGTTAATCCTCATCTTAGCGTCGACACGTGTCCCATTGTAGGCGTCGAAAATTGCCTAAGTCCCCGAACATAGCTCGTGACAGTGAGTTGATGACCAATGAGCCATCCGACAATATAACGGTAAACCAGTGATATCGTAACAACAAGCGAGTGAACGAAGCGCAATAAGCACATTGGCGAAGTATACGAGTCAATGGGAACGGCAAAACAACGAAGAAATGACTCAACCATGAGCTGCGGGATACTCATAAAAAACTTAGCACCACGTGTGTCTTGTTCCCACCATGGATTTTTCACCTATGTGAGGTTGTAGATCTCCTTTCCAGCTTTCTAACGCATCTTGTATCAACTTATTCCGAGAACGGACGAGAGAGTTAGAGCCGAAACAACCGAGAGGGTCCAGGCTGTTTCACATCTGCAGGATACCAATGATGTCTCACACATTTAGACCATGATACGTTTAGAATATGAGGAAGATCAAAATATAGAAGTTGTAGCTCTCTTCACCAGCTTTCCAAAACATCTTGAATCACATCAATCAGAGGTCGGATTAGAGAATTAGAGCTAAAATAGCCGGGGCATATCAGACTGTCTCGGCCAGGCCGAGACAGACTCGGCCCAGGACGCCCAAAACGCGTTTTTTGACGGTTTTCTCGGGATTTGAGCCTTCCAACCACCTTGATATTATCTCTAAACATGGTTAAGAGGTTATGGGCTGAAGATATGATCAAATCATCCATTCTTATCCGAAAACAAGGCTTCTAAAACCTATAAATACCGCCCGAGGGCCTTCATTGAAAGGGGCGGATCAGAGAAAAAGCTTTGCCAAAGCCCTATCAGTTGGGAGAGTAAGAGGAGCACGAATTTCAAGGAGAAGGAACAGATCTCGACGAACTCTTAAGGGCTATTATCATCCTTTGTGAGATAATCCCCAGGGCTATTATCCTCCTTCGTGAGATAATCCCCTCAAAAAGGTTCGAGAGATCGGATCTCAGATCTACACGTGATTCCTCGAGATTAAACTTCGTTTTGATCTCGAGAAGAGCTTTGATTTCGCTTGGTCGATCTCATTCGCTTTGGGCTGTTATTTCCTTCGTGAGATAACCCCCGTTTACCGTGTAGATCTCTTTCTTTGGATCACGATTACGCGGTGGTCCACGGACTCAAAAAGTCCCCGGCACAGGCAAAGAACCCACGCAAGCGAGGACCTCGATATAACAGAGATCCTCGTGTTTGTTCAAAAGGATAAAAGTTGTAATCTTTTTTATTTTCATTGTAATCCTTAAAATAAAAGGCACTTCTTTTGAATCTTGTTGTAGGCCAAAGAAGCTGTAAGCAAATTCAAATCAATGACAATCATCCCGACTTTTACCGCGAACACCCATATCAGCACTAATCAAATAGATCAACTCACCTCAGCCAGGGCGACTCGGATAGTGTGGGCAGTCGTCCCTTTTCGAGGAGGGCCGAGTCAGGACAAGCTCTCACTCGACCTCATCATTTGAGTCGACCCCCTCATTCACTCAAAGCCGGGTCGACAACTTGCGATGCCGACTAAAAAGACGATACTTATCGTCCAGCTCGCAGAGCCGAATCAAGAGGTGGTTTGCCCTCGAACTCCTCACCAACACCTGTCCACTATTATCATTGACATGTAAGC
Source organism: Asparagus setaceus (assembly GCA_012295165.1). Taxonomy (NCBI): domain Eukaryota; kingdom Viridiplantae; phylum Streptophyta; class Magnoliopsida; order Asparagales; family Asparagaceae; genus Asparagus; species Asparagus setaceus. The sequence goes on along the minus strand of CM022709.1, from coordinate 1,556,672 downwards.
CATATCTGGCTGAATAATGCAATCTCTGCACACTTAGAACTAACTCAGTTCATTGATTCCCCACTCAAGCTCTATACTGGTTTGATCGTCGGAGGAATCACCGGAGAACCCAACTCCGGTCCTCTAACATATTTGTAGCTTTGCAGAACTATTATCTTAGCAGGGGATCTAGCGTTTAAGGAAATGAGGGGACCTTTACACCGTCTGTCAACCCTAAGCCCGTCGCTGATTCGGGATTATTCTCTAATCTCGTTACTGAGTCCCAGGACATCAACAAGTACATCTACAACTCATTTTCTAATTCTTAATGCATGAGTGACAGGAGCGTTATTTGCAATTTATCTTTCTAAAAATAAAAATACAAAGGATCGATGCAATTTACCCTTCATTGTTGAACTATAGTTTTTGTATGTAAAGTTGTTGAAAACCCTCAAATGACAAAGTAAATCAAATTCATCAAATTTCTTTTTTTTACATAAAATAATTTTACAACAACCATTCCACCCGCATTAAACCAAATAATCAAATCCCCAGTCACATCCCCAAACAATTAGAATGTATATATGGGTTAATAATTTAAAATTCACCATCAAATTATTACACTTCGCCCCCTACTTGTCACTCAATTTTACACAATCACCCCTCCATAACAAATATCGATAATATTTTTTTTTAAAAGGAATTAAAATCCTCAGCACGCGTAGAACTCGACCAGCTCGTCAAGCGACTCGGGTTTCGGGTCCGCGTTCTCCAACATCCAAAGCAAATGCTCGAACAAAACCACCTCGCATCCGATCACCGCCGGTGACCCACCGCCCTCCTCGGAACTTTCCAGAAGGTTCTGGAACGTCGGGTGGCAAACCAGGTCGGAGCTGACCAGATACCTCCTCCGGGATTTGCCTACGTACACCGGACGGTAACCGGACGGCACCTCGTCCCCGTTGAACGAAGAGGAGTGCCGCCACGTGTCGGTTGAAGCTGAGTCGGGTGCTTCGCTGGTGATGGTTCTGGAGGAGTGCCAGCGCTTGATCATGCACTTGATCTTCTTGTTGAGCTTGTTGGCGGTGGGGGACATTGTAGCTGACCGGGCGGTGACGGGATCTAGAGGGAGAAAGCGAGGAGAGAGAGAGGCTTGGGGGGGCTTGGAAGCGGAGGGAGTGGGGGCGGATTATATAGGGAGGAGAGGGTGGAAATGGGGCAGGATGTTGGGGATAATTACGAGAGTGCCATCGATGGGGGATGGGGGGGGCTTTTGTCGTTCTGTTATCGGAAAGTGTGGGAATTTTTTTTCCAGCTGTTTGTGTGTGACATTTTGTTTCGGTTACGGAAGACTTTTCATCATTGTGCGTGTTTATTGAGGGGAAAAGAAATAATACACCAACACACGGTAGTTTTTTTTTTAGAATAATCACTTTTTGATCAAATACAATGTAATATTTTGGTTTGTTAGTCATTGATCTTGGATGTAATACAATCAAACTAAGACGTAATGTCTTATTTGATGTTCGGTTCCATGGATTTTGGACATTTCTTCCGCGTTTACTAAGAAATATTGGGTGCTGATTCATTGTATTAATGATGTACAAAAAAGCTGTTTATCATTTGTAGATAAAGCACGGGAAGATTTAAAGATTAATGTATAAATTATTCTCTTCATGCGGCATTGGGACAATCATCTACACACGATGTATGCTCTTGTTGCTTATTTCGATGAAAAGTTGCATTACAGACTGTTAAATTTTTTTGGGATAATTTTTGTTGTTTTTGTCGATCTCTTTCGCTTGAACCCTAGATTGGCTACTTTATAGTAAATTTCGATAATCATCTCATACAAGTATACTAATTAGAATGAAACAAGTTATATATATTCAACAAAAGATGCTTTGTATTGAAAATATAAGTGTTAAGGAGGTGAGTCATTAACTTTAAAGAGCGTATAGACAAAGATTTCTGAAAATTTACATGAGACTAAAACAATTTCATTTATTTTCATCATTTGTATGAGCTGAAATAACTCAAAACTCTATCTGGTTAATGAAACTCTGTAACTGAGTATGAAGGGTAAATACGTTCAATTTGTTTATTCTTAAAGAAATCCTTAATTAACGGTGCATTTTGAGTTTCTTGATTTAATTTGAAAATCTGAAGTCTACAATGCCCAAGCAATCGGATTACAATTATTGGTTATTTGAAATGTATTTCAATTTGAAATTAGCAGAATTTCGGATAAGCACTTATAATTCTAGGGTTACATATGCTACATTTTCAATGGCCTTTATACACACAAAGATAGATCAATTGTTAGGTAAATTAATGAGTACAAGAAGGACTAGTAGCTATCAAATATGAATTCATATGAACGGATTACGTATCATCAAAGATTTGCTACTTGGCGTATGCACTTTGAATTGTAGCTAGCACTTTTGATGACAGTTGGAACTAAGATGGATCAAGATAGTGAAATATGGGGACTATAGTCACTGGTGTACGTACACACCTCAGACTTGTGGTCTTCACATGAAGTAAACTAGTCATAGTTGATTGAAATGTTATACAGTGACTTGTGGTCTTCAGATGAAGTAAACTAGTCATAGTTGATTGAAATGTTATACAGTGAAGAAGAAAATAAGGTCATGAAGGAGAAAAGTCTAAGGGTCAATTTGGCAACTTGAAAATTATCCTGGTTTAGATTTGAACTAGATAAGCTTAGTCTAGATTATGCTAAACTAGGTTATATATGAACTAGTTTTAAGATGAACCTAGTTTGGTTAACTTTAGATAAAACTGGTTCAATAATGGTAAACACATATCTATAAAAATAGAGGCCCAATTGATAATCAAATTTATTTTCTTTTGTTTATCTGTAGATTTTTAATTTCACAAAGCTGGTTTTGTTTCAAACCAAGGGGTATGGTTTTAGGCCGGTTAGTGGGCAAATTGGGGCCAAACAAAAACAAGTTAAAATCAACCTTTTATTTTGCCAAACTAGGGCCAAGCTTTTGCGCCACATTTGTTCCAAGTAAAACTAGTTTACAAGATTTGCCAAACAGGCCCTAAGTTTCCGTTTCACTCTCTAACCAAGTAAAAATATGTAGTGAGTTATTTCCAGCGGTGGATTGAGAAGAACTTTCTTTGGGAACGAACGATAATATAATATATTATAAAAAAATATTCTTAATAAATAAACTAAATTCCAAACTAAAATGAGCTAAAATTCAAATAAGCTAAGAGATGTAAAAGCAAATACTTTTAAACTATGAGAGACAAATTATAAGTTTACAAGGTTTTAGAATGCAATTTTCGTACGGGTGCAACTGCCCCTCCCCGTTTGCATTTGCATCCACCACTGGGCATTTGCCGCATTTCCATCTTTCCTCAAAAACGTTTAGCAACATGCTTTCAACTTCTAGTCTGTTGTCATGAAATTACATGTCTTATTGAAAAATTGAAGGACAAGAGGAGATTGAATGTCAATAATCTAAGGACAAAACAGCAAGAAATTGTGAAGAAATTCTTCCCATAGTTCTAACGGACTGACAGTGACGCCTTAAATAAATTGTACAAGAAAAATATGGCACACTATGGCTCAAGGTGATGATAATTATTTAATTATACAAGCACCATTGATTATTTGATTAATGACTACTTATTATATATTTATTTCATAAAAGACAATAATTTTTATGGATTCGACTGACAACCTCGCACATGCCCATCACTTTCACGAATTTTTGCTCGTCATAGATTGGATCAATGAGAAACTTGAACCGTTCCAAACTAATGCTGGTTTTAAATAACTAAAAAATATCTATAAAAATTCCTTGAATTTATTTGTGGTTTTTTTTTATCATTTCAATAGAGGAGCTATGTTCTGTCTCATAGGATATATATCTACATTTTCACAATTCATTAGATTTCTTTTTGTTATTCTTAGACGAGTATAAATAGTTGTAAATTAACTGAAAAATAATTCTGCCCAATGAAAATAGCGGCAAAATTTGGCATCCCAAGTCTACAAAAACCAATATACCAAACTCTTAACTTAGAATTATACTACCTATAGCCTATATAGGACACTGAACTTTGTCAAAATTTTATACAAAGCGAATACTTTATATAAAGAGTTAACTTACTAAACTTGCCATGGGTAGTTAGGCAAAGCAATAATTAAGTTGACAAAATAAAGAGGCGTTCATGAATGAGCAGGAAAGGCTTATGTGCTTTAATTTTTTGACATTTTCCTCAACTTTTAGCAATCACGAACAAGAATCAAGGATGCCCATCTATAAAAAAAAAATAGAATAGCCTACCAATACCACGAGTCCAAAATTTAATTAGTATAATAATAAGAGAAATAAGAAACACCTTAAGATTCCCCCCAACCTCCTAATCCTACATTTGTTTTTTGAACTACAATGCGAATTTATAATCATGACAAAAATGAATTCGAAGCTTGGTTTTGTCAAAATAATATAGAAGAAAAAATATTCCTCTTTGTCACGTAGTAGTGGGATTTTGATACTCTACAGGGGACACGTGTCGACATAACCAATCATGATGAGTATATATATGATAAAACGTAAATGTTGAATGTTTATCAATGGTATAATTAATTAGGTTGTGGGGGTCTTGGTACAATGCATATTTGGCTGAATACACCAAATGCAAGTTAATTGAAAGGAGGATATTAGGTGGGCTTTTAAGCTTATATTCTGGATAAATATAAATGAGAGAGAGAGAGAGAGAGAGAGAGAGAGAGAGAGAGAGAGATTGATGTTGGGAGGTTTGGAGTAGAAAAGTCATGGCAATGTTTTTTTTCCTTTTCTTTTCTCCTTAAAATAAGTATTTTCAACAGTTGAAGATGTGTTGGGCGAGAAATTGACGGATTTCGTTTCATTAAAAAAGTAAAATGCTGGAGAGATATTTCTTTCTTATTGCAGAAGCATGGACCTTGAATCTTCTCAACCTATTTTGATCTAAAATTTTAAGTTAGTTGAACATCGTTAATCTTCTATTAATGAAGTGGATCATTTATATTTCCCGTGATCCAATATCCGGAGGATATCCATGATTATAAATTAGATTCTGGAATTTATACTATTTGGACAACTACCATTATTCAAGATAAGCTACTACTTGAAAAGTAAGAAGAAAATAATTTTCACAAAAATTTAAAAATCTTAATATTATATTTTGTGTTTAGTGCTTCACTATCTAACAGGGATAATACTACAATAAAGTGAACCTTGAAATAAAAAGGAACTTTGATAGGAGTGTTTTTGTCAAAATTGAGGGAATTTGAAAAGGAAATGGCATGTACTTACACGAATACAATCGTATAAAATTCTAAAGTTTTAAGTTTTCCACACAAATAAAGATTAAAGGGTTTTTCAATACTAGTCCTTTAAATTTTCGACATTTTGAAACTAGATCTTCAAATCATGGAAATTTCCATTAGGTCCCCTGACTGTTATAAGTTAATTCAAAATTAGTCTCTCAAGTTACTGAAATTGTTATTAGATAGCTCAATCCTTATAACAATCATTCTAGTCAAGCCTAGCAGTAGCAAAAGTAAAAGAAATGAACGATATAATAGTAATTTCATTGATTAATTTGAGGGTCAAATTTCAAAATATTAAAGATTTAAGGCACTAGGAAAGAAAATTTTGAAAATTAAGAAGTGTTAACCCCTCCCAAGTATTTCTCTATGTCCAAGACAAATTAGAGGACACATCCCGTTATTAGCAAACAAGAGATATTCAATGTCGATTTAGGGGGCTGTGTGGTTCGCATGGAAAACCATAAAAATGGTTTTCCAATAAATGCCACATCAGTTCCAAAAAAAGGGTTTCTTTTCTGCTGTTTGATTGACAATAGAAAAGAGAAAACTTCCTCTCTAAAGTTGATAAAAAGATGTATAAAATGGGACAACTCATTTCTAAGTTTTTTGCTAGAAAATAGGCTGGGAATTTAAGATACATGATTTTTTTTTGGAATTCAAAATTTACCTTTTTATGAGAAATCAGCAAAACAGCCCCTAAATGAAATCCTTCTAGATACAATAAGATTATAATTTGCTATTAATAAGCATGCAAATCCAAATCCAAATCCAAAAGAGCAACAGTTGTAAAGGTAAGATTGTAGGAAAGAGTGTAGACAGTGTGAAACAAAGCTTTTGTTGGGTTGTCTTCTTTTGTTGATTGGGGGCGGTGACTTGTTGGTGGAAGACAGCAGGAGACCGTGTATTGGTGCTACCAGTACTCAATAGTGGGCCAAATAAATACCTGTCATTAAGTACATACATATATATAATAGTTATTATCTATATATGTACGTACTATACACAGTATATTTCATTCAAAGTGGATTCTTGACTTTCTAATCATATAGTTCATCATTTATATCTAAGTAGTTGTTTGGATGGTCGCAAGTGTAGGGTTGCAATTGTGGTTCAATGCAGTTATGACATTTGGAGAGAGTTGCATGTGTTTGCTTCACTGCAACGAGTAAATACAATTACGACAGTAAACGTTGAAAAATAAATATCGTCGTAATCTTTTAAATGAGATAAGATGTTTAAGTTGCAGCTCTAATTGCCACAAATCCCTAAGAAAACTCCAGAAAAATTGATGGCAGAAAAAAAATACCAGCAATTTACAATTGCTCTATAAATTATATGATTTAAAATGAAAAAAAGCAATATTAATAACTGCAAGCAAAAAATAATCACAATAACTACAATTGCATGTAACTGATACCTACAGTCTAATTACAGTTGTGACAACGAAACGTGCTATTACATGGCCATGGTTATGTCGCGTACTTCAGAACTTAGAATAAGTCCAATGTAATTTAACCCGGCCTGCTTTTTATTATTATTTATATTTCGAGTGAAAAGGGAGAAATACTTATAATTTCCGCCAACTACACTAATGCTAGAAGAACACTATTCTGTACGCTACAAAGGTCCAATAGTACTAATTGCAATCATCTTTTGACATGATTCAGTAGCTGGAGGCATGGAGCTAGAGTCATATTGGTCACACGTTCAATTGTACAAAACTCTTATAAACTAGTTTTCCAATAAATCTACATCAGTTCAAAAAGGGTTTCTTTTCTGCTGTTTGATTGACAATAGAAAAGAAAACTTCCTCTAAAGTTGATAAAAGATGTATAAAATGGGACAACTCATTTCTAAGTTTTTGCTAGAAAATAGGCTGGGAATTTAAGATACATGATTTTTTTGGAATTCAAAATTTACCTTTTATGAGAAATCAGCAAAACAGCCCTAAATGAAATCCTTCTAGATACAATAAGATTATAATTTGCTATTAATAAGCATGCAAATCCAAATCCAAATCCAAAAGAGCAACAGTTGTAAAGGTAAGATTGTAGGAAAGAGTGTAGACAGTGTGAAACAAAGCTTTTGTTGGGTTGTCTTCTTTTGTTGATTGGGGGCGGTGACTTGTTGGTGGAAGACAGCAGGAGACCGTGTATTGGTGCTACCAGTACTCAATAGTGGGCCAAATAAATACCTGTCATTAAGTACATACATATATATAATAGTTATTATCTATATATGTACGTACTATACACAGTATATTTCATTCAAAGTGGATTCTTGACTTTCTAATCATATAGTTCATCATTTATATCTAAGTAGTTGTTTGGATGGTCGCAAGTGTAGGGTTGCAATTGTGGTTCAATGCAGTTATGACATTTGGAGAGAGTTGCATGTGTTTGCTTCACTGCAACGAGTAAATACAATTACGACAGTAAACGTTGAAAAATAAATATCGTCGTAATCTTTTAAATGAGATAAGATGTTTAAGTTGCAGCTCTAATTGCCACAAATCCTAAGAAAACTCCAGAAAAATTGATGGCAGAAAAATACCAGCAATTTACAATTGCTCTATAAATTATATGATTTAAAATGAAAAAAGCAATATTAATAACTGCAAGCAAAAAATAATCACAATAACTACAATTGCATGTAACTGATACCTACAGTCTAATTACAGTTGTGACAACGAAACGTGCTATTACATGGCCATGGTTATGTCGCGTACTTCAGAACTTAGAATAAGTCCAATGTAATTTAACCCGGCCTGCTTTTTATTATTATTTATATTTCGAGTGAAAAGGGAGAAATACTTATAATTTCCGCCAACTACACTAATGCTAGAAGAACACTATTCTGTACGCTACAAAGGTCCAATAGTACTAATTGCAATCATCTTTTGACATGATTCAGTAGCTGGAGGCATGGAGCTAGAGTCATATTGGTCACACGTTCAATTGTACAAAACTCTTATAAACTAGTTTTATTAGATATGTTAGTATTTTTGTTTGAAAAAAAACAAGATAGTCTCATATCGGATATATGAGCATTTTTTAAAGGTTTAAAAGCATTTAATGATTATTGGGTTTTGGTAAATGGGCCAAAGCATAGACTTCTAAACCCGCATGCAGGTAGCGCGATTTATGATTACAAACTTATAAATAGTTGTGACTGTTGGAAACACTTTTTCAAACTTATAAATATTTTATGATTACAAACATCTAAATGTATTTCATTCTTAAAAAACGTTTCTCTCAAAAACATCTGCAATACTACAAACTTGTTTCACAAAGAATTGGTGGAAAATTTCAGATTTGCTTGCTGGAATTTTTATTTTTTTAAGGAAAGTGTTTCACGTCTCAGAAATTCTGTCTCCTTCATTATTATTTTTCTAACATATAGAAGTAAACAAGGTTTGTAAATCCAAAATCCAATATAGCTATAACAAGATATATATAACTGAATGGCTTGGTGGTTTAGTGATTTTGAAAATTCATGGTAGTTTCATGAAACATAAGTAGGAGTATATAGTATATATCTAATTCATGAGCATTTATCTGACAGCATGTGATTTTCTTTTTGTCGAGTTAAAAGTTCGTCATATTTTTGCTAATACAAATAGTTTATCCTAGTTTTGTGCAAAACCATAACATTCCATGGTGATTTTGTGAAATTTTATTCTTAATAATCACATGTAATGAACCAACATATATGTTGAAATTTCTCACATCTATATTTGTAGAACATGCACAAAAACATGCACAAGACAGTTTTCAGGTTCAGTAGTCGACTACTAGGCATTGTAGTCGACTACTGCTATGTGACAATCAAGTTTTGGTGGGCCGAGTAGTCGACTAATAGGCATTATAGTCGACTACTAGGCATTGTAGTCGACTAATATGAGTTGTAGTCGACTAATATGAGTTGTAGTCGACTAATCGGTATTGTAGTCGACTAATCGGTATTGTAGTCGACTAATCTGATGCATTAGTCGACTAATATGAGTTGTAGTCGACTAATGCAGGCGATTCAAACGGGTCTAATTAGGAATTGGTTTTAAACCCATTCGTTTAGAGGCTATTAATAACCCCTAACCCGATTGTTAGGGTAAGTTTCAAGCACGTTTTGGAGCGACCTTTGAGAGAGTTTGGTGCATCTTTGGAGAGGAGATCTTTTGAGAGATTGAGAGGTTTGTTTTAGGGTTTCTTTGTGAGAACTTGTAATCCTAATTTGTATTCTCTCTTTCTATTAGTGAAAATCCCCTCCTTACCCGTGGGCGTAGGCAACTTAGAACCACGTAAATCTCGTGTCTTTACTCTTTTATTGTGTTTTGCTATCGTTTGTGGTGGTTTCTCTCGACGGTTCCATGTCCGCTACCAACAATTGGTATCGAGCTATTGTTGATTAAAAGTGGTGTAATTTCTAATTTGAGGGGTGTTCGGTGATTCACGAGAAGCGGATTCACGAAGATAAGCAGAGGATGGCGTCAACCAAGAATCACCAAAGTGGGAAAATTGAGATTGAAAAGTTCAATGGGAAGAACGATTTTTCTTATTGGAGGATGCGATGAAAAACTTTCTAATTTCGCAAAAATTGCACAAGACTTTGGATGGAAAGGAGAAGAAGAACAAGGATATGTCGATGAGGATTGGGAGGAGTTGGATTTGGAAGCACGAGTCAATTATCCTATGCCTCGAGAGGGATGTAGCTTTCTTGGTAGATGGAGAGAAAGCGGTACGCGTGTGGAAGAAGTTAGAGGGTACCTTCATGACGAAGAGTCTAACTAACCGGATCTACTTAAAATCCAAATTGTATACTTGCAAGATGGAGGAGGGCTCATCAATCCGGAACACATCAACAAGTTTGATAGGATCATATCGATTTGAAAGACATAGATGTTAAAGTAGGAGGCGAGGATCGGCGCTTCTACTACTGTCTCTAGAAGTCTTATGAGAACTGGTGCAAACACCGAGGCTTGTGGGAGAAAATCGAAGATGGATGAGACTAGAACGGCACTTCTAGCGGACGATCTTGGAAGGCTGCAACTAGTGACATGGCCAGCGATAACGAGGAACAAGCGAGGATTGTTTGCAAGAGGAAGGAGCAATGAGCGAGGAAAAGGCAAGGGAGGAAAGTCTAGATCTAAATCAAGACCTCTTGCGGGAAAAGGATGTTTCAAGTCGCGGTGAAGCTGGGCATTTCAAAGTCGACCGTCCAAATAAGAGAGTAGGTGGAAAGAAGAACAACAACAAGGCCGAGAGGAGAGAGGGCAAGGAAGAAGCGAGCTACGTTTGAGAGGAAGGGAGCGATAAGGAATGCTATGTCGCCACGGTGGCGAGGAGATCTCCGGAAGTGGATACTTGATTCGGTTGCTCTTACCATATGTGTCCAAATAGGAAGTGGTTTACTACCTACGAGGCATTGATGGGGAACTGTATTGATGGGGAATAACCATGCTTGTAAAACAGTGGGGCTAGGTAATATCAAAATCAAGATGCATGATGGAGTGGTTCGAACCTTGGCGGATGTGAGGCATGTTCCCGACTTGCGGAAGAATCTTATCTCGGTTGGTGCTTTGGACTCGGTGGTTGCGGATTGTGACGAAAACGGAGTGAAGAAGGTTGTTCGTGGTTTCTTAGTAGTGATGAAGGGTGTTCGTCACGGTAATCTATATACTCTCTCGAATGCAGCGGTGGCAGGAGATCACGTGGTTGGAAGCTGAAGGAAGTGGTGGAGACCCATGTGAGCACACGGTTATGGCATAGGCGGCTTGGGCATATGTCGAAAAGGGTCTAGTTACGCTTGGTAAAGAGGGTCTGGCGAAGAATCTGAAGGAACCTAGCATGGATTTTACGAGGATTGTGTGTATGGAAAGTCACACGGGGTCAAGTTCTGAGCAGCAAGTCTAAGAGCGAGGGATACTAGATTATGTGCACACGGATGTTTGGGGTCCGGCTGAGACAACTTCAAGGGTGGTTCCGGTATTATGTCTCGTTTATTGATGATTATTCTAGGTATGCTTGGATTTATTTTAAAGTAGGAGACGAGGATCAGCGCTTCTACTACTGTCTCTAGAAGTCTTATGAGAACTGGTGCAAACACCGAGGCTTGTGGGAGAAAATCGAAGATGGATGAGACTAGAACGGCACTTCTAGCGGACGATCTTGGAAGACGCAACTAGTGACATGGCCAGCGATAACGAGGAACAAGCGAGGATTGTTTGCAAGAGGAAGGAGCAATGAGCGAGGAAAAGGCAAGGGAGGAAAGTCTAGATCTAAATCAAGACCTCTTGCGGAAAAGGATGTTTCAAGTCGCGGTGAAGCTGGGCATTTCAAAGTCGACCGTCCAAATAAGAGAGTAGGTGGAAAGAAGAACAACAACAAGACCGAGAGGAGAGAGGGCAAGGAAGAAGCGAGCTACGTTTGAGGAAGGGAGCGATAAGGAATGCTATGTCGCCACGGTGGCGAGGAGATCTCCGGAAGTGGATACTTGATTCGGTTGCTCTTACCATATGTGTCCAAATAGGAAGTGGTTTACTACCTACGAGGCATTGATGGGGAACTGTATTGATGGGGAATAACCATGCTTGTAAAACAGTGGGGCTAGGTAATATCAAAATCAAGATGCATGATGGAGTGGTTCGAACCTTGGCGGATGTGAGGCATGTTCCCGACTTGCGGAAGAATCTTATCTCGGTTGGTGCTTTGGACTCCGGTGGTTGCGGATTGTGACGAAAACGGAGTGAAGAAGGTTGTTCGTGGTTTCTTAGTAGTGATGAAGGGTGTTCGTCACGGTAATCTATATACTCTCTCGAATGCGGCGGTGGCGGGGAGATCTGGCGGTTGGGCTGAAGGAAGTGGTGGAGACCCATGTGAGCACACACGGTTATGGCATAGGCGGCTTGGGCATATGTCGAGAAAAGGGTCTAGTTCGCTTGGTAAAGAGGGTCTGGCGAAGAATCGAAGGAACCTAGCATGGATTTTACGAGGATTGTGTGTATGGAAAGTCACACGAGGTCAAGTTCTGAGCAGCAAGTCTAAGAGCAGAGGATACTAGATTATGTGCACACGGATGTTTGGGGTCCGCTCGGACAACTTCAAGGGTGGTTCCGTGTATTATGTCTCGTTTATTGATGATTATTCTAGGTATGCTTGGATTTATTTTCAAGCACAAGAATGAGGTGTTCGAGACATTCAAGAAGTGGAGAACAATGGTTGAGAACAGACAGAAAGAAATTGAAGACGCCGAGATCCGATAACGGTACGCAGTATACGATGGTGCTTTCAAGGAGTTCTGCGGATCGAGGGAATTGTTCGACACCGACGCCGTCTATACCACGCCAGAATGGGGTCGCGGAGAGATCGAACCGAACACCGCGAAAAGGCGTGAGTATGCGATCTTATGCGTGATTGGGCAACGAATGGTGGGCGAAGCGGTGGCTGACTTGTTACATTGTGAACCGTTCACCACATTCGACATTGATGGTGATACACCCTATAGGGTGTGGTCGAGAACATCAGATTATGATAGGCTCGGAATTTTTGGATGTACCGCCTACTATCATGTCAACGAGGGAAAGCTTGACGCGAGGGCCAAGAAGGCAATATTCTTGGGATATGCAAAGGCGTAAAAGGCTATCGCCTTTGGTGTCTGAAAAATTCAAAGTTCGTGGTCGGCGAGGATGTTACCTTTGATGAGAAATCCATGATTGCGAGGCGTCCAAGGATGATGGTGTTATGGTGGTGAGACTTCTAAGTCTCGGGTTATTGAAATAGAACCTAAAGACCAACTAGGTTCTAATCGTGCTCAAGTGGGAAGTCGGGTAGATGATGAGCTTGGCGGGGAGGAGGTTCAGCGAGGAAAATACAGGCACTACAACAACAGCTCGTGGATAATTTGGCTTCCACTAGACCAAAGCGAGCATACAAGCAGTCTCTTGAAGGCTGGTGATCAACCCCTAAAGCACTATGGGCGAGCTAATATGGTTGAATCACGCACTCTCGGTGGAGGAGGGCGAGCCGGTCTCCTTCAAGGAAGCTATTCGGGACAAGGATAGTGAGAGTTGGTTGGCTGCGATGGAGGAAGAGATGGAATCTCTTGGAAGAACAAACATGGGAGGTGGTCCCATTGCCCGTAGGAAGAAAAGCTATTGGTTGTAAGTGGGTGTATAAAAGAAAGGAAGATCTTTGAGCTTCGGTGGTGTAAGATACAAGGCGAGGCTAGTGGCTAAGGGTTTTGCAGAAAGAGGGTGTGGATTACAATGAGATATTTTCTCCGGTGGTGAAACATACTTCTATTCGGTGCTATTGAGTATTGTTGCTCATGGTGATTTTGAGTTTGGATCAACTCGATGTTAAAACAACCTTCTTGCACGGAGACTTGGATGAAGAGATCTACATGCATCAACCCGAGGGCTACAAGGTTGAGGAAAAGGAGAATCATGTGTGTCGTTTGAGGAAGTCAGCGTATGGATTAAAGCAATCTCCGGCGATGGTACAAGCGATTTGACTCCTTCATCTTTGAAGCATGGGTTTTCCGGCGATCATGATTGTTGTGTTTACATTCGAAGCTTGCGGAGGTAATTTTATCTATCTTCTTTGTATGTGGATGACATGCTTATTGCTTCTAAGAGCGGGGTGGAGATAGATAGGTTGAAATCTCAACTTGGTGAAGAGTTGAGATGAAGGACATGGGTCTTTGCTAGGAAAATCTGGGTATGGAGATTAGAAGAGGGCGAATCGGCGATTGTTCTTGAGTCGGAAGGGCTACATAGAGCGGTGATCGCGAGGTTCGGATGCAAAGTGCTAAGTCGGTGGTGACTCCATTGGCTCCACACTTTAGGCTTTACGGTAATCAATCTCCCACTATAGCGGAAGAGAAGGCACATGGAGCGTGTTCCCTATGCTAGTGCGGTTGGCGGTTTAATGTATGCAATGGCGTGTACACGCGGATATTCCTGGCGGTTAGTGTGGTCGATGGATTCATGGCGAATCAGGAAAGGCGCCGGGAAGCGGTGAAGTGGGTCCTCAGTACTTAAAGGTACAGTTGATCACAGTGCGTGTTTTGGTGGTGTAAGATACAAGGCGAGGCTAGTGGCTAAGGGTTTTGCAGAAAGAGGGTGTGGATTACAATGAGATATTTTCTCCGGTGGTGAAACATACTTCTATTCGGTGCTATTGAGTATTGTTGCTCATGGTGATTTTGAGTCGGATCAACTCGATGTTAAAACAACCTTCTTGCACGGAGACTTGGATGAAGAGATCTACATGCATCAACCCGAGGGCTACAAGGTTGAGGAAAAGGAGAATCATGTGTGTCGCTTGAGGAAGTCACCGTATGGATTAAAGCAATCTCCGGCGATGGTACAAGCGATTTGACTCCTTCATCTTTGAAGCATGGGTTTTCCGGCGATCATGATTGTTGTGTTTACATTCGGAGCTTGCGGAGGTAATTTTATCTATCTTCTTTGTATGTGGATGACATGCTTATTGCTTCTAAGAGCGGGGTGGAGATAGATAGGTTGAAATCTCAACTTGGTGAAGAGTTCGAGATGAAGGACATGGGTCTTTGCTAGGAAAATCTGGGTATGGAGATTAGAAGAGGGCGAATCGGCGATTGTTCTTGAGTCGGAAGGGCTACATAGAGCGGTGATCGCGAGGTTCGGGATGCAAAGTGCTAAGTCGGTGGTGACTCCATTGGCTCCACACTTTAGGCTTTCACGGTAATCAATCTCCCACTATAGCGGAAGAGAAGGCGCACATGGAGCGTGTTCCCTATGCTAGTGCAGTTGGCGGTTTAATGTATGCAATGGCGTGTACACGCCCGGATATTCCTGGCGGTTAGTGTGGTCGATGGATTCATGGCGAATCCGGAAAGGCGCCGGGAAGCGGTGAAGTGGGTCCTCAGTACTTAAAGGTACAGTTGATCACAGTGCGTGTTTTGGTGGAGAAACATGTCGATTGTCGGGTTTGTGGACTCGATTATGCGGGCGATCTAGATAGACGGCGATCTACTACTGGTTATGTATTTAAGATACATGGAGCTCCGGTTAGTTGGCGATCGATGTTACGAGCTCTGATGGCACTTTCTACTACGAGGCCGAAAGTACATGGCCATGGCGGAGGAGTGAAGGAAGCATTGTGGTTGTGGGGTCTTCTAGACGATTTGGGGATTGAGCAGAAAACGTGAACTTGTGGTGTGACAAATGAGTGCAATTCACTTGGCGAAGAATCAGTTCATCATGCTCGTACCAAGCATATTGATGTCGTATCATTTTGTGCGGGATGTCATAGAGGAGGTGATATTTCTCTCATGAAGGTGCACACGAATGAGAATCCCGCGGACATGTTAACCAAGGTAGTCACGGTAGTAAGTTTAAGCATTGCTTAGACTTGCTTCATATCGGCTCTTGTTGATTTGCCCAAGAGGGCATGGCCCTTGGTAATGGGTAAGGTGGAGATGATTTGAGGTGAACTACGGTGAGCTTGATCCGGTGGAGATGCGTGAAGCGTCAGCGGTGTAGTGGCCTTTGGATTGGCTGGATTGGTGATGGTGATCTCTCTAGATGTTCTTGGTGTTCTTGGTGTTCGGTCCAAAATTTGAGGTGAATCAAATGATGTACGAGGTGGAGAATTGTAGAACATGCACAAAACATGCACAAGACAGCTAGTTCAAGAGTCGACTACTAGGCATTGTAGTCGACTACACCGTAAACCACGAAAGGTGTATTTGCGTTGGAGTGCGAGTAGTCGACTAATAGGCATTATAGTCGACTACACCGTAAACCACGAAAGGTGTATTTGCGTTGGAGTGCGAGTAGTCGACTAATCGGTATTGTAGTCGACTAATCTGATGCATTAGTCGACTAATATGAGTTGTAGTCGACTAATCTGCGCATTCAAAACGGGTCTAATTAGGAATTGGTTTTAAACCCAATTCGTTTAGAGGCTATTAATAACCCCTAACCTGATTGTTAGGGTAAGTTTCAAGCACGTTTTGGAGCAGCCTTTGAGAGAGTTTGGTGCATCTTTGGAGAGGAGATCTTTTTGAGAGATTGAGAGGTTTGTTTTTAGGGTTTCTTTGTGAGAACTTGTAATCCTAATTTGTATTCTCTATTTCTATTAGTGAAAATCCCCCCTCCTTACCCCGTGGACGTAGGCAACTTGCCGAACCACGTAAATCTCGTGTCTTTACCCTTTTATTGTGTTTTTTGCTATCGTTTGTGGTGGTTTCTCTCGACGGTTCCGCGGTCCGCGCGCCCAACAATATTTCAAATGGGCAGAACAATATTATCTCATGATGTTCATGCTTCATCGAGTTTCTGTAGCAATCCATTTTTAAATCTACATCTCAATCGTACGCTCCATTATTTTGACGTTAGGTTGCTTTCAATTTTTAATCTTTGAGCAGGTGTACTAAATTGTTTTCAGTGAATATAGCGGATTTTTTTTTCCGTTAAAAAGATCCACATTGTTGACAATATGCTAGATATTCTGATGCAAAGATTTCATGCTCCAATCCAAGAAGGCAATCAAGCAAATCTCCTTCTTGAGATTTCAGAATCTAGCTCCATGTGCTTTAAACATATAAGCATCGTACCTTCAAGAGGCTCTTCTTTCATTGAACCATCATGTGCTTCAACATAATCACTAGTTATATAAAGTGCATAGATAGTGTAAATTGAGACATAATTGGAGGAGAAAGGACCAAGTGCATGAGAACAAGCTGAAGAAGTACGTGGTGGTGTTCTTCTCTCTCTTCCTTCAATGAAAATAGTACTAAAAAAGGTGTGTGTTCTTGAAAGAGGGGGTGTCTTGCTTCCCATGATACTAACATGAGATGAGAATGGGGAACTATTGGTTTATCTTTGAAGGAAGGGCAATATGCTACTTGGATTATTTGTTTTCTCTCTTTAGGTACTAATGCATCCTTAATTTGAAGTGTAAGCATTAGGTATGCAAATGGATCAGATACGATACCTATCATATTTTTATCAGCTTACCAATGACGAATATCAATAAGAATATAATCAATGTACATTTGATATACAATTTCAAATTATTTTCTCGGACTGTGCGCATAACCATGATCATGCAACAACTTCTGATTAAGGCTCTAATACTATGCCAAAACTAAGAAAAACTATTTATTTCTCTAACTTTGATTACATGTACTTCTACGTATAGGACTCCAATAGAATTAGTCCAAGTACGTACACGGACTCCAGAAACTTTTAACTCTCACAAGTAGTCATCTTAAGCCCTTGCTCATGTAAATTTGTCATAATTCCACCAACATGAGGGCACGAATCTAAAAGTCAAGAACATTTTTGTCATGTACTTAAAATGTGCCATGTGAGGGATATAAGTATATGCTACATGCATAACCTAGATGAGACAAATATTTGATAGCTAGGCTACTTTATTACCTGGTGGATTCATGTGCGGCAGATTGATTAATTGTTGAAGGTTTTTACGACGATTTGCAACATAATTGGACCAATTAATTAATATGAGCTCCTCTAACGGAGTTCCCATTGTCACCAAAAGAAAAGAAAAAAAAAGATCGCCATATATAATTACCTGAATATGTGTGAGCAATATATATAGGTGGTAATTAGAGATGGTCCAATTCTCTCAATCCTTACCATCTATATTACTTCCAATGGATGAGATCACGCCACGTAGAGTTTCCACTATTATCTCGAAAACTACTGTGGTCTTGAAAATCACTATAGTAAAAACCACTATTTATTATAGCAAAAATCATACATAGTGTGATCTCATCCATTGAAATTGAAATAGACAGTAAGGATTAAAAGAATTAGACCCTCTCCAATTATCACCTAATTGAAGATGATCTCAATCCATAGGAAGATGCTTTTTCATATGCTGAGCCTATTTTTGAGGGGCGAAAAGAGTTCTCCCGTCCATCCTAGGAGAAGAGTACTCAAAAGTTGAGAGAAAATTTGATGCGTTATCTTTATTAATATGATTATATTACAAATTTTTAGAGAAGGACAAAAAAATCTTTCATTAATCCTTCCAAGAGCTAGGGTATGTGAATAAAAATATAGGGTTTTTGCATTGAAAATATGAAAGATTTGAGTATATATATATATATATATATATATATATATATATATATATATATATATATATATATATATATATATATATATATATATATATATATATATATATATATATATATATATATATATATATATATATATATATATATATATATATATATATATATATATATACACCCTCAAATCTTTCATATTTTCAAAATTACTCCTCAAATCTTGATATTTGCAAAATTATCTCCCAAATCTCACACATTGATTCTTTTTCTACCCCTCCCACTTATCGATTTTAATTTTAAAGCAGAAAAATTTTGTAAACCTATTGAAAATTATTGGAACTTTTGACGTTGTCCTGTTTAGAGACCACTATGTTGAGTTGGAGAGGTAGAAACACCAATATACAAATTTATGAGGTAAATTCACGAATACCAAGATTTGGAGGGTACCTTTGCAAATATGAAAGATTGGAGGGGTATATAGACAAAAACCCTCAAAAAGCAATGCAAGAAAGTAAATGAAGTAGATAACTTTTAAATGTAAACACTCGGTCAACACTTGAATATTCAACCGGAAATCTTCACAAAAAAAAAAAAAAAGACATTCCGTGGCCATTTACATGTTTATCTAAACTTTATTCGGTTCACCGCATACATCACAAAGAGCTGTCAGTTTGCTAAGCAGCAAGTCTACAGCTACCTACCTCAAAAAATTACAAATTACATGCAGTTGCAAATAGTACAATATCATCTTGGCCTATCAAACCGCTCAAATGTTAGCAAATGTGATCTAATAGGTAACTAATAAGAAATTTCCTGCCAACCCAAGGTTAAACAACTAATTTTACCAAACGGTAATAACTGTCAAGCTCCGCTACTCCGCGGTAAGAATAGGTAAACAATGCTCCGCTCCTCAACAAGCGTAAAACTCCACAATCTCGTCGAGAGACTCCGGCTTCGGGTCGGCATTCTCGAGCATCCAGAGGAGGTGCTCGAAGAGCACCACCTCGCACCCGACGACCATCGGCCCCGACGCCCCGCTTCCCGATTCCAGAAGGTTCCGGAAGATCGGGTGCTCGACCAGATCGGACGGCACCAGGTACCGCCGGCGAGACTTGCCCACGTAGACGGGGCGGTACCCCGACGGCACCTCGTCGCCGTTGAACGACGCCGAGTGCCACGCGTCGGTGTCGGATTGGATGGCGGAGGACTGGGTGATGCGGTTGGATGAGTGCCAGCGCTTGATCATGCACTTGAGTTTGCTCAGCTTGCCGTTGCCGGTTCTCGCCATTGTAGTCACCGGCGGTGAGGGGATCTAGAGAGAGAGAAGGAGAGAGGGGAGTGGGGGTTTTTTGGGAGGATAATGAGAGAGGGGGGCTTTGGGGTATTTAAAGGGGCCGGGGGAGTCGAGAGGGTGGGCCCCGCTCGAGGGGTTTGTGGGTCCAAATGTTGATGACTGTAACGTGCGCGCCACTTGGCGGTTTGTCGGCTTATCTCTGTGGGCTTAAAGCACATAGTAAGAGCCCAATTTTTTTTTTTTTTGTTCTTATCATCTTGAATCTTGATAGTGCGAAGTTTTTGTGTAATAGGAACAAGAGTTAGTTAGACTGTTTATTTGGATGTTAAAACTGTAATTTCTGTTCCTTTTAATTCGAAAAATATAGTATTTTTCCGGGGTTTAAATGGTTAATTATGTTTTATTAATGGTGTTAGGGAGAAATGAGGTCCAATTCTCAGTTTATATATATATATATATATATATATATATATATATATATATATATATATATGAGAAAAATGTAGGAACTTGATGCAAGCGTAAATTTTGTCTTGGTAGTGAGGTGTCTCATTCCCATCCACTCTCCAACCCATGTGAATGTGGTCCCGTTTGAATGAGTGGATGGGAATGAACCATTTCACTACCAAAGACAAAAACTCAGCTTTGTACTCAAGCCTCTATATCGCTTCATATATACTAGATTGCTGTAACGCATCGCGTGCATGACACAAAAAAATTGAAGGCATTTCGGTTTGATTTTTACAGTGGTGAGTGCATTTTGTTATTTTTTTTTGCAAGTGTAAAGGTATTTATTTTGGTTGTAAAATGGGAGGGTATTTTTGGAATTTATAAAAATTTGACAGACAACCTAAAAAGGTGGCTTTTCTTAAATAATAGTATAGATATATATCACTTTCTACTCAAGCATGCCATTTTCAACAAACGCAATAAGATAGAATGATCTCATTTTCCAAAAAGTAAAGAAATACACTCCGGTGCTTTCAACTTTTTCTTACCATGTTAACTTATGCTGCACAAATAAGAGTGTAAGCAGAATAAATTATGTGGGAAATTTTCCAAAAAAAGAGGAAAAGAGATATCAATCCTTATCCGGCTTATTTATTAGTTGGATTTAAGGAACAAATCAATTATGTTTCATACTCATTCATATCTGATTCATATTCGATCTGTTATATCTGATCGAGACAATCATCTGCAGAAAATATCTAGTTCCCTATTCAACAAAAAGTCTTTTTCCTCTTTTCATCTTTTTTAGATTCCATTGTAATATTCAAAACGTTGTCTTTTATAAAGGGGTGAAAGGACAAATTGTACAAATCGATAGAGCCAGAGTTGCAAGTTGTAATTAAACCTGTAGCAAGATAGAAATAGAATGATGTTGCTATGCATATTTTGGTGATTGGTACGTTGTTTGGGGACAGTTGGAATTAACACAGGCAGCAGCTGTATGATGATGAAATATATAGCACAGTAGTAAATATTTTGGAACTTACATGTATAATGTTTCATGTACTTGGTGTCCTTGAAAGTAACGTTTATTGACAAAAATCAAAGAAAGAATAGCTTCAAGTGCGTGATGAATATGTGGGCTTAGGGGTTTGGTCTTCCATATTCCAAGACTTTTGTATCCGTTATAAGAATATAAGATCAACCTTTACCTCAATCTCAGACATTTTATATAGTTTAAGTTAGTATTTGCCAACCCAAGTTAACCAGATTAAGTGAAATAATAATTGGATCAGAGAGAATCCTGGTCTGTCAAAACCTAAAACTGAAGTTAACCTAGTTTTTGTTAGGTTACTTTTTGCCCAATATTTAGGTCATGATTAATTCAAGATCCTTGGTTCAGAACTAATCTGGACTAGGCTGATTCAAAATTAACCTAAGTTAGTCCTTAAATTGTCAAACTGATCTTAAAAGAGATAATATCAAACAACTCACACATTTAAAAACAAATTTAATTAAGAAAACATACCATATTGCAGTTTATGATTTAGCTCCTGAAAGGACCCTCAACTCATGAAGAGACTAGTCATATATTCTTCTCTTTATGATTCTACATAAATAACTTCCTCAAAGGCTAGCATCACTGCATCTTCAGAAGTTTTCTCCAATGACATCCTTTGTATCCTTTTGAAAGAGAGCTTAGGCCCTCTGCTCCTTGGCCACTTTCATTACTGCATCTGCTCGTTTCTTGCTTGTATATATTTCTTGCCTAGAAGATGATAAAATGTGCTACATTAGAAGCCAACTTTTGAGGCTAAATCTGAGCTTCATTAAAACTTAAATTGTTGTGACCTCTCCATAAGCACCAACAGAAGGCAAGGAATATGACTTTTTCAAAGAATCTTAAACTTGGTATCAGTCAAAAAGTTTCCATTTGATTCCAACAATTCATCAAAAGATACAAGCCACTAAACTAATGGTAAACATGAAGCAAGAATGGACCCTACTTTGTGAAAATATAATCATAGAAGAGATGACTTATCTATTTCTATCTCTAGATGACAGATAGAACAGAGAGTATCACCTGGCAAGCTCTTTTTCAGCAGATTTTCTTTTGTTTGTAATCTTCTCTTAAATAATATCCAAAAGAAGATTTTCACCTTGAGAGGAGTAATAGAGAGATTTAACTGTGAAAGCACAAGTAGTGTTACAAGGACACCGTATCCCATCTCTAACGAGGAGAATAGGCCAGCTATTGGTTTCAATGTAAAGCTTTAACCTCTGAATTTGTGCTTTTCTAGAATCCGATACGCCTCAATTCCAAGCAACGAGTTCCTAATCCATTTGTTCTCATGAAAGTAACCCTCGGATTTAATACTGACATTTGTAGAGAATGCCAGCTTGTAGGCAGAGGGAAAGAGACTCATCGAAGAGTTAATTACATCCCATCCACGTATCCTCCCAGAATCTAATAGTAATGCCTTCGCCTAACTTCTATTGAACAAAGCAAACAAAAGCATGGCGAAGGAGACTAGTCGAAACAAAGAACTTGAACATACTCGGTGTCCGCTAGCATACTAGTTACCAGTTAGAGTGGTGAAGGATAAAGATGATTGATGATGCATGACTGAAACAAACAAGTACACAAAAAGCTATTCTAACTCTAATTTAATTTTCTGCTCAATTGTCCATTACTAATTATATAGCTCAAGATGCTAATTGACAGCATTTAGGTTTAATATATGCTTGCCACTTAACCTGTCTCCAATTTTTTTGCAATCATTAGCAACGATCAAGGATGTGCAACTAAAAAGAAAAGGTTAAATAAATTAAAAGAAGCCATTACTTTAACAATGTTCCTAATCCAATCATTGAAAACATTAAAAAAATTAAGCGCCTCAGGAATATTCCTCTCACCCTCCTAGCTAATTGCAAATTGTCCTTTTGAAAGTGCCACCACTAATCTATTTAGATTAGTTTTAGATTAGGAGTTGAAGTTGTTTGTCAAAATAAAAAACAATTGTTTATCTTTGTCTTATAGTTGGATATGATTCTTCAAAGGGACATATCAATATAACCAATGATGGGAGGATATCAAGCATGTAGATTAGGTAAACTTCCTTAGGGATTAGGTTCCAGTAGCATTATGAATGCTGTAATACAAAATGTTAAAGAGTATTTAGAAATATAAAATATCGTTATAGTTATATTTGACATGGATCATATTAAACTAAGAAAAAATTTTGTATTAACTTTTAAAATGGTCTCTTTACCGTCAAATAAGAAATGGAGAAAATCCATATTCAGAAGGAGGGAACAAAATTTTAAGGATGACAACAATTGTATTCGATGTTGACTCCTAAAATGAGAAGTAACACTGTCACGGTACTGATGCAAAGTTGGCCTCCAAGTTTTCCCTTTTATTTTCCATGCATTTTATTTTCTCATAATGTGATATTTAGCCTTCATTAATTTTAGCTCAGGGCATGTTAATAATTCATGTTTGGACTAATTAAAGAGAGACAAACAATATTTCTCATTAACCTTTCAAACATAAGATACTTAGTTTATGTAGGCTGGAACATTAGGTATACTAATTTTTGCTGCTTTTAGTGGTACTGCATCCAAATACAAAAGAGTACAGTTGTAAAGATAATCTTGTAGCAAGGCCAGTAGACAATCTAAAGACCAAACTTTGATTGGGTGGTTTTGGGGGCTACAAGCCAGTGGAAGACAATTAGCTACCCTTTTGCTTTGGTGTTTGTAGCACAAAACTATGGGCCAAATAAATATCTAATGTTCATATAATCATGTAGTATAAAGTTTACCTCCAGCTATGCTTAGTCTGGCTCTATAACATAATATTCTTATTCATTAAAGTTACTACGTCCTATATCAATTATCCATAGTGGATAGGAGAGATGGTAAATATGTTACTATCACAAGTGAGTTGTTTTGAGTTTAGATGCAGTGAAATGGACTTTAATTAAGGCATTATAAGAGCAATTCAGATTCAAATTCCACGAGAAAATGGAGTTTAAAAAAGTAGGATTGTGTGTATAGTGAGCTTCCCCCCATGAAAAAAAATCTATAGGGCCATGTTCGAATATAAAACTTTGATCCTTAATATCCATTATAATTTTAAAGTTCCAATAAAGTGGAAGAACCTTTAACATCGTATCTAATCAACTCATATTTAAATCCTACTAGCTATGCATTCAAAGTGGATGAAAAAAAAATACCTCTACCTAAGTGTATGTTTCAATTTATATAAAAAATGTTCAACAAAAAATATAAGAATAACGATAACTATACTATTCACTTCTATACTACTTGTACACCACAAGATAAAGAAGTGTGGGATTCCTTGATGAATCATCAATTTTGAAAAAAATTATAGAGGATGACCCCCACACTTTTCTCTCTTATAGCATAAAAGTAATGTTGGAGTAATGATGCATTCGGAATTTAACATTTACAATTAGACAAGCAATTTAATAGGCTTAGACAACGCTTAGTTGCTTGCCAGTGGATCGTAGGGATCACAATTATGCTTCATTTTCTTAGATCCCCATTAATCAACAAAGGGGACATGCGCGCACCATATACTCTTTGTTGCAACTTGTGTATAATTATCTTAGATCCCCATTAATCAACACCATCATCAAATGTGGTCCAAGTATCTTGGGTCTTGTGGACCCACTTGTAAATACTTCCATTTATATGCATTGAATCCTTTGCATAGATTTATGGAATGAGATCAGACCCAAGTTGCAAAGTGATGAAGTGAGATTGTTATGCAAAGATCATATGCGATATTTCTTAATTAGTAGGCTCATCTTATTCTCTGGAAGCTATAAATGCTAGTTTCCTATTGAAGATTTTCAGAATCTAGGGCATGTGCTTTTACTGTGTGGGATTATCGGGGTTCTATTCTCATCATGTGCACAACTTGGGGTGTCCAAACGGGCCCGGTGCCCGGCGGGGCTCCGGGCCGGCTCAGATTTTCTTTTTTTTTTTTTTGATTTTTTGATAAAAATTAGATTAATCTTATTATATCTATATAAGTATGTATTAGTATATACTTACATATTAGTATATAGCTATATATTATATGTAAGTATATATAAGTATACATTAATGACCATATTATACTATAATTATATATCGTATACATTAGAAATATATATGTAAGTATATATAAGTATACATTAATGACAATATACACTTAAAATATATATAAATATGCATTAATGACCATATCATTCTATAATTATATATAAAAATATAAAAATAAATATATATATATAAAATATATAAAATTAAAATCGAAATGGTCAAGCTGGCTCAAGCCACTTCACTCCTGGCCCGGACCAGTGCCCGAGCCCGACCGACCCAGGTTTTCCGGGCCATGCTCGGGCCTGGCCGGGTCCGGTCCGGACACCGGGCCGGGCCCGGGCCTTGGGCCTAAATGGACACCCCTATGCACAACCATATAGTCCAATAGTATGGAAGAGAGAGTGTGGGTTCAAGTTATGGTTTATTCAATATCAGTTGGAGAGTTATTGATCATCCTTTACACTGTTCTTTTAGTTAACTCAAATTAAAATAGAAAAACACGGGATTTATCATCACCGCATTTTAACATTTAAAGCTACGTGATATCTTGATTCAGAAACCCATATTAATCTATTTCGACTTGCAAACCTTAATCTTATATATATTCTCCTACTGTATTCCTTTCTCTTTTCTTCCTTATTTTCATGAACATCGCGTATTTATTTTCTTTAGCTAATAAATTTTTGTTTGGATATCGTTACATGGAGTACTAAAAGAGAGTCTAAAGTAGTAAACATAAGATCTGATGCCCAATTATTGTGTCTATGACCATATCCATCTTTAGCAAAGGGAAGTTGATACAAGTACAAGCAAGAGATAATTGGTTCATAGTTTTCTTCAACAAATAGAAGTATCTAACCTAAAAGCAATTGTCGACTAGCTTTTACAAGTTATGTGTCATGCCTCAATGCTAACACCACTACTTTCTAGATTTGACAATGGGGGCAGGGGGCTGATCAAAATGTTTAAGTATAAATGGCACTCATGAAGCACGAGAAATAAGGGTAAGTGCAAGAGATATGCATCTTCTAGCATAAAAAGAAGAAAAAAGAAATGTTTTCTATGTCCTCCCTCAAATTGATGGATAATGGTTTTTGTCCTAATAAAGCAAAGAAAAACATGGTTAGATGAGATTCACGTGAGAGAAGATTGAAGTGTGATGGTGTTTGTCTCGAGGAGTGGCTTTTTTCCACTTTGACGAGTTTGCACTTTTTAGGTATATGAAGCTAAAAGTCCAAGATATTAGTTGCTTGAATATTGAATATGTCATGTGAAATATTTAGTGTCATGTCATTTTGATGTTGTATTGACATCTTTTCATAGTTAGAATACCACGCAATCTTATCTCGAATTTGGATTCCCTCGTCACAATTGATCTTCATATTTGTAAGCCAAATATAACTAGAAGAATCATAACCATTTATAATACGGGGAAGGATTATTATCACAAGTTTAACTCAAAAGCGAACATAAATGCTATCAAAATCATCTCTAAAGGATTCAGATGCTTTGAAAAATAAATAAAGTAGATAAAAATTTCCAAATTAACCCTCTACTCTTTCCCTGAATTGTAGATATCACTATATTATATGAGGATGTTCTCATAGGCAAATCTACAGGCCAGAGAAAGGAAAATGGGCCAACAACAAGCCGTTAGTTGGAGTTGACATAAAGGCTAAGCTTGGTCCATGACACATAAGTTTTGGGCCACTATTTAAGACTGGGCTGGATGATGCTCGAAGTTTCTCTTCTAAAGATGAAGCTTTTATCTTTATGTCAGGGGTTATTCACACTCTAATTCTTCAAAGGAGTTTTTGTTAAAACAGCCCATTTTTGCTAAATAATTAGCAAAACAGACCGTTTTGCTAATTATTTAGCAAAATCGACCTCTTTTTGGCCTGTTGGCCAAAAAGAGGTCGATTCATTGAAAATAGTTTTGAAACATCACGGGACTACTAGTCCCGTATGTTTAGTAACCGATAATTAGCAGCTAAAACCTACGGGACTAGTAGTCCGTGGGTTTTCTAAACTGATTTTGAAGGAAAGAAGAAGAATAAGGGCAATTAGCGGCCACTAAACATACGGGACTAGTAGTCCCGTATGTTTTAACTTCATTTTAAGCAAGCCTCTTTTTGGCCAACAGCCAAAAGAGGTCGATTTCTAAATAATTAGCAAACGGTCGGTTTTGCTAATTATTTAGCAAAAGTGGGCTGTTTTAACAAAAACTCCTTCTTCAAAATGCATCTATTTTTAATTGTAATAGTTTTAAGGTTGAATCTACCAATATTATATCCTAAAATGTCACCTACTTTACAATTTGCTACCGTATATTAGGTTATCGTTGAATACGTCGTTAGAGAGTTAGAGACATTTTATTCCTACTTTAAAAATATTTGTGATGCGTTATAAACAAATTTAACATTCAGAATCCTAATAATAAAAATTGTTGAAATGTAGGGTATAAATAGAATATAACCAATATATTGAGCCCCATACTATTGATATTTTCATAGTAGTTTGTCAAAATCTATAAATTAGCTTTTAAAAGGAAATTACAACTAATTATGAAGAAAAAAAACCTAAACTTGGTCCATGACACATAAGTTTTGGGCCACTATTTAAGACTGGGCTGGATGATGCTCGAAGTTTCTCTTCTAAAGATGAAGCTTTTATCTTTATGTCAGGGGTTATTCACTCTAATTCTTCAAAGGAGTTTTGTTAAAACAGCCCATTTTTGCTAAATAATTAGCAAAACAGACCGTTTTGCTAATTATTTAGCAAAATCGACCTCTTTGGCTGTTGGCCAAAAGAGGTCGATTCATTGAAAATAGTTTTGAAACATCACGGGACTACTAGTCCCGTATGTTTAGTAACCGATAATTAGCCGCTAAAACCTACGGGACTAGTAGTCCCGTGGGTTTTCTAAACTGTTTTCAGAAGGAAAGAAGAAGAATAAGGGCAATTAGCGGCCACTAAACATACGGGACTAGTAGTCCCGTATGTTTTAAAACTGCTTAGCGAATGACTCTTTTGGCCAACAGCCAAAAGAGGTCGATTTCTAAATAATTAGCAAACGGTCGGTTTTGCTAATTATTTAGCAAAAGTGGGCTGTTTTAACAAAAACTCCTTCTTCAAAATGCATCTATTTTTAATTGTAATAGTTTTAAGGTTGAATCTACCAATATTATATCCTAAAATGTCACCTACTTTACAATTTGCTACCGTATATTAGGTTATCGTTGAATACGTCGTTAGAGAGTTAGAGACATTTTATTCCTACTTTAAAAATATTTGTGATGCGTTATAAACAAATTTAACATTCAGAATCCTAATAATAAAAATTGTTGAAATGTAGGGTATAAATAGAATATAACCAATATATTGAGCCCCATACTATTGATATTTTCATAGTAGTTTGTCAAAATCTATAAATTAGCTTTTAAAAGGAAATTACAACTAATTATGAAGAAAAAAAACCTAAACTTTGGACAACCATCAGAATATCAGAAACCCCCATTAAGTTTAGGCATTTTCAGAATACCCGCTTTAACTTGACGATGTTATCAAGAAAGCGTTAATCACAACTTTCACATGTGTAAGTAAAATTACCTAGGGAGATATTTTTGCCAGCAAAAATTGAGATTTACGCTTTTAGGAATCCAAAGATAAGGATAGAGTTTATACCTGACTTTTTTTGAGATTTTAAACGAAAAGGCCACTAAGAAAAGAGAAACCCAGCCCAACAGAAGCCTAACGAATCCGGATCCAGCAAGCTCGGGATCGTTCTGGACGCTTCTCTCAGGCCGACACGCGCCAAAACTCCCGAAACTTCTCCTCTCTCTTTAAATCCCTCCAACGCGCTCTCTCTCTCAAAAATCAACAGTCGCTTAACAGTCGCTTCAGAGTTCAAGAGAGAGAGAGAGGGGGTGATATCAAGATGAGCGCGCTCGCTGACTCGACGCTGTTCGACTCGGTGCACCAGCTGCTCCACCTGCCGGAGACGCTCGAGAGGCTGACGCGTGGCGCCGCCGACGGGCACCGAGGCGGGGCCCGCAGGAAGGAGGAGGGGGACGAGAGAGGGTGGGGGAGCGTGCCGGTGGACATAATGGAGACGGAGAAGAGCTACAGCTTCTTCTTTGACGTCCCCGGGCTCTCGAAAACTGATATCCAGGTAAATTTTGTAGGGGCGTTTTGGGAATAGATTTTTGTGGAGAGGGGTATTTGGGGATGGTTTTTCAAAATTTAACTTTTTTTTTTGTTGTTGTTGCATTTGGTTTCAATTGGGTAATTATGGGGAATTGGGAACATGGGTTTTGATAATTTTTCTTAATTTTAGACATTTGGGTGTTTATTTATAGGATAACTCTTTAAACTTCTAGAAATTTGGTTTTTTTTATTTGGTAGTGAGTTCTGTTTGAAGAAACAGGGCATGGGTTTATATTTTGCACGAAAATGGGTTAAATTTTTTTTTTTACTGCATTCTGTATTTAGGGAATTTCAGAACGTGGGTTTTGGTGATATATCTTAATTTTAGGCAATTATTCAATTTCTCTTTAGTTTTAAGTTTGTATTTCGTAGTGAGCGCTGTCTGGAGAAACAGAGCATAGATTTCATAATGTCGCATTGTGTCTTAGCTTTGTTGCGTTTTGAGAGTTTGGTACATGGGTTTTGATAATTTCTCTCAAGATTGCCTTTGTCTGCTAAAAGATGAAATCTTTCTGCATTTTTGTGTTCGCAGGTGACATTAGAGGACGGCAACATCTTGGTAGTGAAGAGCAACACCAGCGCAAAAAGAAAGAGGGACGAAGCAGAAGAAGAAGGCTGCAAGTACCTGAGGCTGGAGAGAAAAGCCTCCCCCAAGTTTCAGAGGAAATTCCGGCTGCCGGAGAACTCGAACCCAGCCGCGATCACCGCGAAGGCTGAGAATGGGGTGTTGACGGTGGTGGTGGAGAAGCTCCCGCCGCCGCCGGAGGCGAAGCCGAAGACAGTGGAGGTGAAGATTGGTTGAGAGATGAGGGATGAAGTCTAATGGTTTGAGAGCTTTTTGTTGTTGTTGTTGTAACTAGTCTTTGGTTGGGAATGTTTTTATCTTAATTTTAGTGAAGGAATCTTGTATTTTCTTTGATCGTAGTTGATACAAAAGAATCTGTAGTTATGTCATTGTGACTTCCTCAGATGAAGTTAGTATGCTTGCTGGCCCAGCTTAAATTTTTGGTAATGGTAATATTACTCAGAAAAAAATAAATTTTTTTTATCGATAAATAAATTAATAAATAAACAAACTTATTTTGCATTGGACTAGGCACTTGAATATGGGATATAAACAGAGTCAGAGAAAATCATGTCATAATACTATTTTAAATCTGTGTAACCATTATAGAATAACCAACATAATTAGAATAAAATAGTAATAATAAAATAAAAAAGAATAAAACAGTAATACAATTAATTAATTCACTCGACATATATATTCAAATAAACGTCATATTCTCATTCTCCTTCCCCTGTATGATTTACAAAGGAATCACCCCGAGGTTGAAGAACCCCGCTACTGGTAGTTACACGTGCTAACCTTGCACTGTTCATGTTAGTTCTGAGATGCAGCTGAAAAACAAAAATAATTGAAGCTTAAATAAAACTATTTTCTCAACTTATCACAATTTGCCGCCAAAGGGCTTACAGTATCATATGATGACCATTTTCAATATCACTGTAATCTGTGTAATAATTTGCCGCCAAGAGGACAGTCAGTAAGTGTCTACAAGATTAGCAACAGAAATTAAAAAGTGCACAATTATTGAAATATCCAATGAAATAAAATTATCAACTCTGGCAGTTGAGATGGGGGAGAGAAAAAAAATTAACGCAGAAAAATTGTTTTAAACTGAGCAGAGTTCAGTTAAGACTACAACATAATCTAAATCAAGTAGGGTTGTGGAATGAAATGAACTCAATTGGCTCTCTATAAAGAAGCTCCCCATCAATCTGAAACCATCATAGAGAACAACATAAAGATCTTTTATATTCATGTTCATGGCAGTCGTAAATCATCTCATTCCTCCAAATATTCTTCTAATAAAACCAGGTCAACATTTTTTCAAACCCTCATCTGCAACATTTCAAACAGGTAAAAAGAAGGAATGGTGAATATAGGGTTTCTGAAATACAATTAATACATTCAAAATTGACAACTCATATAATTTCTATAAATAAAAAAAACGTAAAGGTTAATTTCTAAAAATAGACCTAGAGCTGTCTTTGTCCACGGACTGGACCCGGCCGGGCCGTGCCCGGCCTGGGCAAAGCCCAGAAACCCGGGCCGAGGCTGGGTCCGGGCCCGGGTCACCTCGGCGAAGCCCGCACCGGGCACTGCCCGACCCGGTCTCTAATTTTATATATATTATATATATATTTTATATTTTAATATATAATTATAGTATAAAATGATCATTAATGTATACTTATATAGAGATATATTTAAGTGTATACTATCATTAATATATACTTATATATACTTACATATATATTTCTAATGTATATTATATATAATTATAGTATGATATAGTCATTAATGTATACTTATATATACTTACATATAATATACAACTATATACTAATAATATATAATATTTTACTACTTAGTAAAAACTTAGTATGATTGATTTTTATCAAAATTTCGCATATTTTATTTTTAATTACTCTTGAAGTTTTTTTACAAAAAATTCATTTTCAAGCGAAAAAATTTTAAAAATTAAAAATTAAAAAAATTAAAAATTAAAAAAACCGAGCCGGCTTGGTGCCCGGTCCGGAAATCCAGGCTTGGGCCGGGCCGGGACGGGCCGGCCCGTTTAGACAGGCCTAGATAGACCCCTCTACTATTGGCCACTTGCGGATTGACCCCCTTTACTATTTTCCCAAGTGTAGATAGACCCTCTTAAGTGATTTTTATACTCTTAAAACGGTCAAAATTTTCACTAAGGGGGTCTATCCGCACAAATAGAACTACAGGGGGGTTATCGGCACTTGGGCTATAGTAGAGGGGTCAATCCACAATCAACTATAAATAAATCACAAAAATATGGTTGCTAAGGTTGGGCAAGTTCAGCAATAAGAATGGATGCATGAGCATGAGGCATATCGACCTATATAGCAATGAACTAGCCAGCTACTTTTGATCAATGATCAAATGGAATTCTACTTTAGCTCAGATAATGGGTACACTCCAGTTGGTTTATTGGTAAAGAATTTGAAGGTGATTTTGTGGACAGACAAGAATGCAAGCATCCAAATGCAAGGATTGCAGGCAGGTACAGTTTAAGTTGGCACTGTTATAGAAGGTAAATAAAGGATCACCAAAGTCCAAAATTTAACAAAATCAAAGCCTTGACCTTTTGAGAAACTGCTGAAAATGGTTCATGATATTGATGCTCCAATATCAGGTCAGAAAATCACTTCACCAAAAAGCTTAAAACAGTTGACTCGTGGACTAACAATATCTACCAAGCTAATGAGAGAATGAATATATACAGAAGCACTGCAAGCAAAAGGCTTGAGTAGATACTGAGATCACCTTTTAATCTCTTCCTGCTTTGTACCACATTTCTTCAGCAATCGGTCTCCACTGCTCTGCAGATGAGTAGTTACATACACAAACCGACACTAAGTCCTCTGAGTATCTGCATCGTACTGAGGACAGAGAATATACAAAGCATTAGAACAATGGGTAATGTAGCCTCAAGAATCCTAACAACAAATCATAGAATGAAATTTCACAAAAACACTAAACCTGTAATAATAATTCACATGCATAGATTCTTTGTCTACATCTCATCAAATGACTTCGAATCAATAAAGTATAGAAGAATACAGCGCGTCTGAATGGAACTAGGTCCAAACAAGAACAGATTAGTGAATTGGACAAGTTTGGGTATCTTGAAATTAGTTATGACTTCACATTTAAATCTTAAGATTGAGAACCGTTTGCTCAGTCTGTATTGTCTGAGCTTTTGGTTTAAGTTTCTGTAGGAATAGAGCAATAGCTAGACCTTACTTCTAAGCTGACTTTGGTTATGCATGCTCCTCTTCCACAACAATTGTGTACTCATTCTGAATTGAGTACTGAACGTAAACTGGTCATCTCATATTAATTTCATAAAATACTGTATGAATGGTATGAAGGTAGCACTACCCGTACTTCCTGCTAGCGATTATTTCATTCCTAAAATTTCTTCATGCACATGAGTGGCCATGCAAATGTATGATTCAAAAAGATGTTCCAACTTCAAATTTTTTTTTAAATATCAGCCAAATATTCTAATAAGATCACGCTTATGATTTTTCATGTTGAGGTCGCGTTGCATTGCCTAGAGACCATTAGAAACTGAACGTGTAGAATAATGGATCATATATTAGCAATTACTTGCACATACTCCATTAACAAGAGCAAGATATAGATTGATGGACAATAAAGAAAGATACAACTTGTTCCACTTATATCAAAGTTCAATACCTGTTCACCAACTTTCTTCCAAGAATAATCTTCTGAAAATGGTGATGTCACAGTTACTCCTGGAGGAAGATAGGTATCAAACATTCTCTGTGCCAATTTAAAAGCTCTCTTTGTTCATCTTCACATGTGCTCAAAGTGTCAATACCTACAAAATGAAGATATCATAACATATGAGATACCATGTAATGCTATTTCTGGTCTTCAGAAGAATAATGAAGCCAAATAATTGGGGAGGGTGATACCTGTACCTTTGTACAACCTTTGGAAGGTCAGTGTCTGCAATTGCAATAACAAACTTAGCATACCCATGCCTCAAATTTTCAGGAAGCTGCTTTACTTGTCCATAATCAAGTAATGCAACCTGGAAAAGTTATTACATCAGCGGACGGGTCAAAAAAACCTTATAGTTTTCACAGGGCTAGACATATCCAATTCAAATAAATAAATTTAATAAGATCCGAAGGATTCTTCAACATAAGCATACTCTATGTAATCAGCAATCTAACAGGATGTGCATACTTCGGAATAATTAAACTGCATTCATGGTCATACTTGCCTCTGAGTCCTTGCAGATGAGAATGTTTCCAGGATGTGGATCTGCATGGAAAAAACCATCCTTCAAGATCATTTGACTATAGGCTAGAATCTTCAAAACTTTCCCGCACTGGAAAAACATTTGAGAAGGGCACAGGGATAAAGTCTTCAACTAACTAATTAAGAATGTATAGTCAAAAGCGAGAATCTGTCGAATTTAAAAGTGCAGAGCAGGAAGAAGATAATTCAAGTAATTCATAGTTAACACAGAAATAGTTAAAAGATATCATATAAAAGTCCCACCATAAGGATACATAAACACAACTCCTAGAATTACTGAAAACAGACAGGACAGAGATTCTCAAATTATGGCGGTTTCATGTTTCCTTCTAACTGCATATTGCATTGCCCATTCCTGAAAACAAAATATTATCCATTTTCAAGAAATTCATATTTATCTTTCCATAACCACTAAAACCTTAAAACATAAAGATTCACAACCCTCTTACTTTGTGACTTCTGGCTTTGGTTACAGAAAATGAAGTAACCACCCTCTCATCCGCACCAATCATTTGAAACATTATGTGTATGCAACATATTGTGCATTCAAACTTGAAGAAAAGCACAGAACTCTTATCCAATATCAAACATGAAAAACATACTATGTATCTTGCATTAGAAAATGAACTAGACTTTTAAAAAATATCTTATCAAAATATTGCTGCTTTCTGCAAGCTTAACAGCAGAGTCATAGTAGGACATACGCAACATATAGTCGACAAAGATTCGCTTCAACCTCGCATCGTTCCGCTCATTCAAATTATCTGCATTTGCACTTTCCAAAAGTGCCGATCTAGCTCGGCATCTCTGTGCTTGCAAGGCCTCAACCTTGCTTCCTTCTTCTAGCTGATTGAAAATGAAAAGGCAATTGCAATAATATCGAGGAAGAAAAAGTATATACGCAATACCAAGAATTTCTTTCAAATTCTAACTTTGCTTCCTAATAGAAAATTCCAGTTAAATTAATAGAAACTCTACCATGGGAAAAAAGACACGATAAATCTTTGTGAGTTACGAAAGAACTAGAAAATTGGGGAAATTTCAGAAATTTCCCCCCCAAAAAAAAAAGAAAAAAAAAAAGAAATCTCGTGTCTGACATTTTTCTACAATCACAGGTTCCATATTTCTCAAAATTCATCCAAATGCAAAGCATCAAGCCAGAAGATAATATCCACGTAACCAACAATTGCTTCAAAAACCTGAGATTGATAATCCCTCGTAGAAAATTCCAGGTACACTACTCCGAAAATGTCCCAAAAAAAACCCTAAATACCTAAATTCCCCCTAAACAACTGAGATCGATCCTTTACGTTGCGTTTAAGCCGCTGGAGCCTCGAAACCAGCGAAGTGAGGCGCGTAACCGCCTCCTCGCTCGCGGCGCTCGAAATGACGGCCAAAACTTCCTTCTCGGCGATCTAATGGTTGATCCGATCGTCTTTTTGTAATACTGCAAAGGGACCTTCAAGAGCTGGTGCTCGAGCTTCAGCTACTCCGTTGCTCAACTTCATCGATTGGGCCGCGGCGGCCGGGGTTTGGGGAATGAAAGAGAGCGCGTGGTGATTATGTAAATAAATATTATTAAATATAAAAAGATTAAGAATTCCCAGAGGGTAGATTCGTAATTTGATTTTTTTCCTTTTTTTTGATTGATCTAAGACGTTATTACAATTTACGGTTGAAATAACCAGCGCCGGTTACAAACACAAGAGCTAGCTACATGATCAACACGTTGATCGATCAGGAAGCAGCAGAGAGAAAAAAAAGGGGAAAAAAAAGTCCCAGCTCAGATCAATCAATCAATCTCTCACCGCCCATTACTTCCCTATATACCCCTGGTAGAACAGCTCTGCCATGGACACGATGTCAACCAAAACTCCGATGAGCATTATCACAAACAAAGCTATCAACAAGGCCTTACCGACCCTGACCAGATTGACGAAGCACGCGCATAGGGGCGCGGCGGAACAGAGTCTTTTCCCCCTTGTCCAGTATCTTCGAACCCACCGTCGAAGCGGCGAGCACGAAGATGGCGAAGTTAAAGGCGACGAGAGCTATCCTAATGAGAAAATACTGCTTATTTTGAAAATAGGTTTTGATTGATTGCCTCCCATATCTCAAAATATATTGGATACAACTGATGGATTCATCCATTCGGTCATTATTTTAAAACAACAAAAATTTACAAAACCAAGCAGATAAACAATTGGCAGAGTTTTTTTTTTAAAAAAAAAGTCAGTGCTATCCTGATGAGAAAATCATGCGATACATAAGTATGTTATGTCACTCGATTTGTATGGGTATCCACTTTAGCTCTCAAAAAACGCATGTTTCATGTGAAACGCGGCAGATTTGATTGGGTTTAACTGTAAAAGCTTAGGCTTGAGTTAGTATTAGGATATGGACTGGGTCTGCTTAGGCTGTAGAATATGTCCTGGCCCGCCTCCAAAATGTATTAGTAAGATCCACTCATTCATTCAAATAGGCACCGTCTCATCATGCTTGTAACCGCAAACATTGTCCAACAGATCAATAGACAATAAGTAATTTTCTTCATTTATAAGCTAGTTCTCCGGTGTACATGATGCATGTATTATTACCAAAAATGATAGTAAACTTGTGCATGATTATTATTATTATTATTTTTTTGCATTTTAGTAATTAATGCTAATATGTTTAGAAACTTATTGCCAAATATAATATAAAATCTTTTACTAGGGTATACATTAAAGCAAAACCAAATAGCTTTAAAACTCACCAGAGGATGCCACATCAGCTCCCTCCTTCTCAAATTTTTTTGACACGTGTCATCTCATCTAAACCGTCCATCTAATAATTACAATCTTATAAAAATATCTCAACCTTTAATTTAAAATTCTCTATATATAGTAAAATCTAATTTTTCATCAATCAATCGTATCTTTTGTACCTAATTTGAAATATCCCAAATATTCTTAAAAAGATCCTGTTCTATAATATCATTGAGTCACTGAGAGAAAAATAAAAAATTCCGGTTTTTATGAGGCATTTTTGCTCGGAGAAATTTTTTTTTCTACAGGTTTTGGTTACCTAATGCCTTCTGCAGGCGCAGTCAGCAAGTTAATGGATCTGTTTTTGATCCATCGGGTTTTAACTCAGAGACGTCTTCAGGTCTTACTGGTGCTTGGGATAGTGTTGTAGGATTTTTTTCTGATACATTTCAAAGCACATCGAGCACGAGAAAGGAGAAGTCTTCAACCCCAGGGCTTGCAGGTTAGTGCAACATTTGTTGTTTGATGCTAAGTCCAGAATAGTATATATGTGTATATAAATAATATTACTTAAGATATCACTTGATTAAATGTGAAGGAAGGATAGCGAACCCTTCTATCCAAAAGTGATGGTGTTTTTTTTATGTTTGATCACTATGTTGATGTTGTTCAATCAGGATCATGAACCCTGCTATCCAAAATTGATGGTCTTTTCTAATCCAATTAATACCGATTTTTTTTCCAGGTTTTATTCTACCCAAAAGCACATTGAGAATCCTCATCGGAAAATCAAAGATTGTAGAACGCCCACCATCTAACTATCTGCAAGTTTAATTTCGGTACTATACTCCAGAAACCTTTTATTATGTTGAATTTTTTTTATATCGAAAAGTTATTTTATTCATATTTCAATGCATGTTTTGATTGAAACTTCCATATTTGATATAATAAATATATTAGAATAAAAGATATTTCTTCACCTTTTAATTTTATTTTTTATTCTAAAATCTGAAAAAGTATATATTATTTTTTCTGAAATTAGGATTTCTACTGAAATATCTGAAATTATGATTTTTACAAAAATATAATTTTAATTAAATTTTCAAATTTAGATACTATTCCTAATTTTGCAATTTCTAATTTTTGAAATATTATATTACTGGTTTTAGAAAATTTCCAGTTTTGACATGATATTAAAATTTTAAAATTTTAAAAATCTAATTTTAATTATTTTTCAAATTAAGATTCAGTTCCTAATTATAAAATATTATATTACCGATTTTAGGTTTTTCCTTAGAATTCTATTTTGTCAAAATTTTTGAAATTTTAATTTTAATCAAAAATTTCAAATTACACTGAATTTAATACTAAATTTTAGATTAATTAATATCAAATTTCAATCAAATTTTAAAAAATTTCCAAAATTAATTAATATCAAAATTAATTAGTACTGAATTTTTCAAAATAAGTTAATACTACAAAATCAGTTAACCGATTCATATTAATCAAGTTACCAAATTTATGTATAATAGATTCATATTTTTAGGAAATTTATGAAAAAATTCTAAGTAAAATTAAATTATCAAATTTAGACCATGTTCCTGCTTTTCAAATTATACCTAATTTATTGCTAAATTTGAAATTAATTAATACCCAATTTTCTAAAATCAGTAATTCCGAGATTAATTAATACATAAACTTCAAATAAATTTCAAACAAATTTTCTAAAATTAATTAATACCAAAATTAATTAGTACTGAATTTTTTAATATTGATTTTTTCCTAATTTTGGAAATTATTAATTTAAAATTTTCGTAAATATGAAATATTGAAATTTTGGGTTTTATTTTTAGATATTTCTTAAAATTTAGCAAAATCTAATACTTATGTAGTTGCCAAAAACTAAAAAGATCTAATTATGCCTAATTTGGTTACCAAAATGGTCGTCTATTTAGAATTTAAAAACTAGAGGGAAGTATATATTTGTTAAGTTGTAATTTTAAGTTAACAAATTTGTTGGAAAATATCTTTTACTATCAGATTCCTCCTTCACAAATATTTTGACATGTGTCATGCTTTCTAAACTAACCATCTAATAAATAAGATCTTGCATTTAGTTTCAGCTATTAATAAAAATAATTTTGGTAAGACTATATTTATATTTTGATATCCTAGAAATAAATTATTTACACGTACAAATAAATAATATCCTAAACTGCTCAAAATGTTAGATTAATTACCATGTAAAAGATAATTAACAAAGAAATTATATACTTTCAAACCTACCAAAAATAAAGATACAAAACTAATATAATACCTGAACCATTTTTTAATATCATTTAAATTATTTTGTTAAGATTTTAAAAGTAATCTACCAAAAAGGAATGAAATTTTACTATAACTATATATATTTTAAAATATCAACATACTATATAAATAACTAATCTAAACTACCAAATATAAATAATAAAAACTGACACATAATAATTCGGTTCAAATAAAATCTGTTAAATAATTTTGGTAATATTTTTAAAAATATCTACCAAATATATCTATCTATATATACCGTATAAATAACTTTTAATATCTAAATATATATGCCGCATAAATAAAATTTTGGA
Organism: Asparagus setaceus; assembly: GCA_012295165.1. NCBI lineage: Eukaryota > Viridiplantae > Streptophyta > Magnoliopsida > Asparagales > Asparagaceae > Asparagus > Asparagus setaceus. The sequence continues at coordinate 1,516,909 of CM022709.1, read as the reverse complement.
AACTACCAAAAATAAAAATCGCCAAATAATTAGAATGTTCATTTAAAATTGGTTAAATAGTTTTGGTTAGATTTTTAAATAATATCTACCGAATATATCTATATATACCGAATAAACGAATTTTTGGAAGTACTAAAAATAAAAAACTGATAAATAATAAATCGGTTCATTTAAAATCAGTTAAATAAATTTTTAAGCTGTTTAAAAATATATCTACTAAATATATTTATCTATCAATATATACCCTATAAATAAAACTTTCGAAACTACAAAAAAATTCACCAAATAATTATATACCGAATAAATAAATTTGGTAAGATTTGGTAAGATTTTTAAAATCGGTTAAATGGTTTTGGTAAGATTTTTAAAAATTAATACTGAATATATCTATATATAATGAATAAATAAAATTTTGTAAATTACCAAAAATAAAAAATTGACGCATAATAATTCATTTCATTTAAAATCAGTTAAATAAATTTGGTAACATTTTTAAAAATATCTACCAAATATATCTATCTATCTATATATACCGTATAAATAATATTTTGGAAACTACCAAAATGAGAATCGCCAAATAATTAGAATGTTCATTTAAAATTGGTTAAATAGTTTTGGTATGATTTTTAATAAATATCTACCGAATATATCTATATATACGGAATAAATTAATTTTGTAAATCAGTTAAATAGTTTTGGTAAGATTTGGTAAGATTTAAAATCAGTTAAATAAATTTGGCATGATTTTTAAAAATATCTACCGAATATATCTATATATACCAAATAAATTAATTTTGGTAAATCGGTTAAATAGTTTTGGTAAGATGTTGTTACATATACTGACTTGAAAATCCAATGTTCATTTAAAATCTGTATATGTAATTGATCTTTTAAACTGATTTTACCAAATCGGTATATAAAATTAAAAATCAATTAATTGTGGTAAATCGATATATTTAATTGAAAATCAATTAATTTTGGTAAATCGGTATATGTAATTGAAAATCAGTTAATTTTTGTATATGTAATTGAAAATTGGTACATGTAATTGAAAATCAGTTAATTTTGGTAAATTGGTATATTTAAATTCGGTATATGTAATTGAAAATCTAATGTTCATTTAAAATCAGTATATGTAATTAATTTTGGTAATATCAATTTCGTAGTTTAAAAATCTTACCAAAATTATTTAACTGTTTTTAAATGAACCGAATATATCTATATATACCGAATAAATAAATTTTGTAAATTACCAAAAATAAAAAACTGAAAAGGAATAATTCGGTTCATTTAAAATCAGTTAAATAATTTTGGTAAGATTTTTAAAAATATCTATCAAATATATTTATCTATATATACTGTATAAATAAAATATTGGAAACTACCCAAAAAAAAAAAAACCAAATAGCCAGTTCATTTAAAATTGGTTAAATAAGTTTGGTAAGGTTTTAAAAATATCTAACAAATAAACCGAATATAGTTAAATAAATTTCTTAAGATTTTTAAAAATGAACCGAATATAGTTTGTTATTTGTTGATTACCTACCAAGTTAAATAATATCGAAACATACTATATAAATTTCGCTATCATTATATATATATATATATATATATATATATATATATATATATATATATATATATATATATATATATATATATATATAGAAAAATGGGTATCTTGATCTTGAGTGCTTAGTAGTTGAGGTGTATCAATCACATCCACTCCTCAAATGGGGACCACAAGCACATGGGTTGAGGAGTGGATGTCTTGATACCTCACTACCAAGCACCAAAAATGGTGCTTGGTACCAAGCATACCCATATATATATATATATATATATATATATATATATATATATATATATATATATATATATAGATTAAAATTTTATTTGTACATGTTCGAGTAAAAATGGTGCAGTAGAAAAAAGGTAAAGTTTGAAATTGCATATGGTTATGAGTCTTGAAGCCTTTGATTCTCATCTTTGATGAAACATATATATATATATATATATATATATATATATATATGATAATTTACATTTGTATGTCTAATTATAAACTTGCAATAATTAAATATATACATAATATTATATTATATATTTTGTTAATTTTATTTTCAAGTGAAAGGATTGAGAAGCCTTTCGTCCACATATGCTACAAAGTTTAATATAAATCTGAGTAATAATAAGGATATTGTTCAAGCTCAAGGTTATTTTGTAACTTTTTGTGAAATAATATAATTACCTTTTAAAATTTATTCACAATTATGAGAATTATAAGTAATTATTTTACTTATCTTTTTTCTCAGTTATATTGATGCGCTAACTCAATACCAAACTTTTGAGACTGAAACAATATCGCTAAGCACACAAGTCAAATTTGAAATCGACGATGGTACAATTGATGACATTTTTAAAGTAAAGGAATTGAACGACGGCAATGTAAGTGAATTTTAATTTATCTTTGTATTGAATTATTTTTTAAACTTTATATATATTCAATTATAGTTTTTAACACTATATCAATATAAAAAACATGATGCAATGATAAAAGTTATCTTATTATTACACAATATACTTGAAATATTAATACTTTAATTGATTTATCATGCACTTTATTATTTTATTGGTTTTTTTATAATTCAATTGATGATGAATATATTGTTTATCTATACTATTTTAGGAGAAACATTTCTTTTGCAATGCTCAAATCATGGGAATTGAGGAGTTGTCGGGTTGACGATATCCTTCTCATGCTGATTGCAATAACAAGTTGAAAGAGATCAATGGGGTTCTTTACTGCAATCGTCATAAAAAAATTAAATATGTAGAAGAATGGTAAACATGATATTATAATTTTTATAAATATAAATTATTTATAGTTTATAAAAAAAATTTAAATTGAATAACCAATATATAACGCGAATGTGTATTTAACTTTAGCTACAAACTTACCTTACAAGTGATGGATGGAACATGCATCACTACATTTGTAATATTCCATCACGACATTCTTCGTTTGATGAAAATTGGTCCTTCAGAATTAGCATCTTCGCTGGATTTGGTAATTTATATCGAAATCATATTAAAGTTTTAATACGTTTTTAATTTAATAGATGAAATTAAAAATTAATATATATTTGCTTAAATAGGATGCAGACAACAATGAGATTCCACTTGCAATCAAGAGATTAATCAGTAGAAATATGCGTTTTCATGTTAAGGTTACAGAGTTTAACACAAGTAAATGCATTGAAGACTACACGATTATTAAAATCGTTAATGATGATGTGGACGATGAAAAACTCAATGGACTGTTACTACTAACTGATGGAAAGGTAACATTTCCATAATTTTATTAATAAAATTATATTTCTCAATTGTATGCAATGTATTCATTGTTGTAATACTAAATTTATTTTTATCAAAGGATGAAAAATCACTCGATATGACGCTGGTTGATGGCGACGACAGTTAATCAATTCAATATACTACAGACTTATCGACACCTGGAAATAGTACTGATAAAAATTTGAAGAAGAATGTGTTTGCTAAATATAATATTAGTTTCATTATTTCAAAAATTAAATCATTAACATGTTGTTCTAAGACGAATGTATTATTATCATAGGATGAGAAACCAATTGAATTGAATCAGGATGGTACCGTTGATAATCAATTTGTTGAATTAACTCCAGACCTATCCACACCGATATTCACCACTAATAACAAAGGCAAAAAGAAGATTTTAGATATTTTGCCTATTGCTACACTTGACTCTTATGCATTTGAAACCCCACCTACAACAAGTGAAAAAATAAGAATACAATCAGGTTGGCTTATTTATACATTAGTTAATTTTGATATATAATTTTTTAATGTTAAATTTACTAAATAAACATGTTTTTTATTTTGCAGAAATGGACAAAGAACCAGCTTTTTCAACTTTCAAGAAGAGGATTAAGACGGAGAAAAAATAATTATAAATTATTAGAGCTTTTCTTTATATTTTGCTTATTACATCTTATGACTGTTTGATTGATTAAGAATTTTTTTTGGTGACGCATCATTTGTGAATAATATTTTTGAACATTAAACTGTCTTATATCTTAATTTCTTTTAAGTTGCATTTAGGATATTTTGATTATCTTCATTTTATTCATTTCTTATAAAAATTTAGTTTAAATGAACTTAATTTTAATTATGGCTTTATATAAGTTGTTTAATATCATTATTTCTAGACAGGTACATGTTATCTAACCTCAATGGAGGTGGGTGAGATTGGAGTTCACGTGTTTCGAATGGGGTTAAGTCTTTAGATCTTTAAAATTATATTTGGATAAGAGTGATTGAAACGCGACGAAATATAGATGAATTGCGATAAGACCATGCTTAGCACGGGCTAAAACACTAGTATCTTACTATTAGAAAATGTAGGGAGTGAGTAAGTTGTCAAGTAATGGATGTTAGTTAGGAATGTTGTTAAATCTTTCCAATTTTTTCTAATTTGTTTTAGTGTACTACAAGGATAATTTGAGATCATATTTTAAGTAATTTGTGAAAATGATTTGTTTATTCTTTTTAGATCACAGGAATATTTTTATAATAGAAAAGTTTTAATTTTATAATAGAAAAGTTTTCAATTTTATAAATTTTTCATGTTGTTTGTAATTTATGGTGTCTTGTGTTCTATTATTAATATTTTAGAAAGAGACAGGCGAACCAATAACGACATTAGTAAAGATATGATATTAAATCAATATAAATAACAAAAGATTGACATATACATTAATAATATTTTAAGAGGAAGATTAATTCATCGCCTATAAATTTAATTTGACACATGTATAATTTTGTATATATGAATTTAGGGCTAATTTTAGAAGACTCCTCTCAACTATAGTGGATGTCTTAGAAAACACCTCTCAACTATTTTAATTTGAGAAACTCACTCTAAAGTTTAAGCATATTATAGATTAATTCATTGCCTATAAATTTAATTTGACACATGACTATAGGCTGTCAAAAATGAACGCAAGGCTCACCTCCCCGTTTTCACTGTAGCGTTCTAAGTCAAAACGCATAGGTCGTCAAGACGCACAGGTCGCTAAGACGCGGAGGTCGTCAAGACGCACAGGTCACCAAGACGCGGAGGTCGTCAAGACGCACAAGTCGCTAAGACGCGGAGGTCGTCAACACGCACAGGTCGCTAAGATGCGGAGGTCGCCAAGACGCACAGGTCGTTAAGACGCACAGGTCGCCAAGACGCGGAGGTCGCCAAGATGAGGAGGTCGTCAAGACGCACATGTCGCTAAGACGCGGAGGTCGTCAAGACGCACAAGTCGCTAAGACGCGGAGGTCGCCAAGACGCACAAGTCGCTAAGACGCGGAGGTCGCCAAGATGAGGAGGTCGCCAAGATGAGGAGGTCGCCAAGATGAGGAGGTCGCCAAGACGCACAGGTCGCTAAGACGCGGAGGTCGCCAAGACGCACAGGTCGCTAAGACGCGGAGGTCGCCAAGACGCACAGGTCGCTAAGACGCGGAGGTCGTCAAGACGCACAGGTCGCTAAGACGCGGAGGTCGCCAAGACGCACAAGTCGCTAAGACGCGGAGGTCGCCAAGATGAGGAGGTCGCCAAGATGAGGAGGTCGCCAAGATGAGGAGGTCGCCAAGACGCACAAGTCGCTAAGACGCGGAGGTCGCCAAGATGAGGAGGTCGCCAAGATGAGGAGGTCGCCAAGATGAGGAGGTCGCCAAGACGCACAAGTCGCTAAGACGCGGAGGTCGTCAAGACGCACAGGTCGCTAAGACGCGGAGGTCGCCAAGACGCACAGGTCGCTAAGACGCGGAGGTCGTCAAGACGCACAGGTCGCTAAGACGCGGAGGTCGCTAAGACGCGGAGGTCGCCAAGATGAGGAGGTCGCCAAGACGCGGAGGTCGCCAAGATGAGGAGGTCGCCAAGACGCGGAGGTCGCCAAGATGAGGAGGTCGCCAAGACGCACAAGTCGCTAAGACGCGGAGGTCGCCAAGACGCACAAGTCGCTAAGACGCGGAGGTCGCCAAGATGAGGAGGTCGCCAAGATGAGGAGGTCGCCAAGACGCGGAGGTCGCCAAGACGCGGAGGTCGCCAAGACGCACAAGTCGCTAAGACGCGGAGGTCGCCAAGACGCGGAGGTCGCCAAGATGAGGAGGTCGCCAAGATGAGGAGGTCGCCAAGACGCACAAGTCGCTAAGACGCGGAGGTCGCCAAGATGAGGAGGTCGCCAAGATGAGGAGGTCGCCAAGATGAGGAGGTCGCCAAGACGCACAAGTCGCTAAGACGCGGAGGTCGCCAAGACGCGGAGGTCGCCAAGATGAGGAGGTCGCCAAGACGCACAAGTCGCTAAGACGCGGAGGTCGCCAAGACGCGGAGGTCGCCAAGACGCACAGGTCGCCAAGACGCGGAGGTCGCCAAGACGCGGAGGTCGTCAAGACGCACAAGTCGCTAAGACGCGGAGGTCGCCAAGACGCGGAGGTCGCCAAGATGAGGAGGTCGCCAAGACGCACAAGTCGCTAAGACGCGGAGGTCGCCAAGATGAGGAGGTCGCCAAGACGCACAAGTCGCTAAGACGCGGAGGTCGCCAAGATGAGGAGGTCGCCAAGACGCGGAGGTCGCCAAGATGAGGAGGTCGCCAAGATGAGGAGGTCGCCAAGATGAGGAGGTCGCCAAGATGAGGAGGTCGCCAAGATGAGGAGGTCGCCAAGATGAGGAGGTCGCGAAGACGCGGAGGTCGTCAAGACGCACAGGTCGCCAAGACGCGGAGGTCGCCAAAACGCACAGGTCGTCAAGACGCGGAGGTCGTCAAGAAGCGGAGGTCGTCAAGACGCACAGGTCGCTAAGACGCGGAGGTCGCCAAGATGAGGAGGTCGCCAAGATGAGGAGGTCGCCAAGACGCACAAGTCGCTAAGACGCGGAGGTCGCCAAGATGAGGAGGTCGCCAAGACGCGGAGGTCGCCAAGATGAGGAGGTCGCCAAGACGCACAAGTCGCTAAGACGCGGAGGTCGCCAAGATGAGGAGGTCGCCAAGACGCACAAGTCGCTAAGACGCGGAGGTCGTCAAGACGCGGAGGTCGCCAAGACGCGGAGGTCGCCAAGACGCACAGGTCGCTAAGACGCGGAGGTCGCCAAGACGCACAGGTCGCTAAGACGCGGAGGTCGCCAAGACGCGGAGGTCGTCAAGACGCACAGGTCGCTAAGACGCGGAGGTCGCCAAGACGCGGAGGTCGTCAAGACGCACAAGTCGCTAAGACGCGGAGGTCGCCAAGATCAACTCATCCAGGGTTATAAAACTCATTGTTTGAGTTCTCAAACTCGTTAGAGTTCCAAACTTACTTTGCGAGTTCCTTTCAACGTTGTTCCATGAGCCGAGACGTTCGGATAGTCAACGGGATACAAGATTCAAGCTCCCATCGCTACCGTGAAGAACCCAGGTTAAACAAAGGGAAGGATCTCCGTTGATCTTTTCTTCTTTTATAAATCGGGCAACCGATCGAGCAATTTTATAATTTTTTTGTCTAAGTCAGTTAGAGAGAGATTACTTTGAGAGATTGTATTTATTTTTTTTCTAAGTCAGTTAGAGAGAATAACTCCGATTTTATATTTTCTCAAATTTTCTCGCGAACAAAAGATGGCGACTCCGCAGGGGACTAGCTTCACCGACGAAGAAGTGGTGGCGCAATCCGACGTCAAGCTCGCAGGAACAACAATCGAAATTCTTGTCGTAGAGCTTGACCAAGCCAAGTACGAGGAGGTACTCTCCTTCGGATCCCTTAGCCCCAAGGCTATGCGCAAGATCCATAAAGTTCTAAAAAGACTAAAGCTTCATTCATGATCGACTCGCCAAAGGAGCGTCTCCCCTGGGGGTTGAACTGTTCATACAGTCTCCTCTCTGAAAGAGAAGGCTCGGCTCCAACCGAACTCGTCAATCGAGTTAGAAGCCTCGTACCCATGCTCAAACCTAAAGTATCGGATCATAAGAGGCCTATGGCGGCATTGAACTTGGACGACGCAGATGTTGATACTGCAAAAGCCTTAAGACAGACTAAGAAGAATGCTGCTCGGCGAAAGAGAAGATCATTGCGTCGAGCGCAACTCCGAAAGAGTCGATCTTCAAATCAACGCGACCCTGAGCTTCGCGTTTCTACAAAAGAGCGCCAGCCTCGCGTTGAAAACAGCCCTCAGTGGCGCATTGTCCAAACAAAACGCAGGTCTCAAGACCGCGTTTCACAAACAGAACGCGGATCTCAGGTCGGCGTTCCTTTAATAAAACGCGGACCTCAAGTCGGCGTTAATCAAATAAAATGCGGACCTCAGGTCGCGTTAATCAAACAAAACGCAGCCCTCAAGAGAACGCAGCTCTCAAGACTACGTTCCTTCAATAAAACGCAGCTCTCAAGGCTACGTTTCACAAAGAGAACGCAGCTCTCAAGGTTGTGGTCCTTCAACAAAAAGCAGCCCTCAAGGGCGCGTTTCACCAATAGAATGCGGACCTCAAGTCCGAGTTGATCAAACGGAACACGACCCTCGCGTTTACACCACAAGACGCGATGAGATTCGTTGTGTTCGGAAAAATAAACATGGATTTAAGATTCATGTTAATCCAGAGCCAACCCAATCAAATAATGAGGGGACGGTTCCTGGTCAAACCACAGATCCGGTGATCGACATTCCTCAAGTTTCTGATTTGCGAGAACTGTTGTCAAGAGAAAGGTCAACAAGACAAGTCGCTCATTCATGTCCATGCGAACGACTGATGCTACGGTCCTCTCGGAATGTCAATGTTGTGCACCTACACCTAGACGGTCGTTTTTTGATCGATTGATTAGTACAACTCCATTCAAGAGGCGAAGACGATTTCACAGGAGGAAGACCTCAGAGACTGAATACCCTGAAGTTACCGTCAATATGGTTAGCAGGGGAAAGTCACCAGCCTCCAGTTCGGATGAATCGGGTACCAATCGTTCTCCAAGTGTTAGAGAAATCTCGAATAAATTTGAAGGGATTTACCAACACACTCGGACACGAAAGGGAGTCATACCTCCTGTCAATTATCAGAGGCTAGCTAAAGGGCTAAAACCTGATGATGAGCACTCAGCCATTGCAGATTTTTAATCTTCCAGTTCTTTCGTGGAATATGAGGGTGCTGTCTATACGACGGAGAATACTGAAGATCTCAGGAAGAGACTCGAAGAGTATCAGGCTGTGATGCAAGAAAATATGCGATCACAACAGGAAGCCATGCGAGAGACCCTGTGATCACAACAAGAGACCATCGATCAACTCCGAGACATGGTAGCCCAACTTATTATAGATAGGGCTCAAGTTCACATGGCTGGCTCAACACCTCAGCCGGAATCACCACGAAGGAGGTGTCAATCTTCAAAACGAAAAGAAAAAATGAATGAAGCTTCTGATCAAGAAGCTCATCACATAGAATCTTCATCTGAAGAGGAGAAGAGGACTGAGCACGAGCAGGATTCTCAGTCGGCAAAAATGGAAGAATTGGAAGCTCGCCTCAGTGCCATTGCCAATAGAAGCGAGCTTCAAGACGAGGGAGTTGTTAGGCCTTATCCCGCTGAATGGGACGCAGCTCCTTATCCTCCGAAATTCGAGGCCCCGACACTACAAGCTTTTGATGGCAAGGGGTCACCGAACCAATATATCTATCATTTCAAGTCACAGACTGGGAATGTGATATCAAATGACGCCATACTAACTCGCTTGTTGATTGGCACGCTCAAGAGGGTTGCCTTTGAGTGGTTTATGAAACTGTCCGCAGGATGTATTCAGAAATGGACAGATCTAGAGAGACTCTTCCTGTCAAGATTCTTTGAAGACGATATTGAAGTCTCTGTCCATACCCTTCTTGTCACTAAGCAAAAGAAGGGAGAGTCCATCAAAGCCTTTGTCAAGAGGTTCCGAAGCGTGGCTCTTCGATGCTCGACAGGTATGACACAATATGCACTGGTGGAAACCTGTCGACACAACTTACAAATAAAACTCCTAGCCCGAATGGGAGTTGCAGAATGCTGTTCCTGGAGACAGTTAATCTCTCAAGGTGAACAGGCTCAAAAAATTATTGCCAGAATCAAAGCTGAAGAAGAAAGCGAGCAATGGGACCAAGCCCAATCTTCTCAGCCAGAAGGAGAAGATACTATGGACACTGAAAATAATCCTCTTCAATAGGATGGCAGATCCGCAAAGCTATCATGTTAACAGTTACCTCTGATAGTCCATTTCCTCCAAATTCCCCCTTGCACTTGCTCAAGACTGGGGGTTGTTTGTTGGATTATGAGTAATAAATCTTCTGAGTTGTCATGTTTAATAAAATACCTCTGTCAACCACGAAATTCACAAAGTATTGTCTAGTTAACATTACACCTTTGACGATTAACCTCTCCACAAAAGTTAAGATTAGCACGTCTCGTTATTAGCAAGGCGAACTCTTCTGACAATCAACTTATCGACTCTCTTCAATAGAGCGATAAGTCCTCAAAGTTGCTCTGATCGCAACGTATCCTTGTCATGTTAACCTCGCACCTCTGACAATCAACTTATCAACTCTCTTCAATAGAGCGATAAGTCCTCAAAGTTGCTCTGATCGCAACGTATCCTTATCATGTTAACCCCGCACCTCTGACAATCAACTTATCGACTCTCTTCAATAGAGCGATAAGTCCTCAAAGTTGCTCTGATCGCAACGTATCCTTGTCATGTTAACCTCACACCTCTGACAATCAACTTATCGACTCTCTTCAATAGAGCGATAAGTCCTCAAAGTTGCTCCGATCGCAACATATCCTTGTCATGTTAACCTCACACCTCTGACAATCAACTTGTCGACTCTCCTTAATAGAGCAATAAGTCTTCAAAGTTGCTCCGATCGCAACATATCCATGTCATGTTAACCTCACATCTCTGACAATCAATTTATCGACTCTCCTTAATAGAGCGATAAGTCTTCAAAGTTGCTCCGATCGCAACGTATCCTCGTCACGTTAACCTCACACCTCTGACAATCAACTTATCAATCCTCCTTAATAGGATGATAAGTCCTCAAAATTGATTAAATCACAATCAACTTATCAATCCTCCTCAATAGGATGATAAGTCCAAAGCCTTGTTCACACCACAAGCCCCCAAAGCCTTGTTCAAACCACAAGCCCAAAGCCTTGTTCACATCACAAGCCCAAAGCCATGTAACGACTAGCTCAAAATTGATGTCTTTGTGTTTTTTTTTCTTGGTCCAATTTAGCTTATGATGTATGAAATGAGTAAGTGTTACGTCACTGTGCCCGACAAAGGGATCCTCTTGCCACGATCCACATGCAAAGTCAAACGTAATTTCTACAAGTTTTTTGTAAATTTTCTTCTTTCATGTTTCTCCTTTGGTTTTGGTGTAGTTGGAGTATTTAATTTAATTTAAAATTTTTGGTTATAGTTACGATGCTACTACGGAGGAAGAAAGTACCACCTAACTTGCCAAACAAAGACACATTTTTTGTTCGGAGTGTCGTCACTTTCCCAGGAGCCACCAAGAATGACATTACGCCTGACATGGTAATTTCATTCAATAATATAGCTATAAGAATTTGTTTTAATTTGGGTCAATGAGGTATTGTGAATTTAGTGCTTGTGCATGGGTGTGTGCGTTTGATTTTTTTTTCGTTTGTTTGACAGGAGTTTTGGCTTTTTGGTTACATTTTGAATTAGTATTGTGAATTAAACTATTGGGTTATTAGTTAAAGCTGGGCTTAATGGAACACTTGGGTTTCCTGCGGTTTGCTAATGTGATCATGTCCTGCCTGCCTCTCAATCTTCATCGGGGGTTTATGCATGAAAGTAGATTTTCTTCGCCTCATTGAAGAAGATGTTAATTTGCATGTATCGAGATTGGATAGTGTTACCTGAAATTGGATTTTGTAAAAACGGCGCGTACTATGGAGCATAAGAACTTGTAATTTAACCTTAATTTCCTTTGGCATTAAAATTTGGGATCCCTTAATGATAATAAAATGTGTTTAGCTTGCTAAAGAAGCCTGTCAGTTTTTGTTGAATATATAGTTCGAGGGTCTGATGCATGTATATGGGTTTTCTTCAGTTTTCAGGAGCGTCAGGTAATATGGTGGATGAGGTTGCAGAGCTAGTTACTAATGTATCATCTCATAAGCCTTCATCTCTTGTTCCTGAGAGACCTCAAAATGGGCTTATGTGAGTATTTAAGTCTTTATATGTGCTACAATAATTCTTTTGTTTCTCTTTAAAAAAATTTAACATTGCTTCGATGAGATCATTTCTTGAATCCGTAGGTGCCATGTTTAGTATCTAGTGTTTCATGGCAAAGGGTTAGCACGATGGGATGCTATATATGTCGTGGTTTTGTTTTTGTTTTTGTTTTTTTTTTTTCCATTTTGAAGGTTGATCTTACTTTATTACCATGTTTTTATTAAAGGCATTCTTTGATTAATTTTATGATTATAACTTATTGTGTAAGCTTATAGGTAGGTGATTGAAATGTAGATTTAATTTATTTACACCAGCTAGTGAGGTCCTTAATTATATCCATAAGTATGGCCAGTGATTTTATTCTTACATAAGATGTCAAGGTCGATGTTGCGAAGAGATTGCAGACATTTCACTTATTTACTTTATTTGTCACTGTGGCTGCACATATTTCGTATTTGAATATTACAATATTCTAAATTTACTGCAACTTGTAGTATGATATGTAGTTAGTTTAGTTAATTTGTAGTAATTGCATTGGAAACCTATTGTTTTTCTTTTCCCGAATATGCTACGCTTTGCAAGGAACAGTTTGTTTATGCATCTTATGGCTACTAAAAATCAAATAATTTTTTTTTATCCAGCATGTTTACAATATTTTAACTGCATAGAATTAAATCTTAGTTGCTTTCTCTTGCTTATCCGGACAATGCCTTTAATTTCAGAGATTATTGAGGAGGCAATCCAGCTAAAAGAAACTCCGACAGAAACTTGTCAGTATAACAACTCTGTATTGTAGTACTCTCTTTATTCAATGGGACGGAGTCCTTGGTAATCTCAGCCCTAACACATTCTAATATGCTATAGAATAAGAGTGCATCACGTGCTTATATGCAATTGCTTCGGTTATATCCGTCAATGTTAAGTTATCCTATTCAACATTTATTGCTTGGAGGCCTGAATTATATAGCATGTAGGGTTAATTACTGACAGACCCCATGTACTTTTTGATAGACCCCTCAAGTGAATTTTTTTTATTATTCTTCTAAGAGGAAAAAAAATTCACTAAGGGAGTTATCTACACTGAGTACCGATCCCCTCAAAACGCCGGCTATCAGAACCCCACACCGTGTGGGGTTCTAATAGGATCTGTACTCATCTACACTTAGGCAATAGTGCGGGAAGTCTGTCCTCACCAGTAGATCTATAGGAGGGTATATCCGCATTGGCGGTACAGGGGGTCTGTTCGCAATTTACCTATTATTTATTATCCCCTGTTTAATTGCATGTTTCCCTCAATATGATTATCCATTTTTGGAGCTTTTATTTCTTAATTTTTGAATGCATGCTGATTAAATCAAAACTCAATCTATATTTTAATATCGGCACCTGAAAATCACCATGTGGTCAATCCTTATTGCCTTTCTCTTGCCTCTATATAATCATGTAAAACTCTTAGGCTAATCCCTTTAGATCTATTGTCCATAATAATTTTTTCGATCTTTCTAAAAAAACAGTAGTTTTACTGTTTTTTTACAACAATCTACTAGGCCCTTCTTTTATTAAATGTTTTGTTCCGGTTTCAGTTTTCCCATATCCTTCTCTTTTCTATTTGTTCTTCTTGCATTTCTTGTCTTCTCTCCTCTCTCCTACCCTTTGCTCCATCTTTTTCTCCTCAGTTTATTAAGAATAAAATACCCAGTCTTAAAGTCTTTACCACAGTCCTTCAGTAGAAAGAAAATGACAGGACATATGGAAGCTTTGAATTCTTTATTCTACACATTTGTACTATTATTTCAGGATTCTTTTTGGTGCACGCAGAAAGCTTGAAATTTCCTTACTATTTATATCTGATGTGTGATTTGTATCTTTGTCCAGGATCAGAGGGTAAACAACTTGCATATGAAACAGCAGCTGCCAGTTGCTTATATAATGCAGCAGTCTTTGTAGTTCCTTTTTTTTCTTTGTAACAAAATCTGCTGTTTAAGCAAAATTTCAGGGTTTTTTTTTATTTTTATAGCTTGATGCATTCTTTGTTTAGGGAATATGGGTCCTCTCATCTATCTTTTTATATTTGATATATTTAAGTAGTCAATCTTTAATACGTCTGATGTTGTACTTCGTTTATATTGTGTGGTTTTTACTCCTGTTGTGATGCATGGAATTAGTATTACAATGCCGTTGCACTTATAATATCGTAATATTATGGTTTTGACAATTATTTTTTGCTTTACCTCTAAAATTTATATTATAAATTAGAAATGTTATTAAAATATTATGACATCATCAGTTCCTACAGATAAAAGATATATTACATACATGTCGCAAAAGTATAAACATGACAACAAATAAATAAATAAAAACCGCACTCTAGTTGTAAATTAGCATTCAATTGACATTCAAGAGAAACATAACTGTGAAAATAAGAACAATAGTTGTCACAATATTCTTCACAATTCCCCTTCCCTCCATTCCCCCACTTTGAGAGGAATCTAATCATATTGATAGGACTCAATTCCCTCCATCAAAAAAAAAAAAAAAAAGTTCCCAGTCAAGATGATTTTTTTACCCCCTACCCCTCCCCACCACTCATCCCCCATCTAAACAAGGTGTTGAAGTTTAATCATTATCAGATATCAAAAAAGAAAATATTATTCGATGAACATGGCAATCTTACCAAAAAAAAAATGTATCCATAAAGAAAACTGGATTCAACTGTGCGAATGGACTGCTTAAAGATAATAATTTGACAACAGTTCTATTTAATATCGCGATGAAAACACTTGCTACTTGGCAGAAGGAAGAAAAACAGACACCATTTAAAGTGTACTATCTACAAGGGGAGATATATCCAGTAATCAAGTTATAAGAAGTAGAACGATGTAAAAACTCTCACATGTTAATATGGGATACAATCTAAGTTTTACACAAATAAATTTTTTAACATATAATTATCAACGTAAGCTCACTCCAGAAAGAAAAATGGCACTAAAACAGATTACCAAAATATAGCTCCCTATTAGGTTAATCGTTCAGTTTTATGACTTCGAATGTCCCATTATCATGGCCAAGAAAAGTTAGAAATTCATGGAGAATAAGTTAGTGATATTGGAATTTCCTTGAATAAACATGTGAAATTCTTAGCATATATACAATAAAAGCTTCGGAATCTTACGCAGGTGAGTGTATTATTCTATAATAGTATAGTGTTCGAACTTTTTTGGTAAATTAAACCAAGACAAGATATTCAGGAAATATATTAACTAGAGAAAATAGATACTTGCTATGCATGGATAGATAGATTCTAATCGATACTCAATAATCAAAATGCACAAAACTAAACGGACTAGTTACAGATATAATTTTCGAACTTATCATAACTCAATGATCAAGAATATCATAAATCTCTGCCATCAAAAAAAAAAAAAAAGAATATCATAAATCTCTACCATGCTTCAAAATTCAAAACTCACCTTGCACCCTCTTGAGCTTTAAAACTGCTTGAAGGAACAAGAACCCGGACTGGAGAGGGAGTGCACGCGCTCTGCAGTATCGGAACCCCGTGAGTACGTGCAAAACACGTGCCCTGCTTCTCCAGTACGGCCTTCTTGCCCCGGCCCCTTTAATTTGATAGTATACACAAAATTCTTGATCAAAGAGAAAATAAAGTCCTTAGGATCACATAAACTCCTTGATCTTGTAACTGACAATTAAGAGTTAGGCTGCCTAAATCAAAGACAGACCACCCACCAAAAGCTCTTTAAGGCAATCATAGAAAGAGAACTTTGTGGGAAAAGAGAAATTCAACAGGAATGGAAAGCATGCTTTGTATCCAAATCTAAAGCTAGCATATTTAGCAAACGCAATGCTTTAACATAACCATGAAAGTTATCCAAATCAAAGGCCTTTGGCTTGAATTATATACTTGCATAGATGCATGCAATATTCAATAGGACTTGAACCATACGTCATGCTATAGTTAATGTATGCTATGGTTGACTACAATTTGTCTAATTTGTGCTTTATTAAGTAAAATATTAGAGAGCTAACTGCTTCTTAATTGTAACCATTAGGACGGTAATCCTGTTGCGGGCCACCGTTTAATATAATGATTAGATAAATTATATGTCCTAATCTTTATTGAAGTTCATAGCATGCTTATGAGTTATGACAAACAATATTTAAGAGTATTCTTAAGGAAGTGTACGATCCTGATGTTTGCATGAGCTAATCTTATAAACAATATGCTCATTTTGATTTCTCAATGCAAATGCTATAGTTTTGTTAAAAAGATAAGATAGGCTCACTCTCGTCATGTCTCGTCCTGTTTGATGCTTACCCTTTCATCTAATGCAATAAGTACTTGTTCCTTTCTAAAATTAAAGGTCTATAGACAAGTGGAAGAGGGGGTAATTAAGGATGTTTGATAAGTAGCAAAAACATCATCACATAACATTATTCACTAATATTATAAAGGGTTAGTAGATTGTGAAGTATATATTAATCTTGTTTTTTTAGGGAACTAAGCACTGATGCAATCTCTTTGACATGCACTTATAAAACAATCTCAAGAAGAAATAAAAACAAGTTAGTTAAAGTTAGGTTGTTTTTTTTTTAAGTATTCGCCAATTGAAAAATATTTCACCATGTGACTATTGCTAAGAAAAATAGTTTGTTGGTTGAACATTTAGTTTTTTCAATCAAGTATTTTAGATAGTATATATCACTTCCTTGTTCCTTGCTTTGCTATGCACGAACAAAAAAGAAGAAAAGTTTGCTGTTTGCTCTGATTTTTATTCTCCATTTGCAAGTTTTATCACTTTTATCAGTACTTACAATTTTACAAAACATATTTATCTGGGTTGCCCCTTTTTAGACAAGGATCCCGTTTTAATTCTACCCACCTCTTTCATTTATTTTGGAAGTTGAATTATCAAATAGCTCGATTATTATTCGTCTAATTATTTGATTAGGTTCTGTCCTGGAGATCGTTTAAAAGAGATCAAATAATATTATTTATTTGGATACTGAATAAAGATATCAATATAATATTTAATATCAGGATATTGAATAAATGGAAGCAAGATAAGTTAACAGCTCCGGTTAGATCCATTTTCAACCCTGTTAAGAATGGACTGTATCCTACATTGCCTTGAGGTACTCATATATACAATACTAATAGGAGTAGTTCTAGTATCCAAGTAATGTGGGACTAAAAGAAAGAAAACTGAGAGAGCCTAATGAAGAAAGAGAGTGCATGCTGATTAATTTGCTTGTTTGTTGCAGTACTCGGCGAGGTATTGGTGTTGTTTGGTGAGGGCTTGGACAGAAGCGACGAAGTCGTGGCTCTCCAGTGACAATGTGGACAGGGGCTGTGTCATAGCTCTCCGATGACAGTGTGGATGGGAGGGTGAGGTCCTGGGTGTCCACATTCTCATCAGATAGCTACAATCTCGCGCCCTATGACCATGCTCTTATCGGATAGCTATAATGTCGCCCCCTTTATCCACACTCTCACCGGACAACTACAATCTCGCCTCCTCTGTCCACACTATAGTTTTGGAAGATAATGGATGATATCCGTAATTGCATTGAGATGATTATATACACGAGTAATAGGAGTAGTTATTGGACTAAACGAAAGGAAAACAATGTTGTCTAACTACAATATTTAACAAGCACTATCAATAAGTAAGCATATAAAGTTAATGGATTAAATATGTTAACCGGGGATTGAAAAAGATTTACACACAATTTGAAGTATCTACCAAAACGAGTTGAGTAATTCCTTTTGGACCCAGAATATGGACCACCCAGTGGGACAGGTGACAGGCAACGTTGGCGGACAATATTTGGGAGAAAATGATGAACAATTATTTGAGTTTTGGGTTGAGATGAGAAGAGATAGAAACGAGTTTTAAAGACGAGAATACCCCTATTCCTGTATTAAAGTTAGCCATTATAATTGTGCCTAGCTTAATCATAATTAATAGACACATAAGCATGCCATGTCACGGGTCCCTTGAATCTGTCCCCTGTTTTGGGTCTCTCTATCCTAAGGTCTAGAGGTAGAATCGAAAATCTGATTTATTTCCTCTTTTCTATGTACCTAGGTCTCAATTAAAGTATTTCCTTTTTCCCATTAAATGTCCAATTTCTATTTTTCTATTATTTTGTACATCCTTCCAATTTTTTCACCGATGGATAGCAAAGCAAAGAAAATCCGAACCAAACAGCCCCTAATCCGATAGTGTTATTTCCTCTTGGGGAAATAACTCTTCTATTTATTTAAAAAAAGGCTATATCATATAATATCATATCATATTTTTTCATATTTAAAAGCACGAGGTCGGGAAAATCTTTCAAGAGACAAAAATACCCTTAGAATTCATATACTAATCCATTAAGTTAGAGTAAGTTGATAAATTGATGAATTCTTATTGAATATACATAATATGAAGTTAAGGATATAGTTTAAATTGAAATGTAAACCGAATGAAAACAAACGTGATAGAATTATAAAAATTATTTGCACTTGTAATTGATAGTATCTATCGAGTATGCAGGATATGTGGTGGTTGTATACATAAGGTATCCGCAAAATCCACCAAACAAATTAAAGAGACAAATTCGTTCTCAAAATTATAAAAAGGAAAATAAAACATAGTATCTACATAGTATGAAGATAAGGATATAGCTTAAATTGAAATGTAAACCTAAATAAAACAAACGTGATAAAATTAAAAAATTAGTGCACTTATAATTGATAGTATCTATTAAGTATCTTTGGATATGTGGCGGTTGTATACATATATTATCCGCAAAATCCACCAAACAAATTAAAGAGACAAATTCGTTCTCAAAATTATAAAAAGGAAAATAAAACATAGTATCTACATAGTATGAAGATAAGGATATAGCTTAAATTGAAATGTAAACCTAAATAAAACAAACGTGATAAAATTAAAAAATTAGTGCACTTATAATTGATAGTATCTATTAAGTATCTTTGGATATGTGGCGGTTGTATACATATATTATCCGCAAAATCCACCAAACAAATTAAAGAAACAAAATCGTTCTCAAAATTATAAAAAGGAAAATAAAACAAGCGTCTGCGATCCGAGGATACAACGTGGTTCAAGTAGTTCACTGATCTGCATAATTAGTTTCAAAGTTTAATTATAGTATTATTATTTAAATAGAACTCTATTTAAATAATAATTAGTTTCAAAGTTTAATTATAGTATTATTATTTAAATAGAACTCTATTTATAATTGTTATCCTCTCACATGCAACATCACATATCAATATATATAAGCTAAGAAATTACAACATTTCCACAGACTTTTATCTCCTTCTACATATGCGTTCCTTTATTATTTCTTATTATTAGATTAGATTAGATTATTTTAAAGCAATTAACTATATTATATGTTTGATCTTTCTTTTCATATCAAGAAATAGCAACAATTTTCATAGCACTTTCATCTATTTTCTTCTTATTAGATTAGATTAGATTATTTTAAAGTAATTAATTATATTGTATATTTGATCTTTTTTCAGATCAAGAAATTACAACAATTTTTCAAAGCTCTTTCATCTCCTTCAACAGTATGTGCCTTTGTTATTTTTTCTAATTAGATTAAATATTTGACAAAGTTTAATTATACCATTATTATTTAAATAGATACTCTTAGTATAAAAGTTAAAGAGAATCTCACACGTATCTTAGATCTCAATGCCAATTGTAATACTTATATATGGGTGTTGGTTAAAATAAATTTCATGTATGGGGGGGTTAACTTATATGATCCCACTTTAACCGGATTAGATAATTTAATATTTTTTCTTTACATCTAAATTCTTCCACAAAACCAAAAGAGAGTAGCAATGCTATAGCTATATATATATATATATATCCACAGGACCACAGATATCTTGAAAATGAACGAAGAAAACCCAAACAAAAACCATATTAATTACCCACACACACCCACTGTTTTCAAAACTTTCCTTTTCCATCTCCATCTATAATATATCCATATTTAAACCTAAATTAAGCTACTGGAGTCTCCCCCTCACCAACTACACCATTGATCAACCCTTCTTTTTCCTTTGTACTTAAATTGTCTAACATTCATTGCGATGAGGACTCATCTAGGTCCTCTGCCTGCCTTGAACACCCAATAAAAATAATAATGTACTAGGCCTTGTAGTTAGTTAATAATGAGATCCTGTCATTATAAACAAATTAAGTAAAGATTAATAGTTCTTAAGAATGTACTACGTTCCACTAGCTTCCACTGCAAACTTGTTAGTTGTTTATTCCTAGCCCCGAGAGATTTTCAAAATTAAACTTGAGGGTTGCTTGCATTAAAAAAGTTATGTTAGAGGGCCAATACAGTCTGTTTTATAGTTTAAGATTGTCAATATATTTTGTCTCTGATGCATATCAATTATGTGTAATAATATAATTTGATTGACTCAAGTATATCTTAATATATTTCTTGACTCTTGTCTTGTCTTTTGCTCTTTATTATGTACAAACCCAGCAATTCTTATTCAATTCCTTCTTCTTTCTTTTTGATCTCTTGACATTGTCTTTTGTTCTTCATTATGTACAAACCCATGGATTAGGGTTATGATTTTCGAGGGGGGAGCATAAGACAAATGGGTTGATTTTGGTGTTGGACTTCATTATTTGAAGGGGACAATTTCATGAAACCCCCCTCAACTTTGGGGGTGTTGCACATAACCCCCCTGAACTTTATTTATGTCACTTAGCCCCCCTGAACTATGGGGTGTCTCACGACCCCCCTCCCTAAACTTTACCTTATCTCACATAGCTTTTGTGAAATTAACCCTTATTTATAGATAGAAAATAGGCATGGGTTGTGTTTGGGCCCTAATAGAAAAGCCCAATGCTGTTTCTTGGGCTTCCATATAGGATACCGCACAAACAAAAACCATTTACTCAACCACACACCCGCTGTTTCGAAAACCATCATCTATCATATCCACAACTCAAAACACCCAAATTATACTATAGTTACCATTAATCTTTAGTTTTTGTCTTTTTATTATTTTAAGTCTATCAAATAATGTAGGTTGATATTTCATATATATATCATGTTTGTCGTACTTCCTTTTTTTACGTTTATTTTTGAGTTTGTTTATTATAAAACATGAGCTTATAATGTCCAAAAGTGCTGTGCAATTTCGTTTTCAATACAATAAGAAATGTGGTTTCTTTATTGCTAGAAATATAGTTCATAATGATATTGTTATTCATACTTGACTCCATATTATAACTTAGGATTAGTAAAGTTTGGAATATGACATGTAGTATCAATTTAACTTATTTTCTTTTACTATTCTCGCTTGAAGATATTATTATGTCAATTGATATATTTTTCTTAGGGAATCAATTAAGATATCCCAGTTAAGTATATTGATACGGTTTAGCACAAAAATCCATTACATTGATTTTTTTATAATGTTTAAATAAAAATTATAGCAAATCTAATAATCAAAATGAATCTGACTTATTTAGAATAATGAAATAAATAAATTATTTTGATATTTAATCACGTGCATTGCACATGCATATAAACTAGTTTAAGTAAACCCTTAACTTTGGATGTTATCAAATAACCCCCGCAACTTTCTAAATATCGCAAAACACCTCTTAAGGTTAGGAGTTATTAGAAAAACTCCATTAGCTTTAAAATTTTATCAGAAAATCCTTCAACAGCACTAATCTCAATTTTCACTGGCAAAAAGACCTACTCCATAATTTAACCCACCCATGTGAAAATTATGGTTAAAGCCGTTAGGTGGAGTTTTCTGACGAAATCCCAAAGTTAAAAGGGGTTTTTTGCTAACCTCTAAATCTAAGGGGGGGTTTCTAATATTTGAAAGTCATGGGGAGTTATCTGATAATCGTCCAAAGTTAAGGGGGTTTTCTGTAGGGGTGGAAGTGAACCGAATAATTAATAAACAGTTCGGTTATTATTCGCCCAGATATTCGGTTTCATTTAGTTTTAAACAAATAATTTTTAGTATTCGGCTTATAAACGAATAGAATTTAACCAAAGGTAGGTTCGATTCGGTTGTTTATTAACTATTCGATAACTTTTTACATTTTAGTCCTATTAATTTGCAAACACTACTTATCTAAATTTTTTATTTACAAATGTTAACCCATATAAATACTTAAGAGGGGGGATTCTAGGGCTAGGGCTCTCTCATTTTCTTATCCGCCTCCACCCTCCACTCCAGACCCGACTCTAGGGCTAGGGCTCTCTCCTTCTCTGCTCGAATCTCGTCGTCCCCCTCAGCCTCCGACAGTCTCTTCCGCCGTCGACGCTCTCTTCCCCTCAAGAGTCTCGAAGCTCTCATTCCCCCTCCGGCGTGTCCTTGATGTGGGTTCGTGGGCCACACCCCACGAGCACAAGCACGAGAACGTGCTCATGTCCTGAGGCTCGTGGGGGCCACACCCCACGAGCACGAGCACGAGAACGTGCTCGTCTCGTACGCGCTCGAGGGGGCCACCACGAGAACGCGATTTCAAACGCGTTTTTAACGCGTTTTACGAACTGTATAAATAAGGGATTATATTCCCAATTTTTGGAGGAGCAACAAGGGTTTTGTGGAGGCCGAAAATAGGGTTTTTTTGAGCCGTCGTTTGAGAGAGAATTTGTGAGAGATTAGAGAGTTTGTTTGAGGGTTTTATTGGTGAGATCTTGTGTGAATGTAAACCCTATTTATTTTCTCTTTCTCTCAAGTAGTAAAATCTCTCCCCTCCTTGCCCCGTGGTCGTAGACAATTTACCGAACCACGTAAATTCGTTTGTTTTTGCTGTTGAGAATTGTAATAGCTTGTTTAGGTTCCCTCGACAGGTAAGTCCTAGAACTGATGAGAGGAAGAGTGTATATCCCACTTTGTTGAGATATTCGCTGTTGATTCTTGTTTTCTTTGTGAAACGGGGATTTATTTGTGTCTTATTCTCTTATTGTGGCTATTGTTCGGCAGAGGTGTTGCCGAAATTTCCGCTGCGCGCAACACTTGACCTCCCCAACCTACCACCCTTTCATCTAAATGTAAGATAAAAGCTTAAAATTTTCCATTTTTTCTTGTTGCAAAACGAATATTCTCGAGAACACTTACCGGATGCTAATATAGGTTGTCGAATCGAATTCCAATGATCATTAAGTATTCGAACATGTGGATTTGGGTCGAATTCGAATTCAAATAGTAAGGTATTCGCTCCGATTCGGTCTGAGACTGCCCATATATTAATATGTTCGTGTGACCCCTCCAATTCAATCACCCAATGATGGATATCAAACCAAGCATAGAAAAATCTCCCATCGGCGGTGAGGACTTCATCGCCGATGAGATCCTCAGGAGACTGCCCATTAAATCCCTATTCAGATTCAGCCTCGTGTCGAAATATTGGAGGAGTCGGATCCGAGATTTTTTTCTTTTTCCAAACATCCGGTTTCATCTTCAATCAGAATTATTATGTTGCTTTGCACAACAGCGTTAAGAATCTCGCGTTGTCGCCAGCCAATGAAAGAGAGATCATCCTTCACAACTCCTGCAACGGTCTTCTACTCTATGGAGATTACAGGTACGATTGTTAGATTTTTTTTTTTTTTTTTTTTGGGGAATAATTTTTACAAAAGCTATTATGATAACTTATCATAGTTTTTTTTTAAATTTTAATGTTAACAATGTTTAGACATCTCCCTAAACTAATGAATTGAATCAGAATGTGTCTCTCAAGTTTGTAATTCGTCAATGCACTCCTCTAACGTTATCTCTATATATATATATATATATATTTTTTTTAAACTAACCCTAACGCCTTGGTATGCGGGAATAGAATGGGATTAACATGGGAATGGAATGCTCATTTTTATTATCATGTTTAGGTACAATTTAAAGAATAAAGTTAGAATGAAAATTATGAAATTATGGATCCTATCAGAACAATCCGTATAGGAATGGTATAGATCACCCCTTTCTATAGGGTGTTCTAATAGAATTATTACTCATTCCTTACCATCTCATTGGGAGCATTCCCACATAAAGTGGGAATGACATTCTAGCTTTTAAAGAGAGGTTGTGCTCGGTATGAAGGAATGAGAAGTGGGAATCGTCATTTCATTCCTACTCATTTCCGCGTTTTAAACGAAGCCTAATGGTAGATATGTTTCAAATACATGACCAACGGTATGACATTTTTCTTCAACCGTAGGTGCAACTTGTTGGTATATAACCCGACGACCGAGCAGCTGATCCGACTACCTCAAGCGCCATGCCATAACTGGTTCTGTACCACTGGGATCTGGTTCCATCCGCTCAGCTCCCCTCCCCAATTTAAGGTCGCCTGGTTGGTCAAGAAGCAAACTTCGACGCTCATCCTTCAACTCTTTTCGTCTCGAACCAACACTTGGCAACAGTTCGAAACAAGCATGATGCCTGACTACGACATGGACCCTTACCATTCCAGCCAAAAGTTTATTTTCACAGATGCGTCGGTGTTCATTGACCTCGCGTACTTTATTACTTTTATGTTGGAGTTTGATTTTCAGAAGGAGAGTTTTCGAAGGATTGAGCTTCCGACTGCTCGCCATGCGAGGATTCTAGGGAAGTGCAATGGGCATATTTGTTACCACGAGAAGTATGAGAATCTCTTCAAAATCTGGAAGCTTGAAAGCGAAGAGGGACGTTATAGATGGATACCGATCTATCAAAAAAGCTGCATCATTTTGGAGAAACAACTGCAGGTGGAGATTCAGTTGAATTCGGTCCTGAAGTTTACATGCTCCCTTCCGAACTCGGAGGGTATGTTGATTGTCATGGGAGAAAAGATATGTACGTATGATTTCAATGCCAGTAGATTGGTTCGAGTTGATGTTATTGAAAAGAATAGAGGTGTCTTTGATGTCTTCCCTTTCTCCCTTTGTCCAACGTACATTCCGCTCGGACCTAGGAGTTGACGAATCGAGCATCGGTTAGCTTGTTGTGTCGCCGTTGAACTTTCTATCCTTTTAGTTTCATTTCGGCAGATAGACTCCTGAGGGTCCATGATCACTCAGAGCAGTAATTAGTTTATTTATGACTGTTTTCATGTGATGTTCCTCATTTAAAAGTTTTGATCATTTTTTGTGATGCCCAATTTATAATCCTGAGGCAAAATATTCGGGGCACAGATTTGTTGTTGTTGTTGTTGTTGATATCAGTTACTTGACAAAATTTTATTGTTAAGTACTAAGAACAAAATGGTGCCAGACTGCCAGGAGGTCAAAAACAAACAGCATGACCCTCAAAACTATTTTCCCAAAAATAAACGATACACAAGGAGGCTAAAGATTTTATTTTTTAAAAAAAAGTTAGCAGTTTTCACTCTTTAATCAGTCAGGGCAACACGTATATTCAAATTTCTAGTAGGATCGGAAGCAAACATTTATATTTATATAAGTTACATAATTATACCTCATCATGAATTCAATCTGCACAATAACAGAATATATATATATATATATATATATATATATATATATATATATATATATATATATATATATATATATATATATATATATATATATATATATATATATATATATATATATATATATACTTTACCATTGAATTCAATCTATACAATACGTACATAGCTATCCTCCTGACTATTACAAACAACTACTGTACACTCATTCATCCTTTGCATCATACTACAGCTTTTCATGAATGGTGAACAACCAAAATAGTAGAGCCACTCACTTCCTAATAAAAACGCTCTGAAATGCAAAAAGAAAACCCATTCATGTTATGGGTTTTTTATCTACCAAAAATGGGGGCATGGCCTTAATCTTATGGACCCTAAGCTATCAAAGAATTTTTCTTCTCTACTAGCTAATGAATGGCGTCGTTCAAATTACTCGTTTACTTCCGTTGGCATTTCCTTTGTTTGAGGTGGTTTTGGATAGAAAAGGATGGCCAATATTGCACAAGAGCCAAGGCCAACAGCTCCTTCAAATGGATGCCATGGATGTGTGCTTGCTAGCCATAATGGAGTCTTAGGCCAGTACGTTAAGAAGCCACCAGTTTGCAAGATGAAATTTGTAGTCATAATACCTACTCTCATCCCAATAGGAGCAGAGAGGTTGCCTTGAGTTCTTTGTTTCATTCCGAAGAGAGCCAATGATAACAGTAAAAGACCCGGTACTGAGGGAAGAGACCTGCAGTTTTGTTTAAAAGCGAGTGTGTTACAGTTTGCTGATAAAGCTAGTGTTTTTAATCGAAATAGGTGACAACGGAGATATTCAAGAACAAAGTTGAGGACAACTAAAATTTACATTGGAAATTAGAAATGAGCGTATTCACAGATATATCGAAAATGAATGAGATGGATTCTTTTGAGATGGTTTGAGCATACGTGAGGTCATTCAAATGCACCAATTAGGAACATTGATAATATTATAATTAATGGAGAAATGAGGACCAAAGGTAGATTTGGATTCATGTAACCAACTCCAATAATTAACGGAGATATTCAAGAACAAAGTTGAGGACAACTAAAATTTACATTGGAAATTAGAAATGAGCGTATTCACAGATATATCGAAAATGAATGAGATGGATTCTTTTGAGATGGTTTGAGCATACGTGAGGTCATTCAAATGCACCAATTAGGAACATTGATAATATTATAATTAATGGAGAAATGAGGACCAAAGGTAGATTTGGATTCATGTAACCAACTCCAATAATTAACGGAGATATTCAAGAACAAAGTTGAGGACAACTAAAATTTACATTGGAAATTAGAAATGAGCGTATTCACAGATATATCGAAAATGAATGAGATGGATTCTTTTGAGATGGTTTGAGCATACGTGAGGTCATTCAAATGCACCAATTAGGAACATTGATAATATTATAATTAATGGAGAAATGAGGACCAAAGGTAGATTTGGATTCATGTAACCAACTCCAATAATTAACGGAGATATTCAAGAACAAAGTTGAGGACAACTAAAATTTACATTGGAAATTAGAAATGAGCGTATTCACAGATATATCGAAAATGAATGAGATGGATTCTTTTGAGATGGTTTGAGCATACGTGAGGTCATTCAAATGCACCAATTAGGAACATTGATAATATTATAATTAATGGAGAAATGAGGACCAAAGGTAGATTTGGATTCATGTAACCAACTCCAATAATTAACGGAGATATTCAAGAACAAAGTTGAGGACAACTAAAATTTACATTGGAAATTAGAAATGAGCGTATTCACAGATATATCGAAAATGAATGAGATGGATTCTTTTGAGATGGTTTGAGCATACGTGAGGTCATTCAAATGCACCAATTAGGAACATTGATAATATTATAATTAATGGAGAAATGAGGACCAAAGGTAGATTTGGATTCATGTAACCAACTCCAATAATTAACGGAGATATTCAAGAACAAAGTTGAGGACAACTAAAATTTACATTGGAAATTAGAAATGAGCGTATTCACAGATATATCGAAAATGAATGAGATGGATTCTTTTGAGATGGTTTGAGCATACGTGAGGTCATTCAAATGCACCAATTAGGAACATTGATAATATTATAATTAATGGAGAAATGAGGACCAAAGGTAGATTTGGATTCATGTAACCAACTCCAATAATTAACGGAGATATTCAAGTTCTTTTTTTTTAATTAAAAAGAACTATGTAGGAAAAATTTACCTTTGGCTTAGAGAAAATGCAATTCCAGATATTAGAATGGCTCGGTAGTACCCAAGATCTGCAGCTATTTCCTCAGCAAGCCATGACCTGAACAGTATTTCTTCCACTGAGGAAATCCCAATTGCTGTAATAGCTCCACGAACAGCAAGAAGAAGCATATCTGCATAAGCATTGAGTAGTGCAAGAGCACCTTCGGAAGGAGGCAGTACTGCCAACGATAGCCGTGCATAGCCAAGCAATGCATTGACTGAATGTATACATAGGACAATCAATATCCCTCCAGCTAAACCCTTGCAAAAGTCATACACCTGAAAAAAAATTAATTAGAAGTGTTTTTTTCCCTCTCAGAAGTTGCCAAAGGTATCATGAAACTCGACTCGACATTGGTCCAAATCAATCTATGAATATGTTGACATGCATTTCAAGTGTTTGGAAGGATTGCTAGACAATCTGAAATAGGACTTTCAAAAACATGTAAGGTGGTGTGTCAGACCATTAGATTCAAAAAAAAAAAAACTTACAGATGCACATGTGAATGAAAAATCCCAACCAATTGCTACAAAATTTGATAAAAATAAAGAACATTTACAGAAAGGTGCAGACATGATGGAGCCATAGAGACATGGAAAATAGTACCGAGTAACTCCAACTATTGATCATCTAACAGCAATCAAAGATGGAAGCACACGTGGCATTCATCTTTTGACATCACATATGCTAAAAGGGACGATCTCATGAGCCTTTTTCTCATTCTTTAGATCAAAAACCAAAAAGGTATCATTTCTCTCTGGGAGAGAATTTTCTCTTTAAAAGATTACAAGGATAAGAAATAATATAAAATTCATACCCAGGACGCCGACGTGAATTCCAGCCCATACTGTTGAAGTGGATTCTCATACCCTCGAATTCTTTTACCCCATAACACGACAAGGATTGTAATAGCAACATAGAGACCTGCGATGCAGGCATAAGTAACAATGCTATTTGAAGTCTTTGTCGTCCAGCACTGTACAATTGCAGGCAGCAAGGGAATCACAACTGGAGACCATAGGACAAGCACCATGCCGACAAACCCCAAAATCCTAACAACAATAGAAAGCAGCTGATAAATCAGAACAATAATTAGACGTGCATACATCGCCCGCGAAAAAATTGGAGCAGTTATGTATGATAGAACAGCCATGCACATACAGCAAAAAATCCATAAATCAGTATGAATAAGTAACTCTTACAAACATCACAATATCCCACATCAATACCAGTCCATGATGTCTACTGCTTTACAAAATACAGCAAGGTCCGAAAGATGTATAGTATTAAATTAGTTAGTCTCCCAAAGTACTTCAACTAAAGATCAATTGTTTTCTCAATATCCCTTGGGACAAGGATAACTGAACAGGTAAAAGTTTGTTAAAGAAATGAAACCATGATAAATTGATAAATAGTTAACAAACATCTAAAAGAAGTCACTGCTGAACATCATAAAATACACTCTCAGTAATTTACACTATAAAAATTAGGGTAAATTACAATAAACCCCCAAGAACTTTCACTGTTTTGCAGTAAACCCTCAATAACTTGCAAATCGCTCTAAACCCCCAATATCTTTTGGAATTGCAGAAAACCCCCAATAAGAATCCGCATTTTGCATATAACCCCTAAAAATTAGAGCAAAAACAACATAAAAGGCATTTTGAAAGTTATTGAGGGTCTATTTACCTAGGTAGTTCAAATCAGAAGCTGTAACCCACACGTACCCGTACCGAAATTTCTTGGACACTTCTTGAATATATGCATAAGTTTATTCAGGCGTATACTCAATTATATAATACATGTTTCAATTTAAAACAATCCTCATACAATTCTTGGACATATATTCTACACTTCACATCTATTTCTTATATATTAATCTTATCTTATGCAAATGAAAAAACAATATTGATCTTATGTAAATTATTAATTTTAATACATATAAATATACATAACATACATATATATAGCTGTGTCCCCGTACACTACCTTTTGCAAATTTGCCGTGTCCCATAGCCGCACCCGTACCCATGCAACTTAGTTGGGGTTCCTTCCCTGTAATCTACCCAAAAGATATTGGGGGGTTTAGTGTATCCAAAATATATTGGGGGTTCGGCAAAAGCTATTGGGGGTTTGGTACGATTTTGAAAGTTATTGGGGGTCTACTGCAAAACGCTGAAAGTTCTTAGAGGTTTAATGTAATTTACCCTAAAAATTACCTTTTGGTGTTCCATCAATGCATTGTCAGACATTAAAACATAGTTTTTAAAAAGATGATGATGAAAGGCAGAAATAAATACAAGAAAAGAAAGAGCCGTGAAAACCTTACTCATCTATTCTAATTATCTAGAGAACTGGGTAAATTCAATGCTTTTTGCAAGTGATCAGATTGATTACTTCTCTTGCTAAAACCAAATGATGAAAGTGAAAAAAGATGGCCAAGGCTGAGAAACAAGCATTGGAGACCCATTTTAGAAGCCTCAGACGTCTAAGTTTGACACATGAAAATTGAAATTCTTCATAGATCTTGAATACCCAAGGCAGAGCAAGATCTGAGAGCAGCTACCTTTTGTTTTATTTTTAATTTTTAGAGAAATCAATCAATTGAAAGAGAATTCTTTCAAAAACAAACTAATTGAAAGAGATCCAAACCAAGGTTACAGAAAGCGCAAAGCGGCCTAGGCTTTGGACCTGACGCCTAGAGCCTAGGCGGCTAGGCGGGGCCTAGGAGTCTTCCTATTTTTTATTTTTTAATTATAATAATTGATAATAAATATCAATGTTATAGAAAGTGTAGGCGCCTGACTGGCGCTTAGGCAGATTTCTTTCTTCGTTTAAGTGGGGGTGGAGAATGTTTTGCTGAAGGTTGGATGAAGAAGAGGAGGCATCCATAGTTGGAGGCTGGAGGAGGTCAGAGGAGGTTGACGGACGTGGAGGCTACAACGGAGGATATCACAATCAAGGCTTAAGGGGTGCAGTCCACTTAAGCGGTCCACGCTCCCCTAGGCACTCCCAAAACCTAGGTGGGCAGCCTAGATACCAACTAGGACTAGGCACTAGGTGGGTGACCTAAGTAACACCCAGGCCAAGGCGCACGCCGAGGAGGGCTAGGCAGAGGCTTTTTAAATCATAGATCCAAAGTACAGAAACAGGCAAATCAAACAAATGAAGTATCCAATAACAATTTCTAGCATAAGTTCAATTAACCTTCATATATATCAATAAGTAAGGATGAACATAAGTTCCTTATTTAGCATCTCCTTATGGGCTGTTTGGTTCACTAAAAATTCTAGGATTTGGGGGTGGGAAAGCAATTTTATGAACAAAAAGTGGTACTTTTGGCATAATAGGATTCCATATACTAGGTTTGTTTCAAAAAAATTTTAAGAAAAGGTTTCTACAAAATGCAAAAAGCAACCAATTTTTAGGATTTATCAAATCCTAACTTTTGGAGAGGATTTGGATGGAAGCTCACACATTAATGGCACCTCAATATTCTCTCCCCTCTCTCTTTCTATCTCTCTCTTTTTCTAGGTTTGTATTCCCATTTTTTGGGGTTTGAACCAAATATGAGATTATAAATTCTAGGATTTGCTTTCCTATTATCATGTTGAACCAAACAAAAAATTACCAATTCCAAGATACCAATCAAAAGCAATAAATATAATTTCTTGATGGGGATTCCATTTCTTATATTTGTAGAAAATGAACCAAACAGGTCCTTAGAGAAAAACTGCGATCAGACTAATCATCCAGAAACAGTATCGCGTATCACAAAACCTTATGACATGAATTGAGTAGAAGTTTAACTGTTATAATATCTTATTTTTGAAAAGAATAAGAACATTAAAGCCACAGAATCATCTACGACCATAAATTGAAGTGTTTCTTCCAAAATATCAAATCAGGAAAAACCAAACTGTTCCCCTGAAATGTCTATTCACGTATATGGAACCAAAATATCTTTGTATGGTTTAAAAAAAAGGGCATTGGAAGCAACAAAAAAAACTGAAATGAATAGTTGAATTCTTAAGTTTAGCTGAGGATGGCAAGTAGAACTGCCAGATGAACAGACAGCAGCAGAGACACAGAGAGACTGACCTATGAGGCAAGGGACGGTCTGCAATATGCAAGAAAGAGATGAGCCTGTCAGTTAAGCTCATGGCACCACGAATACCACCCCAGAGCAATGCAACTTTACCAACTAAGCTTAATGCTCCACCCTTTTGCCCAAGTTCTGCCAATATGGCAACCAGTCTGTACAGAAAGAAAAAGACCCTGAGAATGTGCTCGCATAATCGGGAAACTCAAAAGCAAATCTGTAAAAGGGTCGAGAATCAAGTAACCATACCTTTCCTGATCTACTTGCCTGCCATTTTTTGTTGGTACCACGGGACTAGCAACAGACATAGCTTTCTCGGCAAGACTGCTCACCATATTATTATTAGTTCTTTCTTGCATTGAATCCTCAAGCTTAGTATCCCCTTCATGAGGACCTTTTTCATTAAATGCAACAGACATATCCCGTTCATCGATCTCCTTTTGCTGTTGAAGCAAGAATACATGAGGTGAGTGAAGAAAAAATAAAAGGAAATTGCATCTAATTTGATCGGTTGGATTATTGTGCTTGGGAAATAAACTTAACGACCTAATATCCTTCTAAACATACATAGGAAATTTGGGGCAAATAATAGGGAAAATCCAATTTATAACTGTGTTAAGTTTCACAGCAAGTCATTTGATTCGCATAAGAAAAGGGGAAGAATGCAGAGCTTCAAATTTGAATGTATTGAAGTATGCATGGATGTATGGAATTATGAATGGCATTCCAAAAGACGCTTTTAGATTCACTTAATCCCCCTGGAAAGAAACTATATATGCCTGGTTTCCAAACCTTAATAAAAGTAACCTGACGTTTAACAATATTATTATATCTGCAAACAACCTAAAGCTCATAGCTAAGACTGCAAATGCGAGACAACCTAAAGAGGAATATGCACCAATTCACCAGTGAGCAATTAGACCAGTATGTTCACGTGACATGTTGTTTTGAACATGATATCACCATAGTGGATATCATAAACTGCTTATCTATAAGGGTTTTCAATTCCCTCAACTAAAAAGAACAAAGAAAAAAAAATTCTCCACATTGAAACGAAAAAAAGAAGGGAGGAAGAAAATTAAAAGAACAAACGAATAAATAAAATAAATAAACTAATGGCGTTTTATTTATATCCACATGAAGAATGATGCACTATTTCTACGAGTAAGCAAGAGGATCATAATATTGCACATACATTGTGGAAAATATGTCAGAAGGGTTCAGCTGGCTTGACCTTACCTCATGATGTGCTAATAAAGCAGATGCACCAATAGCAGCTGTAACAGCCCCAACCATGATGCCACCACTGTTCAAACCATCTGTCTGAAGCTTTTCACGGCCTCTAGTGATGAGTTTACCTGAATCACCATGCTGATGTTTTACTCCAGCAGAGATCACTTTCTTGGTTTCACTCCCTTGAACATAAGAACTCTCCTGAACATGTATAGATTCACGAATATCCTTATTTTGATCATCATCATGTGAAGAAACAACTTGAAAATATGTCCTCAAAGATGCCAAACTCGAACCAACAACAACACCTAGTGGAAGGACTTTTGTCAGATGGCTGCAATCGGAAACTGCTGAAGATATGGTTTTGATTATGTGGTTTGCATCAATTGTACCAAACTTCAATGAATCAGTATTGCCACTTTCTGGAAATGCATCTAAATTCAACCCAATGTTATGTACAACTTCCTCTGATACTGTATCAGCAAACTGTTCCAAATCATGTACCAAACTGCTTTCCAAGCCTTTTAAATCAGGCCAGCCTAACTTGCGACCAACTTCAATTGTCAAAGCATCTAGCAGAGTGTTTCTAATCAAGTCCATAAATGCTGCTTCACCATCATCATGTTTATCATCTACTGAATTATGTTCTTCCGCTGAACCATGGTTAGATATTGAAAATTCATTATCTAGTATAACATACGATGGCTCTATAATAGTCTCAGAATCGTCCCTTCCATTGATGTGATTTTCTCCACTTTCACTCAAAGTGCTTTTAGAATATCCTGATTGATCTACCATTCTCCACTTACCTTCTTCTGGATCAAGGAATAGATCAGTTGTTGACTCCAAATCTATTGATTTTGTTGTTGGCAACTGTGTCGAAAAATGCCTCTGAAGATATGCTGCATATGGGGATTGCCAGTACTGGTTCCCAGCTACATCTAGTGGAAAATTATGTACCTGGCCAACCTTATTCAAGTTTTCATTCTCTAGATTTTTAAAGAGTGCATTACTTTGTTTAGCCCGATCAATACTATCATTTGCAGATAAGGTAAGGCTATCATTCATCGTCTTCGAATTACCCTGGATCTCTTCATAAGATCCACCATCTTCCTCCTTAGGACTATCTCCTGGAGAATCAGACGGTTCCACCACATCTGGCTCTCCGCCTAATTTATCTTTGTTGTCTTCTGTCTTCTCAGATTGATTTACTAACTCATGATTCTCGATTGTGCTCGGCTCATCACAATTTTCTTCGTTGCTCGCCTTCTCAAACTGGTCGATCATATCTTCTATAACTCCAAACACACTATTGACAGCCATTTGGGTGGAATCATCAAATCCAGTCAAAGCATCTAGTGCCTGGGTGACAGAGATTGGTGGGGGCTTTGAAGATGAATGCTGAGGTGAAGATTCTTCTGATTTTGCAGAGTTATGCACATTTTGATCCATGACATCTTGAGTAATCTTGCTTTCATTTTTCTGAAGATCATTTTCTTTTTCTTCCACTTTATCTTCACTATCCAATGAGCCAGCTGATGATACTTCTCCAGAACTATTTGACGAAGTTGGTATATTTTGTTCTGCTGGCGAATCCACTTTTCCTGCTTCACTATTTTGGATATCATTTCCATTATTTAGAGCTTGTTCATCTGCAGAGTGCTTGTCGCCTTTTGCATTGCTTTGGTTGACCTTACCTGTATTCTCATCTATCAAGGTACTTGCTTCCTCTGATTTATCAGGTTGAGTTGGTTTGCCACCTGCTTCTGTCAGAGCTTCAGCATTTGCAGAAGCTTGGGCAGCCTTTTCTTGAGAAGTTCCACTGCTTTTTGGAGCAGATTCAGTATTTGTTTCCTCCGATTTGTCAGGCTGACTCAGTGTGCCACCTGCTTCTGTCCCAGCTTCAACATTTACAGAAGTTTGGACAGCTTTTTCTTCAGAAATTTCGGTGCTTTTTGGAGCAGAGTCGGTGCTTTCATGTATTCTTCCATCACTTCCAGGACCATTCTTCCTCAAGTCTGATGCATGGGCGTCATCCTGTCCACTTTCAGTGGTTGACGTTTCTTTTGACTTTTCTTGGCTCCTTGACTTCCCTGATGTCACATTATGTATCCAACCAATCCTTCTCAGTGCATCAAAATTTAAATTTGTACCCTGAGTTTGCATAATTTCAGTAACAGCAGTTGTGAGCTTTCCACGCACCTCATCAGGCACTGCACCTTCTAAAGCTTTCACAAGTGTTTCTCCTTGTTCCACAGCAGTTAAGACCTGCAGAAGAAAGAAAAAAGAGGAAGTATACCACAGATAGAGAAGAAAAAATGCACCCAAAACGGCAGTAAGCAAAATGTTCACTGATCCCTATACCACATACAGATATGAAAGGTTAAATCTTCAGCTATTGATTTTGGATGCAAACGCGCAAAGTATTAGAACTCAATTATACTAAAACAATGATAGACCACAAAGAAATTTTTGTGGTTTAAATATCAGGCTAGTAAGGTATACCTTTTTCTTCTGATCATTATCCAGAGTACCAGGCATAGTAACATCAAGCATATTCATAACAACAGCTGCGGTTTGTAAAACTTGACCACCGTCATTATCAGTTGGACTATCCCCTCCAATGGTTGAGCTACTGTCTGGAACATCTGCATTTCTATCTTCTTTTATTCCTTCACCTTTCTGCATCATACCCAACGCACCTTCTGATTTTGAGTTACTGCTTGATTTTTCATGACCTACACCATTTTTTTCGTTGACAAACTGATCAACAAGAAATTTATTCACTTTATTTGATGACGTCAGCTTCAGGGAAGTTCCATTATTTGCATCATTGCGGCTCAAAAACCAACGATCGGAATCATATATTTTGTCGTTTCTATTCTGAAAATCAACATTCTTTTCTGATGTTTCACCATTAATAAATGATAAGCCCTTTGAAGGATTAATGGTGATATCAACATCTTTCAAAAGAGGGTGTCTACCCTTCAAAAGCGCAAGCTCTACCGCTAAAAGCCACTGCAAAAATCAGATAAATAAACTAGGTAGATCAAAGCCAATACTGCATCACAAAAAGATGATTCAAGAGAGTCCATAAATGATAACTAAATGATATATGCATCAAAAAGCAACCAGTTTTAGAGAGAGCAAAGAGATTTATCTGTCATAGCTTTGGTTTTACATTCTATCAGAAATGAAATAACAGAAACAAGCAATGGCATACAATACAGAAGAAATTCATAAGCAGAATGTAAATTCCATCAGAAGCAGAATTTCAATCCTCGGTCCTCTTTCTGCAACTTTTTTTACAAACTTCTCCTTGTACTTATACGACTATATAAACTTCCATCTATAAGTGATCCTTTTTCCATGACGATCTTTTAACAAACATGTCTCTCAGAATAGAGAACAAAAAAGTAAGAACCGTGAATAAGAAAATAATCCGGGTTGGGATAAATAGTTACCTCAATTGTAAGCTGTTGGCACCAAAGAATAGTGGATCTCTCAATTATGTTGATAACTGAAGAATGACAAGAACAAAGTAGCAGACTTGTAAATGGATTTTCTGCTATAGCGCTGCGCGGAACAGAAAAAGGAGGCACAGCTTCTTTGTCGCTCTGGTGGACAGGAAAATATCAACAAAAGTCAAAAAATAGGAAGTGCAACATCCAACTCTCCTTGTTCATATCAGTAAAACTGTTGCTTTCTGCATCACTATAAAATCAAATGCAATAAAGATATCATAATAGTTCATTTCAGGACATTCACTTTGTCCAACATCAACACCTGTGATACTAACTCCAGAGTCACAAAACTTATGAAACACGGCTGTGGATAAGGGAATGAGATATAATACACTACAAGGACGAAGATGCAGTACCAACATCCACCAAGTTCATCATTCATATAAACCAAGTGAAAGAGAATTTAACAACAAAACAAGTTAATGAACATCCATTTTCCAGACATGACATCAAGAAAGAAAATCAACCATCCACCAAGTTCATCATTCATATAAGAACATTAGAGAAAATAAACATGTAAGATATAACAAAAAAAACCATGAAAACTACTGTCCAGTGTCAGCCATCTGCAAAAAGAGTGTTGATGCTGTATACATGCGTAATAAATTGTGTATCCATAAACAAACAAAAAAATACTTCCAAGAATCACTGAATAAGTATCTGGAGTACAACAGTCATGGATATTGACACATACATTGGAGGACTAAAAGCATCAAGAAATTTAGGTTTGAACAAATCCAATGTCACGTCAAAGAACAGGAGACCTTGATATTGTATCTTTCTTCTTGTTGCTGATTTTTTATTCTAGCACATTGCAAAACCTAGCACTACAGTAGCACTAGCACATGTTATCAGTATGGGATGTTTTAGGCACATACTGATATTCAAGTTGACCAACAAGATATTCCTCCCTCCCTCCTGTGATATCTCATGATAACATGGTGGTTTGATGGAGTATACCAAGAAAGATTTATTGAAAGATAGATTAGACATAATAAAGGTTCTTATAAAAATAAAATATTTATAAGATGAAGAAAGAAGCATGCCCCATGTTCCGAAATAGGTTCAGTATAAATTTACGGTTACCTGCCTGTATAAATAAAATAGGAACCTTCAGTTTGTTAACCAACTCCCTTGTGCTAGTCATTGAATAGAATTCCTCAATGGTATCAAAGCCATAAGAAATCATTGATACTGCTTCATCAAAATCACGAACTGATGTAGCTGATAAAGCTTTTGCAAGATCAAAACCCTTGGCCTTGCCTTGGAATAGTTCCTGCAACAATAACCATTGGTTCTAGGTCGATACCAATACAGAAGGGCTCGGATATACCATACACGTAATTTGTGCAAGATAACTTGTTCAACTGTGGATCGGACATTTCCTTCAAGGATAATTATATGTTTTTTATTCGATTAGGACATGATTACATTCCTTAAAAAAATTACTCATAGCTTTTTGGAAGAATGTTATTCTCCAAAAGAAAAGTTTTGTGTTACCATTTTATAGCAGCTTATTTAGGAAGCAAAAAAAATCAAAACCATTACTCAAATTACCAAAAAAAATTATAACCTCTTTCAAAATGAGAATATTCCTAGAATTAGCTCTTTCCAGCACCAGCTGTGGTTACCAGATACTTGAACAATTTAAGGGTTCAAACAACAATTATCAA
The DNA here is from genome assembly GCA_012295165.1 of Asparagus setaceus. Taxonomy (NCBI): domain Eukaryota; kingdom Viridiplantae; phylum Streptophyta; class Magnoliopsida; order Asparagales; family Asparagaceae; genus Asparagus; species Asparagus setaceus. The sequence goes on along the minus strand of CM022709.1, from coordinate 1,478,308 downwards.
GCTAATATCAGCACTCCACTACAGTATCATCACTTCAAGTGTAAGATCTTAAATCACAATAACATAAAGGAAAGATTGTCTCTAAAAGATCACCTTAGAAAAAGTTTATAAAGGATAGGTACAAATAAGTTCTATCAAAGTATGGACTGATCAACTTTCTCTGACATTTGAGTATAAATATTTTGTACATACATATAAAGTATTGTAATGTCATACGAAAATTTTTTTGAAGGGTTTCTGAGTCGAATACTTCCAGAACATATGGACATTGACACCTGCCCTATGCCCATGTAACAATATCCAACGAAAATAATAAACCACTTTAACTCTACCATTTCTACTTATGCAAGCTCAGAAGCTCTCAATCTTCATACATTTTTATTCGAAAATCTCCCAAGAATATCTGACTACCCAATAACACGACTATATGTACGTATATTTGTGTAACCACTTATCAATTTAAAATTGCCAAACATCTTAATTACAGAACAGTCATTTTGCTATGTCAAATGACACCTTGGTAACAAACATAAAGTGAGTGTATTTAAATTTTCAGAAAGTCGGGAACGAGGGACCTTATTAGCTCGTAGAATCTCTGTCAAACCACCTGTGAGCTTTTGGTCCATAGCAATGCGGTGAGGTAACGACCTCGTCGCTTCATCTAAGTCGAAAGGATTGTCAATGCATACGGCAGCTGTAAGAGGAGTTGATTCTCCCACATCGGCGAGATATTTGGTCAACATGTTTGCACCATATCCGAAGCCAACTCCCATCAATGTTGTCCATGGCCTGGACTTATTGACATATTTGATAGCTGTGCAGATATCATCGCTGTCAGCAGCAGTAAATAACCTACATAAAGCAGGTAATTGAGACGTTCTACTATCAGAAAAGATAAAACCTCATCCCTGAATATTGAGTTAAACACCACTTAACAAATAGGTCCAACACAAATCAGCAGGGAAATCTCAAGAACATATGATATATGGATGTTAAAGAGAAATAACACATATATGACTCCATGTTGAGCTAAAAGGGAGCACCCTTAGAATTCAAATTCAAAACAACATCAGCTTTCTTTCTTTTCGTGCCAAAGCAAATGTGCCATTTGGCTGCTTCAGCTTTATACTTATTCATGAAGCTGACACCAAAAAACTATAAGACACCATTATTAGACAAGAAAGTGGTTGAGAAGTCCAAATACTCGGGTCTGCTACTTCGTTCTAAAGACCTCAAGTCCAGCACCACTTTTTGGAAGTTACGCCAAAATATTAATCATTAAATTGCTGCTATCTTGAATAATATAACAGCAGCAGCAGCAACGAAGCCTCCATCCTAAATATGTATCATCTGTGTAGATTCTTTAGAAATATGGTACATACTAAATTATATAGCATACCATATGGTTTTGGATATTGCAGTGGTTTAGGATTTTTTTTTTCTTCTCAAAAAGGTGGTTTATCAATTTAATCGCATTTAACATTCCACATGATTGACATTTTAAAAGTATCAATTGCAAGGGGGGACTTTCTTCGTTTCTAGATTTTTAGAGTTTCTCGAGAGTTCAGGTTGGGCACATAAGAATTATCAGACATGTTTGTATCCATTCTTTAGAGATGCTTCATTAATTTCTCACTAATAAGATCAGGGGTTGGGGGCTACTAAACAAACAATTTCAACAAACGATGTACTTAAACCGAAGAATTCTAACACTATAAACAATTTCACCTCGCAGTCGTCAACGGAGATCCAGCACACCCTCTAGGGTTCATAACCACCGGAAAACACCCGCTCCTCAAAGCATCAACAACGAACCTCCTCACATCTCTATCCATGCTCCCCTCCGCCGTCCCGGGCACAATCAACACCGTCGCATCTCTCCCATACTCCCTCCCCAAATCAAGATCCTCCGGCCAATCCAACGAGATAACGCCACCATCCTCAGTCCCCACACAAACCCTCTGATACCCAATTTCGTCCTCCTCCTCCAAAATCTCATCTTTTCTCGCCAAAACCCTCCCTCTGCTCAAATTCACAAAATGCCTCTCCCCTCTCAAAAGCTTCTCGCTCTCCTCCCCGTCCTCGAACGAGATCGAAGGGCATCGAAGGAGCACGCACCGATTGAACGGGGTAGGGCTTGTGAAGAGAATCCAGTCAGCGACAACGGGTTCGGGTCTTCGATCCGGGACCCGACCTTTAGTAAGATAGAGGGCGGCGCCTGAGGCTAGGGTTAGGGCGGTGGGAATTAGCTCAAGGGGGTTTGAAGAAATTAGGGTTTTGAAGAGCTCGTCGAGAGAGGATCGAATTCGGAGCTGAGACCGACGGCGATAGCGGATTTGGGTACGAGTTCTGGCGATTCTGAGATTTAGAGGATGGGAGATTGATAGGGTTAGGGTCATGAGGAAACCCTAGGAGAGAGAAAGTTAGGGTTTCTAGAGAGAGAAAGAGAGGGGAGGGGAGACGAGTGGTGGAGGAAGTACGCGGGAGGGAGAGCGAGAGGAGGTGGTCGTAGGCGACGAAAAATGGGATTGTGGGTGAAATGACAATTTTGTCCTTGATGAGAGATCAACGGTAAATTGAAGATAACGCTTTCCCTCCAAATTCCAAGACTTAGCCTCGTAACTTGTCGTCGGTTGTTGGACCGTGCGCTGGGCTAAAGCCCATACCACAGGGAGTGCTCCTGTTTGGATAAGCCCATCTATCGACCCTCAACTATTTTGTTAATTCCATCAGAAAAAACTATTTTATCAACACCAACACCCCAAGAATCATGAGACAGAGGTGTTACATGCAATTTGTTCTTTTTAAAATATCAATCTAGGGATTCTTAGTGCTAATGAACTAGGCGAAGGATGATCAGTGCTACTAAAGGTATAGATGAAAGTAGTTATTTGCAATTTACACTTTAATAAATATAAAACTTAATGTGTGTTTGTAGCAATCCAAGAGCGATGAAGTGATAATAAAAATCTAAACTAAGCTCACCAGGCCATACATTCTATTATTGTGGTCATATTTTTTGTATTTTCTAGGGAATTCTTCAGTTAATTTTATTATTACATTTGGTGAAAAAGTTGATGTTTAGTGTCCCTATTTCATGAGACACATATTTAGACGTTGATGCAAGGTTTCTGTATACGTATGAATCAATCAACAGTAATTGTTTGTTGCCGCCCTTGGCTTGTTGCTATCACATTACATTGGGGTCTATATCCAATAATATGTCCACTGTTTGAGATGAGATAAGACTAATTAATAACCATAAGTAATTGATAGTATAGAATTGGCTAGCGTGCACGAGTTTCTTCTTTGTATTTATATTCTTGCAAAAGAGTGGCTTGCATTTTTATTGTTATTTTTAATGAAATTTGTCTCATCATTTGCGTGTATACAGTTGATAATCCTATATATATGAAATGGATCAGAACAAATTGTGCTTATTTGACAAAAGAAATTAGAGTTGTACTTATGAAATTAATAACCATAAGCACTAATTTCATGAGAAAACTATGGTATAGAAATCGTTACTGACAGCTTGAAAATATAATTGTTATATAATTGTGTTATATTAAGCCAAACGAAGAACTTATATGTGCTACTGCCGGCACTTTTTGGCATAAAACTATCGTTATCGATTTATTAGGCTCCTTCGCTGCATTAATCCAAATAATTACAGACAACAAACAGACCTTGGAATTGCACATAACCTTGAGGATATCATTTCAATAATTGTACTTAAATACCACAATGCATTGAGCCTCTCTCCAAACATCAAGAACACTTCACAATGAATTCCTTTCTTCGTCTTACTCTTCTTCTATCAGTAACCATTGGATCGTTAGGGAGTCTAGCTGAGAAATCTTCTGCAGCTTTCTTCATCTTTGGTGATTCTGTTGTGGATGTTGGCAACAACAATTACATTGAGACCATCCCTGAGTTCAAAGCTAATTATGCGCCTTATGGGCGAAATAGTTTTTTCAATGGACCTACTGGTCGATTCAATGATGGCCGCCTTATGGTAGATTTTATGGGTAATTTACATGAACTTTCTTTGGATTTGTCAGAATTTGTTGAAAACTTTTATTCTTTGTAATTGCTGTAGAGTGACAGGGTTTTTTTTTTTATTCGTTTCTATTGGATTAGTCAGAATTTGTTGAAAACTTTTCGATGGACCAACTGGTCGATTCAATGATGGACGTCTGAAGTCTTAGGATTATTTTTCAAAATAGATTTCCTAACAGTTAGAAAACTGAAACAGACTGAGAATAATAACAGAGGACTATAATTCAAGACATCAAACAGTTAAAACAAACTTTGTATTCAAGAATACTGTTATATATACGTTATTCCTAATAAAATTAGTGCTTGAATTTGGATTACATTAACATTTTACTAAAATTATAATGCAGCTGAATATGCTAAGCTTCCATTGATTCCTCCATTCATGCAACCATCTGCTCAGTTTACAAATGGTGCCAATTTTGCCTCTGGAGGAGCTGGTGTACTTCCAGATACTAGTCAAGGACTGGTAATTAAAATCTCCATGAACTATTACACCTATTATTAACACATGATGATTATTAATGGTTTGATAAATGACTTTTTTTGCATTGTACATCAGGTAATTAACTTTCAGGCTCAGCTCAAGCAATTTGAAGAGGTTTCAGGCACGTTCATTAAAGAACTAGGTGAAGAAAGAGCCAGAGAAGTAATTGAAGATGCAGTATATTTCATAAGTATTGGTAGCAATGACTATATTATTGGGTATTTAAGCGATGAGAAGAAGCGTGAGGTTTATACCCCTGAGGAATTCATTGGCATGGTCATTGGCAACTTAACTCAATCTATCCAAGTATGTATCCTTATATATTTTGTTCTGTGATAAAATTCTAGATAAATTTATGACTTTGTCATGCGAATTTTTAAATTTTTCAAAAAGAAAGAGTGGCATAAAATTTAGGGTTATTTCTACATACTATTTTGTTAGCTCTTAAACTCATGAATCCTAGACCACATTATTTCTCTGTTAGGTTGACATGTCACGTCTGGATCATATGATGATAACTATTTTCTTGTCCACGGTCGACAGAAGAACTAAATTGCCCTTTTAATTGTTAAGGATAAAAGAAACCACATGCTTATATGTTATTTGGATTTCTGGGAGTGCAAAGTGGTAATAAAATAGTCGAGGAGTATACATAAGTGGCTACGCATGAACAGTACAGGGAGGGGTATATGCAATGAATCCTAAAATTTACATAATATAAAATTATCGAGATTTCGTAAAGTCATCACAAAAACTAGCATGGAATTTGAACCCCCCCAATAGTTATTGATAATAAATCCAGCTCATGCATAGTAATTTTCGAAAAAAAAATTGTTCATGATAGAAATATTAATTTATTCTCAGGAGTTATATGAGAAGGGAGCAAGGAAATTCTACATTCTAAGCATAGCTGATTTGGGATGCTTGCCAGCATTCAGAGCGATAAATCCGAAAGCTGATGGTGGTTGCTTTAAGGATGCATCAGCACTTGCCTTGGCTCACAACCAAGCATTATCAGCTGTTCTCACAAGCTTTGAGTACATACACAAAGGTTTCAAGTATGCTAACTTCAATTTGTATGATTGGCTGAATGAGAGGGTGCAAAATCCACATGAATATGGTACATATCTTTCTTACTATTTATGTTCAAGTTAAAAATAGGAGTTTTTATGGTGTTAGTCCCCAAAAGATATAATTTGAAATAAATTCTCTAAGTATGTGTTTGGCAAACCCAGAAAAAAAACCAGTCAGGATTAATCTTGGCACAATTTTGTCCTAACCAGGTTGGGTTTGTTCCATGTGGGGGTGGACAACAGGAAAACCAATTTTAGGACCAAATTTTGGCATAAACGAAACAGTTTTATAAGTTTGCCAAATAGTACTGATGGAAGTTAACAGGCTTAGGAGACTTAATTATATTATAATATCAACATTCAATGAAGAATTTCAAAGTACCCATTTTTCGGGTCAATAATTAAAAAGACCATAACAATAAATATTATCGAAAAGTTTTGATTTTTTTTGTCTTTTTGTGGTGTTTAAGGTTTTAAAGATGGAATGAATGCATGCTGTGGAACGGGACCATACAGAGGAATCTACACCTGTGGAGGTACAAAAAACATAAGTGAGTACCAACTATGTGAAAATGTTGGGGATTATGTCTGGTTTGACTCAATCCATGCAAGTGAGAAAATACATGAACAATTTGCAAAGGCAATTTGGAGCGAGCCCTCATCTCCGAGAGCTAAAACTTTAGAGGATCTATTCTTTGACAAGGAAAAAATCATAATTGGTGACATGGAAAGTGATGAAAATGAGCTAGGGACGTTCACCTACATTGCATGATTGAGTTGAATGATGTGTTGGTTTGATGTAACTCGACTTTTTACGTTTGATGTGTAATGAATAAGCAAGCTGTTTTTCTGTTTTTTACTTTTCACTTTTACGTGATTTTCATTCAATATGATGGTACTGTGACTTGGACATGATATGGGATTAAATCCGTTCTTTTTTAACTTAAAGTTAAAAGGCAAAAAGGTTAATTACAGACACGTGATCGAAAACCATTCTAAGCCTTTTTTTATTTTTCCCTTGTGACCTTGATAACTACCCTTGCGCCAAAGGCCTCAAAGAAGGGGCTATTTGTTTCCCTTCGTTAATCTAGTTCTTTGCTAAGAAAATTTTGATATATATGTTATATGGCAGTGGGAATTTAATAGGGTTACTTTTAGAAAACCCCCCTCAACTATGGGGATCGTCTCAGAAAACCCTCCTCAACTATTTTAACTCTAGAAAACCCCCCTCAATTATGGAGTTGTTGTAGATAACCCCCCTCAACTTTCAAAGTATTATTTATCCCCCCTCAACTTTTCTCACTTAACCCCCTATAATTTAAATCTAAAGGAACAAATGATTTAAAATGACCATAGTATCCCCAAGACATCACATGATTTTTTTTCAACCAAGGGTATTTTAGTCATTGCATATTTCAAATTAATAATATTAGGGGGGTTAATTAAAAAACTAGAAAGATAAAGGGGGTTTTGTGATACACCCCATGGTTAGGGGGGTTTAGTCATATTTTAAAAGTTGAGGGGGGTTATCTACAACACCCTAAAATTTGAGGGGGATTTTCTAAAGATAAAATAGCTGAGGGGGGTTTTCTGAGAATCCCCATAGTTGAGGGGGGTTTTCTAAAATCAACCCAATTTAATACTTTGATATAACCTTGAGGTTTCTGCCCCTATTTGCCCGCTGAACTCTTCAATTTGTTCCCTCGTGTCCACCGAACTATGTTCTGTTTCATCTTACCTCCTAAACTATAAATTCGCCCCTTTCTACCGCTGAACTATATCTAGTCTCGCATTACCCCTTAAACTATCACTTTTGGTACCACTTCTCTTTTATTAATTTATGGGTATTATTAAATGGATAAAGTGATAACTCAAAGGGTAAGATAGGACTAAAACGATTGTTCAGAAGATAATGTGAGACTGAATATAGTTTAAGGATAAATAGAGACGTAGTTGTTAGTTTAGGAGGTAAGATGTGACTAAAATACTTTAGAGAGCATGAAGGTATAAAATGAACGGTTAATGAGGCGAGTAGAGACTAAAGCCCTAACATTGAATAACCTTCCCCCTCATTCGATGTAAATGCTGACCTCATGCTAATATGACCTTTTGAAGCAGCTCTTATATTGACTATGAGCAATCAAGCACTATATGATCATCATAGAAAAAGAAATGTTATGTTCGTGTTTCACAAGGAAGAAATAATCACATCATAGTTGACCTTCTTATTTAGAATAGTCCGTAAATACTTCATGGTTGATGTTGATGCATGAAATCATCATACTTAATTAAGCATGATTAATATTTGATAATCACAATAAAGCAGTTCGCACTCTAAAACCCATTTTCAAGTTATAGCCTCAGTATCGGAGACAAACGCTATACAATCCCTCGAATATTTTCCTAGAGATTTTTTTTTCTTTAATGCCTCTCATTTCAGCATGTTATTTTCAGTTCATACTGTTTAGTATATGAACCAAATTAAGGGATTACTTGGCCCATGAGAATACGAGTAAATGGAGTCTAACGAGTCTCTTCACTTGTTTGTGTATCGCTAACACAATGCATATTCACGTAATCAATTGCCATCTGAATATGGTGAAAATTTGAACAGTGAATTCTAGCTGTATGCCGCGCCATCAACACGCCTACACTCATTCATTCAAACATTGTAATTGTAATTTATAAAATGTCATTTTACTTTGATTGCAAATATATTATTTTTGCAATTACAGTTAAAAAAAGACATATAGCTAAACCACCATTTTAATAACTAATCATCGCACTTTTTCTAATCTGTGTGCCAACTTTTCCAACCTGCATTAAGAAAAACCCCTAGGTGCGAAGGCTAACAAGGGTTAATTAAACTTTAATTAACAACGTGATGCTCACAAAGAAAGTAAAATAAGCCCCAAAACTCTACAAACCGGCTCACAATTCCACTCCCCAAAGAGGGCCCACAAACAAAGAAAGCGTTAAACTTGGGTGCACGTCTGTCCACGTCCAGTGATTTTTCCCGGTTTAAAAGTGAGAATTTGATGGGTTCTAGGGGATTCCACGTTCTCAATTATTGCCTCCCCACTCTCTCCGCCACGTGTCCGCGAGCTCCCTCGGTCATCGGGTGTGGGTGCCTTTTTCGGTGACTTTGACTTGTTGATTGGGAGACACGTGGCGTGTCGCTGTCGGCAGCTAGATCCCGCCATTCACGTGCATCGGCGTATCACCTCGCCGCGTCAGATGGGTGCGGAGGTAGAGTTCCCACGTGTAAAGTTGCAGGATCCGAGTTTGGAGTATGGGTTATGGGTTCTAATAACCAAACCCGTTTAGATTTCTAAATTAGGCATTTTAGATAATAGTCCCTTACATGTTTCGTATTCTGAAGCAGTCCCTTAATTCTCAAACCATTGAAATTGCTATTATGTCCCTCAACGCTTAAGTACTTTGAAATTAGTCCATCAAATTGTTGAAACTGCTATTAGGTCCTCCAATGCTTAAATTATTTTGAAATTAGTCTCTCCATCCAAGATTAGAAGTAGCAATTGTATCAATATTCAAGGTCCTAGAAGAAATAAATAAATCCTATGCTAAAAGAAAGAAGCTTCAAAAAATATAAAAGAATTTCTATGCTTAAATGAATAAGAAAAGATTAAAAATTTTGTATGGTTCCTATCACATTTGTATCAAACTCTCGAAATATCTATCTATACGATTATATTAAAAGCCTAGCGAGGATAGGAAAAGTTTGAAGGGCATGAGAAAATTGTCCTTCATCTCACTAAAGACTCGAGGGTAATTTGGTCACTTCACACAAAAATTCTTTTCTTTTCTCTTTCTTTATTTCTAGAACTTTCTATATCATATCATAGAGTTTATCGATTAAATCTCTATCGCGTTGTATGTCATAAGAAGATATAAATATGAAATAATAAAGTTCTTTTCTATACAAATAAATATAACAAAAACAACATTGGAAATTTCAATAGTTTCCAAATTAAATATTATTGAAAATGTATATCTAAATATTTATATTAAAAACAATATGAAGATGAAATACAAAAATACTCCTCTCATTAGCATATCTAAGGAAATTATGTCATTATTCAAATTAGTCAATCTTGAAGCATAAGATAAAACATCGCATATTATAGATAAACAAATATATCATAAAAGATCTTATAAATATCTCGATAATTCAGGACATTAAAATGACATTTTATTGAGTAAAAATTAGAATATTTAAGTTTTAATGTAGATTTTATGTGTATTTACACGTTCAATAATGCTAGTGTACAGTTAATGATTTAGTCGAGTAAGGCTGAGATTCGGTATTATTGGCTCATCGTGTATTGGTGATGAAATCGAGCATTCATGTTCTTCCCCATACTCAAACCAGTTGCTTCTTAATTTGTCCAATGGCACCTTAACACTTGTATCACCAATCATTTGAAAATTTGCAAATTGCACCCCTCGAACTGACTCCCGATTAAGCTCAATATACTAAACAAACTACATTATCATTTCAGGCTCAAAAAGCCAATATGCCATTTCTACTCATCATGCAAGTGAAGTAAGAATAAGCAAGGTCATTGTTAAAATTAAACATAAGAACAAGCAAATCTGTTCAGTTTTAGGCTGTAAAAGTGTAAAGATGCAAAAGCATCCCCATGAATTTTCTTGATTTGTGTAACGTATATTACACCAGTGGACGTCTTTGCATATGAATCTGCATATGGGCTGTATGGTAATTTCCTTACAAAACTTAATAACTAATCATATAGCCATCAGTACAGCCAGGAGGTATAAAAGCATATTCGAAATTTTAAGAGGATAGATTATTACATGTCATCTATTTCCTATCTAATTTAAAATCCAGATTTAGAAATTTTTTAAATACGGTATATAGCATATTCTAGTCGCAATGAGTGTACAAAATGAATCCGTTTCTTTCGGATAGAGTAAAATTGCATGTGACTGAAAACCGAATAGTTTGGCTTATAGTGAGAAATAAGCTTGAATAGATATTGAATTTTATTATATGGATGGTAACAAATTCTTATTTGCTTTGAAAAATTACGTAAAATATCAACTTCTGAAAATTAGAATCAAGTTCTAGTCCGTGAAGTGCATAATTATTCATTCCCGTTAAAAGAGCACGGTAAACCCCATTTCTTTTATGCTAGTAGAGAAGTATTTATGAATACATACCATAAACTTTATGACTCGATAAAGACTAAAAGATTTAATAAATGCCACATTCGAATTTTTTAATTTTGCAACAAGAATTATTAGTATTCATTTGCCATTAACAAGGAATGTCTTTTGCATGCATCCAGAGAAATGTTTGATGAATGTCATCTCAAAGTTTCATCATCTAAATGTTGATAAAAATAAGAAAAATCTAAATTTCTTTTAAAAAACATTTCTCACACTATGCACTTTCTTTATGAAATCACTATCATTTATAGAAAATTTTAAACTTTTTCCCTTAGAGATTCTCATGCTAAACACGTTTTATTGTAAAATCAATTTCTTACAGAAATTGGTTATAATATTTTTATTTAGTTAATATAATATTGATTTTCTATAAAATGACGTATAGATGTAAATAAATCCTCTGTGATTTACTCAACAAATCAAACTTATATTTAAATTCTAAAATTAGCTATTACTATTTCTATCCATTTTGTAACCCTAAAGATTTTAGCAAAACTCTACTAGCAGAGTTGACTCATTGAGGGTTAATTAGTAACTTCAGCTCGAGCCGGAGGTTAAATTACAAAAAATCTCCCCTCCTTTCCCGCAACTTCTACGTATCTCGAACCCAAAATCAAAAAAATTACAAAATAATAAATATAAAAAACCCCAAAATTCTAATTATAACACGGGAAGCAACCAAAAAGAAAACAAAAATAAAACCCCAAAAATTTATTTTATTTAATTTTTTCCTTCTCTTTCTCCTCACCTCCAAGCTGTGGTCTTCCTTCATTCTCACGATCTCTCCTCTTTCTCTCCCCTTTTGCTCTCCTCAAACCCTAAAAAAATCTCTCGATTCGTTCCCAATTTCTTCCCATTTTCGCTGAATTCGACTGAAATTGTTCGAATCTTGGCGTCGGTGAATGGAAGAGAGAGACTTGATGCTGTATTTGAAGCTGCCAGGGGTGAATCTAGGGTTTGAGAGCCGGTGTTAGAAGCGAGAGGGAGATCTTTGTTTAGGGTTTGGGATCTTGTATGCTGGAATGAGCTGAGCCCGAGCTGAGGGCTCGGGATCCGATAAAGGGAAAATGGCGGGAGATCGGATCGCGGATGAGCTCGAGGATGACAAGTATTATCTCCAGAAGTTTCGGCTGTACGAAACGAGATCTGTAAGAGATTTGAACCGCGTTGACTTTAAATTTATCCGCCATTTGTTTGATTTCGGTCCTGAAATATTTGAATTCGATGTCGTTTATCTGCTGAATTGTTTTATTCTGGTAATTTGTTAAAATTTGATTTTTCTAGTTTTGTGGCTGTCTTATGTGATCTCAAGACTGAAAATTGCATTTTGATTTTATGTATATGAATTCGAGTAGTTTTTTTTTTCTCATTCTTTAGATATATATATTTTGTGTAAAACCTGCGTGGTTCCACTTTTCTACAAATTACGTGCATGCCTGGTAGCTTAACGCGAAAAATTGGAGTTTGGCTGTATTAATTTGACAAATTTTGTTATAATTGTTATACTTTAGTGGTATTGTTCATGTCGTGTTTTGGGGGGTGATTGTATATATGATGTCTGTTAGCTTGAATAATTCTTCACTCTACATGTAGATCACATCTTTTGAGTATATTCAATGGTATTAACACTGTTGATGCAATGCTCGCAGAACTTTTATATGGTTGGGCGAGACAAGAGTAGAACACTTTGGCGAGTTCTAAAGATTGATAGATTGGAACCTTCTGAGCTGAACATCCGTGAGGACTCCACCGCGTACTCGGAAAGCGAATGTAACGAACTATTGAAGCGAATACACGAAGGGAACGTATCAACGGGTGGGCTGAAATTCGTGACAACTTGTTACGGCATTGTTGGTAGGTTAATCCTTATTGGATGCCTTATGATGTTTTGATATGGTTTTATGAAATGTAAACCCCTTTGCCAAATTCTATTTGTCTGACACTTTTCATTTTCATTTCTCCAGGATTTGTTAAGTTTCTGGGGCCTTACTATATGTTGCTTATCACTCAGCGAAAGGCGATTGGCTCCATTTGTGGTCACATGGTGTACGCTGTTACCAAAAGCGAAATGATTGCTCTTCCAAATTCTACTGTCCGTTCAAATATGGATCTATCTAAAGATGAAATCAGGTCCTTTGCCTATTCTATATGTAAAAAAACATTTCATTTCTAGATGACTTCTACTGTGACCACCTGTATCATTTATGCATTGCTTTCAAAAGTGTATGTATAGGAGAACCATGCTGTGATCTTGGAGTTTTTTTATTGTTACCATCTTATATTTCAAAATATCATCCAAACTCCATGGATTCTGTCCCTCACTTATAACCCTGTCTGCTTTGTCTGGAATCTCCATAGATCAAGAAAGATGACTGCTAACTGTTTGCTTGTGGACTCTATCCTCATCGTCTTCACTCTTAGCTTTCTTCCGCTTTTAATTGGACGAATTATCAAACTTACTGTGAATATATTCTTGCAGTTGCAGTTTTTCATAAGCATGGAAATTTGTCATTATTCTAACTCTCACATGGAACGGTTTAAGATATCAGTCGATCAGCAGAAGTTATTGAATTGTTGTTGTTGTTGCGTTATATAATTAATTAACACTAAATAACGAAATATTGAAGTTCAGTTTTTTTTTCCTTCTAATATTTCCTGGAGAGTCCTATGGTTTTAATGTCAGATTAATCTCCACATTTTAGCACCTTTGCTTCATATATTATCTTTCTACTCTATTTGGGTGTTGTCACTGTTGTGTTTATATCTTCTTTGATTGTGTAGGTACAAGAAGCTTCTATGCATGGTTGATCTTACGAAGGACTTTTTCTTTAGCTATTCGTATCGCGTTATGCGTAGGCTTCAAAAGAACTTATGCGATGCTCAGACAGGACAAGTTCTATATGATACCATGTTTGTCTGGAATGAGTTTTTGACACGTGGAATACGAAATCATCTCAAAAATACTTTGTGGACAGTAGCGCTGGTATACGGCTTCTTTAAACAGGTGAAATTGTTTTCTTCATGAATTTTTTTTGTGTTTCATTATGTAGATGAGACTCTAGTGTTGCTTCCTTCTGTTGGGCTGCAAGATTCCCCCCCCCCCCCCTTTTTTAATGCTTTCCGGTATTGTCTTTATGTTTCCTTTGATTCACATTCGTATGTTCTGATGACTTTTTTCTCTATCCAGGCGAAGCTGTCAATATCAGGGAAAGATTTTAATTTGACACTCATTGCAAGGCGCTCACGCCATTATGCAGGCACCAGGTAACCTTGCTTCTGTTCTCTTCTATAAGCTTTTGGCAGCTGACATTGGTTTGACATCTTGTTGAGTCTTCTCCATTTACTATTCAGTTTGATAGATGAATATTTTGATGGGGAAATGCTAAGATGATGATGGGTCTCTTCTTTTCCTTTTTTGCATTAGTGATAGAAAATGTAAATGTCAATTACAAGTAGCTAGTCAAATTTTGTTTCTTGTAGATTGAAGGCTGATAATAAAAAAATATTTGGAACAAATGTGTGGGTGTTCTTTGTTTTTATTCACATGTTTTAAGATCCTGCCCCTTCTCTGAGTCAGATATCTAAAACGCGGAGTCAACGAGAAAGGCAGCGTAGCGAACGATGTGGAGACAGAACAAATTGTTTTCGAAGATAGTCCTGGAGGAACTCCGACTCAGATAAGTTCTGTGGTGCAGAATCGGGGCTCCATACCCCTTTTCTGGGCTCAGGAAACTTCGCGACTGAATCTTAAACCTGATATCGTCTGTAAGTTGTTGAATGATCTAGTCAAATCACCAGATTTTATGTCTTTACCTTGACATTTAGTCCCTTTTCTACAGTGCAGCAGAAGGACAAAAATTATGAAGCTACCCGGCTTCATTTTGAGAACCTTGTCAAGAGATATGGAAACCCGATCATTATTCTGAACTTGATTAAGGTTTTTTTTATTATTATTTACAATCTGATACCTTTTGTTATGATTTGGTGGTGATATAATTTTCTTTTTCCCCTCTTATTTTTTCATTTCAAGCAGACACGAGAGAAGAAGCCTCGGGAATCTATACTCCGTGCAGAATTTGCCAATGCAATTGATATCATAAATAAAGATTTGCCAGAGGAAAATCGTTTGAGATTTTTACATTGGGATCTTAACAAACATTCTCGAAGGTCTGTAGCCACTGTTGTTGTCAGTCTTTCATATAGATTTCTGGTTCAGAATGCAATTCTATTTGCAATATCTATCTTGAAATAAACTTCTAAATTTGAAGAACTCTTCCTTCAGCAAAGGTACAAATGTGCTTGCAACACTGGGCAAAGTGGCTGCATATGCTTTGACTCTTACGGGCTTTTTCTACTGTCAAGTGACACCACTTATAAGCCTTGAGGGTGCTCTGAAGTATCCTCAGATCTTGTAAGTGCTCAATTAAATAAACTATCTTTAGGTTAAGTTTTTTTCCCCATTATTTTCATGCGCTAGCTGCTAGGTAAGTTGAGCATTCCGGCTTTCTTTATGGTCCTGTTTCTGTTGGTTTATTTGATCTCCTCTTTCTCCCCTTATTTAATAAGCAAAGAGTGTCCATTTTAAATAAAATATGAGACCAAAAACTTCTGAGCATTGTTGATTTATCCAGGAATATAAGCTC
This sequence comes from Asparagus setaceus, assembly GCA_012295165.1. Lineage (NCBI taxonomy): Eukaryota > Viridiplantae > Streptophyta > Magnoliopsida > Asparagales > Asparagaceae > Asparagus > Asparagus setaceus. The sequence goes on along the minus strand of CM022709.1, from coordinate 1,462,832 downwards.
TACTTGAAATCATTTGAGATGCCCTGATTCTTCTGTTGCTTTGTGAAGAAGAACATAAAATTTGAGTCAAATATCAGGCCAGAAAGTTCTGATGCCGTTGATATATCCAGAAATAAATACATACTAGCTCATTTATCTGACAACCCTACCCAGAAATAAATAGATCTAACTCACCTGCTTGCAAAGCGGATATAACGTCCAGATGGCATGTGATCACGCTGCCAAGTTCCTGGTTTTGTTTGATCACAAACAGTAAGTCATTATAAGCCCTATTAAGACACTTTCATTAGTCATTACATTATGTTTCTGTAATTTCAGTGTTTGCATATAGTTTCCCCAAGAATCTTCTTGCATACCCTTCTAAACCTCTACTTATTCTGTTAACATGAATGAATTCATATCTCGATTTAAACATATTAAATACTCCAAGCTAAAAATGATGAAATCATCTCCTTCTCAGGAGCTAAAACTATTTGCACTTTGACATTTATAATGCTTAATTTGCGCAGGATGCAACTTGCATTATTAAGCATATGTTCTCAGCAAGAACTGGGAGAGGAATACCTCTCACTAGAGCATGTTTGTTCTGTGAATTTAAGACTATGCTTCAATGCCTTTTGCTTAGGAGGTTAAAACAGTCTTACTTATTTCATGTTCTTGTTACCCTTCTTAGTTCAGGATTCACATCCATCTACATTCTACACCTTTACCGATCCTTTCTTTCCAACCTTTACAAATTGATTAGGAGCTGCTCATAAAATGCTGACGAATTTCAATGGAGCATAACGTGGTTGCAAACTTAATGTGTATCCCGAAACCCATTTTTATTGGAAGACAGACATGTCCAATACAAATGCTTGTCTATTTCAATGTTCTACCGTAAAGGGGGCGAAACATCATTGACTTGCATGCTAACCACTAGCGCTTTCAGAAGATTGACAATATTTTCACTTAATTTTAATCTCATCACTATGTGGTACTTTCAGGAAAGAGGATGATGATGAATTTGCATACAATGACCATCACAATGATAGCAACAACAGGAATCATGGTTGTGTTAATGTAGAAATTGGAACCCAGGGAGATAATGCAGCCAATTCTGATAATTCTGCATCAGGAAGTGAAAATAGTGAAATATATTTGGTTAAACCTCCAAAGTTCCAAAAAGGTGTTCTGAGGACAAATTGTATAGACTGCTTGGATCGCACAAATGTTGCTCAATATGCCTATGGTTTAGCTGCAATTGGACATCAGCTTCATGCCTTGGGTTTCATAAGTTTTCCAAAAGTTGATATTGATGCACCTCTTGCTAATGACTTGATGGGCTTTTACGAGACGATGGGTGATACACTTGCGCTGCAGTATGGTGGTTCTGCTGCACACAATAAGGTACATGAAAAAGGTCTTCTTAATCATCTAGTGGAATTAAACAATTCTTTTAAAGAAGTAATTTTTTTCAGTTGTGATGGGGAGATCTATATAAAACAAATTGCACATTACTTGTATATTGATATTATAAAATATCTGGCATGCTCTCTCCTCAGCTGCAAGAGTGTGAGATATGGAGTGGTTGAAAATGAAAATAGTTTGGTATTTTATACCCTTAAGTCAGGTGGATCATGGATGAATATATTTGCCTATGGTAATTTTTTTCTGAATCATTCTCGAATTCTTTCTTCATGAGGCAGTCAATTTGTATGTATCGAAGTCTATTGCCATGCCAATAACTTACTGTTGCCAGGCAGGGAGTTACTTACCATAGTCCTATGAGTATTAAGAACATGTCAATATTTGTTGGTTACACCAATCTGTGCACCTGTTTTAGCAGATTCATTGTTACTATGAAGAGTTAATGTTTTTTATTTTATTGCTTATTTACTTAAATTACTATGTCTTATTATATATTTGGCGAACTTGATCTTATTTTCTTATTTCTCAGGATTTGACACATTCTGTTTGAATTATAACTATCTCCATTATATGTGATTATACCTAAAATCATGATATGTTGTCTTGCTAAAATCTATTTCTCTCACCTAAAAGCTTTCAGAGTGCGGACTTTTAGTTATGACAGGATAAGAAAGATTAACAGAGTAGATGTTCCATCCGGGACCAATCATGATATATGAAAGATTGGAATAAACTTTTTGTACCTAGCAAACTTTAATGTCTTATCCACATATGTATACATTCACACACACATGCACATGCAACACATTGCTCAAAAGCCCACGCACAATGTACGTATATCATACATACATACATACATGCATACATACATATACACACATTTAAAAGAAAGAGATAGAACTTGGATCCTTTGCATTTGTACCAAACTAAAGTCCTGCACTGAATAAAATGCAGTTTAGTTAACTTTTCTGGTGTTGTATGATTCATCACAGAACTAGCTGAGTGGTAATTCTTTGTTGGTGTGGTAATCAATAAAAAATTTATGGTTTCTTAATGTCGCTGTATTCGACATACTTCTAGCATGTGAAACTATTTTATGGCTTCATGTTTATCATCATAGATAATGCAGATGTCTAAATGAAAACCTAAAATTTGCAGAAAGGTTTAACAGTCTCTGGCCAACTTTGATTCTTTATAGTTCTCTGAGAAGAAAAAAATAGAATCTGTTTCAAATTTGCTCCTGTTTATAATTTTCTTTGACACTTCTCAGTGAGTCAATATCTGCTGGTTTACTTGTCAACTTTTACTTTAATCATGTCAAAAGGCTGAAAATGCCGAGGATTATTTGTTTGACAATTTTCTATGAGTCCTCATTTTTGCAGTTGCGGCACTGTTTGAAAGTGACTACGGCCTGATGTTAATATAAATTGATTGGTTTCTAAAACTGCTCTGATTGTACAGTGTAAAACAAAGCAAGTTTAGTTGAAATTTCCGAAGGAATTGTTTTCATAACAATTTAGGATATATCAAGCAAAAATTAAACTTTCCTGTAATTTAGATTGTTTATTTGAGGACCTCTTGTGTTGATTATCTCCAGAAATAATCAATATAATACAGTATCATGCGGTCTTGTCCAATTATATTCTCTTGCATGAGTTGGCCACCATTATCTTCACTATGTACATCAATTGTTTTGTTATCTGGCCAGATTTTGTTATCACGCGTCAATTTATTTCATCAAAACTCTAGCACATTCAAATAACAACGTTGTATTGCTAAGTAGATATTCTCCGAGAGAAGAGGTCAATGGAAAGCAGCAACTCAGTCACAGGAGTTCTTCAGAACGCTTCAAAGATACTATAGCAATGCCTACATGGATGCTGAAAAACAAGCTGCAATAAATTTGTAGGTTCTACCAATTTGCATGTCTATTTGAACTGTGAGCACTTATAGACTTGCAGATGGATCTCTGTTCTTGTAACGCCAATTCAATAACTATGCAGTATACTTGCCTCGTATTGCAGATTCCTTGGTCATTTCCAACCTCAACAGGGTAAACCAGCACTTTGGGAGCTGGATCCAGATCAACACTACAGTGGTGAGAGGCGTGGTAATGGATTTGCAATAGACATCGCAAGGTAAATTTTATTGCTCACTGTAAATTTGTGCACTATGGAGAATTTTTCTAGTTCTTCCTTTATATACTCAGCGCCACCTGTTCTCTTTTCCAGTTTGTTTCAAATTATCCATTCTACGATCTAAGATTGTGAATCCTTTATAAATTCTAATCTTAGTAATGCCGTCAGAAAAGACCAAGGACCATCCAGGAAGGCTAGGATTGAGGCTTAGAAGCCTAGGGTCAGGTCAGAGCCAAAATTTAAACGTTCTCGGTCCATGGCTGGGCTTTATCTAGGCCCTAGCACTCCTGCCTATTCTCATTCGTAATGATAGGAATAGGATTGTAGCCAGTAAGAGCAGAAAAACTTTGTTGTTTAATACTTACGGATTTTTGCTCAGGTTACCATGATTAGAATCTCTATCAGTTTACATTAAGCACTCTGTCTTCGATGTTTTCAGTCTTGGGAGTAAGTGCTGATTTTCACTATTCTGAAACTCCAATTGTACTGAAGCATTATGTTCTCATTAACTAATTCTATACTAATTATTTTTAATTCTATATCATCTTTGACGAGGATAGGTTCTAAATTTGTCATTGTTCAGCCTCGGATAGTGCTAAATCATTTCATGATTTTGTGTTAAAAATGTTTTTTGGTAAATAACTGTATATTTTCTTAGCAAACATTACTTTTGTTTTGATAGGTCATTTATGAAAAGATCCCTATCAGATGGCAACTTTCTGCGGGAAAACAATAATACACCAGTAACAATATCTAATGTAGGGCATAAGAGACTTCCTAACTCAGCAATGTCTGATAGAAAACATCAAGTGGGAGATGCACAAGATCTTTCTGAATCAACTCCAGAAACTTCAGCTTGTGGATGTGATATATCTTATTCCAGGTTAGTTATTATTACTAATTTTTAGTTTGTCCATATTTGCAACTGTAGCATTCGTACTTGTTTCAATGTGTGTTCCATTATTAAACAAGCTTGGAAATATTAAAAATTGATGACAGTTGATTGTTTTCTTCATTTTCTTTATCTGTCAGCCTGAACTAGTTTTTAAAATTCAGTATTCATAAGGTCAGTTAAGTCAATTGGATCTAGTGGCTGCAATGATTTTCTTCATCATTCCTGCTCTCAATTCTGTTTTTCAGCTGTTGTTCGGTCATATTTAATACTAATACTCGGAGATATCACCTGAAGAAAGTGTAGTTTTCAGTTTCTTTTTCATTATATACAATTGGCTAAATATTTATCACGAACCTTTTCAAGGTACACTCCAATGCCTGGCCGAAAGATTTTTGCTGAAAGCATGCATAGTTATTTCAGTGAGCATGGGTTTGATGAATCAACCTGTTCAAACTTTCTTGACCTTGACTGTCTCTCATCATCCAGTAATTCGTGCGAGGAAGAAACATCTGAGAGGTACTATCTTATTACTTCTGCACAGATTTAATTTGAAAATTTTCCACTAGTATAATATTTTTTTTACAAACTTTTATTTGTTATTGTTTTTTGTCAAGCTATCGTCCCTGCTTCGAACTATCACTTTTCCTTTCAAGTTTTATCATGTGAATTTCATATTTCATTTCAACTTCGTTAGAAGTCCATCTTGCAAACAGTTGAAATCTGCTGATACCAATACCCAAAGACAAATCAAAACCGTGACTAATATTGATGTTTCAGTACCTTGATAACAACAATTTTCCATAACAGTCTGTTATCCCAGTGTCAATGACTAAATCTTGTCTCTATGTATTGTTCCATGCTACTTTTTCCATCTTGTGGTTTTCCAAGTGTTCATGTGGGAGATTAGGGGGTCGGGGTGGGTAGGAGAAAGGTAGGTAGGAATATGAGGCATTCCTCCAAAGCCAAATAACTAGCTCAGGGCATGCAACATTTAAAGCATTAGATTTTTTATCATTAGAGGGGCAGGTAAAAAATATATATTTATTATTCATTTTTTTTAAAACTACCTTGGTATGCATTTCGCTATTACTTAACTGCAGTAACCAGATGACAGCTAGTGGAGAATTGTCAGTATCCACATCCATGGTCAAAATATCCTGATTAACCAATATGACGTGTATATCGCACACAAACCTGTGGTTATCACTGGCTGAATTGCTTGGTTATGTGTCATGATTTATCAATCTTACCAGCGATATCTTTGTGGGTTTAGCTACACCTTTGGTGGACCAGTTCGGGTTTGGGTGTTTCCATACTGGACCCTGGTTCCTGAAAATTGAAACTTGGTTCAGCCCAAGATAGGTTTATAATTTTTTTGCCCAGGCAATGCCTGCATGAATTTTGGAATTTGCAGTTTCTTTGGTGCATAAAGACTTGAGTTCAGACCCCAGGATTTTAGTCATTCTCTCTCCCTTTGTTTGGATTTCGGGATCTGACAACTTGAAGTTGCTATCTAATCTTTCCACATCACACAATAATATCTTGATGCATCCTATAAAGCTATCAAAACCCTAACTCATTTATGATGTCAATCGAAATTCAAAGTTCTATCCAGCTCAAGACCTCTGTGCAAATGTATAGCCAAAATAGAAAAGGGAAATGAGGATGGATGTGAGGGAGGATGGAGGCATGAATGGAGGACTGGAGCTAATTATTCTTGTTTCATTATTTCTCTTTTCTTTGTTGATCTCATGTTTTTTACTTTGTAAGAATCAAAATGGATGAAACGTATCCACCGTAGTAATCGTAGAGATAGGTTGGGATTTGAGGAATCAGTAATGGATTGACGAAATGAGTAGAGGAGAAAGGAAGGAAGAAGTAGAGGATTAACGGTTTGAAGCTATGAGTTGAATATAGATTCTGATGGAAAGTAAAAAGCGTTAGTGCAGAATGGGTTTGATGTAGCTTACCACCACCGACAACATGTATTTTCAAACCTTGATAGAACATCAACCATTAATTAATTTGATGAAGGGTTGTTAATTTTCCAGACAGGTTGTGTATTTTATCAGTTGTAAGGGTTAAAAAGAGAAGGAAAAAGAGCTGCATACTTAATACTAATGTTGAAAATAACGAAAATGGGTTATGTAACCTTGACCTCATATTAAGGGTTAAGGAAAAAACATCACAATTATCAAATATTGTTTATTAATTATTTAGATATTTTATAAATACTAACAATTCATAATAACTTTAATACTTAGAATCATCAAACTTTTCAAACAAAACATCACAATTATCAAATATAAAAATATAATATCACAAATTCTTAGCAAATATTAGTCATATATGACTACAACCATCCCAAAAGCATCATCAATGATCAAATACGTTAGCATGCATCGAGTTTAGGCAATAAAAATAAGTCTAAAATAAACCAAACACTTCCAACACTCAAATTCTTAACTTTACAAAAATATTCTAATTCCTAATCAAGTTCACTAAATCAACTAGACTAAACACGACTATGTAACAATAGTAAGAAATTATATCAGAGATTGTGTGCAAACTTAATTTCACAAAGTTTAGCATTAGTGGCGAAAACTAAAACCTAATCAAAATCAAGAAATAAGCGAAAGTAATTATCTCACTAACACAATTAACCCACTAATTAATCACTATACTCTAATAATGAGGTAGATCTTAAGAAATTATGTTGAATGGTAAAGTAATGGAACAAGTTTGATATGATTTAGGTAAATTGGCAATAGAAAATATTGAAATTTGGAAGATAATTTTAAAATCACTGTTTATTTAAAGGATATAATCTGAGATGCCCAATACATAACTGAAAAATAAAAAATTTACCTCGCCGGAGTCGCAGAAGCCGCGGATAGCCGGTGGAGTTTCAGAGGAGGCAAGGAGTTAAGGTTTGGTTTGGAGGAGGCGAAGAGATCGCATATTCGCAGAAAAAGAATAAGGTGATCAGGACTAAAAGGGGTAGGGTTTAAATAATTTGGATGGTGGAGATGCATCCACGCATCCTAATTAGAGATACAATTTAACCTAAAAAATCCATGTTAACTAGTCATGTAACGTAACGCACAGTTAACGCAATATAACATGTTTTTTTCTGGGTTAAGTAGTTTCAGAGTTAAATGGGTGTGTTACATAACAAGAGGGCACTATTAAGTTACAAAACGGGTTATAACGGGTTATATAACGGGTTTTTTTCAACTATTATATATAATATATGATATGTTCGATATATATAGATCTGTGGCTGGCTACTGCTGCCTTGCATGGCAGACTACACATATATATATATACATGGACTGATTCAATAATTTTAAGATTGTTAATTTTATGTTTTCCATCAGGTCCACGACCACAAATTCACCGGTAGGGAATTTCTCCACTGAAAATGTCATGAATGGCTTTAATGCTGACACCAGTCCGCCTTTAAGTGAGAATGGATCTGGCATAAAGGTTAGCATGCTTCTGTACTTTAACTTCGAGTTTTCTTCTTTCTAATGCATTACATTAGTTTAGTTGCGGACGTATTGCTTTTATTTAATCAAATATGTGGGATCCGAAAAGAACTGAAGCTATTATGCACTTTATTTTGAACTATTTCTTCTTATATAATGTTTGTGGCCAAACTCATGTAAAATTATACTGTCAAGCTTGATTTGAGTTGAATCTCAAGTTATATTGACTGATATAAATTGCAAAGTGAAAGTTAGGCTTATTTGTGATGCTCACTTGAAACCTTCTAAGAACTTGTTATTGCAAAGTGAATGTTAGGCTTATTTCAAGCGGATAGAAGGTAAAATAAAATGCATTTGCATTTTATACTAAGTTGGCAGTTGGAAATTCTCAAGCTGTCTTCGAGTGGATCTATCTAATTCTCTAACTCTGTTAGGATACGAGACAAGAATTATTTGCTCCCTCGGTCTTTTAGACGATTCGAGGAATGCGTATCCCTTAGATCTCATACTTCTACCTTTTTGGTGTAGTTTTCTGCTCCCTTAACTTAGCCCAAAGAAGGGTGGCAAGGAGTTGTAACACTTGGATCTTAATTCTCCTTATAATTTCTTATGTAAGCAAGGCCCAACAAACTCATGTTTCAGCTCAAGCAACATTGCTACATAGAACGTTGTAAATATGGTAGTCTAAGTCATTTCTCTTTGAATAATGTAAAGACAGTTAACCTTTCCCAAAAAAAAAATTGTTAAGACAGTTAAAGCCGTATGATTCTGTTTACGGGTTTTGATGTTCAACTGGGTTTGAGAAAAATATTTGATCCTGCTATAGTCGAGAATGCAGATAAAGTGCTTTGCTTATGCTGATCTCCCTAGTTCAGGTGACATAATTTGTTATAGTTAGTCTTCTATGAATATACTTTATCTATTGGTATCCTCTTGTTCTAACCTAAAAGATGATCACTTCGTTTGTAAACTGACATTTTTCTACTTAACCTGCAGGGTAAGGATACAATAGAGATGCATTCATCCCATTCCAATAATGATGCAGCCCATAGTTCAGATAACCTCAATGAATTTTCTGACAGCTTTGTGCATTGGGTCACAAGCGGAGAGACACTTTGTTTTTAATTTCCGGAAAATAGAGAGCACACAATTTTCCCAGTCAAAATGATTCGGATTCCCAAGATTCCACCTCAAAAAGAAGAAGAAAGAGAGTGGGATTCAGGCCTTCATCTGTAAGATATCCCTCGACATTATTCCTTCTGAGCCATTTGTACAATTTGGTTTAATCTGTGGTTACGGTTCTATCTTATTCCTTGTTGTAGTCTGATAGAAAGTACTACGAGTAGTTTAAGGTATAATTCTTTTGGAGCACTGTTCCGTTGTTTGTGAAATCTTACAGTTTCTATCATGTAAATATTTAATATACATATTGTTTGAGCTCATCAATATCCTTGTTTCATCACCTAACCTGAAATTCATCCGCAGTTTTTTCCCTTTCTTTTACCTTCCCTTTTCTACTTTTTTGGCATTTGTTTACAGACATGAAGGAGAAGAATGATCTGGTGCTGTATCAATATCATGAGCTTAGCAGGTTTCTGGTGGTGTACTTGCAATTTGTGTAAAATTTATGTATTTTATCATGTGTTATCATCTCTTTCTGATAAAAGGCACGTCTTGATTGAGCATGTTGTTTCTGAAGATCCTGCGAAATGTTTTATTGAGGAAAGAAATTTTGCTTGATTTAGAATGAATCACTCAAGTTCGAGCTTGTATGGTGATAAATATTTTCATATAATAAGGAAATTAGTCCTCAGAATTTCTCAGCCCTCGTGTTCTCAAAAGTTGCAAGTATCCCTAGGGAAATGAACTGCAGAACTGATGTAATTACGCTTTTGTCAAAAGGCAACAAAATTTTGAATTGATTGTTTGATCTTCCATGGCAACACAAAAGTTTCCATTGTAGAACAAAATAGAACAGTCAAAAGTGTTAATAGTAGCACATTACTGTAACACAATGCAGGAACACAATGCAGGAATTCACATGATTTCATATGGTTGACGAGTATCTGGTAAAACTCTATCCACGCATTTACAACTGTTATATAGCAGAATGTTGATGAGAACTCGCCGTTGCTAGTTCGACATTAGAATTTTTCAAGCTTATTTCGACAGACTGCGAGTCTGTGACTGATTATTATTCTGTTTGAAAAACATTATTCCATACATACAACTTTGACAAGATAAACTTCAAGCACAAAGAAATCAGAGCGCTCTGCAACTATGGGATCAATGGAAACGGGACCAAATAGATAAAGGACAAACCACGGCCAAGTAACATCTCTTGGACAATCCACATACATAATTAGTTTCCATGAAGATAAGTTCAAGATTCATAGCAACAAAAAAGAGGCTTCTGAGAAGATCTCTTTGTAGTGAGTTACTCCTGATTTAGACTGCAAAGGGAGTTTCTGATATTGCGAACAAAAACTCATCACAGTGCAAAGATAAAGGGTAAACAAACTAAGCCCTGTAAGTACCATTACTCTTCGAAAGTCCACATATAACTAGTTCTGATGAAGATTTCAAAATCATAACAACAAAGGCCTTTTGAGAACATCTCCGAGCTCTGCGAACTTTTGCTTTTTGATATTTAGAATAAAGCTTAGTCCCAGCCTGTAGCTGTCGGTGGGGTAGCATCAATTACAGGAGCAGCAGCTTCCCAACCTGATGGAGCAACAGGAGCACCTTCCATTGGCGGGGGAGCTGCAGCAGCCCATCCGTCGCTAGCAACTGCAACTGCTCACAATAAAGCATTTGTCAAAGACGAGTAATCAATTCACATTAGCAAAATTAAAATGGGTTGAATTAGAGCTATAGGTTATTTCCCTACATGAGTAATGGCGGGAAATCTGATAAATCACCTTGCATGGAAAATCATATAGGAAGGAAGGAGATCAAGACAAATGTCACGACACAGATTTTAAAATCAGTGATAATATTGATACAATATTGTATTTGCACTGATACAGAAGGTGATTGTACAGATACAGTATTGGTGTTTGCACTGATATCATATGCCGATCGTAATAATTTAGAATTGGTAGTGGGACATGTGCTGTTATCTCCTTTCTTTATGACAGAGAGAGAGAGAAGGCCCTCTATGGGATTTAATTTCCTGAATAATGAACCAAATAGGGTCTACAGCCAAGAAGCATTTGGAAATGAATATCATTCTCTACATGCTCAATGGAACAAACTGAAGGCTTCACATAATTTTAAAAAAAAATGAAGGATTCATGAGTTCATCGGTTTATCTGAAAAAAATATTGTAACATGAATAATCTAAAATTACAGAGGAAAGTTCCAGCTAAAATCAGAAATTTCTTTGGTGCCAAAGACCCATGACACACACGTCAACATTAACAGAAAAGATTGTCATCCAATTTAGCTGGGATCCAAACTTTTAGAATAAGTGTCGGACCAGTTAACATGATGCTTGTGCCAATGTCTAATTCCTACAACATCTCTTATTTCACTTCATCCTAGTTAGACATTACTGATCAGTTATATATGCATGCCCACATTGTGCTTACAGCTGTGCAGAAGCCTTGCATGTATTTTGGGCATAAGAAAGTGGTGAGCAGCGCAGATATTTTATTGCTAATAATTAATAAATCCTGTAAGCTAATCTATCGCTCAAATAAAAGAACTTCATGTAATAAACAAGTTAAAGGACTATCATAAAAAGTTAAGCAGTATTGATGAGGAATACACTCGATGGTCATGTGTGGGGACCTTGTAAATGCATCAATTTTGCATCAAACAGAGAATAAGAAGTAAACATTTAGTGAAATCCATCTATCAATGGATTATTGATTCCACAAAATAGAAAGGCATGTAGAAGCATTTAGATGGTAAATTCTAACTGTAGAGTGCAGCTATATCATGAACAAATGGTAAGAAAATGGGATCTATTTCGAAACAAAAAATGTAAAGAAATAGTGACCTTGATCAGCTGTCCAGTTATCTACAGGCCCAGTAGGTACAGGTTGTGCAGCCCCCATGTCGGCTCCCCAGTCAGCCCACTGGTCATTTGGTGCTGCCACATAGTCGGGCGCTCCCAAAGCAAACTCTGCAGTCACCGGTGCCTCTTCTTCCTGCTCCTTTGCCGCCTCCTCAGGATCTCTGTAAAAGAATAGGTCGACCTATATATTGCACAAAACTACGTGACTAAGGGAATACAAAGATTCATTACTTAGAAACAAATAACTAGCAATCTATGAAAAATATCAGTTCAAGGAACCAACAAAAACAAAAACATAATGAAAGAGAAACGGGAGTACTCATATTAAGGTATTTTGTTGTACCATGACATCCCATTTGTGTCCAGGGGCAATAGTCCCACGCATCTGGAGAACCATCCTAGCAAGCAACCAAAAGAGGCAACCGATACTGTGCTTCCCCTTGTTATTGGCAGGGATGCCAATATCGACATACCTCATCGGTGAATCAGTGTCGCAGAAGGCAATGGTTGGGATGTTTCCAAGTGCAGATTCCTTGATTGGCTGAAGATAATTTAACGCAAAACACGGTTAAGTAAGCATAACAATTCAACAACAACTTGGGAATATTATCATATCGTTCTTAATCGCTTCCAACTGTGAGCAACGATTATATGCATAAACTTTCATTCAACATTTCACCTGATGGTCGGTTCTCGGGTCGGTTAGGATGAGAAGGCGAGGCTCGCTGAATGACGTCTGCATCTGATTGGTGAAGGTTCCGGGCGTGTGCCGCCCCGCGATTGGGTGGGCGCCCGTGTACTGCGCAAACTTCAAAACAGCTCTCTGGCCGTAGGGCCTAGCAGACTGAACTATGATATCTTGTGGGTTTTCAATCGCGACGATAACCCTAGCAGCTAGCTGAAGCTTTTCCCAAGTTTTACCAAGATTGATGATATAAATTCCTAATTAAATTAACATTGAAAATAAATACTTAAAAGATATTTCATTAGATTTACAAAGAGAAGGTAAGTTTAAATCTTATTAGGGTTAGGGTTTGGAGTACCGTCGGTTCGCCTCTTGTAGACGTAGCGCTCCATCTGGAAGTCGCAGTTCTTGGTGCCGAGATGGGCTTCGGCGGAGAGCAGCATCTGGATGTCCTGCTCCCTCTGCGAGAGAACTCTCGTCGCCATGGCTGGATGATCCGACGACGAGAATCTAGGGTTAGGGTTTTTGGAGAGGGCTGCCCTTCGATGCTAGAAACCCTAGCGCGAAATAAACGCTGGAAAAGGGAACCTTGACGGGTGTGGAATGCATGCGGGTCGTGGGTTGGAAATCCGAAACCCGATGAGCGTCTGGCCCTTAAATTAGGGAGGACAGTAAAAGGGCCAGAAATCTCTATCAACGGGGCCCAGCCCATATTCGCTCCTAAGTCTATAGCCATGTTGCATTATAATTAGAGCATTCTAAACTGTTTGGTTTGCTGCAAAATAAATCGCAGCAACAAATGCTGCTTGCAACATTTGTCTTAGGAAATCAACTTTAAATTAGTTGTTTGGATATATATAAATTTATTATAGAAAATATTTTTTCAATATAAATTTAGTGTTTAGTTGAAAAATAATTAGTGCAAAAGCTACATAATTTTGCCATATAAGAAAATCTGTTGTAGGTGGATTTTTAATTTGGATTTCCTTTTATGAGGTGGAATTATATTTATTTTTTAATTTTCTGTTTTGAAGCCTGTAATTATTCCTCCCACCAAATTAGTTGAAGCATTTGTTGCAAGTTTTTTTCCCTATAAAATACGAGTCTATTTACATTTCCTAACTATAAAATGCAAACCAACTAATATATTTATGAATCCGATTGCTCTATTTACTCTTCCATCTTTATTTCCGTCCAACGAAACAGCACCTAAATTCGTTTTTCTCTTCATTTTTATTTTTCGGGTGAACTTCATACAACTTTAATTTTTGGGTAAATAGTATATAATATAATCCTCCCTCCATCTATACTTTCAATGACATCTATCATCCCTCAAACTTATTTAACAGCACTTATGCGGCGAGAGAGCAATTATCCTATAGATTTCACGGTAATGACTTGGAAGTATTTCAATACACAATGCATCCACGAGTAAATGATAACATATTTATTGAATTTTATCCTACACAACATGTGAATTTTCAAACCCCTGGCTGATCTGAGCCAAATATAACTCAATTGTAAACCAAGATTATTTCTAAAGCATGTTGTTAAGTTATTTATTAGCAACGCAAAACTAGGATACGGCCATGGTATTTGAATCACTACTTTAATCTTTTGCCACCTTCGAGGAATAGCAAATTGCAAAGGCAAAAAGATATAAAAGGCAAAATAACAGCTCGTCAACACTCAGAAGCATCGACATCCGGGTAAATATAATTACTATCCATAACCCTCTGAATTCCCCAAAGCATCATCTTAATTAAAAGCTCAACAATCAACACTTAGCTCCATCAAAAATGAAAGAAGAAGAGAATAATCCTTATACAGCTTTAACACATCAAATTTGCATAGAGAAGCGAGGAAGTGCAGGCATGAGTTTAGCTGAGAATGGGAAAGATCCTGGTAACGTGCTCCAACGGGATACTGTCAGCTGTGTTCTTCTTAAGCTCAGGGTGGTTGAACTCGTTGCGAGGAAGAACGATAAGCTGAGAGCCACCTTGTCCCCTTTCGAGGGCCCAACCAGAGTTGGCTTCTTGGTACTCCAAGAACTTGTCAAGGGAGGGACCTTCAATGTTTATGGCCTGTTTAAGAGGCAAAACCCAAATATATATTGTTGAATATAACTTAAATTTCGACAATGTAAGGAATATAAGTAAAATCAAGACCTACTTCTGCAAGGACAGTCCTGGGCACCTTCTGGTAAGTCAAGGAAAGGACATGGATGGCATAATTTTGAACTGCCTTATCGAAACCTGCAGAAAAAACTCGCATTTTAGTTCCAGTCCCTTCTCAACTCTGGTTCAGCTTTGCACTGATTTCAAGTGGAAATGATTTCAAATTTTACTTCAAATAATCTTCACTTAGTTTCATCCTATCATGTATGAGCGTGCATGTGAATTTTCACAGTATGTACGAACGTGTGGTATCTGAATTATGAAATAGACTTAAAAAGAAAATTAAGAGGAAAAAGAAAAAAGACAGGCTAAACATGCAATATTAAATTTGCTATGCTACTAGCATTAATCATTATTCCTTTGCCAAATGTGGGACGTAGAGAACTTTAAATCCATTCTGTTACGCATTACATTCAATCCGTCTATGAAGTATTAACCGGAGAAGAGTAAATATCAGAAAACCCCCTTAACTTTGGACGATTATCATTTCAATATCAGGACTCCCCCCCCAACATTAACTTTCAGATTTTCTCAGAACACCCCCTTTAACTTAGAGATTTTATCAGAAAACCCTCCTAATTTAGTGGGTTTTCTGATATTCTGAAAGTTAAGGGGGGTTTTCTGATAATCGTCCAAAGTTGTTGTTGTTGAGCCTTATTAACCATTTATACATTTGATTTCACCATAATTATTGTGATGATGCAGTTGCTATCATAAACTGGCACGCTAAGAACGAACAAGAGAAGCAGCTTAAAAAGCGGAAGTTGTAGGGGAAGTTATACAGTCAAGTGAATTGTACCTACATCATGAAAAAACAAGAAGAAAAAATGCACATGCGCACCAGCCCTCCCTCAGACTCAGCCGCTAAGTGTAATCAGAACAAAATGGCATATTACCGTGCGGTCAGTAGAAATCCAGCATAGGTGATCTCGGAAGTCCTTGCTCTGAGTGTGACACCCCCCAACCCCCACCCAAACAAAAACCCCACCTCCCCCTAATTCAGTTCTTAGTAACACATTATTGGTCTTCGTCACACATATTCAAACGATTGTCTCTTGTCATTTAATTAAGATACCTCTGGTTTTTCACTAATTCATTCATATCCAATTGCAAGTCATGGATCACAACATGCTATTATCAGCTAGAATTACATTTGGACATTTTTGTCCACATAGCACTTCCACTCCAACAGCCAGCTGATAGCACTACTTCAGTTTCATGGGTAATCCGTGGTAACAGAATTCTCTAAAAGCACTTCCTCTACATCAGCTATCCTGCTGGTCCCGGCAGGTCATGCTGCCAACATCCTATTGCATATCCCGATGAATGGTTCAACCTAAGTAATGAAAATCATCACTCCATCAGTGTAAAACCATATGGTTTTCTTGGTACTTTCGCAGAAGTTACATTTTTTGCTCTTTCCTCATCCTATGAAATTGAAATCTTCTGCACTCTGTACTATATAAAATATCTCTCTAGAATTTTTGACAACTTACAACATATAAGTATACAACTTAGAACCGAACCCCAAATAGCCAAGTTCGTTCATCCAGAAGAAAAAAAAGATGATCCCTAACGTTAGGGATAATGAATGGACTTCTCTATGTGACCCTACTAGAATTCAGGTAACAGTGTAGATGAACATCTCATCCTATGCTATAAAAAGCCCAAGTAACTTTGTGAGGCAACTCAAAGTACGCACAGTTTCTTGAAACAAAATTTAACATTTTTATGATAAAATGAAGCTTGTAAACTATCTACAGAGCAGATGAGAAATTTTTGCTAAACAGGAGCATAAATAATGGAAACCTTGCGTGTTTGCACCTGGCAGATGTCAATAATTAGATACAGAAAATTTACAACAGTACAAGGACCCAAAATACGGATCGCAGAACAGGATCTGAATCCAAAACAAAATGCAAGGTAATTTGAAGAAGACAACAAAAATGACCGTGTAGTTTACACCAACGTTTGGTTACTTTGAGAGATTCTAAAAAATGATACAGGAAATCAGAATAACGATAAAAGGCCATTTTAAGAATGTTATGAAAGTTAAAGGATATCACAGGTAAAGCTAGGTACGAGTACTTGATGTTTGGTGCTAAAAGATACGGGGAGAGATGATCGAATTATCATACCTGGAACAACATCAAGTATGTTGCGATTCTTTGCAGCTTCATCCCAAAACTGGTGAAATCTGGCAGTCTATGGTTTCAGCACAAAAGAAAAATTAATAATCAGCTCTGACTCTGGGAAGCACAGTGTAAAATGATATACTGAGACAAATTCAAACCTCTAGATAGTGTGAGAGAACAATCAGTGTCTTGAATTGCTCCTCCAGTTGCTGATAAGAACAAGAAAAGGAAGGGGCAGACAGGCACTCTTAGAATAGTACAGCAGCTTAAAATACAACGAAGTATAAATTCAAAAGCAGATAGATGATAGATTGTTTGGATGAAATGCAATCCTAACCTCTTTTTATTATTATATAATTTCACAAAAACATTCATTTAAGAAAGGAGAAAAGAAAGACAGTGAAAAGCCAATACCACTTGTTCTGGGATTAAGAAGAGACATAGGCTGAAATCTGGTGCGGGCATTGCCATGAGAGCCTGTTACAAGGGGATATAACAAAGTACCATATTCAAACTTAAATATAAGAAGCAGAAAAAATTTTGCAGCATGTTGTATCAAAATTTAACAAACCTTTATCAGGATACGAGCTACAATTTGGATGTTCATTCTTTCTGGCTCAAACTGCAAAAAAAGACAAGTGGGGCATAAAACCAAATCCTATAAAACGTGTGTTTGCCATGCTTGTGTGTGTGAATGTGTGTGCAGGCACATCTGTTGTTAAATAGAGGATCCCAACCTGATAAAGCCGAAGAAGGCAAAGATTTGCATCCAGGCTGTAAGTTTGAGAAGAAACCTGAGGAAAAAGTTGAAAGAATTCATTCATAATGTAAAAAATGAAGCTGGCTGAAGTATGTGTAGGAAAAAGGCATAATGCACAAAACAACCTATAAACAATTGCTCACACCCAAAACCCAGAAAAATTAAGAGAACCCCTACTGGTCAAGATAGAAGAAGTTTGATTATCAACTAGAAGCTATTTGGACGAAAATGAATTTGATGCCGCTGACAATCACAATTTGGAAATTTTGTAAAATCCATAATGCAAGGGAGATAATCATGCGACTATAGATGATAGCTACATAAGGATAAGATAATAAAATTGATATGATATGGTACATGAAATAGGTTTATGACACTAATGATAGTTACTCAGCTAAACTCCCAAAGTTCTAACTCATAAAAACTTTGAAAGACCATGTACGCATGCCCACATGCTCAATATACCCCTAACATTTTGAAGGTTGCTGCAAAGAAAGTGCAGCTTTTTGGAAATGAAGAAAAACAATATTTGTGCATAATCCAATACATGTAAGTTTGAATTGGAACCTAGGAAAATACGATCCATATCACATTTTGTCAACATCATGGTAAATATTATACATGGAATGTTCCAATAATCAGATTAAATATCAAGAAAACTAATTTTTCAAGTGTAAATATATCTTAAAGAGTGATATTATTCAGGTGCGCATCTTTCAGAACATTTCACTTTTCGAACATTTCATCGACGTAACTATTTCTCTAAAACACAAAATATTAAGTTCTCATCGATCGCGAGTGCAGGATACAATACAGAACAATTTAAACTTCCCTGAATTTAGTGCTTTTTTGGATCTCAATTCTTAAAAGTCTAAAAAGAACAGTTTTTTCACAACACCATTCAACAAACTATATTCTTTTCATTAAAGAAACTAAATTTTCACTCCCATCATAAACTCAAACCATAAATCTATAGCCTATTTCAAACAAACGCAAAATCAAACCAATTAATAGCACTAAAACTACGAAAAATTATCCTAAATCGCAGTTTACTGATCGAAATATGAACTCAGATTAGGGTTTCACCTGCTCGTTGACGTAGTTCTCGAGATCGGAGAGGATGTCGGGGTTGTAAGGATTCACTGCCACGAGCTGCTCTACGGTGTACGAGACCTGTTCTTTCGCCATTTTTTGAGATACAGAAAACCCTAACTGAGAAAAGCACGCAGCTTTTGAAAACTTTAAAAACCCTAGAAACGATAAATTTTGATGAGGAATCGAAGGAGGCTGCTTTTCGGGTCGGATGAGATTGAGTCAATCCGACCCGGTATGACTGGGTCGGGTAGAGCAGCCCAGAACTCTAACATGGTTCAGTAGCAGATATTAGTGGGCTAGGCGTTGTTGTTCATTTTCATTCATTTTGACAAACCTAACCCTTCATTTATTGGGCCTCAGTCCCGCTAGCCCATCTTACCCTTCATTAATTGGCCCTTCGTACGATGGGCTACCTTTGTATTTCCACTCACATTATTCCATCCAATCATGAGAATTCAAGCAAAAACTACTTGCTGTCCAAGCCAAATCCAAATCCACCGAGTTAAATATGTAAAAAGTTAAAATTATCTAAGAGAGTCTAGTCGAATTGGTAGTTGTCTATAAGTAGAACTCCAAGCTCTTAGGTTCGATTCTCCTGAAGAGCACTCACGGGAATTTATTTTCGTAAGATATCCGACACGTGCGTTGCGGGTGCGATCCGAAGGCTTGTGGGGTTCCCTCATCAAACGAAAAAAAAAGTTAAAAATTTTATTTTTAAAAAAATAGTTATGATGTTTGAATAATATTACTTAAAAAAAATTATCTGCCTGATGCAGTCCATACAACTCAAGTCTCAAAATTCCATGTACTGCAATTTGCAGCCGCAAAAGACTTGCTTTAAACTAGACCAACAATAAATAATGCAGCACAAAAACATATCTTTAATTGCTTTTAAAGTCTCTTGCCTCTAACACCCCCACATGCTTCGACCTTTTTCTCTGCGTACTTTCATAATGATATCTTCAGTTGTGTGCGCGCCCAAGGAATAAGTTATCCTAGCAACGATTGTCTATTCTCTGATTTCTATGGATAAATTATAGTATTTAGTGATTGATATTTTTCTCTAAATAGGGAAGTCTTAAGCATATATTTTTTGCTATAAAATTATGCAAATAGATGATAGGCGTGAATAATTATGCATGCAATCAGTCAGCAATTGTGTCCTACTGCATATTATTAATTTTGAAACCTTCTTTTAAAATTGCAAATAGAGTTTGCTTAGAGTTATCCGAAATATATGGAGTTTCGTGAGAAAAAAAAGCGATGATATCATCTGAGGTAGACAGCTTAGACTTCATTCTTTATATCCTAAAGTGGTGATGGATTCAATGGGAAAAAAAATTCTAAAGGAACAGACGACAAGTATCTATATATCCAAAATCTATAATGTAAATTTATAAAAGAACGTACTTGATAAATGAGCTTAAATTTCGACTCAAAGAGGCTAAAACTCAAAGGGGGTGTAAATATTGATTAATTATGGAGGGAATTTGAAAGTCCGTGATACTTTAAACTATAATTTTGTACAATCTTAACAATGCAACTGTCATAAAAAGCAAAAGGCATCATGCAAAAAAGAATAAATCAAAGAACAAAACATCCAAAAATAGAAGCGTAACGGGAGTTTATTAATTGCAAATGGGATTACGGGAGAGGGACAGTGTTCTGTCGGTGCACGATAACTAGTGGTCCCTGACCAGAGCAGTGAATAAGGACCCATTGGCATGATTACACCCATTTTTACCAACGTGGTAGGGCCCATTACAAAGTATTTTCTATAGAAAAATCATATAAGACTAATAAAATTCTAAGGGGTCTTATCGTGTTTCACAATTTCATAGAACTAGTTTTACCCGGTACGATCTAAAAGCTAATTTTTACTTTAGCAAAATTTAGACCAGAATTAAACAAGTTGTTTGAGTTCAAGATTCTAGCTCCTAAAGATTTTTTTTTTTTTTTTTGACAAACCCCCGCTTGGACCAATTTTGACCTAGTTATAAAAAAAATCAGATCTAGACTAGTTTTATTTTGTCATATCAAACAAAGAATGTACGTTTTAAACCAGTACATACTATATCGAAATTAGTATAAATAGCTAAAATCAATGCAAGTATTTAAAAAAATCAGTACAAACAAAATATTGAATTATCAAATTAATCCAATGGATGCTTGTGTTTTCTCTATATGATTTTATATAGAGGACCCTTTGTGAATTTTGTTCCTTGATCCAACTAAGCATTGCAATAATTATTTTTCTACATTCATTTATTTTATTTTTTAGGTGAAGAGATTTAGAGTCAAGTACTGTCCTTAACTGGGACTCAAGAGACAATCCAAGGTTCTGCAGTGGGTTTTAGTTGTTGGATTAGCCTAAACTCCAACTTACAAGCTACCATGGGACACACTTATTAATGTTTAATTAAAGAGTAGTTGATAGTATCAACTCCCTTGAAAGCAATTTAACACATAGCCATAATGACGTGGCACGAAAAACGTGGCGCACGCTGATTCGTCCACTTCTGCATTATTGTCTTGGATATTTATCTAAGAGCAGTATTTGTGTATTTAATACTTTTGCGAGACGCCACTGGTATCTTTCAAAAATGATGAAAATAAGATAGAAGGTGATGTCTAGTTTAGTAGTAGGTGGCCATTGAAAACGCAGTAGAGACTACCAAAATTAAATGCTGCCGGCTATAAATTCTCCATGAATCAATTGCAAAGGATTAATGATGTTTGTTTAGTGTTAAGTTGACAAAATCGTAATTTTTGATACGCTGTCATTTTAAAACTTTGTAACTGCACTAAAATTTTGATGTGGCGATAAGGACTTTTTTTTTTTTTTTTGACATGTGTTAACCTATTTTTGATGTGACAAACTTTTAATAAGAATTCACAAGATTTGGGTCGGTAAACAAAAAGACTTACATCATCCAAGAGAATCATGACGTCTCATTTTTCTCTATTTTAAACGCGAAGAGCCGCTTTGCCCTTTATAACAAATAATTCAATCTTTACAAATTTCAACACTTTGTAATTGGATGCCTCTATTTATGTTACATCGTTATATGATATCCCAAAAAAGCAAAATTTTGTTAATTATTCATGAGTGAGAGAGGTTGTGGGCCTAAGCTTTGATGCTTGAGGGGTAAGCATGCACCTAACTTGAGAAACAATTAAAGGGCATAACTAACTTGTTGGTCCATCTATAATCACATCATAAAAATAGGTTCTCTTCATATATATTACATTTTTTCTGCAATAATTTTTTCTCCTCTTAAGTTATGCACGCATGGGGCTTATTTGATGCTATGATTGCCTAGTAATTGTAGGTTTTTATGTCCAACAGTTGAGAAAACATATGCATAAGCATATTCTCATCTAAGATTAGCTTAGGTTTTTATTAATTACGAGGAAGAACTACCATACAATGAGCATATTAATCCTTCACGCTATCGTTTTCTTTGAGATAAATCACCCATATTAACCTCTCTTTAGAAAAGGAAATAAAAAGATTTATCAACTTTGTCTCATCGTTGTTTAACTGTATGTAACATGTAACATGTTCTCATTATATATATATATATATATATATATATATATATATATATATATATATATATATATATATATATATATATATATATGAAATAAAGTAGGAGAGAGAATCTTCATAACCACACTTGGTGGAGATTGTGCCATTATCATTATATATGAGGGAAGCCCTCATATGACATATGATACCCATTAATCTCATATATATATATATATATATATATATATATATATATATATATATATATATATATATATATATATATATATATGAGGTGTGACTCATTTCTTAAATGAGATACCAAGAATAGCCATGTGGTGAGGCCACCTTGCTAGTCACATCAAAGGTATGGACATCACCACTCTATCTCTTGGTAGCTCATTTAGCAAAAATGAAATGCACCTCATATACATGATTCTATATATATATATATATATATATATATATATATATATATATATATATATATATATATATATATATATATATATATATATATGGGTATCATATGTCATTGAGAGGATTCTCATATACAATGATGTGACACATTCTCCACTAAGTTAATAAAGTAGGAGAGAGAATACCTCATAACCACATTTGGTGGAGATTGTGCCACATCATTGTATATGGGAATCCCTCAATGACATATGATACCCATTAATCTTATATATATATATATATATATATATATATATATATATATATATATATATATATATACACACACACACACTAGTTTTAGGCAGGTCGATGCAATTCATTTAATGTATAAAATTGATGTAGCAAAAGAATGCAAAATAAAATAGTAATAACATAGAAGTGGTTAGAAATGATATAACCTAAGATGCATATATGCTTAATTTACTATTATTAAATTGTAAAAGAATCAAAATTCAATTTCCTATTATCATAACAAAATAGGTAAAATGTCGCATATCTATATGTTTAATGTTATAACATTTTGCTATACTAAATAATTAGTATGCAGCATCAAGTTTTGTTCCACACAAAATATTTAAAGCATATAGAGATACCTGTCAAGTACCTGTCACGTATATATAGCCATAAATGAAAACAATAATAATCAACCTATTGATAGACAAAATATCTATCATAATCATATCAATTAGTTAGGTTTCTCAATGTACAACCACCAAAAATATATATAGTTCATACAAAAGTTTACTAAATAGGGCTTTAGACTAGAATACTAAATATAAGTTTCAGTCATCATATATTAGATAGAGATTTTTCAAAAAAACAGCTTCAACTCTCTCTAGAATATTCTAATTCTCATCTTCAAGTTTGATTTATTTTTGCTTTTTGTTGCTAGACATTTGCGGAGAAATCAAGTCTACAGAAACTAAGTGCTCGATATCAGACTCCAACAAATTTCTCTTGCAGGGAGTAATGTTATCCGATGAACAAATTTCAGCTTCATTGTCACAAGCGACCTAAAGGGAGCCCTGTATTTCAATATAACATAATAGTTAGCATGTTAATGAGGTGTCTAGAAAGATTATGGCACTGTTAATGTGAAGAATCAAGAAATCAATAGTAAAGTGAAAAGAAATAGGCAATCCAAAGTGATAACGGTGAAAGTTGTAGCAACAAAGGATACTACTCATAAAGATATTAAAGAAGTTGGTGTTACGTCTAAAAGGACTACTATGACAACCTACGTTCAGAAATATTCTCAGTGAATTCGAGTAATTAAGCTAGCTACTTCTCTCATTAATCTATGGTTAAGTTTTTCATCATCAAGTAAATGAATGGTTCGATTAATTATTTAAATTTCTTTGGTTTGTACACATCAAGGAGAAGGTGGTGGAATTGTTTGATGAACAGTGTCAAAAGGCTAATGAGAAGCTTCATGGGATTGATAATGGGTCATTGACAATATTCTCTCCGCAGCATTTTCTTTACCTACTAATTGGCTTCAAGTACTATTCATAACTTTACAAAGTCTTATAATGTTCAGGCAACTCAAAAGGTCTTTTGGGTTTGTATGTCTATTCCATCACTGCTCGAGATTACTTTTGCTAATAGTCGTACTGATACTTTATTATTAAAATAGTATCTTGTGTGATACATATGAAAGTTTGGAACACAGATATCTAAATGGTATCTTCTGTAATTGGTTTGTTTCAAGCCCATGCGACGCATGGATTCGTTTATTTCAGAGCTTATATGTTTTTCAATCAAAATAAAAAAATGTAACTATCTTTTAAAACTTTATAAACCAAACAAATGAAAGCACAATCATTCATAACTATTAACAAAAGCAAAAATATAGTATTGGCAATTCATTCATGACTTTTATAAATGACACGAGCCAGAAATAATGTTAACTAAACTTCAAGCTTTCAGTTATTTTGAAGACTCCTAAAACTCAAATAGAAAAAATCTTGTATTATGAAAAGTTATTCTACTCATGTATTAGATAAGAATCTGACAATATGTTAAATTCTTTAAAAATCTAACATTAAAACCTATTCTACAAATTATGAGAAACTAAAGGCAAAACCTATTCTACAAATTATGAGAAACTAAAGGCATTGTTCTTCTTCAAATAGTTAGCATGCTAATTAATGAGATATCAAGAAAAGATTTTTGCACTGTTAATGTGAAGAATCAAGAGAACAATAGTAAAACGAAGAGAAATATGCAATCCAAAGGATCTCCAAGAGACATCTAGTTTAGGGGGAAAAAATTTCATTTGGCGCATGGTCAGTAAGCACACCAAAGAGTTGTTTGTCTTTCAGCATCTGGACTAAATATTTAGCATCAAAGAAAATCCAAGAATCCAGGAAATAGCTGAACAATGAACCCAGGGGCAATGTTATATATCATCTCATTTTCAACTTTGAATAAATTATAACTATCAAAGTAAATCAAGTTGAATAAATATAATTATTTATTTTAGGTGTACAAAATCATCAATAACATATTACAAACATGTTACATATTGAGGGTTAACTATATAGAAGTTTTACGGGCAAAACTCTAGAAATTCAAAAGGTTTGAGGGTTAAAGAGTTGTATCAAATTTTCACAAGTTCTATCAAACGAACTCAGTAAAACATCATAAACATTATTAAAAAAATAATTTGCACATAGTTTTGAGAAGGTGAAACCATAAATATGCCTTAGTAAAATATCATGTATATGAGGTGGCGGCTCATTTTGCTAAATGGGATACCAAGAGATAACCATGTGGTGAGGCCCTTCTTTAGTCACATCAAAATGTATGGGCCTCAGCATTTCTATCTCTTAGTAGCTCAATTAGCAAAATGAAATGTCACCTCATATATATATATATATATATATATATATATATATATATATATATATATATATATATGGAAAAAGAAATATGAGGTGGCTCATTTAGTAAAATCTTAGAAAATGCCCACTCAACTCTAGCTAGTCACATCATTTAGTAAAATCTTAGAAAATGCCCACTCAACTCTAGCTAGTCACATCATTTAGTAAAATCTTAGAAAATGCCCACTCAACTCTAGCTAGTCACATCATTTAGTAAAATCTTAGAAAATGCCCACTCAACTCTAGCTGGAAGTAAATAATAAAAAAGAGGTGCGATCATACCAGTATTAGCTCTTTCTTTAATAGGGGCTTCCTAAGTTTCTCCTATTACCTGAAAATAATAATAATAAAGGAAAGATATTTTACATATGCACCTCCCAAATTTATCTATTTTTGCAAATTTACTCTTAGATTCTGAAATTTGCGAACTTGTCATTACGTTCCAGTGTTCTATCAAATTGAGCTAAAATATCTTCAAAACTTTAACATTTTTATTTTTTAAAGGGTTATTTAGAAATTTACAGATAAACAGCTAACAAAAGATGCTACCTTGAGGATATTTCTTTTTTTTAAATATATTTAATAGTAACCTTAAGGATATTTCTTGAATATAACTTTTGGAGGGTATTTTATACCAGGGCAGCAGAATTTGAGCGCAAATTACCAATTATCTCGATGCGAGGGATAGATTTGCAAATATGCATGACTTTTTACGTGTAGGACCCGCATATAGATCCGCCAATAGATTTCATTCTTATCCACCGGCTGTCGGATTCCAAAAGTTGACCGCACGTTTTGAACCCAGTGCGTCAAAACCCGAATCCGAAACTCTCGCCGGACTTATTTGAATCCAGAAAGATCCAAACTCCTTGTTTGCTTATGCTGATCCGAAGGAACAAAGTAACCTTAACTCAGAGACCCCCCAATTTAGTTGGACAGCTCACCAATTAATCTTGTGGATATATGATTCTGATGTCATTAATGGGCCGGATCGGAGGTTGTACCTGGGTCACTTTCATGTGGGCCCACCGGTTAATTTTGATTGGTAGAGAATTGAAAAAAGGTTTTTTTTTTTTAATTAATGGAAAGAATTGAAGAAAGTTTTACTTTTCTTTTGTCACGCCTAAAGTTTGGTTTAATGGATTTGACTGGCGAAGAGATAAAAGTTGATACAAGTACTAATTAGGTAACATTGGGTCCACTTATTTTAACTTGAGAGGTTGAGCTTAGGGTTTGTGTTTAGGGAAAGGATTCACGTGGCATGGACCCCATTAGTAGAGTGAACTTGGAGTTTAGGGTAATTATTTTGGTTGGTTAGGGCTAGTTTTAGTGGTGGGCGGTGTGGAATTGCTAACAAGTTTATCCAATTTGATTTTACAAGTAATATTTAAAGTTGTATTGAATTTGGTTGAGTATTATATATTATTTGTATTATATGTCATTGAGGGAATTCCCTCATATACAATGATGTGGCACAATCTCCACCAAGTGTGGTTATGAGGTATTCTCTCTCCTACTTTATTAACTTAGTGGAGATTATGTCACATCATTGTATATAAGGGAATCTCCTCAATGACATATGATACCCATTAATCTCATATATATATATGGAAAAAAGAAATATGAGGTGGCGGCTCATTTAGTAAAAGTGAGGGATTAAGGAATATGAAATTTGAGCTCATTTAGTAAAAGTGAGGGATTAAGGAATATGAGCAAGACTCACCTACACAATACCCCACACTCAATGGATGTGATAACTAGGTGGGCCTAAAGACTATACCGTTAGCGGGTAAATTTCATTCTTAAATGAGTCATGCTCATATTCATTTTTTCCCCATATATATATATATATATATATATATATATCCTCCAAAGTTAGAACAGTTACTCTTTTCGGCATTTTCGCTGAGAACCAAACAAAAACAGTATACGCATGCGAGTTTGATCCCACTAAATCACAAATATTGCCCACTCAACTCTAGCTGGAAGTAAATAATAAAAAAAGAGGTGCGATCATACCAGTATTAGCTCTTTCTTTAATAGGGGCTTCCTAAGTTTCTCCTATTACCTGAAAATAATAATAATAAAGGAAAGATATTTTACATATGCACCTCCCAAATTTATCTATTTTTGCAAATTTACTCTTAGATTCTGAAATTTGCGAACTTGTCATTACGTTCCGTGTTCTATCAAATTGAGCTAAAATATCTTCAAAACTTTAACATTTTTATTTTTAAAGGGTTATTTAGAAATTTACAGATAAACAGCTAACAAAAGATGCTACCTTGAGGATATTTCTTTTTTAAATATATTTAATAGTAACCTTAAGGATATTTCTTGAATATAACTTTTGGAGGGTATTTTATACCAGGGCAGCAGAATTTGAGCGCAAATTACCAATTATCTCGATGCGAGGGATAGATTTGCAAATATGCATGACTTTTACGTGTAGGACCCGCATATAGATCCGCCAATAGATTTCATTCTTATCCACCGGCTGTCGGATTCCAAAAGTTGACCGCACGTTTTGAACCCAGTGCGTCAAAACCCGAATCCGAAACTCTCGCCGGACTTATTTGAATCCAGAAAGATCCAAACTCCTTGTTTGCTTATGCTGATCCGAAGGAACAAAGTAACCTTAACTCAGAGACCCCCCAATTTAGTTGGACAGCTCACCAATTAATCTTGTGGATATATGATTCTGATGTCATTAATGGGCCGGATCGGAGGTTGTACCTGGGTCACTTTCATGTGGGCCCACCGGTTAATTTTGATTGGTAGAGAATTGAAAAAAGGTTTTTTTTTTTTAATTAATGGAAAGAATTGAAGAAAGTTTTACTTTTCTTTTGTCACGCCTAAAGTTTGGTTTAATGGATTTGACTGGCGAAGAGATAAAAGTTGATACAAGTACTAATTAGGTAACATTGGGTCCACTTATTTTAACTTGAGAGGTTGAGCTTAGGGTTTGTGTTTAGGGAAAGGATTCACGTGGCATGGACCCCATTAGTAGAGTGAACTTGGAGTTTAGGGTAATTATTTTGGTTGGTTAGGGCTAGTTTTAGTGGTGGGCGGTGTGGAATTGCTAACAAGTTTATCCAATTTGATTTTTACAAGTAATATTTAAAGTTGTATTGAATTTGGTTGAGTATTATATATTATTTTATAATTTTGTGATATGTCAAAGTGTTTCAAAATGGAAATTTCATCTACTCTTTTCAAAATTTCAGACGATTCAAAAATGTTCAAAATTTGTTATCTGTTTTGATATAAAGTTATATTTTCTTTTATAACTCAACATAAAGAAATAATGTATTAAAATTTATATACGTGTTATATGAGTATTGATTAAAGTTTCCAAACACCAATTTTCACTTGAGATGATTCACTTCATTATCGAATTTGTCTTGGTCAACTTTCTGTTAGAGAACAAATCAGATCAGTATTATATATATGCATGCGAACGAGTAGATCTTTGCCCTCTAGAAGGATAATGAAAATCCAAATCTAACCCTCACCATCTCTCGTGAGTGACACAAAACTACTTGCTTGCATGTGGATAATTCTTATGTGACCTAGACTCTTGCTCTTCTTCTATTCTTAATTCTAATATAAAACAAAAGTTCATCTATTAAGGTGAAAAGCAAACGAAAGCAAACCTTGTAATCTCAACGTGAAACAACTCACCAAACAATGTTGTCATTTTCTCTTAGAACATTAGAAAATCTAATACTCGCGATAACTTTTATCCAAATGATCCATGAAAGCTCCACGAAAAAATTTGGTAACGTCCGTCCCTTATTCAAGTCCATTACAAAATTGAAAAAATTCTTAAGAAATTCCTAGTTCAAACCTATATTCAACCGTCATAAAGCACATAATTCCTATCAGACCAAGCAAAATTCAACTCAAATTTTTTATTACATCTAGAACCCCAAAAGGTCAAACCCAAATCAAACCATCAATCTCGGGTCAGAACCAAAACCCAAATCCGAATCCATTAGCCAACCCAGCACAAATCCAGGACATCCAACCGCCGTCCTAATCCAAAACAGAGCATAAAAAACAGGGGAATAACCGCCCAAAAAAAAAAAAAACTTATCTTAATCCTAAACAATAGTGGATTAAACAAAGCAAATTGTGCAATGTGCCCTCAGTCCTCAGAAACAAAGGTGAAATAAAAATAATAAAAAAAAGGAGCAGTAAAAAAAACCAGGAGCCATGGCAAGAGGTGGTTTTATTGAAACAGAGGAATTGGGTCCTTCAAGGAAAGAGACAGGCCCTCTCTCTTCAGTCATCAATGGTCACCTAATACATCATCATCATTTTCTAGAAGTTATTTCTCTCTCTTTCTCCAAGTCCCCAAAGTCCTATTTAAAGGGGTCTCTTCTCCTCTCATTTCTCATTGCATTCATCCATTGCTTAATCCCCCCCTTTCATTATTTCATTTACTTTGTTTCTCTTGTTCTCTTTGTTCCCTTTGGTTTTGGTTTGGTGATCCTTGAGAGATATTAGGTAATGGTTTCTTTCATTAGTGGAGAAAATGGGTAGAAAAATGTGAAATTTTTGCTGACAAAAAATGATCTTTTTGGGTTGAGAGATGGGCATGTTTAGTTTGATCATGATGAGAGTAACTCTGTTGGTAAAAATAGCATATGGGTTTCTTTTTTCTGTGCATATATTATCTGCAAATACAATCAAAATCCAATCTTGCTGTTGGTGAAGAAAAAGGAGAGGATAAGTTTGTCTTTTGGTTTGAAAACTTGAGTAATTTCACTTGACCACGCTGAGTTGCTTGTTCTAATGAAACAATTTTTTTTTCTTTGCATAATTTCCTAGAAAAATATGGTATAAGCTTCAGAAGTTAAGACTTTTCTGGCATCATTGCTTATTTGTAAGTAAGGGAAAACGATACTGTTTTCTTCAATAATTTGCTTATTTTTGTTAATGAAATATATTTGAACTTATTCCCATCATTTACTTTAATTACTTTACCTTATATTTGGAAGGTGTTAGATAGTGCCAGTAGTTGAAAGAGTCCCATAAAAACAAATTGCTTTGGGCCATAATGGTGGTCCTTTTCTCGGCCTTTTAAGATTATTATGGGGAAAAAATATTATAGGATAGATTAGTATATGCTCTTAGGATTCTGGGTTTTTCTGCTGACAGTATTGGTGACATTAAGGCATTTTTATTTATTTGGAAATAGAAACTTACTCTTCTTTTGACTTTTACCATCTTTTCCGGAAAAATGGTTTTTTTCCTATCTAAATAAATCAATGTTCTCTTTGTTGATCATATACCATCATTCTATTTTCTGGTAGAGATTTTTGATCAGTCTCTAAAACATCTCTAGTTTGTTGGTTCTTTTTCTTCTATGTATGCTAGAAGCTAATAATCTTTGTAATGGTAGTTTGATCTGTGATTAGTTCCATCACATCAAGAATTCTAGTCTCTCTAGAAGTTCTCTAAATTCTCAGCTTCAATGAATGTCTAGTCCATATAAGGCTCTTTAATGTGTTGATGTTCATAAATTTGCATGTCTCTTGTTGATTGCAGTTTGGTTCCTCTTTGTGAGGCTTGAAGTTGGAAAGAAGAAGCCATGGGTGATCGCGCTTTGACTCGCGTCCACAGTGTTCGAGAGCGTGTAGGAGATAGCCTCTCTGCTCATAGTAATGTATTGGTTGCCCTCTTCTCGAGGTATTGAATCTACTCATCTGTGCTTCTTGGTGTTTCTTAAACAAAACTTGATGCAAAAGTTCAAGCTTGATGATTTTGAACTTTTGGGTTTTTTTAATTTTTGTTGCATGAAGATTGGTACTGGTCCAATCCTATAGTGAAACTTCTAGTTTTTATGAATCCTTATATGACTCTTTGACTCTAGTTTTCTAGAAAACTACAACTCAGTAAAAATGGCTAATTTATGCAGCGATTGAAATTCTTAGTGAGAGTCAACATGCATTCCTAGGATTTGTGAAGTTCACATGATCAAATTTATCATGTCTCATTATGTGATTTTGGCTTTACAGACTTGTTAACCAAGGAAAGGGTATGCTCCAACCCCATCAAATTTTAGCTGAATACGAAGCCGTGATATCTGAAGAAGAGAGGAAGAAGCTGAAGGATGGGGCTTTTGAAGATGTCATCAGAGCAGCACAGGTAATACAAATAGCACATCTAATCTATTTTTATATTCTTCACATTTGTTAGGAGTATCTCGCATCCATTCAGTTCAGGTGTGAGTTTGATTTTACAGTTTTATGTTATGAAATTAGCCCCGAAAATCATTGAAATTTCAATTAGGACTAAGATAAATGCATTAAGACTAATATTATGAACTAGACTTATGTAATTATTGATTGTAACAGGAAGGGATAGTTATACCTCCATGGGTTGCTCTTGCTATTCGCCCTAGGCCTGGAGTCTGGGAATATGTGAGACTAAACGTTAACGAACTTAGAGTCGAGGAACTCACAGTGCCTGAATACTTGCAGTTTAAGGAACAACTTGTCGAAGAAAAGTATGCGATCTTGATCTTATATGTGATCTATATTGTGATTTATATAAGTTCGTTTCAAATTCTAATCGTAGAACTTCTTTGTTTTGCAGCCCTGATAATAATTTTGTATTGGAATTGGATTTTGAGCCCTTCAATGCTTCATTTCCTCGTCCTTCACTGTCGAAGTCTATTGGTAATGGAGTCCAGTTCCTTAACCGTCACCTCTCTTCCAAATTGTTCCATGACAAGGAAAGCATGTATCCACTGCTTAACTTTCTTAGGCAGCACCACTATAATGGAACCGTAAGTGTTCATTATCCTTGTCTCATTTATTTTCTCTTTGTTGATCTCGTATTTGTTGATATCATTATTTTTATAATTATTTGTCATTTATACGGAGGTTGCATATTATTTAGTAATGCATTAACAAACAAGATTCAGTTAGTTTTCTGCACAATATATGCAATGCAGGAGCAAATTACCACCATGGAGCAAATACTAAATGGATTTTAAAAAATTCTTTGTTAGTAATGTTGAAGTAGTGACTGATGATAAACAAGAGCAAGTGACCTTACTGAATCAAAATAATGAACTGAAAAAGGGAGTTCAAATAATCACACATTTCATCTAATAATTTCATCGTGTATTGGTATGTTCATAGATTTACCCTTACTATTTCATCTGCCTTCTCTGTTTTACTTTGCCCTTTGCTGTCTCACAGTCGTATCTGATCCTTACTGATTTTGTTATTATAAACGAATGCTTGACAAAAAATTGACATAGGACCTATATGAGATGTAAAAAGAAAAAAAAAAGGAAATGTCAAGTGAAAAAAAATTCAATCTGATTATAAATTTGACACTAATTTTGTCGGTTGTACAAAGCTAGCAATTATATTTTACTTCACAGTTCACAATATATGTCAGGTTATCTTAATACTTGTGATGTATCATACAGACAATGATGCTAAACGATAGAATTCAAAGCCTGAGTGCTCTTCAGTCTACATTAAGGAAGGCAGAAAAGTATCTTTTGAGCATTCCACAGGACACACCATACTCTGATTTCACCCACAGGTATTTACCATACAATGCAACATTTTCCAAAAAATCCTTTAAATATTATGATCAAGATCAATTTAACACCCATATAAGTATTGATCAGATTCCAAGAGCTTGGCCTAGAAAAAGGTTGGGGTGACACAGCTAAGCGTTCATATGACACAATTCATCTGCTACTCGATCTTCTTGAGGCCCCTGATCCTTGTACCTTAGAGACATTTCTTGGCACCATTCCAATGGTCTTTAATGTTGTCATCCTTTCTCCTCATGGATACTTTGCTCAAGCTAATGTTTTGGGCTACCCCGATACTGGTGGCCAGGTATGATACTAAATCAAATTTACGTTCTTCAATTATTTATTTTATATTCAATATTATAACAAATATTATATCGCAGGTTGTTTACATTTTGGATCAAGTTCGTGCCTTAGAAGACGAGATGCTTCTTAAAATTAAGCAGCAGGGTCTCAATATCACACCTAAAATTCTAATTGTAAGTAAAAACAATATATACACATTTGCTTGCTTATTGTTTCTCCTCTCTTTTATTTAGAACTTTATCCTTTTTTTTATTTAGGTGACTAGATTGCTACCCGATGCTGTGGGGACCACCTGTGGCCAGCGACTTGAAAAGGTTCTTGGAACTGAGCATACACATATTCTTCGAGTTCCATTTAGATCGGAGAAAGGAATTCTTCGCAAGTGGATTTCACGTTTTGAGGTGTGGCCTTACCTCGAGACCTATACTGAGGTAATTCTACCAGATAATATGTTTTATCAGCTTCTCCATTGTATTTGAATAAGTTAATGAGGATCTCACCTTATATTAATGCTTCATTAATAGGATGTTGCAAATGAGTTGGCTCGAGAGTTGCAGGCGACCCCAGATTTGATTATTGGAAACTATAGTGATGGAAATATTGTTGCATCTCTCTTGGCACACAAGTTAGGAGTTACTCAGGTTTGAATGCAAAAACCCTTAACATTAAGTCGTGTGTGTGTGTTTTTCATTTTCTTTTTCTTTTTTCTTTTTTTGTTTTGTTTTGTTTTGTTTTGTTTTGTTTGATAAGGGATGATAATCATTAATATCGATCTCTTGATCGATGCAGTGTACTATAGCTCATGCTTTGGAAAAAACGAAGTATCCAAACTCGGATATTTACTGGAAGAATTTTGAGAAACAGTACCATTTCTCCTGCCAATTTACAGCTGATCTCATCGCCATGAATCACACCGATTTCATCATTACAAGCACCTTCCAAGAGATTGCTGGAAAGTAAGAACTAAAATTTTGATCTTTTTCAAGCTAGTCTATAACTTTATCATGAAATTTTCAGAATTACTCATCGTGTAGATATGCAGACTCTGGGGTCACCCGTGTAACTACACCATATCTCAGGGTATGAAGATGTAATTAATCCATCTTTTTATTGAGTAAAAACGTTTGTTGTTCTTGTAGGTTTGTGCTGAAGGACAGGAACAAGCCCATAATCTTTTCAATGGCAAGATTGGATCGCGTTAAGAACATAACGGGTTTGGTTGAGTTGTATGGTAGGAACCAACGGCTCAGAGAGCTAGTTAACCTTGTAGTGGTGGCTGGTGACCATGGCAAGGAGTCCAAGGATAAGGAAGAGCAAGCAGAGTTGAAGAAGATGTATAGTCTCATTGAGGAGTACAAGTTGAATGGTTCGATCCGTTGGATCTCTGCTCAGATGAATCGGGTTAGAAATGGAGAATTGTATCGATATATCTGTGATACTAAAGGGGCCTTTGTGCAGGTACTCCACACTTACTAGAAAACTAGCATTGTGTTTATGGTTGGAAATATGAGCAAATTATAGATACTAAAATCATGGCATTACTAGTGCCTAACTTCTTGCAATTATGGGTTAATTTCAGAAAACCACCCTGCACTTCGGGGGTGTTGCAGATAACTCCCTGCATCATGTTAATTTGAGAAAACCCCCCTCAACTTTTGGGGTGCTGCAGATAACCCCCCTGAACTTTGGGGTGTCTCAGATAACCCCCTAAACTTTCAACTTGTCTCAATGGACCCCCTATCTGTAAATGACAAATAACTTAAAACATTTTTGGGAGAAAAAAAAAATCCTCAATTTAGACATCTGTCATTTACTCGCCTTAATCTATATGTTCGCACCCGTGTCATTATAAATCGTTTAACAAAGCATTTCCATCTTTGTCAGCCGGCGTTCTATGAAGCATTTGGACTCACAGTTGTCGAGGCCATGACTTGCGGTTTACCCACATTCGCAACATCCCACGGTGGGCCCGCAGAGATAATAGTCCACGGAGTCTCAGGCTTCCACATTGATCCATACCAAGGCGACAAGGCTGCTGAGCTCCTTGTGGACTTCTTTGAGAAATGCAATCAAGATCCAACCCACTGGGAGAAAATCTCTAAAGGAGGCCTTCAACGTATCGAAGAAAAGTAAGACTTGTTTTTTTTCTTCTTTAATATGTGGGGTGAATTTTATCAGTTTTTGTGATGTATATTTGAATTGTGTTTAGGTATACTTGGAAGTTGTACTCTGAGAGGTTGATGACATTGGCTGGTGTTTATGGATTCTGGAAATACGTTTCCAATCTTGACCGTAGAGAGACACGTCGTTACCTTGAGATGTTCTATGCGCTCAAATACCGCAACTTGGTAAGTTTTTTGAATATATGATACACTGAAAATTAAGCTATGATATAAGTATTTATGTTGTAATTTCGCAAATTTTTGATTCAGGCACGCTCTGTTCCTTTGGCTGTTGATGGGGAGAGCGCAGTGAACGGAACCAAGTAAAACGGAAAGAGAGGCGAGCTCTGTAGTTTGTTTGGCCGTTAGGGTTAGGATTTAAGAGAGAAGATTTTCTTCTCTCATTGTATTTTTCATTGTTATTCACACGAGCTCGATTTGTTATCTGATTGAAGACAGTTTGGTGCTTTCTTGATGTTGTTGTGGCGGCATAAGGCTTCAATGCCAAAGTATTTGCAATTGAAATTTTATTGTTTCCTATGTTTTTCCCCATGTAGTCAGCAAAAAAAATTGTACTTGTTTGGTGCAAAATAACGCAGTTTCCTGCAAGGGTTGCTACTGTTTATATGGTTCGATGTTGAACTTAATTTTGTGTGATTCTTCTGAAGAAAAGGCGACGGATTAACAATTTTGTTTCAAATAGAATTTTCTGATAATTGACTAACTGTGAGTAAAATGGGTGTCAAGCATCCAAGAGATTGTGCATATTAAGTCTCTTACTAAAACATGCAGAATCCAAGTAATCTAATCTTGGAGGCTCATTTTCAAAAAAAACGTTAAAAAAGTATCATTAAGGTTTAATTAAAAGTACAAAAGTCTTAAACGTAGTAAAATGTCAGATACATACATTTGATAAGGAACATTTAAAAAATCAGCCACTGCTAGCCATTTCCCACAGCCTGTTGCTCGTCTCATATGAGGGTAAATCGGTATCGAGGTCGAATTTCTCAGCTCTCTTCTTGTTTCTGTCTACAACGACTGATACTCTTCATTAAGGAGATACTGTAATGTAACGATGCTATGAAATGAAAGTAAACTTTATACAAGTAAGCTATGTAGCAGAATATGAGAGCAAAATCAAATACGTATACGTGTAGTGAAAAGGATACAGCCGGAAATCTTTGTCTGATCATCTAATATTGGGATGATATTTGTTACCGAAGCACACATGGAGAGTAGATTCCTGCAAGAAAAGGTAATTGTTATACACTTGTGGTGCTTAGGCCAACACGCGCACACAAAAAACCATGATAAGTTAGTTTTGATAGTAAGCATCTACAGATTTATAAAAAAAATGGCAAAAAATAGAACGCCTAAGGAATATATGCAGTACTAATCCTCTCTCTTGTCTCGGTCCCAGATGAGGGTGATAAAACCATATAATTGTCTTTGGAAATGGAAACGACTCTGAATTGTTCTATAACCACAGAGACATTTGTCTGATACACTAAAGCCATTTCCCACATACAAGGATAAACATACATGTACATGTTATATTTATGTACGTATGCATTGTGAGCGGTAATATAGAGTTTCTGTTAATGATTTGGTGTTGCTATATACCTCATAAAAGATTCAACAATAGGCAGCAAATGATTGAAACAAGCATTTTTTATCAGACATAGCAGGAGAAGTCAAACATCAATATTAACTTATTAAATAAAACTCTGAGAAAGAAGACGCCAGTTAATAAGAAGATAAGAACAACTCAGTTACCTCTAATGACTTCCTTTCTATTACACTCAGAATATACTGCTTGTACCACGCATGTTAGCAAATTGATTGAAAGAATAATACAGCAAAATAGGAAGGCAAGTTCTACTAAATGATTCCCTTCAAGGAATTCAGATGCCTTTTGAATTTACTCAGGAAACTTGAGAAATAGCGAGGAGCGGGGATTAGCAAATTCTAGAGACACGCACAGGTGTTGACATGCATTTGACAATAGTAATTGGATGAAATAACAGTATTTCTTGCCTGTGCTAATGCATGTCTACATATAAGCTGCTTAGAAGACATCAATTTCTGAG
This sequence comes from Asparagus setaceus, assembly GCA_012295165.1. Classification (NCBI taxonomy): domain Eukaryota; kingdom Viridiplantae; phylum Streptophyta; class Magnoliopsida; order Asparagales; family Asparagaceae; genus Asparagus; species Asparagus setaceus. The sequence continues at coordinate 1,425,012 of CM022709.1, read as the reverse complement.
ACAAGGCGGAATAAAAAATGTTCAGGACAAACTGAAATAAAAACATTATCTTTTTCCTTTGTTTACATAAATAACCTATCTTTTCAGTAATAATTATGATTGCTGCAGTGGTCTTACTTAGCGGCAAAATGGGTTAAAGTGAGTTGCCAAAGTACCAAGTTCAAATATGTAATTAACAAAAAGTGCTAAAGAACAACACGTTTGCAGAAAGCCACGAATTTCTCCAAGCTAGCTTCTTCCAGCAGAGGTCTGTCAAAAGGTTTTTATACTGGTAAAAGGTATGTACAAACATGTAGAGAGCATCAAGAAGTATAATCTAATATATTATTCTCTAAGTCGCGAGGATATTTCAAATCATTCTTTTACTGAGGAGCAGTTCATGTGAACAGTCAAATTGCTGTCATATGTGCACTGAGTAGTGCTCGGTAAGAGGAGTTAAGCATGATAGGTAATTCAAAAAAAGAAAGTATGAATTATAAAGGAGAAAAAATAATCAGAGATGATGAATAGAGACTCACTGTGCCCTCAACAAATCTTTTTCTCTTTTCTTCACTAGTTCTTTCTGTTCTTCAATGGAAACTCTCTGACATTCTAGGCCATCAAGCTCCTCATGAATTGCTGTGTTGAAACATATGAAAGCTATCAGATTTAACTACACATCATTCACTTCTGCGCTTATCTAATTCATAGAATTTACTAAAGATGCTGAAATCATTTAACGCTTATCTGAGTTCTTGGCAGAGTGAGCTTTCTCTTTGGAGTTTCTCTTCCAATTCACTTTGAAGGTGTTCTATTTCTGCATCAGGAACAGTTTCCCTCTTCGTTTTGTCTATATTTTCCTTGCACACACCAATTCTTTTCTGATATTCTGCAATATGGTAATAGAAGTAAATAACTGCTCTCATATGATGCAATACAACTGTAAATTTTCTCTTATTTCAAATGTGAGACTTATTTAATTGGAATGCAAGTCTCCCTACCTAAATCCCAGTCAAAGCTTAATGCCTTTATTTTGTGTATTACGAGCTCTAGTCTATATAGTCTTCATTTATCAATACTAATTTATCATTAAGAAACTTCCATAAGCTAAAATCCGAAAAGCAAACCCTTAGTTATTACTTATGAGAGACCTTAGAAAATTAGCTATACAAGCTCCAATATTCATCCCCTCTGACCGAAACCACTTTAAAGAACAAACCCTATATGCTTATTACAACATTATATTCATACAACAAATAACTATTATAAAGACAGACTGCTGCACAAATTTAACCTCATAAAATCAGCACTGCATTTGAATACATACAAACAATCCTCTTCATAGTTTCAGTATCATAAATTGCTATATCTTTGCAGCATAAGCTCCCTCAATACTCAAATGACCCCAATTTCATATCAAAATCGATTCGGGTTAATAAATTTCCTTCATTTATCATAATTTCTCCCACTCTTCAAAACTTCTTACTAAAGAACAGAAATTTCACCTTCTAACGATGCCTGAACTTGTTGAGCATCCCCCTGAGTTTCAGAACGAAGCATCTTTCCCCCTTCCATGGATTGCTTCAAGCTCTCCGCATCCTTTTCATTGTTGAGTACTCCAATTAGGTCATCGCCAAAAGAAAGAAGCTTTTGAATATCCACTCTCACACTGAGATCCCCCATCCAAAAACCACTCAACTGGAAAGTAACTGCGAAATTTTTAATTTTTAGTGCAATTTTCTGAAGGTCTAGAAACGCATAAAAGCAACAAAAATAAAAATAAAAATTAGGGTTTTGGAAACCCTTGAACAGAACATCAAATCGTGATTGAAGAAGAAGTTAATTAGAAATGAAAAAGATTACCTCTTGATCTCAATTTCGCGTTCTAGGGTTTTCAGAAATGAGGACTGAGAGCGATTCAGAGCGGGAAAAAGAAATAATTTTGAAGAAGACGGAGCAATTTCAAGGCTTTTCAACTGGGCTCTTTTAAAATTTAGAGCTTGGGGCCTTTTTTGTCCTCTCAGGTTTATTCAGATAGGTCCTTGATAAATCTGAAAATAATCAGTACTTTCAGATCACAAAATCAAACAAGATACTAAAACAAATCCATATTTTCCATTTTCTATACACCAATAGTACTGTTTACATTACCATAAAACTTGTTTTATTGATTCAGATGTGAATATAACCAAAGAAATATTAAATTATTAATATTTTCATTTGATCCTCATAAAGTTGATTGCTTTCTTTTAAACTTTATCGAGTGAATTTGACATATTTAAGTTTGTCGAAGATATTATTGAGTTCCACGATAAGTATCTAGCTCCATAGAAAAGGTATATACTATTAATTTCCAAAGAAAACTAATGATCTAGCTAAATGTTTATCTAAATCCAATTTAATATCTCTAGGTAATTAGACTGAGCCAAACTTTTGGAAGATGTTTCTCTGCAAAAAATGTAAAATAATTAATTCCACAAGAAGATTCTACTATCAAATATCATAAACACGGGGGTCTATATGCAAAGTTCTCTCTTCTCTGGAATAAAAATTCGAGCTTTATCTAAAACCCATACGTCTCCTCTTTTGCTTTGCTATCCCCAAATCAATTTCCTTGTATTTTGGGAATTAATCAATTCCGTAATTTATCATTGACATCAAATTTCTGGTATCCCTCTCGTCTCAAATCTCTCAATTTAGATTTTTTCGCTTTTCCGCAAAATTTTCTGTTATCTTTGAATTCTAGGGATTGAATTTCTTGCAGTTTAGATTCATTTCGAGGAAAAATTTGGAATCTTTTGGTATCATTCATTTGATAATCCATCAAAACCCTAAATTTGTGTGGAATATGATTGGTTGATGATCAATTTGCAAAAAGTTATCTTTTATGCGATCATATGTGATACTATTATCTGGAGAATGAATTTGTAGCTGTTAATTTTAAGTTTAGAATATTGTAAGTAGAATTTTGCTTTGATCATTGTCTATCAACTCCTTTGATAGTCTGAATTCTTTGCTGATAATTGCATTTTAAACTAAGCAACTTGTATCATATTGGTGGAAGGTAATTTATGAAAGCACTGTTAACATTGAATTACTTGACCTTTAACCTATTGGGTTTATTTAATATAATGTTCTCATGTATTAATGAAAAATATGAATATTGTAGAGCCATTTTGCTTTATGTTATGGATCTCTAGGCTTCTCTAGGCTCTTCAGCTTTGCTGAGGTTTTGCAAAGATCTTCATTCTGGGTTTCTGTGCATTAAGTTTAATAAAGTTGATTGTTTTAGTGCCTGCCTATGTGATATAAATTGTTGAATCATATGCACTTGTGTTATACTTGCAGAAGGAATTTCCCCTTTGGTAAATCTTGAATTGCAAGAGATATGGTGAAGATAGAGGGCACAATTCCATTTTCTTCAGCCTACAAACATGATAGGGAAAGCCGAGGTGATGAAAATTTTATATCAGATTTATGGGGTGCAGCAGAAAAGGTTACAAACTCGATATCAACGGGATCGTTGAAGCCCAGTAATCTTTATTCATCCAATTTGATTGGTGAATATGATTGGGAAAATGACAATGACCTGTCTATTTGCACTCAGCCCAGAGCAAACCCTGAAGTGAACTTGAAGAATTTATTTGGTGGCTTAGTTTCAATTATATCTGGCCAGGTTAAAAATTTTAATGGTATCCGGCATCAGCAAACTCCAAGCTCCAATGCATCCTTTTTGGGATCTGGAACTGATGGGGATAGTTTTCTACATCCCTCAGTTTGTGTGCCAAGTGCACCACCATTGCTTATGGCAGAAGCTGTCCACTATAGTGCTTACAGGAAGGTACTTGAAGCAGAACCACCAGAGTGGATTCCGGATAGTCATGCTAATTCTTGTATGAAGTGTGATTCTCCTTTCACAGCGATAACTCGGGGAAGACATCATTGTAGATTTTGTGGAGGGATTTTCTGCAGAGCATGCTCAAAGGGGAGATGTTTGTTACCCGTCAAGTTCCGGGACCGAGAACCTCAAAGAGTTTGTGACATTTGTTATGACAGGCTTGACCCTTTGCAGGGAATCTTAATTAACTCTATCAGCAATGCCATGCAGTCAGCAAAACATGATGTTATGGATTGGACATGCACTCGAGGATGGTTAAATTTGCCTCTGGGTTTATCAATGGAACATGAGATATACAAAGCAGCAAATACTTTGAGGAGCTACTGCCAGGTTAATATTCTTACTATTTTAATTTGTTTTGTTGTTGTCTAGTTTCAGAGGTAACATAAATTTGAATATGCAGGTTGCTCGGTTAAACCCCGAGAAGTCTATTCCTCTAGCGATCCTGAAGGATGCTAAAGGACTTGCTATTCTGACAGTTGCTAAGGCTGGGGCACTTCTTACTTACAAACTCGGTACTGGTCTGGTAGTATCTCGAAGATCAGATGGGTCATGGTCTGCTCCATCTGCTATAGCTTCTGTTGGGTTAGGATGGGGAGCGCAGGTAGGCATATATCTTCTTCTTCTTCTCCTTCTTCTTCTTTTTTTTTTTTTGTGTGTCTTTTGTCAGGTGACGTTACTTAATCATATATTATCTAGTATATGCCTATTTCAAGTTTTCACCATCACTTATTCAGTGAAAGGTTTATAGTAAGTTTAAGCACTATATTGTTTTTTGTGAAATGTAATATAAGGAAGTCCTGAAAGTTGCGAAAAAGGAAAAAACGGTTATGAGTTTTGGCTACAAACTACTGCTAACTCGTGTATAAATGTTACCCTTCATCATGTTTAATAGTTTTCATGTATAATGCACCAGTATCAATCTAACTGTAAAAGTTTAGGACAGAGGAAGAAGAAGATGACGAAGGGATTGGGAGAAGCTAAATTATGATTGTATTAGGACGCACAGGCAAAATATTATTTCAAGGTTAGAAATTGTAGGCACTGGTTGATACTTTGGGGAAACCTAATAGGAAAGCAAGTTCCGGCTTTTATTATGTGGTTTTTTTTTGTTTAATTGGAGGCAAAATTACTTTTAGCAAAGCTAAAATCTATAAAATATGCAGGTTAGATATATGTAAATTCTCGGCGGAGATGCAGAGGGATGGTATGTTTCTTCTAGTATATGTACTTATGTAGTTAGATGTCCTGGCCAGTAAGTTCGGAACTTCAAAAAAAAAAAAAGAAAGAAAGAAAGAAAAAGAAAAGAGCAATGGTGGACAGTTCTCAAGTAATTCTGCAAAACATGAGATGGGTTCTTATTTGTCAATGGTCTTTTCTGTATGGTGCAATATAGTTTCTACTTGGATGTTACTATCTTGTATTAGTTTGTCAATATTGAGCTTGATTTTTTAAAAGAAAAGGTTTGAGCCATTTACACGTACACTTGCAAAACACATGCAACAAACTAGTTTTTGAGAAAAAAAGTTATGCATATGAGGCCATATTTCTGCTTGGTTTTGCACGTTCTTCATATGATAAACTCCACACCCCCTTTTTTGTTCCATTGTACAGATTGGGGGTGAGATCATGGATTTCATCATTGTGCTTCATGGCTCTAAAGCTGTCAAGGCATTTACCAGCCGCATGCATTGTTCCCTTGGGGCTGGCTTGAGTGTTGCAGCAGGACCAGTTGGGAGAGTCGTTGAAGCTGATATCCGGGCTGGAGACAGGGGGTCTGGCATGTGCTATACTTACAGCTGTAGCAAAGGTAACATTACTTGAGCCCTTGTGCTGATGAAGTTTGTGGTAGATTTTCATATATTATGCTTATTATTAATGTGTTATGGATGAATAACCTTAGAATTTACTGGAACATTGATTCCAATTTATCATGTCTGAGGACTCCAAACATCACCCTCGTCATTCGTTTTAAGTATGGTGTCCATAGAGGGCACCTTGGAGTCAAGAAGACTCCATAAAAAAATCACAAGTTGAGATTACTCGAGCATAATTTTCACACCTCTAGGCACGGAAGTTTCTTCTCAGGGGCTCAGGTAGTTAGGGCGGACCTACAATATCTGTAAAGCTCATTTATCTAGGATCAACTTGAAATATGCCCCTTGAGTAAAAGAGAATGAGAGAATTTTACACATTTATTCTGAATCTGGACTGCTTATTCCTCTCTTCTGGAAGGTGTCACTGAGGAACTTTGCCTGACACAAACAAATGAGTAGGATTGTAGTCATTATTACTAATGTATTGGGCTATGATATCATAAGTTGTGATGCTCTGTGCACTATTTAAAGTGGACTAGTAACTATTGGGGCTGTTAAGTCCTACTGATGATGTATTTCACCGGAGATCATGATATTAACCCTTAAAGTTATTGAACTGCAATTTTCTTTAGTATGTTCGATTGTACCAGTTTGTTCAAAATACTGCATATACTATTTATCTTACTGTGGTGCTTAAACAAGATATAAGTTTAATGGAGTGTTTTCATACGTATTATCAGATAATGCATTTGAATGATGTTAGTAAGTTTAAATAACATGTAGTTCTTGAAAAACTATAAATATGAACATTTATATACTGAAAGTTTTGATTGGGGAATGATGTCTGGAACCTTATTGACGTTATGAGCGATTCACATGATAGACACTTAAATGAATCAATGATACAGACAAGTTTACACGGAGCAAAATTTTAATAGGACTATGAGATATTGGATTTGAATGGGAATGATTTGTCTCCAAATCCTTTTGAAAGTATCCAAGTGTATGTATTGCTCTTTTAGTGCGTGCGTGTGTGAGAGAGGGAGGGGAAGGGATGTGGGTTGTTTGAGGAATATTTAAAGATTCTTCGCGGTTGAATTTGATGTCAGAACCTGCATTTTTTACTATCCACTGTACTTATTTATTTATTTATTTATTTGCATCCTTAAAGGTGCATGCATGATATAATAAAAAAATGAATTTTGATTTATTTTTCCCCAACCAAGCACAAATAGACAGTCAAAGATGATGTCTTGCTTAGACTTGCACTATAGGAATATAAACTTTCGGTCCAGATATTTGATCTTGTTCTAAAAATTTAGAAATTGCAATGAACTAAATTTTATTTGATCTCACATTCTATACCATTATACTAATCAATTCATTATTTAGACTGTTTATTTTACATCTTGGTGATCCATAGAGAAAGGAGGTTTAAAAAAATATGATTTTTTTTGGCTTTTAAACACTTATGGATGATAAAGGTAAGCCGAACCAATCCCATGCATTGCCAAACATAAGAATTTGACGCCAAATGCTTCTGAATGAAGCCACGTCTCCCTCCCTCTGTATAAACATGTATATTACTTTAGATTATAAAATTTAACTATTTTATTCCACGGGACCTAATGTATCTTTTTCCATATATGTAATTAAAAATTCAGGTGCTTTTGTCGGAGTCTCACTGGAAGGAAACATTGTTGCAACTCGGACGGATACCAATCTAAAGTTTTACGGTGATCCTTATATGTCTACAACCGATATATTGCTGGGGAATGTGGAGTCTCCCAAAGCTGCAGCTCCTCTGTACGCTTCTCTTGATGATCTCTTCTCAAAGATAAGACGTTAGAAGCTTTTACATATGGATTTCTCTTGTATATATCTCGTTAGTCTGGAATACTTGCTTGAAAGTTGAAACCCTTGGTAGGTCTCTTTGTGATCTTCATATACTTTCCTATACTCTCAAAGATAGCTGAATTGTATATTCTTGTTGAATAACATTATTTCTATATCAGACAGTAACTACACTTGTGGATATATGTCGCAGTCAATATATGTGATTTGTTGCACTTTAAAATATTTTGAAGTTGCATGGGTTTGATGCACGATGCATTTGTAGTCAATTAGTCGTATGAAAAATGTAAAACTATTCCAATGTCCCTAAATTGAGAAGGGAGAAGGAATGTAAAATCATCTAGACAGTAACCAATTTCCTTCATTTTAATTCTTACTCGAGATTCTTTGATGGTTTTGTCCTTGGATGAAACACTTTAAAACACTTTGAAGTTGCGTGGATTTGATGTATGCTGCATTTATAGTCAATTAGTCGTTAGAGTACGAAAAATGCAAAACTATTCCAATGTCCCTAAATTAAGAAGGGAGAAAGAATGTATAATCATCGAGACAGTAACCAGTTTCCTTCATTTTAATTCTTCCTTGAGATTGTTTGATGGTTTTGTCCTTATATGAAACATTAAAACAAATTGATTGCTTACAAGATTGAATACAATGTTACAACCAATAAGTAGCACTACATACAAAACCCTCTGCGTCACAGAGGTATACAGACTCATAAATAAAGTGCGGTTTTGTCCTTATATGAAACATTAAAACAAATTGATTGCTTATAAGATTGAATACAATGTTACAACCAATAAGTAGCACTACATACAAAACCCTCTGCGTCACAGAGGTATACAGACTCATAAATAAAGTGCTTTAGGTAACTAGTGTTATTAGTTAAATCTTTGTCGATCATGGAAGTGCCAGCTTCAGCCAATTTTGTTGTCTCCAAAAATATAGTAAAACATACGTAGTCCTGGTTTATAGAAGCGATAATGAGCACTTCTGTGATAGATGAGGGAAGTTATTGAGGAGCAGAGCCTGCAAGATTTGATACATGTTTACAGTTAGTTACTTGTTAATCATACCATACATAAAAATATGACAACTTATAAGAATCTACCTTGTGTCTCTTTATTGATTCTACCCCTTTGCTGAGTGTCGCAATACCATAATCGAAACCTACCCTGCAATCAAGAGAAACCTGCACAACAAGAAATCAGGGAACAAACACACACCATTTATACCATAAAATATCAAAACTTGACATTTGATTAAGAAAGGAAAAAACCTTAATTCTTGCAAGTGGAAAGTTCAGTACATGTGGCTGGACTCCCATACATCCGAGTATTTGCACCTCTACATGAGTACCGTTGATAAGGTCACTGAGGTTGAATTGTTGAATCGATACATACATTATCACTGTCACATTTGTACCGTGAGCAGGCTGATAGAATTTTGGGATATCAACTGTTCCTACTGGCACTTTTTCATATAACACCACGAACTCTGAGGGGCTGTATTTGATACCGAACTTGTTGGGGTTTTGAGCAACGAAGATCAAGGAAGCCATTGAACAGGAAACAGAGATTTCTTTCGCAGAGGTAACATTCAGTTTGAAGGCATCGAGGTGTATGGAATGGAGATGAAAAATTGGTTTCTTCGGTTTGAGAACAAAGAGTATTAGAAGAATGGCTGCAGATAATAATGTTAAGCTGAGGAAGATGAAGAAGATGAGGCAGCAATGTCTCTTAGCAATTGGGTAATTAGACTCTACCTTCTCAAATTGATTTATGTCTTGTGTTTCCATGTCTACAGTTCTTGAAGTGCTCTATTGGTGTTTGTTTTTGTAGATACTTGTGAGTACATTAATAGAAGCCTTGTGAAAATGCTAAAGCTTTTATTCCTTTCTTAAAGTTGGCTTACATGCTCTATTGCAAGTATCTTCCTAATTTGTTAATGGCTTGAGGTGATGGATGACTTGGTTGAAAAGAAAATTCAAAATTCACCTTTTAGCTTGTGTACCATTATACTTTCACATTCAGTTTAGCTGCAATGGTATTCCTTTTCCAATATATCCTATGATGAATGAGTTGGTTATGCCTTGGAACATTTTGCCTATCTAATTTACTAGCAGGTGTTGGTTTGAAGTAAAAAAGTGAATTTTTTTTTTTTTTGGATAATGAAGCCAACAGGAATCGAACCGAAGATCGTGGGAGCCATATTGAAACCTCCCAACCGTCTGGGACACTTCTAATATTTTCTGTATTTGGAATTTGCATAATGTATTCATTTACATATGCACCCATATTCTTTTCTTTGATTCCTTTGTGTATAAAATTATAGATGATCTTCTCAGCTAATTTCTTGGAAGTAAAGCTATCATTTTATTGTTTCCCGCATAAATTTTAATTTATTTTCTATATGCAGCATAAAAATTGTATATTTGTACGAAGAATCTAATACTAAAGTTGATGCAGCAGGTAAACAATTTGTGGCATTTAAGAATGGATTCACAACATTTAGTTAGATTTTGAAATGTGAATGCTGCAAAAAAGTTCTATGGTTTTAATAATATTGCACATAACATGTTAAAATTAATATTACGCTGAAGTGTTGAAGTGTTTCTGGTATTATACTTTTAGAAGTATCTTTCTAATTTGTGATGGCTTGGCGTGGTAGATTGCTTGGTTCAAAAGAAAATTCAATATTCACCTGTTAGCTTGTGTATTATACTGTATCTTTATAAGTTTTTGGTATCTTATGGTCAGCATAGGTGAATTTATTTTTATTTTTTTTTATGACAAGTGATTAGATGAAGCCTGATTTCTAGTGGGTGTTTCCACGCAATGGTTGCTCAAAATCTTAGAACTGAAATGAATTCTACTGTCGATAGTTTGTTTTTTTTTTTTTTAATCATAAGAGCATGATACTGTTTTATTGAATGCCTTTATAATATGAATTATAGCTTGTTTATAGCTATCAAATCGCTACCAGTCACTGTAGTTACAGCTTCAATGTGATTTCTCGATTGAGCAAAAAGATTGTGTTCAATCAAAATAATCACACACAAAAAAAAAAGTCTTCTCACTTGTGCATTAGATGTACATTTCTTTTGTTTTGTTTTCCTTTTCTTGTCCTTTTTTGGCCTTTGTTTTTTTAAACAAATGGAGCGTATGAGATACATGCCAATAAAGCTAGTAGAGTCCAAGTTTTATTCATCCTAGTTTCATGCTTTAAGATATAAAGATGTAGAAAAACTTTTAAAATTTTACTTTATAAAATGATAGTGTTGATGAGATTCCAAAAAATAAAAATAAAAAATTCCTTGAGGAGACTTTTTTTAAAAAAAAAATTGGAGAAAGAATAAGGCAAATGGGCCCATAAACATATGGGAGATGGGTATGTAGCTCTGGGCAACATGGGAGATGGGGATTTAGCTATGGGCCTAATCTAAGCCGGCGGGCGTATCCTTGTCTGACCTTTCTTTCTTTGTTTCTTTTTTTTTATTTTACTGCTGATCATTTTTGTTTGAAATTTGGTCTACGTTACCAAAATATAGTGGACTGGCCACTAATTCAATTCCAACTATTAATTTTTTTATGAGCGGTTATGATTAAACTTTTTGAATGTGAAAATAAGAATGAATACAGTTCACGGGGATATGATCATTGTTATATGTAAAATAAACCACAATCTTTCACAATTATCCATTAAGTAATCAACTGTTTGAATTAAAGGTAATGATCTCTCAACTAGTTTTCTTAACTAGAGAGGATCCAAATACTTTTTCTCCCAAAAAACAAAATCTACAGCCTAAGGGTCAGTTGACAACTCCTTCGTCAAATCGGATGTGGTCTAGATCAGTTTAATTTTGAAAATGGGGAAGTTTTGTTCTAGATCAGTTTAATTTTGAAAATAGAGAAGTTTTGGTCTAGATCAGTTCATTAAATAAAATAAAAAAACTTGTTTCATAAATTGGCCTAACAAAACTAATTGAAGTCCTGATTCAATTTTTTGCCAAACAAGGTCATAACTTAAAATGGTTTGGTTTCCCTAAATCAGTTTTATTTGGAGCTGCCAAACATGGGTCACATTCTACTTTTTCTCTATATTATTTTTTGCATAAAATGGCTAAATATCATAAAACCCCCCTTAACTTTCAAAATATCAGAAACCCCCCCTTAAGATTATCACAAAACCCCCCTCTAACTTTTAGGTTTTATAAGAAAACCCCCTTTTAACTCCGAGATTTTATCAGAAAACCCCCTTAAATTAGGGGGGTTTTCTGATAAAATCTCAAAGTTAATGTGGGTTTTCTGATAACCCCTAAACTTAAGGGGGATTTTCTGATATTTTCAAAGTTAAGGGGGGTTTTCTGATAATCATCCAAAATTAAGGGGGGTTTTATGATATTTAGCCGGCTTTTTTTCTATATCTCGTGCAAAATCAAAAGAGTTGTCATCTCTTTCGCTCTCTCTCAAGGATTGTGATCAGTCAAATCAAACGCGGAAAGATTCACCAACAGTCCTCTGCGTCTAATTAGCTCTCTGCTGTCCATTTTCCACTATTACATCAGTCAAAGGATCAAGCAGAAAAATACTCACCCACCATCACCATCCTATGTTTAACTCATATTTAGCTGTGAATTATAAGTTTAACAAAAATAATGTCAAGATTATAGACAAGAACTTCTTACCTTTGCATGGAATAGTCAAGTGATGACTGGTATATTTAAATGCAAGTTGATGAAATTCATTGAGTTAGGCTAAAACCATTAATTTGGTACCAAACATTAGTGGTTTTGAAAGTTACCCACGCATAAATTTCATCAACTTGGTATGATAGCAATTGGTATTCATTTAATGAAGAGTTGAGTCGTACGTAGGATATTTAACTCCCAAAATTTCTCCCTCATCCCTTTGCATGGGAGAACATTGTCTTGACCCTAAGAATGGGAAAATCTCATAAATTTTATGTTGGTGTATAAGTAATATATTTCTAATATCTTGCCACTCTAATTACCATATTTGGAATAAAAAGATAAAAATATTTAACTTAGGGGAAAAAGATCAGTTCATGTGTGAGAATTGCTATAAGAAATAATAGGTTAAAATTCTCACATTTTTGTATCTTGTAGTATAATAGCAATATACTGCTTGAATTAACTATATATATCATTAGATTTTTGCATATTTAAGAAAATTAAATAATTACTTAAAATATTAATTAATTAACTTCTTTTATGGAGAAACCTCTATAGTTTTTCTCCCCTTTGGTCCCCTTCCATAAGATAAGACCTCACATTGGCAATGGCAAAAACACACATGGATCCATATGCACACCTCATTTGAATACATAACCCTCCAAAGTCATTAGTCACAACTTGCAATAAAAGTAGCATACAGCCCGGACAAAATTGCAGCAATCTTTAGGATGAGATAAGAATTAGGGTTTTTTCATACAAACCACCTTATAAGTTTAAAACTTTTATAAAAACCACCTTTAAAGTTTTTTTTGATAGAAACCACCTTATATGTGTGTTATCCCCTCAAAGTCACACTTTTGAATTATTTCTTTAAAAAATAATGGTTATTATAATACCCTCTTTCGCTCAAAATGAAAAAGAGAGGAGGAGGAGGAGGAGGAGGAGGGTTTTGGTTTGGGGAGGAAGGAGAGGAGGAGGAGGAGGAGGAGGAGGAGGAGGAGGAGGAGGAGGAGGAGGAGGAGGAGGAGGAGGAGGAGGAGGAGGAGGAGGAGGAGGAGGAGGAGGAGGAGGAGGAGGAGGAGGGTTTTGGTTTGGGGAGGAAGGAGAGGAGGAGGAGGAGGAGGAGGAGGAGGAGGAGGAGGAGGAGGAGGAGAGGAGGAGGAGGAGGAGGAGGAGGAGGAGGAGGGTTTTGGTTTGGGGAGGAAGGAGAGGAGGAGGAGGAGGAGGAGGAGGAGGAGGGTTTTGGTTTGGGAGGGAAGGAGGAGGAGGAGGAGGAGGAGGAGGAGGAGGAGGAGGAGGAGGAGGAGGAGGAGGAGGAGGAGGAGGAGGAGGAGGAGGAGGAGGAGGAGGAGGAGGAGGAGGAGGAGGAGGAGGAGGGTTTTGGTTTGGGAGGGAAGGAGGAGGAGGAGGAGGAGAGGAGGAGGAGGAGGAGAGGAGGAGGAGGAGGAGGAGGAGGAGGAGGAGAGGAGGAGGAGGAGGAGGAGAGGAGGAGGAGGAGGAGAGGAGGAGGAGGAGGAGAGGAGGAGGAGGAGGAGGAGGGTTTTGGTTTGGGGAGGAAGGAGAGGAGGAGGAGGAGAGGAGGAGGAGGAGGAGGAGGAGGGTTTTGGTTTGGGGAGGAAGGAGAGGAGGAGGAGGGTTTTGGTTTGGGGAGGAAGGAGAGGAGGAGGAGGAGGAGGAGGAGGAGAGGAGGAGGAGGAGGAGGAGGAGGAGGAGGAGGAGGAGGAGAGGAGGAGGAGGAGGAGAGGAGGAGGAGGAGGAGGAGGAGGAGGAGAGGAGGAGGAGGAGGAGGAGGAGAGGAGGAGGAGGAGGAGGAGGAGGAGGGTTTTGGTTTGGGGAGGAAGGAGAGGAGGAGGAGGGTTTTGGTTTGGGGAGGAAGGAGAGGAGGAGGAGGAGAGGAGGAGGAGGAGGAGAGGAGGAGGAGGAGAGGAGGAGGAGGAGGAGGAGGAGAGGAGGAGGAGGAGAGGAGGAGGAGGAGGAGGAGGAGGAGGAGGAGGAGGAGGAGGAGAGGAGGAGGAGGAGGAGGAGGAGGAGGAGGAGGAGGGTTTTGGTTTGGGGAGGAAGGAGAGGAGGAGGAGGAGGAGGAGGAGGAGGAGAGGAGGAGGAGGAGAGGAGGAGGAGGAGGGTTTTGGTTTGGGGAGGAAGGAGAGGAGGAGGAGGAGGAGAGGAGGAGGAGGAGGAGGAGGAGGAGGGTTTTGGTTTGGGGAGGAAGGAGAGGAGGAGGAGGAGGAGGAGGAGGAGGAGAGGAGGAGGAGGAGGAGGAGGAGGAGAGGAGGAGGAGGAGAGGAGGAGGAGGAGGAGGAGGAGGAGGAGGAGAGGAGGAGGAGGAGGAGAGGAGGAGGAGGAGGAGGAGGAGGGTTTTGGTTTGGGAGGGAAGGAGGTTAAAGATCACAACAAAAAAGGGGTGGGCAAAAGCCAAAGAAGTGGGGACCTCCTTGTTTCTTGATTGCTTCCTCCCCTTTCTCTTGTTGTATTTGAATTTGGGGTTGGAAATAAATTTTAAAAATTAGAAGAAAGAGTAATTATCACATACCCCTTGATGTAGTGATATATTTCCTTTGGTCTATCATGTGACTAATTCAGCTCTAAAATGTTTCAAATTACCATTTTTTTCCAGTAATGAGATATTGACTACAAATATCTAAATATCTAACACTATCTTAGATGATGGAAAGTTACAAATTGTAATGATAAAAATATGTAGTTATGAAGTGAGATTAGCTCAGATAGCATCATCAGTTTCTTTTGTTGTAAAAGATAAAGGAATGAGATTTCATGTTCCATGAAGGTCACGATAAAGTATCCGGTGGAGACGACTCATGGCATTAAATATGCACTCAAAAAATGTCAACCATTGGATCTGGACACAAATGTCAAAATCTAATGATCCAACAATTGCTAGCATTTGGGTGCGTATTTAATGTCATGAACGGGTGCACTTGATACTTTTCGGAAGATCACAGTTAAAAATGTAATTTTTTTATGTACGTATAAGTTCATGGTAGCTTTTAAAAAAAGCAAGGTAGTTATTGAGTTTACAATCAATAGAGAGAAGAGTACCATAGTCAGCATTCAGGGAACTGGGCTAAAAACAATTATGAAAAATATATAACTTAGCAGTGGAGATAACTCTTAAACAAAACTAAATGAAAGAATAAGATTCATGTAGCTGACTTGTTAAAGAATTTGTTGTGGTTATGTAATTTCATGATAATTTTCTTTAATAAGGGCAAAATACACAGCTAAAGTATATTATCCCATCATAGAACAATTATGAAGGGGATAAGGTTGAAGTGAGACCAAGTTGTCTATCAAATATTCAGCGAACACCTAAAACCTTCAAGAAAATTATTACCTTATCTCTTGATAAGGACTTAGTTAGGGTGTAATGCATTTTGGTCAACTCAATCTCTCTTCCTTCACAACAAACCAAAGAAATAGGGACCTCTGACTTTATCCCCCTTAAGACTGGAACCTTAGAAAACAGCATATGTTGCTGTCTATTTCATATTTTCTTTCATTCCTCCAACAAAATACCAATCAATGTTAGCATGCAAAGTTGTGGAAGCAAAGGTTTCCATAGTTACATTCAAGAAGAATACCAAGAAAATTAGGAAGGAACAGGTGACTTCGAGCCCAAAACATCTAACCTAACTATTTGACATCAACTGTACCTGCTCTTGAAATGACAACTGAAGATTGACAGAAACATAACTTAAATACCCAAAAAGTTCCTTACTTGAAATTATATACCTAAGTAATTTTTGTTAACCAATAGATTCACACTGCACTAATATATCTTTTATTAATTTGTCGCCAAAGTATTTGAAACATTCTCATGAGTAATGACAATCATTTTTTAATAATAACAAGCAAAATTGACCCGCGCGTTGCCGCGGCATTTGTATGATGAAATTAAAAAATAATGGTTAAATACTTTGCTTAGAAAATTCTTTCTTAATTTGTGGATAAAAATATTTTTAGGATTTGCAATATAGGTAAATTAGTGTGAACGAACAAAAAAATGGTTTAAGCATTTGGTTTTAAAAATTTAGCTTATCAACAAAAATATTTTTGATTTTGTAACATAGATAAAGTAGTCCATGAAAATTTTAAAAATAATGATTTAAGCATTAGGATAATTCTAATGCCTTTGGTAGTTGAATTGTAGATAAAGCCAAAAAAATAATATTTTAAGCATATTAGTGAGGAGAAAGGCAAAGAGAAAAGCTCATTTTATTTGGAAAAATATTAGCTAAAGTATTTGTATGATACTAATGACTTGGTAGTCATTACGTACACAAATTAGTATGAAGAAATAAAATAAAATAAAGGGTCATTTGTTTTGGAAAGAAATGTTTTTGAAAATTAGTCCCTCACAACTTCAATAATTCCATATTAGTCCCTCCAATCTCAATAATTGCTTATTAGTCTCTCAAATTCTAAGGGCCTTACAATTTGGTTCCTTAATGATGAAAATAAATCTTAGTTATAATTTCCCTCTTAAAGCTCATCTAGCTCAAAAAAAAAAGAAAGATTATTTACAGTTTGATAATCTAAAGTTCACACATTTTAACTATAATACCCAATATTTTTGGCAATTAGATATTCTAAAGTTCACACCTTTTAATTTTGATACCTCAAAGTTTTTCTTAACACCTTTGTTAAGACAAAGTTTATATCTTGTTAACCTTGATACCCAAAGTTTTTTCGACACTTTGATACATTAACTTTTTCTTAAACTTTTATTAAACTTTAGGGTATTAGAGTTAAAAATGTTAAAACATTGGGGTTACCAAAGTAAAACAATTAGGATCTTTAAGGTATGAAAGTTAAAAATGTATAAACGTTAGGGTAGCAAAATGTTAGAAAAGGTTTGGCGTATCAAAGTTCAAAAGGCGTAATGTTTGGGGTATCATAGTGTTAAATAAACTTGTGTATATCAATATTTTAAAACATTGTAAACTTTAGAGTGCCAAATTGCAAATAATTCTTTAAAAATATTAGATGATGGTATTTTGGACATTAAGGGTAAAATTGTAATAAGGCACGGATTTGATGGAGTAATGAGCAATTATTTAGATTGAGATACTAATGTGAAATTATTAAAGATTTGAGGGACCAACATCTAAACAACGCTATGTAAAAATACTCTCTAAAATGCTAAATTACAAATAACCCTTTAAAAAATATTAGATGATGGGATTTTCGTCATTGAGGTACCAAATTAGAGTGACCTTGGAATTTGAGGGGCTAAGGAACAATTGTTGAGATTTGAAGGGCTAATATGTAATTATTGAGAATGTGAAGGACTAATCAACAATTACTGATATGCGAGGGGCTAATATACAATTAATAGAAAAGTTACTATTCATTCCACAGTTAGCTTATTTAGATGAGCTTATAAGTTAGCATTTCAAAAACTAGGGTTTACCAGCTTTTTAAAATGAGGCTTATAAGCTAACTTATTTGATATTTTACCAAACAAGTAGATATTAAAAAGCTAACTTAAAAGCTAGTTTGACCACAAAATAAGCTCCCCCAAACATCCTCGTAATTTTGGTTTGCTTATGGAAGAGATAGAAGTCCGCAGAGAGTGAGAAAAAAATAATGAGGCGTGAAAGATCTGAGATATGATATAGTAGATGAGAGAGATGCTACAATCACTTGTAATCTTATATTTCTCCATTTCATGTTAATTCAACGAACCAACTATGCATATAATCCTCTCAAACTTATATTTATCAATTTCATGTCATTCGACGAACCAGGAGAGATTTGACCGAACCACGTTCATATTGTCCGTGTTCATAGTTGTTGGGCGCGCGGACCGCGGAACCGTCGAGAGAAACCACCACAAACGATAGCAAAAACACAATAAAAGAGTAAAGACACGAGATTTACGTGGTTCGGCAAGTTGCCTACGTCCACGGGGTAAGGAGGGGGGATTTTCACTAATAGAAAGAGAGAATACAAATTAGGGTTACAAGTTCTCACAAAGAAACCCTAAAAACAAACCTCTCTTTCTCTCAAAAGATCTCCTCTCCAAAGATGCACAAAACCCTCTGAAAAGCTGCTCCAAAACGTGCTTGATTACATCCAAATAATCAGGTTTAGGGTTATATATAAACTCTAAACGAACCGGGTTTAAAACCAAAACCCGTTTTCGAATCTGCCCAGATTAGTCGACTACTACTTCAGATTAGTCGACTACTCACTGTAGATTAGTCGACTACAACACAGATTAGTCGACTACTCAGACCCAACGCAGAAACACACCTTTCTGTCGTCTGCAGATTAGTCGACTACAATACAGATTAGTCGACTACTGCACTCCAACGCAAACACACCTTTCGTCGTCGCAGATTAGTCGACTACAATACCTAGTAGTCGACTCTTGAACTGAAAGCTGTCTTGTGCATGTTTTGTGCATGTTCTACAATTCTCCACCTCGCACATCATTTGATTCACCTCAAATTTTGGACGAACACCGAACACCAAGAACATCTAGAGAGATCACCATTAGCCAATCCAGCCAATCCAAATGCCACTACACCGCGACGCCACGCATTCTCCACCGGATCAAGCTCACCGTAGTTCACCTCAAATCATCTCCACCTTACCCATTACCGCCAAGGGCCATGCCCTCTTGGGCAAATCAACACGAGTGATATGAAGCAAGTCTAAGCAATGCTTAAACTTACTACTGTGACCACCTTGGTTAACATGTCCGCGGGATTCTCATTCGTGTGCACCTTCATGAGAGAAATATCACCTTCCTCTATGACATCCCGCACAAAATGATACGACATCAATATGCTTGATACGAGCATGATGAACTGATTCTTCGCCAAGTGAATTGCACTCATTTGTCACACCACAAGTTCACGTTTTCTGCTCAATCCCCAAATCGCCTAGAAGACCCCACAACCACAATGCTTCCTTCACTCCCTCTGCCATGGCCATGTACTCGGCCTCGTAGTAGAAAGTGCCATCAGAGCCCGCAACATCGACGCCAACTAACCGAGCCCCATGTATCTTGAATACATAACCGGTAGTAGATCGTCGTCTATCTAGATCGCCCGCATAATCGAGTCCACAAACCCGTCAATCGACATGTTTCTCCACCAAAACACGACCAGATCAACTGTACCCTTTAAGTACACGAGGACCCACTTCACCGCTTCCGGTCGCTTTTCCCGGATTCGCCATGAATCACCGACCACACTAACCGCCGTGAAATATCGGTGTACACACCATTGCATACATTAAACCGCCAACTGCACTAGCATAGGGAACACGCTCCATGTCGCCTTCTCTTCATTGTAGTGGGAGATTGATTACCGAAGCCTAAAGTGTGGAGTCAATGGAGTCACCACCGACTTAGCACTTTGCATCTCGAACCTCGCGATCACCCGCTCTATGTAGCCCTTCGACTCAAGAACAATCGTCGATCGCGCTCTCTTCTAATCTCCATACCCGTATTTTCCTAGCGGCACCCATGTCCTTCATCTCGAACTCTTCACCAAGTTGAGATTTCAACCTATCTATCTCCACCACGCTCTTAGAAGCAATAAGCATGTCATCCACATACAAAGAAGATAGATAAAATTACCTCCGAAAGCTTCGAATGTAAACACAACAATCATGATCGCCGTGAAAACCCATGCTTCAACATGAAGGAGTCAAATCGCTGTACATTGTAGGGAGATTGCTTTAATCACTTGTAATCTTATATTTCTCCATTTCATGTTAATTCAACGAACCAACTATGCATATAATCCTCTCAAACTTATATTTATCAATTTCATGTCATTCGACGAACCAGAGAGATTTGACCAACCACGCTCATATTGTCCAGGTTCATAGCATGACCGCTGAACCGCCGAGAGAAACCACCACAAACGATAGCAAAAACACAATAAAAGAGTAAAGACACGAGATTTACGTGGTTCGGCAAGTTGCCTACGCCCACGGGTAAGGAGGGGATTTTCACTAATAGAAAGAGAGAATACAAATTAGGGTTACAAGTTCTCACAAAGAAACCCTAAAACAAACCTCTCTTTCTCTCAAAAGATCTCCTCTCCAAAGATGCACAAAACCCTCAAAGTCGCTCCAAAACGTGCTTGATTACATCCAAATAATCGGTTTAGGGTTATATATAAACTCTAAACGAACCGGTTTAAAACCAAAACCCGCTGACCGCCTGCATTAGTCGACTACTACTTCAGATTAGTCGACTACTCATCAGATTAGTCGACTACAACACGCATTAGTCGACTACTCGCACTCCAACGCGAAACACACCTTTCGTCGTCGCAGATTAGTCGACTACAATACGATTAGTCGACTACTCATCGTAGATTAGTCGACTACAATACGATTAGTCGACTACTCATCGTAGATTAGTCGACTACAATACCTAGTAGTCGACCATCAACCCAAAACCGCCTTGTGCATGTTTTGTGCATGTTCTACAATTCTCCACCTCGCACATCATTTGATTCACCTCAAATTTTGACTAACACCAAGAACACCAAGAACATCTAGAGAGATCACCATTAGCCAATCCAGCCAATCCAAATGCCACTACACCGCGACGCCACGCATTCTCCACCGGATCAAGCTCACCGTAGTTCACCTCAAATCATCTCCACCTTACCCATTACCGCCAAGGGCCATGCCCTCTTGGGCAAATCAACACGAAGCCGATATGAAGCAAGTCTAAGCAATGCTTAAACTTACTACCGTGACCACCTTGGTTAACATGTCCATGGATTCTCATTCGTGCACCTTCATGAGAGAAATATCACCTTCCTCTATGACATCCCGCACAAAATGATACCGACATCAATATGCTTGGTACGAGCATGATGAACTCCGATTCTTCGCCAAGTGAATTGCACTCGACCGTCACACCACAAGTTCACGCTTTCCGCCAATCCCCAAATCGCCTAGAAGACCCCACAACCACAATGCTTCCTTCACTCCCTCTGCCATGGCCATGTACTCGGCCTCGTAGTAGAAAGTGCCATCAGAGCTCGCAACATCGATCGCCAACTAACCGGAGCCCCATGTATCTTGAATACATAACCGTAGTAGATCGTCGTCTATCTAGATCGCCGCATAATCGAGTCCACAAACCCGTCAATCGACATGTTTCTCCACCAAAACACGCACTGTATCAACTGTACCCTTTAAGTACTGAGGACCCACTTCACCGCTTCCCGCGTTTCCTTCCGGATTCGCCATGAATCCATCGACCACACTAACCGCCAGGAAATATCATGGCGTACACACCATTGCATACATTAAACCGCCAACCGCACTAGCATAGGGAACACGCTCCATGTGCCTTCTCTTCATTGTAGTGGGAGATTGATTACCGAAGCCTAAAGTGTGGAGTCAATGGAGTCACCACCGACTTAGCACTTTGCATCTCGAACCTCGCGATCACCCGCTCTATGTAGCCCTTCTCGACTCAAGAACAATCGCCGATTCGCCGCTCTTCTAATCTCCATACCCAGATTTTCCTAGCAAAGACCCATGTCCTTCATCTCAACTCTTCACCAAGTTGAGATTTCAACCTATCTATCTCCACCCCGCTCTTAGAAGCAATAAGCATGTCATCCACATACAAAAGAAGATAGATAAAATTACCTCCGCAAGCTTCCAATGTAAACACAACAATCATGATCGCCAGAAAACCCATGCTTCAAAGATGAAGGAGTCAAATCGCTTGTACCATCAGCCGGAGATTGCTTTAATCCATACAAGGACTTCCTCAAACGACACATGATTCTCCTTATCCTCAACCTTGTAGCCCTCGGGTTGATGCATGTAGATCTCTTCATCCAAGTCTCCGTGCAAGAAGGTCGTTTTAACATCGAAGTTGATCCACCAAAATCACCATAAGCAACAATACTCAATAGCACCAATAGATGTGTGTTTCACCACCGAGAAAATATCTCATTGTAATCCACACCCTCTTTCTCAGGCAAAACCCTTAGCCACTAGCCTCGCCTTGTATCTTACACCACCGAAGCTCAAAGATCTTCCTTTCTTTTAAACACCCACTTACAACCAATAGCTTTTCTTTCCTACGCAATGGGACCACCTCCCATGTTTGTTCTTCCAAGAGATTCCATCTCTTCCTCCATCGCAGCCAACCAACTCTCACTATCCTTGTCCCGAATAGCTTCCTTGAAGGAGACAGCTCGCCCTCCTCCACCGAGAGTGCGATTCAACCATATTAGCCTGCCCATAGTGCTTTAGGGGTTGATCACCCCACCAAGACTGCTTGTATGCTCGCTTTGGCCTAGTGGAAGCCAAATTATCCACGAGCCGTTGTTGTAGTGCCTGTATTTTCCTCGCTGAACCTCCTCCCCGCCAAGCTCATCATCTACCCGACTTCCCACTTGAGCACGATTAGAACCTAGTTGGTCTTTAGGTTCTATTTCAATAACCTCGAGACTTAGAAGTCTCACCGCCATAACACCATCATCCTTGGACGCCTAGCAATCATGGATTTCTCATCAAAGGTAACATCCTCGCGATCACGAACTTTGAATCTTCCAGACACCAAAGGCGATAGCCTTTACGCCTTGCATATCCCAAGAATATTGCCTTCTTGGCCCTCGCGTCAAGCTTTCCCTCGTTGACGTGATAGTAGGCGGTACATCCGAAAATTCGAGCCTATCATAATCGTGATGTTCTCGACCACACCCTATAGGGTGTATCACCATCCAATGTCGAATGTGGTGAACGGTTCACAATGTAACAAGTCAGAGCCACCGCTTCGCCCACCATTCGTTGCCCAATCACGCATAAGATCGCATACTCACGCTTTTTCCCCGAAGTTTGCCTGGGCCTCTCCACCCCATTCGCCGCTGTGTAGACTGACCGCCCGAACTCCTCCCGATCACGAGAACTCCTTGAAAGCACCATCTCAGATACTGCACTGCTATCGATCTCGGCGTCTTCAATTTCTTTCTGTCTGTTCTCAACCATTGTTCTCCACTTCTTGAATGTCTCGAACACCTCATTCTTGTGCTTCGTAAAATAAATCCAAGCATATCTAGAATAATCATCTATAAACGAGACATAATACCGGAACCACCCTTGAAGTTATCCGAGCCGGACCCCAAACATCCGTGTGCACATAATCTAGTATCCCTCTGCTCTTAGACTTGCTGCTCAGAACTTGACCTCGTGTGACTTTCCATACACACAATCCTCGCAAAATCCGTGCTAGGTTCCTTGATTCTTCGCCAGACCCTCTTTACCAAGCGTAACTAGACCCTTCTCGACATATGCCCAAGCCGCCATGCCATAACCGTGTGTGCTCACATGGGTCTCCACCACTTCCTTCAGCTTCCAACCGCTGCATCTCCCCGCCACCGCCGCACTCGAGAGTATATAGATTACCGTGGCGAACACCCTTCATCACTACTAAGGAACCACGAACAACCTTCTTCACTCCGCTCGTCACAACTCGCAACCACCGAGTCCAAAGCACCAACCGAGATAAGATTCTTTCGCAGTCGGGAACATGCCTCACATCCGCCAAGGTTCGAACCACTCCATCATGCATCTTGATTTTGATATTACCTAGCCCCACTGCTTTACAAGCATGGTTATTCCCCATCAATACAGCTTCCCCATCAATGCCTCTCAGTAGTAAACCACTTCCTATTTGGACACATATGGTAAGAGCAACCGTAATCAAGTATCCACTTCCCGGAGATCTCCTCGCCACCCGTGACGACATAGCATTCCTTATCGCCCTTCCTCAAACGTAGCTCGCTTCTTCCTTGCCCTCTCTCCTCTCGGTCTTGTTGTTGTTCTTCTTTCCACCTACTCTCTTATTTGGACGGTCGACTTTGAAATGCCCACTTCACCGCGACTTGAAACATCCTTTTCCGCAAGAGGTCTTGATTTAGATCTAGACTTTCCTCCCTTGCCTTTTCCTCGCTCATTGCTCCTTCCTCTTGCAAACAATCCTCGCTTGTTCCACATTACCGCCGATGGCCATGTCACTAGTTGCGGTCTTAGAAGATCGTCGCTAGAAGTGCCGTTCTAGTCTCATCCATCTTCGATTTTCTCCCACAAGCCTCGGTGTGCACATAATCTAGTATCCCTCTGCTCTTAGACTTGCTGCTCGAACTTGACCTCGTGTGACTTTCCATACACACAATCCTCGCAAAAATCCGTGCTAGGTTCCTTCAGATTCTTCGCCAGACCCTCTTTACCAAGCGTAACTAGACCCTTCTCGACATATGCCCAAGCCGCTTATGCCATAACCGTGTGCTCACATGGGTCTCCACCACTTCCTTCGCTTCCAACCGCTGCATCTCCTGCCACCGCTGCATTCGAGAGATATAGATTACCGTGACGAACACCCTTCATCACTACTAAGGAACCACGAACAACCTTCTTCACTCGTCATTCACAATCCTCGCAACCACCGAGTCCAAAGCACCAACCGAGATAAGATTCTTTCGCAAGTCGGGAACATGCCTCACATCCGCCAAGGTTCGAACCACTCCATCATGCATCTTGATTTTGATATTACCTAGCCCCACTGCTTTACAAGCATGGTTATTCCCCATCAATACAGCCCCATCAATGCCTCTCAGTAGTAAACCACTTCCTATTTGGACACATATGGTAAGAGCAACCGAGAATCAAGTATCCACTTCCGGAGATCTCCTCGCCACCCGTGGCGACATAGCATTCCTTATCGCCCTTCCTCAAACGTAGCTCGCTTCTTCCTTGCCCTCTCTCCTCTCGGTCTTGTTGTTCTTCTTTCCACCTACTCTCTTATTTGACACCGACTTTGAAATGCCCACTTCACCGCGACTTGAAACATCCTTTTCCGCAAGAGGTCTTGATTTAGATCTAGACTTTCCTCCCTTGCCTTTTCCTCGCTCATTGCTCCTTCCTCTTGCAAACAATCCTCGCTTGTTCCTCGTTATCATTGGCCATGTCACTAGTTGCAGCCTTCCAAGATCGTCCGCTAGAAGTGCCGTTCTAGTCTCATCCATCTTCGATTTTCTCCCACAAGCCTCGGTGTTTGCACTGTGTTCTCATATGACTTCTAGAGAGTAGTAGCCTGACTCGCCTCCTACTACTTTAACATCTATGTCTTTCAAATCGATATGATCCTATCAAACTTGTTGATGTGTTCCCTGATTGATGAGCCCTCCTCCATCTTGCAAGTATACAATTTGGATTTTAAGTAGATCCTGTTAGTTAGACTCTTCGCCATGAAGGTACCTCTAACTTCTTCCACACGCCACCGCTTCTCTCCATCTACCAAGAAAGCTACATCCCTCTCAAGGCATAGGATAATCGACGCGCCTGTTTCAGATCCAACTCCTCCCAATCCTCATCGACATATCCTTGTTCTTCTTCTCCTTTCCATCCAAAGTCTTGTGCAATTTTTGTAAATTAGAAAGTTTTTCATCTCGCATCCTCCAATAAGAAAAATCGTTCTTCCCATTGAACTTTTCAATCTCAATTTTCCCACTTTGACCGATTCATCGTTGACGCCATCATCTGCTTGTCTTCGTGAATCCGCTTCTCTCGGAATCACCGAACACCCCTCAAATTAGAAATTACACCACTTCCAATCGAACAATAGCTCGATACCAATTGTTGGTAGCGGACGTGAACCGTCGAGAGAAACCACCACAAACGATAGCAAAACACAATAAAAGAGTAAAGACACGAGATTTACGTGGTTCGGCAAGTTGCCTACGTCCACGGGGTAAGGAGGGGATTTTCACTAATAGAAAGAGAATACAAATTAGGGTTACAAGTTCTCACAAAGAAACCCTAAAACAAACCTCTCTTTCTCTCAAAAGATCTCCTCTCCAAAGATGCACAAAACCCTCAAAAGTCGCCCAAAACGCGTTTGATTACATCCAAATAATCGGGTTTAGGGTTATATATAAACTCTAAACGAACCGGTTTAAAACCAAAACCCGCTGACCGCCAGATTAGTCGACTACTACTTCAGATTAGTCGACTACTCATCGTAGATTAGTCGACTACAACACGATTAGTCGACTACTGCACTCCAACGCTAAACACACCTTTCGTCGCCGCAGATTAGTCGACTACAATACGATTAGTCGACTACTACTTCAGATTAGTCGACTACAACACGATTAGTCGACTACTCATCAGATTAGTCGACTACTCATCAGATTAGTCGACTACAATACGCATTAGTCGACTACTCATCGTAGATTAGTCGACTACTCATCAGATTAGTCGACTACAATACGATTAGTCGACTACTCATCGTAGATTAGTCGACTACTCATCGTAGATTAGTCGACTACTCATCGTAGATTAGTCGACTACTACTTCAGATTAGTCGACTACTCATCGTAGATTAGTCGACTACTACTTCAGATTAGTCGACTACTACTTCAGATTAGTCGACTACTCATCAGATTAGTCGACTACTACTTCAGATTAGTCGACTACTACTTCAGATTAGTCGACTACTCATCAGATTAGTCGACTACTCATCAGATTAGTCGACTACTCATCGTAGATTAGTCGACTACAATACGATTAGTCGACTACTACTTCAGATTAGTCGACTACTCATCAGATTAGTCGACTACAACACGATTAGTCGACTACTCATCAGATTAGTCGACTACAACACGATTAGTCGACTACAACACGATTAGTCGACTACAATACGCATTAGTCGACTACTCATCAGATTAGTCGACTACAACACGATTAGTCGACTACTCATCGTAGATTAGTCGACTACAATACGATTAGTCGACTACTACTTCAGATTAGTCGACTACAATACGCATTAGTCGACTACTCATCAGATTAGTCGACTACAACACGATTAGTCGACTACTACTTCAGATTAGTCGACTACAATACGCATTAGTCGACTACTACTTCAGATTAGTCGACTACAACACGATTAGTCGACTACAACACGATTAGTCGACTACTCATCAGATTAGTCGACTACAATACGCATTAGTCGACTACTCATCAGATTAGTCGACTACTCATCAGATTAGTCGACTACTCATCGTAGATTAGTCGACTACAACACGATTAGTCGACTACAACACGATTAGTCGACTACAACACGATTAGTCGACTACTCATCAGATTAGTCGACTACAATACGATTAGTCGACTACTCGCTCCCGACCAAAACTCGTTTTCGTCATTGCAGATAGTCGACTACAATACCTAGTAGTCGACGAACCTCGAAACCGCTCTGTGATGTTTTGTGCATGTTCTACAATAGTTATATTCATCGTCCATCATCATTCTTCGTGATTATATCCATCGTTCTTGTTCATAGTCGTATTCATCGTTCATCACAATTCTTCATAAATATATTCATTGTCCTCATTCATAGCTATATCTTCATAATTATATTTGTTATCCTTGCTCATAGTTATATCCATCATCCTTCTTCGTAGTTATATATGTTTATCGTCCTTCATAGTAATACTGATCCAAAAAAAACTACACCACATCCCCATTTAATCCAACATTTGATCCAACATTGAGACTTACATAAACCCAAGCTTATAATCTTGTACTTCACAGCACCATAGTACTAGCATTGAAAGAAATACAAACATCTCGTATTAGTTATTATCATACCATTCAATTCATAACATTAGAGGGCACACAGACTCAGTACTTAGAAGTTAAAAATACAACATTACACAAACAACTGAATTAAACAACACACGAGATAACATATGGTACCTATATATATATATATAGAGTTCCCATTATATCATGTTCAGGCCGACACCTCTCTGGTTCTCTCCGTTCTCCTGAAACAAGTGAAAACAAAACACGAAAAAAAACACAACTCTTCTTCAATACAGGAAACATAGAATTAGATTGTCGAATACAAATAATACGAACATTAAGTTGCTTACATTGAGACTTTATATACATAAAACCCGAGACTTTGATGTCTCAGTAGACGCTGCCCTCCATTGGCAAATCCTCAAAGCTCCACAGACCCATCTCATCCTGAGACACTTCATTGTTGAGGAGATTGTCAACTGACTCGTCTGAACTCCCCTCAAGATAAGGAAGCTGCAGGAACTTCATGTATGATTCAAAGGCATTAAGCTCTTCAGAGAGCTCCATTGCAGTAGCATTATTATCCCCAACAGTAACTTCATTAGCTTCAGAAGGCAAAACAACTGGAACCTTCTCTTCGACGAAATCGAAATCTGAGTATAGGTCAAGCTCAGGGGCATTCAGATACCCAAAGTCCATGTTAGGGTTAGGTTTGGGGTCTTCTAAGGATCTCGGTTTGGTGGGTTTCTTTGATGCTTCCTCGGGGAAGTTGACCTTGGCTTTCTTGCCACGGATCCTGCGAGCTTCAGCATCGTAGGCTCTTGCAGCTTCTTCGGCTGTGTTGAATGTCCCAAGCCAGACTCTGACTCCTTTGCGAGGGTCTCTGATCTCGGCTGCCCATTTTCCCCATGGACGCTGGCGAATTCCTCGGTATTGGTTCTTGCGCTTTCTCTTTGAGGAGTGGTTCACTGGTTCATCGAGATTTAAAGATTTCTTAGCAGCTGATCCATCTGCAATATAGAGGGATGTTGGAGTACTAGATTCAGAGTGACAGAGTTAATGTTGAAATTAGATTATAGCTTAATTAAAGAATAAAATTCATACATCAAATAAGAACCAGTTGTGATAATAATTTGACAGGTTCATCAAGCTATATAGGTTTTTTAGCAATGGATGTAAGAAGGAAGGAAGGATGTCCGCCTATTATATTTAGAATTTTTTCAAGGATCTCTATCTCTATATAGGTAATGGTGAAATTAGATTAAAATAGTAATTAAATAACAAAACCTATAAATCAAATGGAAATCAGTTGTGCTAGTAGTTCGAACTTCAAAGGTCTCATTGTCTAGTTCTATAGGTTTCTTCGCAATTGATTCCTCTGCAATAAAAATATATCACTCTTATCATATTCGGAAGTTTCTTATTTAAATGATAAAACCCATAACAATTTGATCTCCAATCACACGAACAAAATTACCTAGTGAAACAAATTCAAGTGTTACTCAGTAACCCACAAGAGAAATATCTCCCATGAATCATTCAACCCTAAACTTTGCGAAGTAAAAACACCCAAATCCATATAAACAAAAGAAAAATAGTTCTTTCTTCATTTTGTCACCTAAAGATCATATAAAAAAAACCGATTTTCTACCTCAAATCACAACTATAATAAAACAGCACAAAGATCAACTATAGAATAACCCAAGAGAACCACTTCCCATGAACCACAGACCCCAATAATTTTGTGAGTCACAAAATAAAAAACCCAAATCAAATAGACACAAAAAATTTAGATCTTATCTCATATTGGCACCTTAAAATCCTATTAAAACTCCAACTTTCAACCTCAAACCACTGCTAACTATAATAAAACAGCATAAAGATCTAGTTTTAAACCAAAATTACAACTGGGTACCACGAGAAGGACAGTTTTGACCCCCAAATTAATTACAAAACCCATGAAACAAATTGGAACCAATTGCAATAATAATTTAATCTCCAAGCTCAAGAACAAAATTTACCTAGTTAAAGGAAATATACTGTTACTAACTCATTGACCAAAAATTTGTCAAAAAATGCAAAATAAAAGAAAAAACTCAAATCAAAATATACACAAAGATTAGACCTTTCCTCATTCTAGCACCTTAAAATCCTACCAGAAACTATATCAAGCATCATAAGCATCAAAATTTAAACTAAACTTTGATCTGGGTACCTCGAGATAAGCGAGATTTAGCCCCAAACTGAAAGGGCTTGGCATCAACCACCTCAGATTGTTCCTCCTCAGACTCCTCATCTTTGAACTCATTGAAGTCAGCTTCAAAATCATCCTCAGTCTCAAATCTGCTGCTCCTTTTCTTGCTCTTCTTAAGATTGGGCCATAAGTAATCAGCAGTCAGCGATCTCGATGGGGGTATGAAATCGGAGATTATTGCTCCTCCGCACATCTTTGATTGAGTTTGCAGCCAAAGATCTCACTTTTTTCTTTTTTTGATTTTTTTTAGCGGAAATGAAGAGAAATTTATGGAAGAAAGTAGAAGGCTTTGGATTCTTCATTGAGAGGAGCGTGTGGGGACTTTATATTGCGAGAGATGGGTAAAGTTGGTAGGGATTATGTGACATTTGCAATAAGGCCTTGAAAATAGAGCATTTGCAAAACGCATTTTTCGTACTGCTCGTATTAGAGAAAATGGGGTTTTATACTAGTCTCTTAAATCTTTCCTTTTTTAAATTAATCCCTCAAATCGTTAAAATTGCTGCGAGGTCGTCCATGATTAAGCAATCTTAACAGACTTAACCATTCAAATTGCTATCGTGAGTTGTTTCAAACTAATTCCTATAATTGCTACTTCTATTCTTGATTGGAATGACAAATTGCAAAATAACTTAATAATTAGGGGCTTAATAATAATTTAAATAGTTTGAGGAGCTAATTTCAAAATATCCAACAGTTTCATCGATTTGAGGGGCTAATTTCAAAATATAAAAGGTTTTAGAGATTAGTATTGAAAAATCCAAGAGAAATAATTACTATGTATTCACTTAGTTATGAATTATCATCAATCTTAAACTCTACCTATGTGATTTCATATTCCCCTCTTTCTAATAAATTAATCATTGGTAGAAAATAGTACATATCATGATTAGAATAGTCAAGCATGAGAGTGTGTTGTTTTGATCGAGTTAGAGGAAAATAGAGACAATATTGGGAATTATCATGTTCTCTTTGGACGAGAACAATCAGATTGCATGTGCACTGTTCGATAGGATAAATATTTGGTCGAACAAAACAAAAAGCGAGAAGAAAACCACAAAGCAATGTTATATATTTCAATTCGAAAATATTTCTCTCCCACTAGATATTGGTAAAATTACAATGACAATGTTATCTGTGTAGTGGTTTAGATTTTTACTTGCAACAATGTAAAATAAATACATCAATGTGTTGGTTCTCACTTCAACGCCACACATCACAATTTCTCACCCAAATATTGTTGATTTATAACATGTAAATTACAAAGAAAAATCTTTCTTCATTTTGTCACCTAAAGATCATATAAAAAAACCGATTTTCTACCTCAAATCACAACTATAATAAAACAGCACAAAGATCAACTATAGAATAACCCAAGAGAACCACTTCCCATGAACCACAGACCCCAATAATTTTGTGAGTCACAAAATAAAAACCAAATCAAATAGACACAAAAATTTAGATCTTATCTCATATTGGCACCTTAAAATCCTATTAAAACTCCAACTTTCAACCTCAAACCACTGCTAACTATAATAAAACAGCACAAAGATCAACTATAGAATAACCCAAGAGAACCACTTCCCATGAACCACAGACCCCAATAATTTTGTGAGTCACAAAATAAAAACCAAATCAAATAGACACAAAAATTTAGATCTTATCTCATATTGGCACCTTAAAATCCTACCAGAAACTATATCAAGCATCATAAGCATCAAAATTTAAACTAAACTTTGATCTGGGTACCTCGAGATAAGCGAGATTTAGCCCCAAACTGAAAGGGCTTGGCATCAACCACCTCAGATTGTTCCTCCTCAGACTCCTCATCTTTGAACTCATTGAAGTCAGCTTCAAAATCATCCTCAGTCTCAAATCTGCTGCTCCTTTTCTTGCTCTTCTTAAGATTGGGCCATAAGTAATCAGCAGTCAGCGATCTCGATGGGGGTATGAAATCGGAGATTATTGCTCCTCCGCACATCTTTGATTGAGTTTGCAGCCAAAGATCTCACTTTTTTTCTTTTTTTTTTGATTTTTTTTTTTAGCGGAAATGAAGAGAAATTTATGGAAGAAAGTAGAAGGCTTTGGATTCTTCATTGAGAGAGGAGCGTGTGGGGACTTTATATTGCGAGAGATGGGTAAAGTTGGTAGGGATTATGTGACATTTGCAATAAGGCCTTGAAAATAGAGCATTTGCAAAACGCATTTTTTCGTACTGCTCGTATTAGAGAAAATGGGGTTTTTTTTTATACTAGTCTCTTAAATCTTTCCTTTTTTTTAAATTAATCCCTCAAATCGTTAAAATTGCTGCGAGGTCGTCCATGATTAAGCAATCTTAACAGACTTAACCATTCAAATTGCTATCGTGAGTTGTTTCAAACTAATTCCTATAATTGCTACTTCTATTCTTGATTGGAATGACAAATTGCAAAATAACTTAATAATTAGGGGCTTAATAATAATTTAAATAGTTTGAGGAGCTAATTTCAAAATATCCAACAGTTTCATCGATTTGAGGGGCTAATTTCAAAATATAAAAGGTTTTAGAGATTAGTATTGAAAAATCCAAGAGAAATAATTACTATGTATTCACTTAGTTATGAATTATCATCAATCTTAAACTCTACCTATGTGATTTCATATTCCCCTCTTTCTAATAAATTAATCATTGGTAGAAAATAGTACATATCATGATTAGAATAGTCAAGCATGAGAGTGTGTTGTTTTGATCGAGTTAGAGGAAAATAGAGACAATATTGGGAATTATCATGTTCTCTTTGGACGAGAACAATCAGATTGCATGTGCACTGTTCTGATAGGATAAATATTTGGTCGAACAAAAACAAAAAACGAGAAGAAAAACCACAAAGCAATGTTATATATTTCAATTCGAAAATATTTCTCTCCCACTAGATATTGGTAAAATTACAATGACAATGTTATCTGTGTAGTGGTTTAGATTTTTACTTGCAACAATGTAAAAATAAATACATCAATGTGTTGGTTCTCACTTCAACGCCACACATCACAATTTCTCACCCAAATATTGTTGATTTATAACATGTAAATTACAAAGAAAAATCTTCAATTATTCTAATTTTTCTCAATATCTGAAGTCTTCTCCGCCAAAATATTTAGGGAAAATTGTGTCAAGGCCCCAAAAAAAAAGATGAGATGTGCCCAAGCCCCCAATTATTTTCCTTCTTTATTCACCCAAAATCCCCATCAATGTATTTTAATGTGTTTGACCCTTTTCACACTTTACCATAAAATAACCCCACAAACTTAGAAAATACCCATTGCCTTCTTCTTCCTCTCCTCCTCCTCTGTCTCTTTCTCCTCTTCCTCTCCTCCTCCTCTGTCTCTTTCTCCTCTTCCTCTCCTCCTCCTCTGTCTCTTTCTCCTCTTCCTCTCCTCCTCCTCTGTCTCTTTCTCCTCTTCCTCTCCTCCTCCTCTGTCTCTTTCTCCTCTTCCTCTCCTCCTCCTCTGTCTCTTTCTCCTCTTCCTCTCCTCCTCCTCTGTCTCTTTCTCCTCTTCCTCTCCTCCTCCTCTGTCTCTTTCTCCTCTTCCTCTCCTCCTCCTCTGTCTCTTTCTCCTCTTCCTCTCCTCCTCCTCTGTCTCTTTCTCCTCTTCCTCTCCTCCTCCTCTGTCTCTTTCTCCTCTTCCTCTCCTCCTCCTCTGTCTCTTTCTCCTCTTCCTCTCCTCCTCCTCTCCTTCCTCTCCTTCACAGCCTCCTTAGCCGATCAAGTCTCCAATCCCTCACCGACGTCGGCACGATGACCCGCCTCCTTCACGAATGTATCGCCCACCATCGCTTTCTCGATTGTAAAACTTATATGCATGTTTATATTGTGTTATTGATTTTAGTTGTATTAATAATAGGCGTGGATGATGAACTATACTTAACATGAAAGTTAACATGTTCAATGAAAAGTTAATAGGAAATACTAAAAGTTAACACGTTCGGATGAAAGTTAACAACAAGCGTTAAAAGTTAACATGTTCAATGAAAAGTTAACAAGAAAGGCCAAAAGTTAACACGTTCGGATGAAAGTTAACAACAAGCGTTAAAAGTTAACATGTTCAACGAAAGTTAACGAGTAACATCAAAAGTTGACATGTTCAATGAAAGTTGGCGTCTAATAAAAAGCGAGGGCGGAAGAATCAAGTAGAGTCACTAGAAGTTAAAAGCAGGACTTAAATAGTTAACAATAAACATGAATAGCTCGATTTCATCTCAATGATGGGAGTGTTGTTGAGAATGTCATCTAATCTCATTACACTCTCACTAGACGGGCAATCATTTGGGATCCTCTCTAAAGTAAAAGTATTTCCTAAAGGCGTATGACTAATATCACTACTGCGCAAATTAATAAACCAGTCAGATTTTAAAGTCAACTATAATATTATCTTCTGATATTTTATATTAACAACTTCATGTATAAGTTAACGTGTTCACTTAAAAGTTAACATAAAACTCTAAAAGTTAGCATAAAACCCTAAAAGTTAACATAAAATCCTAAAAGTTAACATGAAACCCTAAAAGTTAGCATAAAACCTTAAAAGTTAATATGAAACCCTAAAAGTTAACATGAAACCCTAAAAGTTTGCATAAAGGTGTGATATTTAACATAAAACTATGATATCACGACTTTATGCTAACTTTTAGGGTTTTATGTTAACTTTTAGATTTTAATGTTAACTTTTAGATTTTCATGTTAACTTTTAGATTTTCATGTTAACTTTAGGATTTTATGCTAACTTTTAGGGTTTTATGTTGGATCCCTTCATTACTAAACCCACCCTTCTTCTAATCAAACCAAAAAGTTAGCATAAAACCCTAAAAGTTAGCATAAAACCCTAAAAGTTAGTATAAACCCTAAACGTAGATAACAAAACTTTCTTTCATTCTTACAAGCGATATTCCTTACATGTTTATCGTTATATTGGCTATTCATTTTCATGTTAACTATCTCCGTTTATTATTAACTTTCACCTAAAAATGTTAACTTTTAGATTTTCATGTTAACTTTTAGATTTTCATGTTAACTTTTAGATTTTCATGTTAACTTTTAGATTTTAATGTTAACTTTCACTAAAAGTTAATATGTTAGGATGAAAGTTAACAATGTTAACAATGTTAACTTTTAGATTTTAATGTTAACTTTTACTAGAATATGTTAACTTTCACTAAAAGTTAATATGTTAGGATGAAAGTTAACCTATAGGAATGAAAGTTAACATGTTTGGATGAAAGTTAACCTATAGGAATGAAAGTTAACATGTTACGTTGAATGTTAACATGTTAAGATGAAAGTTAACATGTTAAGATATAAGTTAACAATGTTAACAATGTTAACTTTTATAGTTCTTATTACATTCATTGTATTTTTACATCATATATTCCATAAATTTTCCTCTACAACATATATTTATCAGTTAAATTTGAAATCTTATATGATTATTTGAAAGATAACATGAAAACCCATTAGTCAATACTTTCATCCGAAAGTTAATATGTTAATTTGAAAGTTAACCTATAGGAATGAAAGTTAACATGTTTGGATGAAAGTTAACCTATAGGAATGAAAGTTAACATGATGGTGAAAGTTAACATGTTACGTTGAATGTTAACATGTTAAGATGAAAGTTAACAATGTTAACTTTTATAGTTCTTATTGCATTCCTTATATTTTTTCGTCATATATTCCATAATGTTTTCTTACAACATATATTTACCGGTTTCACCTTAATTCTTACATGATTATTTGAAAGATAACATGAAAACCCATTAGTCAATACTTTCATCCGAAAGTTAATATGTTAGGATGAAAGTTAACATGTTAGGTGAAAGTTAACTTTCACAACTCGTGGCACTTCCCATACAAATCACAATCAATTTAATCGTAAATATCAACTTTAATGGTTACATGTTAACTCTTCATGTCTGTGTTAAGTATCACGACTATATGCTAACTTTGAGGATTTTATGTTAGCGTTTAGGGTTTTATGTTAACTTTTAAGTGAGCGTGTTAACTTTCCTTCTAGTATGTTAACTTTTCTTATTGAATGTTAACTTTCCTTTGCTTTAGGTTAATTTTCATCCAAACATGCATACAAGTTTTACAATCAACCAATTAGCTCCTGCACCACTACATTAAAACTCCCAGTACTTAATCTCTTCACAGTCTTTGAACCAAATTCAGGATCAACGAACCCCAATCCCTTGATCTTCGACATCATGAACTCGGTACAATCCTCCCCATATGCGTTGATAGAGTCATAGTCTTGACGCCGAGCCATCGCCGAAAGGTGGTCGAGGGGTCAACAAAGGAAGTGTGGTGTCGATGCGAGAGGTCGAGATGCACTCGAGATTGGGTGAGGTCGAAATGGGCGACGGAGACTTGATCGGTGAGGGAGGGGTGGAGGAGAGGAAGGAGAGGAGGAGGAGGAGGAGGAGGAGGAGGAGGAGGAGGAGGAGGAGGAGGAGGAGGAGGAGGAGGAGGAGGAGGAGGAGGAGGAGGAGGAGGAGGAGGAGGAGGAGGAGGAGGAGGAGGAGGAGGAGGAGGAGGAGGAGGAGGAGGAGGAGGAGGAGGAGGAGGAGGAGGAGGAGGAGGAGGAGGAGGAGGAGGAGGAGGAGGAGGAGGAGGAGGAGGAGGAGGAGGAGGAGGAGGAGGAGGAGGAGGAGGAGGAGGAGGAGGAGGAGGAGGAGGAGGAGGAGGAGGAGGAGGAGGAGGAGGAGGAGGAGGAGGAGGAGGAGGAGGAGGAGGAGGAGGAGGAGGAGGAGGAGGAGGAGGAGGAGGAGGAGGAGGAGGAGGAGGAGGAGGAGGAGGAGGAGGAGGAGGAGGAGGAGGAGGAGGAGGAGGAGGAGGAGGAGGAGGAGGAGGAGGAGGAGGAGGAGGAGGAGGAGGAGGAGGAGGAGGAGGAGGAGGAGGAGGAGGAGGAGGAGGAGGAGGAGGAGGAGGAGGAGGAGGAGGAGGAGGAGGAGGAGGAGGAGGAGGAGGAGGAGGAGGAGGAGGAGGAGGAGGAGGAGGAGGAGGAGGAGGAGGAGGAGGAGGAGGAGGAGGAGGAGGAGGAGGAGGAGGAGGAGGAGGAGGAGGAGGAGGAGGAGGAGGAGGAGGAGGAGGAGGAGGAGGAGGAGGAGGAGGAGGAGGAGGAGGAGGAGGAGGAGGAGGAGGAGGAGGAGGAGGAGGAGGAGGAGGAGGAGGAGGAGGAGGAGGAGGAGGAGGAGGAGGAGGAGGAGGAGGAGGAGGAGGAGGAGGAGGAGGAGGAGGAGGAGGAGGAGGAGGAGGAGGAGGAGGAGGAGGAGGAGGAGGAGGAGGAGGAGGAGGAGGAGGAGGAGGAGGAGGAGGAGGAGGAGGAGGAGGAGGAGGAGGAGGAGGAGGAGGAGGAGGAGGAGGAGGAGGAGGAGGAGGAGGAGGAGGAGGAGGAGGAGGAGGAGGAGGAGGAGGAGGAGGAGGAGGAGGAGGAGGAGGAGGAGGAGGAGGAGGAGGAGGAGGAGGAGGAGGAGGAGGAGGAGGAGGAGGAGGAGGAGGAGGAGGAGGAGGAGGAGGAGGAGGAGGAGGAGGAGGAGGAGGAGGAGGAGGAGGAGGAGGAGGAGGAGGAGGAGGAGGAGGAGGAGGAGGAGGAGGAGGAGGAGGAGGAGGAGGAGGAGGAGGAGGAGGAGGAGGAGGAGGAGGAGGAGGAGGAGGAGGAGGAGGAGGAGGAGGAGGAGGAGGAGGAGGAGGAGGAGGAGGAGGAGGAGGAGGAGGAGGAGGAGGAGGAGGAGGAGGAGGAGGAGGAGGAGGAGGAGGAGGAGGAGGAGGAGGAGGAGGAGGAGGAGGAGGAGGAGGAGGAGGAGGAGGAGGAGGAGGAGGAGGAGGAGGAGGAGGAGGAGGAGGAGGAGGAGGAGGAGGAGGAGGAGGAGGAGGAGGAGGAGGAGGAGGAGGAGGAGGAGGAGGAGGAGGAGGAGGAGGAGGAGGAGGAGGAGGAGGAGGAGGAGGAGGAGGAGGAGGAGGAGGAGGAGGAGGAGGAGGAGGAGGAGGAGGAGGAGGAGGAGGAGGAGGAGGAGGAGGAGGAGGAGGAGGAGGAGGAGGAGGAGGAGGAGGAGGAGGAGGAGGAGGAGGAGGAGGAGGAGGAGGAGGAGGAGGAGGAGGAGGAGGAGGAGGAGGAGGAGGAGGAGGAGGAGGAGGAGGAGGAGGAGGAGGAGGAGGAGGAGGAGGAGGAGGAGGAGGTTGCCAATAAAAGCATAATTACATGGATGCCTCTTTGTGCAAAATATACCAAATGTAGTGGACAACAAATCAAATTTTGGTTTGAGTTTACTTGGAAGTTTATGGATTAAACCTGTTCTACATCTATATTTACAAATCTTTCCTAAAGATTAAGAATTAAACAACTATTCTTTTCCTTATATTAATTAAAGGATAATTTGTACCTTTCCACGTGATAAGGACAGCCTTTAAACCTAGGACTATTAATAAACAGATCATCAATAATATATTGCGTCACGAGTTTGTGTTATATAATGGGTTAATTTCAGAAAACCCCCCTCAACTATGGAGCTTGTCTCAAAAAACCCCCCTCAGCTATTTTATCTTTAGAAAATCCCCCTCAAATTTGAGAGTGTTGTAGATAAACCTCCTCAATTTTTAAAATATGACTAAACCCCCTTAACTATGGGGTGTCTCACAAAACCCCTTTATCTTTCTACTTTTTTCAAATAACCCTCCTAATGTTATTAATTTGAATTATGCAAGGACTAAAACACTATTGTTTGAAAAAAATTTATGCGAGTTTTAAAATCCAACCCAATCAAAATATTAGACTTCGGTTCGATGAGTTTTGATGAGGAAACTAATCTTCAAAAAAAATTTAAAAGTTTCAATTGTTTCAGACATTACGAGTATGGATAAGCGAGAAAATATAAAAAGTTTAGTGTTTCAAAAAGAAAGAAAAATTAGATTTGCAATTTTGCACGTGAATCTTGCAATGAATATTGAGGAATAAGAAGAGGGGGGAAATAAAATGAGAATTATTTTTAACCAAAAAAGTTAAAAAGTAACACTATGATAAGAATTTAATGTCTTAGGGATAGTATGGTCATTTTAAATCATTTAATCCTTTAGATTTTAATTATATTAGTTTAGGGGGTTAAGTGAGAAAAGTTGAGGGGGATAAATCATATTTTGAAAGTTGAAGGCGTTATCTACGAGGACTACATAATTGAGGGGGGTTTTCTAGATTTAAAATAGTTGAAGGGGGTTTTCTGAGACGACCCTCATAGTTGAGGGGGGTTTTGTAAAATTAACCCTTATATAATCACTCTTATGATGGATGTTTTAGCGTAATCACTTGTATTATGTTTTATTGCTACATGATCTCTAGAACTTTAGACCATACTGTATTATTGCATGTGTCATCATTGTCAACATCAAAACAGAATAGTTACTCGTTTTGTGGGTGTCAACCTAATTTTAAGTCTAGAAAAAGTTGTTGATCATTAGGAATTGAATTTGAAGAAAGTTTGAATTTATTCATCTCAAAGTAGCATAGTTGAACAAGGTTTGAAATTTGTTCTTCTAAAAAATTAAGCATGTGCTGAACCCCAAAAGTAAAAGCTTGGTTAAAATTACCCAAACAACAAAATTTTTGGCTCTAAATTTTCTTACACGAGTTTTAAAAGCTCTCCTTCATTTATGTTAAAGTACAAATTATAATCTTCACATCCAATATAACTTCAGAGTTTAGCATAGTGGAAGATAGTCAACTTAACATGGTATCTAAGCAATCTCATCGGTATTGCATTCAAAACCAAAATTTTAAAAAGAACAGAAGCATGTTAGAATATAAAATTAGAACTCTAAACTGTTTTCACAACTTTAGAGTTTCAATGTATTTTTAGTTTTGAAAAGTAGTTTCAGGGCTACAGATGGTTATTATAGATACGAAGTAAATATATGATTTAAGCAACTGAGACTTGTGCATCTTTACGCGCTCAACTTCTAAACTTTCCTATTTGAAAGAAGCTACGGTCCGTAACAAAATCCAAATTTGGATTTGAAATGCAAAGCTTAATGCGGTTTGTCATTAGCCACAGTTCAAATAGTTGATAGTGATATAATTTGTAAGCTTCTTTAATCACTTCTTATTTATAATGAGGTCTAAATGAGGGTGCGATTCTTTTCTTTTTTAATCTTTTTTTTATTGAAAGCTGTTATGGTGCAAAAGACACAAAGTTGGTGGTTGATATTGCAACTTCTGCAATGTGGTCTGATTTTAGATACGAATAAGACTAACGTGACAGCCTGCTTGGCACAACAAGTG
Organism: Asparagus setaceus; assembly: GCA_012295165.1. Taxonomy (NCBI): domain Eukaryota; kingdom Viridiplantae; phylum Streptophyta; class Magnoliopsida; order Asparagales; family Asparagaceae; genus Asparagus; species Asparagus setaceus. The sequence continues at coordinate 1,384,603 of CM022709.1, read as the reverse complement.
CTCAAATGTGAGATCTCTAAAGAGAATGGTACCTCACAAGTTGCATTATGCTATATATAAATATTTATTAATGATCCTACCAAATAATATAGAAAGTGATTGATGCATGAATGAGAGATTCTCCAATTAGAAAGAGCTCCCAAATGAGAAAATATTTTTGTTTTTAGATAAAGTATATATATATATATAGAGCAAGGCTCCTATGAACTTAAGTTTATAATGAATAGTGGTGCACCAACTTTTTTATCCACTCATCTTGCCTTGAGATTTGTGATGCACAAATCTCAAAGTGGTCTTTATATCTTTCACGGATCTCAAAGCAAGATGAGTGGTTAGAAAAGTTGGTGCACCACTATTCATTATGAACTTAAGTTCATAAGCCTCTCTCTCTCTCTCTCTCTATATATATATATATATATATATATATATATATATATATATATATATATATATATATATATATATATATATATATATATATATATATATAGAGCAAGGCTCTATGAACTTAAGTTCATAATGAATAGTGGTGCACCAACTTTTTATCCACTCATCTTGCCTTGAGATTTGTGATGCACAAATCTCAAAGTGGTCTTTATATCTTTCACGGATCTCAAAGCAAGATGAGTGGTTAGAAAAGTTGGTTTTCTATGAAATAAGTTAATAAACACTATATATATATATATATATATATATATATATATATATAGATCTTCAGCTCTATTACCTTTGAATTATAAAATATTGATTCTACCTTTCATATTTATATCTTGAAAGACGCGTGAGGATTAAAACTTAGGAATAACACAATGTAGCAATAGCAAAGAGAATAATACAAGGTAGCAATAGCAAAGAGAGAGGTAAGAAAGAGGAATGTTAATAACGAAGAACAATACTTTATTTACCCATCTGAAATAGAAAAGTGAATATAACTTTGCGGATTTCATGTAAATTTGATGCTAGCTGTTGGTCATACTAATATTAGTTTATAAATGATAATCACCAGTTCAAATTTAAGCTCAAAATCTTAAGAAAATATGGAGATTAAACATATCTAGTGGCATTTTTGTTATACTTGTCAATATGGAGGCTAATGTATTAGGAAAATCTGAGGAGGTTACCAGGTAAAAGCACGTGCAGTGTTAAAAAGGCAGGTTCATGCACCGAATCTGATGACGCAATGACTAGTTAAATTTAGAAAATAATTAAAAAGTTGCATTAAATTGCAAAAGATCAGTGGGCCCTACAAATTAGATGAGTTTGTTTGGGTGCCCCTAAAAACTGCAACTTTTGCAGGAAAGCCCCATCAGTTTGTGTTTGTACGACATCACCTTTTGTCGTTTTTCAAAGATGAAGTGGTGCCCACATTTCCAATAGGATTTTTTCAGCTGATATATATAACACCTAAGTTTATAGCCATTTTGGCTTTAGCTTTAAAATTTTGTAATAACTTATTTGTTTTCGCTTTATTTATTTTCTCAATTTTTATTCGAAACTAAATGATGCTTAACAATTTAATTGTTAATATATAAAAAATCGAGCATTTCTATTTTAATATAAAAATCAGAGGGAAAAGGAGAGAGAGGATAACTGTTTTGGAAGGTGATCGACATGGATTCAAAATGTCGGAGGGATCACTTTTTAAGTTAATGAAGATTTTTGAAATATTTTAATAATTTAAAAAATAATTAAATCAATCGTAAACGAGTTAATCAATCTAGCTTGTCAGATAGTTAAATTGGAGGGTAAATTCAAGGAAGAAAATAAATTAAGGGTGTTGATGTATATAATCACAGCCACTAACCTCGGATGAGTTTAGCTTTAAAATTTTGTAATAACTTATTTGTTTTCGCTTTATTTATTTTCTCAATTTTTATTCGAAACTAAATGATGCTTAACAATTTAATTGTTAATATATAAAAATCGAGCATTTCTATTTTAATATAAAAATCAGAGGGAAAAGGAGAGGATAACTGTTTTGGAAGGTGATCGACATGGATTCAAAATGTCGGAGGGATCACTTTTAAGTTAATGAAGATTTTGAAATATTTTAATAATTTAAAAATAATTAAATCAATCGTAAACGAGTTAATCAATCTAGCTTGTCAGATAGTTAAATTGGAGGGTAAATTCAAGGAAGAAAATAAATTAAGGGTGTTGATGTATATAATCACGGTCACTAACCTCCGGATGAGTTTAGCTTTAAAATTTTGTAATAACTTATTTGTTTTCGCTTTATTTATTTTCTCAATTTTTATTCGAAACTAAATGATGCTTAACAATTTAATTGTTAATATATAAAAATCGAGCATTTCTATTTTAATATAAAAATCAGAGGGAAAAGGAGAGGATAACTGTTTTGGAAGGTGATCGACATGGATTCAAAATGTCGGAGGGATCACTTTTAAGTTAATGAAGATTTTGAAATATTTTAATAATTTAAAAATAATTAAATCAATCGTAAACGAGTTAATCAATCTAGCTTGTCAGATAGTTAAATTGGAGGGTAAATTCAAGGAAGAAAATAAATTAAGGGTGTTGATGTATATAATCACGATCCCTAACTCGGATGAGTTTAGCTTTAAAATTTTGTAATAACTTATTTGTTTTCGCTTTATTTATTTTCTCAATTTTTATTCGAAACTAAATGATGCTTAACAATTTAATTGTTAATATATAAAAATCGAGCATTTCTATTTTAATATAAAAATCAGAGGGAAAAGGAGAGGATAACTGTTTTGGAAGGTGATCGACATGGATTCAAAATGTCGGAGGGATCACTTTTAAGTTAATGAAGATTTTGAAATATTTTAATAATTTAAAAATAATTAAATCAATCGTAAACGAGTTAATCAATCTAGCTTGTCAGATAGTTAAATTGGAGGGTAAATTCAAGGAAGAAAATAAATTAAGGGTGTTGATGTATATAATCACGGTCATTAACCGGATGAGTTTAGCTTTAAAATTTTGTAATAACTTATTTGTTTTCGCTTTATTTATTTTCTCAATTTTTATTCGAAACTAAATGATGCTTAACAATTTAATTGTTAATATATAAAAATCGAGCATTTCTATTTTAATATAAAAATCAGAGGGAAAAGGAGAGGATAACTGTTTTGGAAGGTGATCGACATGGATTCAAAATGTCGGAGGGATCACTTTTAAGTTAATGAAGATTTTGAAATATTGCTTACCTTGTTAGGCATTCACGTTTCTCTTTATAGGTAGGGTTAAGGGGTATTTCCGTCTTTCCATTAGTTTGGGAACCAGGTGAGTCGACCCTCCCCTCCACGTGTGGTAGAGGATTGGTGAACATTCCTCACTTTGCTAGAGTGGTGGCCTTCACAGTGTCAAATTGGAAATGTCGAGGGTTGGTGTGGTCTATTAGCTATTAATGGGATGGGATTACGGCCAGATGCAGGTCCAGGTGCCTTAAATCTTGTGAGAGATGGGGAATTAAGCATCAATGCATTTAATCACGATGTTGATGGGCTCGAGTCTTGTGTGGCCGTCGTTTGAGTGGAGAGAATCACCAGGTGAGAGGGGAGCCGTGGCGGATGGCCGACTCATCTGACCTCTTAGGCGTCCCTTGGGATGATTCTTAGGGGCGATTGGGGCGCCTTATCGTCGCCCTAGAGGCGAGTGGCCGAAAGGGTAGGCTGGATTCGTTCCACATTGTTTGGAGAGGTCGGCAACTTGTAGGAAGGGATCGTGAACGGCGGGCGGTCTGGAGGACGACCGACACCGCCCGCCGTCCGAGAGAATCTGATGGGTCGACTCCGCACCGCCGCGGGCTTGGCCATGGCGATGGTCGTCGATGGGCCGGGGCTGGTCGGTACATGCGGGCGGTCGGTGGGTTGAGTGTGGAGGTTCTTGTCGGTCCTTATTGGTAAACAAGCGTTCGTTCGGTCGGTAGCGGCTTTTCTCTTTAATCAGCGATTAGTGGTTATGACCATATGATTGGCCCCTTCGCTTGGAGTCGGTTGGAAGCGAGTCCAAGTGAAATGAGTAGCGCTGCCCGGCCTGAGGGGTTCGAGGGGGTTCGAACGCTACATCGATGGGACGCGGCCGACGCCGAAAGCGCCGCTATGGGCGTCACCGGGCGAGGCTGGGATCGGGTGCCTCCGCTGCGGCTCTCGAGGGTTTTAATCCTCCGCTGATCGCGAAAGGGGCTGTCGATGGGTCCCACCGTATAAATAGAGAGGTGGCGGAGGAAGGCATTCGCTTCTCTTCCCTCGTTCTGAACTTAAGCGATTTTAGGTTCAAGGATGGTTGTTCATTCGATTCATTCATTTCTCCTTTTTTTTGTTGTCGAAAACGAGTCGGCCCTTGTGAGGCTTATAATAAACATGATAAGTAGATCGAAGGCAATTCGGCCTCGTGGGGCTTACAATAAACACAAGTAGACCGAACGGTCGCCCCTGGGCTTACAATAAACACAAGTAGACCGAACGGTCACCGTGGGGCTTACAATAAACACAAGTAGACCGAACGGTCACTCTTGTGGGGCTTACAATAAACACAAGTAGACCGAACGGTCGCCCCCGTGGGGCTTACAATAAACACAAGTAGACCGAACGGTCGCCCCCGTGGGGCTTACTTCTGAATTGGCCCAATCGCGCGTTGTGGTCGTTCGGACCGCCATCGACTTCGCTAGTTGGGTGTATAAGGCACATCTTCATCTGCGGTTCCTTTGTCAAGCTTCGGTTTGGTCGAGCGGCGCTAGCCGGTGCGGCTCTTACGATGGCGGGAGCTCCGAGGACGGCCGCGTGGGTCGGTGCCTAGGACTTACGTGGCGCCTAGGTCTTATTCGGCGAGCCGATCTCTATTTTGAGGCAAAGAGCAAGCTGAGCGGCTCCGCGTGGGAGCGGCGACTCCGTATTGACGGCCGCGTAGGTCGGTGCCTAGGACTTACGTGGCGCTAGGTCTTATTCGGCGAGCCGATCTCTATTTTGAGGCAAAGAGCAAGCTGAGCGGCTCACGTGGGAAGCGGCGACTCCGTATTGGACGGCCGCGTAGGTCGGTGCCTAGGACTTACGTGGCCTAGGTCTTATTCGGCGAGCCGATCTCTATTTTGAGGCAAAGAGCAAGCTGAGCGGCTCACGTGGGAAGCGGCGACTCCGTATTGGACGGCAGCGTAGGTCGGTGCCTAGGACTTACGTGGCGCCTAGGTCTTATTCGGCGAGCCGATCTGTTTTGAGGCAAAGAGCAAGCTGGCCGGCTCCGCGTGGGAGCGGCGACTCCGTATTGGACGGCCAGCGTAGGTGGTGCCTAGGACTTACGTGGCGCCTAGGTCTTATTCGGCGAGCCGATCTGTTTTGAGGCAAAGAGCAAGCTGAGCGGCTCCGCGTGGGAGCGGCGACTCCGTATTGGACGGCCGCGTAGGTCGGTGCCTAGGACTTACGTGGCCTAGGTCTTATTCGGCGAGCCGATCTCTATTTTGAGGCAAAGAGCAAGCTGAGCGGCTCACGTGGGAAGCGGCGACTCCGTATTGGACGGCCAGCGTAGGTGGTGCCTAGGACTTACGTGGCGCCTAGGTCTTATTCGGCGAGCCGATCTCTATTTTGAGGCAAAGAGCAAGCTGAGCGGCTCCGCGTGGGAGCGGCGACTCCGTATTGGACGGCCAGCGTAGGTGGTGCCTAGGACTACGTGGCGCCTAGGTCTTATTCGGCGAGCCGATCTACATTTTGAGGCAAAGAGCAAGCTGAGCGGCTCACGTGGGAAGCGGCGACTCCGTATTGGACGGCCAGCGTAGGTGGTGCCTAGGACTTACGTGGCGCTAGGTCTTATTCGGCGAGCCGATCTGTTTTGAGGCAAAGAGCAAGCTGAGCGGCTCACGTGGGGCGGCGACTCCGTATTGGACGGCCGCGTAGGTCGGTGCCTAGGACTTACGTGGCGCCTAGGTCTTATTCGGCGAGCCGATCTCTATTTTGAGGCAAAGAGCAAGCTGAGCGGCTCACGTGGGAAGCGGCGACTCCGTATTGGACGGCAGCGTAGGTGGTGCCTAGGACTTACGTGGCCTAGGTCTTATTCGGCGAGCCGATCTCTATTTTGAGGCAAAGAGCAAGCTGGCCGGCTCCGCGTGGGAGCGGCGACTCCGTATTGGACGGCCAGCGTAGGTGGTGCCTAGGACTTACGTGGCGCTAGGTCTTATTCGGCGAGCCGATCTGTTGGATTCGCTCACGGGCTCCGGCTTGGCGGTTGGGCAATTCGTCTTGACTTCGGCAAGTAGGGTGCGTCACTTAATCGGCGAGTTGGATCACCGCGACTAGGAGAAAGGGTTCCTTGACTCGCTCTAGCGAGAGGAATACCATAACTTCGACTTGGTGAGGGTAGGTTAGCTTGGCTGGGTAAGTTGGGTCGCTGTCTCAACTAGGCGAGAAGGGTTCCTTGACTCGTCGTGGCGAGAAGGGTTCCTTGACTTCGACCTAGTAGGAAGGGTCGCTGAACTACTCGGCAAGGAAGTTACCTCGGCTCGGGCTAAGAGAGTGGGATTTCCGGCTCGCGTTGGCGAAGGGCGTACCTCAACTCATCCCGATGGGAAGGGTCCCCAAACTTCGGCTCCAACGGCGGTCATCCCGACTTGGCGGATGAAATTGGATTTTCATGATTCACTTTGTGAGAAGGCGGTTTGATCTGCTGCGGCAATGATTATTCAAGACGCTCCTTGTACCATTTAAGACAAAGGATAATTGTCGAGCAAAATTCTATTTATATTGGCGGCTTTTGAACAAGGTTTACAATGCAAATTCATTGAAAAACTTCACGAGGTGTTCTATGTTCGGGGATGTTGTAGGACTCTCCCATCGAACTTCGGCGATATGTTCGGCGTGGTTCTTGAGGGCGGTGTAGGGCCCTTCCCAATTGGGCGCCAACTTGCGTCACGGTGTCTTTATCGAAGGCCGCTTTCCTCAGCACTAGGTCGCCGACTTGGAATCTCCTTGGTCGGACCTTGCTGTTGTAATGTCGGGCGATCCGCTGTTGATTGACGACTTGCCTGTGTAGAGCGGTTGCCCGGATCTCCTCCATCAAGTCCAGCTGTCCTCGAAGTCCCTCGGAATTTGCTTCTTCGTCGAAGTGTTGGAGTCGGATGGTGGGCATGCCGACCTCCACTGGGGTTACCGCTTCTGCTCCATAAGTTAGCATGAATGGGGTTTCCCCAGTTGAACTCTTGTGGGTCGTCCTGTACGACCATAAGATGCTTGGCAGTTCTTCGACCCAATTGCCGACCGCTTGGTCGACCCTCTTCTTCAGAGCTTGGAGGATGCATTTATTGGCAGCTTCCGCCAGCCCGTTGCACTTGGGGTGGGCTACGAAGCGAACTTGAGCTTGATCCCCATTCTTCACAAAATCTTGGAATCCCCGGCTGGCAGGCGGGTGCGTTGTCGGTGATGAATGGCGAGGGCCGACGGCATCGACCGACTTCAAGCAAAGGCGGTGATGTTGGTCTCCCGATCTTCGCCAAAGGCTCGGCCTCGATCCATTTGGTGAAGTAGTCGATGGCGACTATCAAGAATTTACGCTGCCCCGAGGCAATGGGAAGCGGCCCCAGTATATCCAGTCCCCATTGGGCGAAAGGAAGTGGGCTGAAGATAGAAGTGAGCTCTGTGGCGGCGGCTCTAGGGATCTCTGCGAAGAATTGACACTTTTTGCATTTGGATACGAGCCGCTGGGAGTCGGCCACAATGGTCGACCGATAATATCCTTGGTGTATAATCTTAAGGCGAGTTCTTGCCCACAGGTGGTTTCCGAGGTGCCTTGTGGATTTCCCTTAGGACATAATCGGCCGGTGGTCGGAGGCAGGAGATAGGGCCCCACCCGCTGCCTAGGTAGGGCGACCGATAGAGTGGCCGTCGATCATGAGGTAGCGGCCTCCTCGCAGCTTTTCGGTCCGGGCCGCGTAAGGAGCCAGTCAAGAATTGATGAAAGGGTCCACCGGCAAGATTCCCAGAAGGTCGATGCATGACATCGATGGGCCTCCGCAATCTTTGGAATGTGGGGCGTGTCGGCGAAGATGGGTCGGAGCTACTCAAGGAACTAGTTGATGCTAGCTTTGGCGAGGCGTCGCTCGGCGTTGCGAACACGAGGACTTGGATGATCTTGAAGTTGGTGAAGTAGGGGCGAGGTCCTTGGCGATCTTGGTATTGAGCCATCCTCTTATCTTTGGCGGCGTATTTGCCGTTGACGATGAGCGACCAGCGAGAATCGGCCCGGCCTAATTAGGCTTCGGCCTTGGCGCCGGCGGCCCAGAGCCGGCAATGAGGGCTTCATATTGGCTTCATTGTTGGTGAGGAACGAAGGCGATGGACTGCCCGCGGATCGCTCTTCGGGTCAGCAGACGACGCCGCCCCGCCTCGCCACTTGAGGATCCGTCCACCTTCAATTCCCACCAAGAGGCGACTTCAGAGTCTCTGGCGGTTCGGGGACACAGGGAAGCGCCACACCTCTCCGGGACTGGGGGTATGGATTGGCGAGGCGGTAGGTCATCTGCCGCCCGGATGGCGGCGGACTCTATGAGGAAGTCGGCCAATACTGCGCTTTATGGTGGTTACGGGCTCGAATTGAACATCATATTGAGCTCGATCGACCCGTCACCATCCTCCCGGATGTGGTGGGACTCCCGAGGATTTCTTCATCGGGAGGCTCGTCCATACGATGATAGGATGCGCTTGGAAATGCGGGCGTATCTGCGGCCGTAGTGATGAGGCTGCCTTCGACGGGGTAGTTCAACTCTCAAAATCCCCATAGTAGACCTACTGATGTGGTTCTTCGACTGGGCCGAAGCTCACAGCCTTCGTGTGAGACTACGTGCAGGTCTCCCCTTCCACCTTGGCTCGAGTGGTTTGGTGCTCGGATATGCTTTGAGTTCTCACGAGGCGGCGGCATTCTTGGTCCACTCCAACTTCTTCTTGGGATCTTTGGCCCCTCGAGAATTTTGAAGAAAGGGAGGCTTCTCTCTGCCGACTTGGGCGAAGCGCCCAAGGCGGCTATCTTCCCATTGAGCTTGAATGTCCTTCATGGTGCGGCTCGGGAAGTCGCTCAATAGCTTCTATCTTCTCGGGTTGATCTCAATCTCTCTCGGGTGATCATAAACCCCAAAATTTTCATTGCCTCAAAAGCATTTGGTCGGGTTGAGCTTCATCTTGGTATCTTAGAAGGGTGGCGAAGGTCTCCTCAGTCGGTGATATGGTGCCAATCTCGACTTCACCAAGATGTCGCCCACGAGGCTTCCACATTGCGGCGAGCTGGGCCTTGAAGATCTTGTTGACCAGCCTCACGGTAGGTGCGCCGGCATTCTTGAGACCAAAGGGCATCACTTTGTAGCAAAGGTGCCTCGATTGGTGATGAAGGGCGTCTTCTCGATCATGCCTTGCCATGCGGATCTGGTTGTAACCTCGTAATGGTTAGAGAGGTTGGACCCTACACGGCGTCCTCTGCGCCTTTGTGGTCGATGGGGATCTCATGGAGATCTTCGACTAGAGTCGTTCTCTCGCTCCGTCCTCTCTTGAGTTGGCGAGCCGTCTTCTCAATGGGCATTGCGGTCGCGACTCCTTTCCCCTTTGTGGTGAGGCGTAGCGAGCTCGGGCTTCCTTCGGTGGCTGGACCGTCCGACCCTCTTGGTGTCGGGAATTTGATCATCGATGGTAGGTAGGTGGGCCGGGATGGCCATAAGAGGTGGAAGGCGTTGACCCAAGATGACATTGTCGCGCCGACTTGATGTCCATCACCACTGGCCGGGCGTCGGCGGTTGATTGGCATGGCGGTTGACCTACGCCGGGAAGGGTGATCCGCCTCCTCGAGCCGAGGTCCCGTAGCCGATCGTGGGTCCTATAGACGGCGGAGCTTGACCGGTCGATGCCCATGCGGTTGAACGCATCCAAAACAATATGTCGACGAGCTCCGGTGTCGATCATGATCCTTTCACCTTGAAGCGCATATGTCGGCCGATATGACGATGGGGTCGTCAGAGCGCCTCGACTCCTTCCAAGTCCGCCTGAAAGAGATGGACACATCGACCTTCGCCTCTTGTCGCACTGCTCATCCGCAGGCATGCCTAGCATACCTCTTAGGGCGTTATTGGACTCCCCTCTAAGGTCGGGCCTCGCTGATGGTGTTGATGACTCCCGACTCCTTGGCCGACTTCCCCGCCCGAAGTCGGGTCGGAGGTCCGGGGACCGAGCTAGGTCGGTGGTCGTCCCTCGGCTTGTGTAGGGTCGAAAAATGTTTATTGATTGAGCGAATGTATTATAATCAAATTCTCTCGATTCTGAGAGGAAGAGGAGGTTGATTTGACTCCTCTTTGTATGGGTTCTTGGTGGCGAGAGGATGCTTCACTCGATGCTCGAGTCGAGGTTGCTTCAGTTGTGATCGGATCAAAGGCTGCGGATGATCTAGAGGTTGTTGGAGAGGTTCTTAATCTCTCTTGGGCACACAAGTGTTGATCTCAAAAGTTCTCGGACTTTCTTTCCTCGGCTTACCCGACCCTTTCTTTGTTGGGCTTTCAACTATTTATATGGGCTTGAGGGTGTAGCCGACCCTATTGTCACTCTCATATGAGGGTTAATGACCCTTCCCATCGTGCGAGCGGTCCAGCGCCAGTGCGTCTTCCGACAATGGCCTCTGTTTGCAAAGAAGCGGGCGCCGCGTTGATTGTCGATCAGCATAAGAACGCTGGCGCCGCAGAACGGCGAACGGCGAGCCTCGTCACGGATGTCGAGCCTCGTTGCTTGGCGAGCCTCGTCACGGATGTCGAGCCTCGCTGCTTGGCGAGCCTCGTGCGGATGTCGAGCCTCGCTGCTTGGCGAGCCTCGTGCGGATGTCGAGCCTCGCTGCTTGGCGAGCCTCGTGCGGATGTCGAGCCTCGTTGCTTGGCGAGCCTCGTCACGGATGTCGAGCCTCGCTGCTTGGCGAGCCCGCTGAATGTCGAGCCTCGTTGCTTGGCGAGCCTCGTCGGATGTCGAGCCTCGCTGCTTGGCGAGCCTCGTGCGGATGTCGAGCCTCGCTGCTTGGCGAGCCTCGTCACGGATGTCGAGCCTCGTTGCTTGGCGAGCCTCGTCTGGATGTCGAGCCTCGCTGCTTGGCGAGCCTCGTCTGGATGTCGAGCCTCGCTGCTGTTTGGGTCGAAAGTTGATTTCTTTGTAAAACTTGAGAAAATTACACTTTTGGTTCTCAGTTACAATGAAAATTAAATAACTCTCTCACAAATTCGAACAAAAGACGCTACAAGTGTAGATCTCTTGTTTTGTGGGACTTTACTGTCTTGGGGGCCAGCGTAATCCGTGGACCACCGAGCGTGATCGTCGAATCGGCGGGGTTTAGTTGATGCTTCGCAAAGGAAACAAGAACTTCAAAGAAATATCTTAGCAAGGTAAGATATCTACTCTTCTCAAGAATTAAGGCAAAGCTTAAGCTTCGAGGAATCTCGCGTGGATCGTGTTCTTGAACTCAGGAAGCTTGGATTTCGATCTTTCCCTTTCGATGGCCGACCTCACGCCCAGAGTGGGCGTAGGAGGGTATTTATAGTCTTTGGGAACGCGTTCTCTCGTGAAACACCGCTGTCATAAGTGCAGAAATTATAGCTACGCCGCGCCGAGCCGCCATGTTGAAGTCCGCTTCGCTAATTACGGTGGGTAAGCAGTCGCCTTCGCTAGCTGCTGAAGATAATGCCACGGACCGCAGGCAATATCGCCCTTCACCGCTGTAACGGTTTCCTCGCTTTTAGGCATGATTAAATGCCTAGAATTACGCCTAGTGGTATCTTGGCGATGTAACCGCCTATGCGTGTCGAGCGTCTCTGCGTTGATAAAGTCAAGTGGGCCCCACCGGCATTGATTTAGACCCTTGAGAGCTCATTTTAAGTATTACGGGTGTCACCATTATTTGGCGTACACAAGTAAGTGTCTCGCTAGTCGCGAGACACATCAAATGTCTGCTTCGTGGCGAGACACACACAAATGTCTCGCTTCGTGGCGAGGCACACATAAGTGTCTCGCTAGTGGCGAGGCACACATAAGTGTCTCGCTAGTCGCGAGACACATCAAAGTGTCTCGCTAGTGGCGAGGCACACATAAGTGTCTCGCTAGTCGCGAGACACATCAAATGTCTGCTTCGTGGCGAGACACAATCTTCCATATTGGGCTTCTTGAGATTTCGACGACGTTGTCCTTCGATCTTCTCATGATTTAGTCATATTTGAGGTTCTTGACAATTTTGATGCCTACGGTGCTTGGCGAGCCTCGTGCGGATGTCGAGCCTCGCTGCTTGGCGAGCCTCGTGCGGATGTCGAGCCTCGCTGCTTGGCGAGCCTCGTGCGGATGTCGAGCCTCGCTGCTTGGCGAGCCTCGTGCGGATGTCGAGCCTCGCTGCTTGGCGAGCCTCGTGCGGATGTCGAGCCTCGGCCGCATGGAAGCGTCTGCTACGAAGAACAGGTCGTAATTTCAAACCGCATCGCCGGAATTAGACGAATTATATATGAAAATCGACCATCTCGGCGAGGCGGAGCCAATTGCCCCAGTCATCTTACCCAGTTCCTTTTGGTTTAAGAGATATCAGCATTTCTGTCTTATTTGGTAAAGTCAAACATCGGGTAAACTTAACCTTTAGGCGGGCGACTCCACTTAGATGGGCTCTTAAGCTCTTTTGCTCATTCGAGTTCTTTGTGTAGGGATTAAGGCAATTTTATTGCCTACAAAACCCTCAAAGTTTTCGGACTTGAATGCGGTTGAATGGAGTGCGGAACACTTTGGATCCGAAGACTTGTAAGATGGTCGCCGTGCAGACGGAGCGAGGAACCTTCTAACGAACACGGTAAATTTGAATTCTTCATTTGCGGCTAATGATAAGCCCTCACGGGATTTTTAGCAAACCCCGACTATCAGCAGATTTGATGTGCCTTTATCGATTACCGTTTGAATCGGGCTAGCCATACTTTTCCCCTCAGTATGGTGAGTTTGCGAGGAGCTTCTTTTAGGCTTAGTGCTAAAATCTCCCCTCTATCCTTAGCCGTTCAAGGCGTTGGATTAAAAGATAAGGGCAAATAGCTTTGTAGGCCATCATGCGGAAATGATCGAATCGTTCAGTGACATGAAAGTATAACGATCGCGATCAAAAAGCAATCAAGTTGTTCAGTGACTTAAAAGTATAACAACAGTGATTACGAACAAAGTCATTTAGGAAATGACTCTGTGGGAGTAGCTGAGTCGTTCAGGGACATGGGAGTATAACGACTATGGCTAAAATAGAGGCACATCGCATGGTAGGCCACTATTCAGAAATGATCGAATCGTTCAGTGACATAAAAGTATAACGATCGCGATCAAGAAGCAATCAAGTTGTTCAGTGACTTAAAAGTATAACAACAGTGATTACGAACAAAGTCATTTAGGAAATGACTCGTGGGAGTAGGCGAGTCGTTCGGGGACATGGGAGTATAGCGACTATGGCTAAAATAGAGGCACATCGCATGGTAGGCCACTATTGAAATGATCGAATCGTTGATGACATAAAAGTATAACGATCGCGATCAAGAAGCAATCAAGTTGTTCATTGACTTAAAAGTATAACAACGGTGATTACGAACAAAGTCATTTAGGAAATGACTCGTGGGAGTAGGCGAGTCGTTCGGGGACATGGGAGTATAGCGACTATGGCTAAAATAGAGGCACATCGCATGGTAGGCCACTATTCGTGAGGAGTTGATAGGGGTATATTGTTTGGTTGGACAACGTCGTTCAGGGAATGGCGATCGCGGACTATCGAGGTGATTGTTAACATGACATTGGGAGTGGTCCGTCATCTGTTTGAGAGGATGTGGAGAAATCTTGAGGAACTATCGAGGTGATTGTTAACATGATAGTTTGGGGTCCCGCCATCCCATTGGCGAGGATTGGCGAGAATTTGGAGAAATTGGTTATCGATGTGACTATTAACATGATAACCTAATGGGAGTTTGAAAGACTAGGGGTAGTACTTTTGAAACTTACCATTAATAGGCATCATGATTATTCGCCTTTTGATTGGTTAGGCGGTATGCTCCATTCGAGTAAGCAGACTCCACCACGAATGGTCCTTCCCATTTTGGTTCGAACTTCCCCTTCTTTTTGGAGTTCAAAATCATCGAGTCGGACGGCGAGAGCGAGTCGCCTTCCTTGAAAATGCGACATCGGACTTTCTTGTCAAATGCTTTAGAAATCGGTGCAGTAAAGCTTCGATATCTTTGTTGAGCACATGTCGTTTTCATCCGGCATTTCAAGTTCCTCAAAGCGTCGTGATGATTTTCCTCGGTTGTCATTAGGTGGATAGCGCCATTGAGCGATGGGATTTGAATCTCTATCGGTAAAATGGCTTCACAACTATAAACGAGAGAATATGGGGTGGTACTGTCGGTGTGCGAACCGTTATGCGGTAAGCCCACGAGCTTTACCCGACTTGTCGTTCAATCCTTCTTGTTTGAAGAAACCATTTTAGTAAGGATCTTGATGATCGTCTTGTTAAAAGCTTCAAATTTGTCCATTCGCATGGGTAGTAAGTCGTTACGCTTAGGTCCTGATTCAAATTTATCGCAGAATGGCGTGAAGGCATGGTGACAAATGCGGACCATTATCGTGGGACGACACCACACACCATACCGGTATATGACATGATGTTTAACAAATTTGATCACATCGCGGCTTGACCAATCTCAGCGGGCGGCTTGACCCACTTTGAAATACTCGATTATCGCCAATATGAAGCGATGTCCTTTTGAAGAAGGTGGAGAAATTGGACCGGCGATGTCCATTCCCCGTTTCAAATGGCGGGGCGTGGCGGTAGGATGCAAGTGTTCGGGAGGTTGGTGAAGGTAATTAGCATGTATTTGTACGCATGGCATCGTTTAAGCGTAAGCCGGCATCCCTCACCATTGTCGGCCAATAATAACCGAAGTTCACGCACGGTCCCATAACTTGGGCCCGGGTTGGTGTGCTCCACAAGCAGCCGTCATGAGCTTCTTTCAAGACTTGCTCTGCTTCCTTAGGCGGCGGACATGAAGCGGTAACCCATCATATGACCTTCTATATAAGGTCTATAGCGGGAATCATAGTAAAATCTTGATGCTCGTCGGCGAATCGACTCCCTTTCTTTTATGTCTTGGGCAATATCCCATGCAAGACATAGTCGATGATCGGGAACCGCCGGTCTCGTGCTTCAAGTGACTTAGGCTTCGTCTTCAAGCTGCCGCGAATCGTAATGCATATTTTGGCGAAATAGTTGCCGACTAGTCACACTAACCCGCGAGTAGCATTCTCGTGCAGTGGCTAGCGAATGCAAGAGACGCCAGCATATGCATAAGTGTTTATAAGCGGGGCACATGATCAATGTAAAAGCTTTCAAAGGAGTCGACTAAAGTTATGGCTGGCGCATGATGAGGATAAGGTCCTCGTGCGACTTATTCCCCTCTTAGTTGTTTCACGACTAGGCTGTGAATCCCAAATGCTTCAAGGTGCTTCCGCCTAAATGTTTGGCTATGTCGAGACCAATCAATAGCGCATTATACTGCTTTCGTTATTGGTGCATGGTTCGATAACGACCGCATTTCGTGGTATCCGTGGTTTTCGCGGAGATATCAATACTACCCCCACTCGGCTACAGCGGGGCGTCATGGAGTCGCTCTCGAGGCTCAGTCAAAGAACAAGCTGCCATACACGTTCCTTAGAGACCAGATTAGCTTCATAAGGTTCATCGGGCATGTCTTGATACAATTCGATTTTCCCTTTCAATGGATGATTAGCCATAAGATCACACGGCTTGACCCTTCATGCGCCGAGGTTTGAAGTGAATGTCGTCTTGAGATAATAACAATGCCCATCTAGCCATTCGACCATTCAGCGTGCGGTGGGTCATGAATACCCGTGATAGGGTCAATTTTGGAGATGGCGTGTATGGTGCGTCCCACTAGATAGTGCGCATCTTTTGGATGGCGAAGACCAAAGCCAAACATTCCTACGAATGGGAGGGTATCGATACTCGGCCCCGCCGTCCTACGAGGTAATAGATTGCTGTTCGTGGCCATTGTCATCGTCTGTGCTAAAAGACACGCTACGCATACTACGTAGCGGATGTAAATCGAAAGGGCTTTCCTAATTTAGGTGCAACTAACACGGGGATTAGAAAGATATGTTTTGATCTCCTCGAATGCCTTAGGCAATCTTAGTCCCAAGCGAGCGATACACCTTTCTTCATGAGCTTGAGAATGGTTGACATTTCCAGATAAATTGGAAATGAATCTGCGAATGTAAGCCAAGCGCCATTGGAGACCACGAAGCTCTCGGAGGCTTCTAGGAGGTGGAAGTTCTTGGATAGCTTTGACTTTATCGAGATTAGGTATACCATCTCTTGTGACCACGAACCCTAGAAATTTGCCACTAGACATCCCCAAAAACTTAGTTGGGTTCATCTTGGTGATGAGCGCATTATCTCAAATGTAGTCCTCAAATTCGTGTAAATGATCACTTTTGTGGCGACTCTTGACCACCAAATCATCTACGTAGCATTCTCTTGTCTTCGCAAATGTTTTGGAAGATAGTGGTCATGGCGCTACCGGTATGTAGCCCTGCGTTTTCAAGCGAAAGGCATAAGCGTATAACGATATATTCACGGCGGTGTTGAGAGCGATGTGCTTTTCGTCATCGGGGTGCATTTTGATTTGATTGTACCACGAAAAGCCATCCATAAAGACATCCTTTCAAACCCACCGTGTTATCGGCGATAATATCCGTGATTGGTAAAGGAAAATCATCTTTCGGACATCTTTGAATTTAAGTCTCGATAGTCAGCGCCGCGGCGGATCTGTCGCTTTTCTTCAAAGCGGGTACTATATTGGCTACCCGGTCGAGTGTTGAACCTCGAATGAAACACGCTTTGATCGGCTTCGATTTCTTTCTCAATGGCCTTCATGACACGAGGGCAAATCGTCGTTCTTTGTTGTTTAACGAGCTTAGCTGGTTCGATATTAAGGCAATGCATAGCCACTTGAGGGTCTAAGCGGGCATATCTTCACAACTCCAAGCGAAGACATCGATATATTCCGTACCAGCGATAAGGCTTTCCTTTTCTTGGTAGTCAAACTATAAACATGAATATGGGCTTGGATTAGCTTCATCCCCATATCAACTCGGACTATTTTGTCATCGGGCGGTTCTCGTTGTTCAAAGCGATGTTCCCATTGCATTCTAAGTTGTTGACTCGGTGGATCCTCGAATAGCGGTAGAGATCATCTTCTTGAATCTCCATTGGATCAGCGAGGTCATATTGGCCATCGGGGACCTAATTTCTGTCCTATCGTCGAGAATCGAAGGCTGCCCGAAGATGAGTGATCGACTCACCCTCGATCGTGTCGTGCGAATGCGGCGACTCATATCAACCCTTCACGAGTTTTATGATAGTAATCATCGGTGGCCTTAGGGACATAAGCGGTCGGATCGGTGTCGATGCCTCTCCATAGTTTAAGCCTTCTTTGTGAAGAAAGTCATACCCCATTTTCTTCATCAAATATTAGCCGGTGAAATATGAAAATTGGGGTTCTTTTCTTTTGCTTGGGGTTGTTCCACCTCGACTTGCAATGGTTTGTTGACTGCCCAAAGATAATGTCTTCGATCATTGTTGCGGTATCACAAAACCGCTAAGAGTCATTATGCCTTTGGGTCATCATGAGCGGCGGCCGAGTTGGCATGTGCGGTGTAGGTTGACGCCACAACCGTGGCGAAATTTCGACATTAAGTCGATATGACTTTTAACACCGGTCGCGTAAGCTAAATCATAATCTTCATTGAAAGCGGCGATATCGTCATCGGGATCATTGGATCGATTACAAAGGGTTTTACATCATTGAACACAACTCCTTGTTCGGACTTTATGTCGACCTCATTTCATTTGTCATAGTCCTCGATCGTGGTTCATCGGTTTGGCCCTCCTCAAGGTAGTGGGCGAGAATCGGTAAAATAATTCTCCACACCTTTGAATGGTTGCCTTTCGCGACCAATGTTTTAACCATCCCTCTTCATCTACATACTTCATGCATTGATGCAATGTAGATGGGGCGATCAAGTTTTCATGGATCGAGTTGACCCAATAGCAAATTATAGGATGTATCGGCATCAATGGCGTAGCGGTGGCGTCGTCTTCAAGTCCCTATCGGCATCGAGTTTGATTTTGCCCAAGGGGCGAGGTGGTGGCATTGAAACCGTAAATGGTAGTCGGTTGTCGCTAAGCGATCTGTGGTATCGAGATGTTGTATAATTCTCAATGGGATGATACTCAATGAGATCTGGGTCAACTTGAGCTCGGTTGATCGGACGAGCCAATGTAACCGGTAAAGTATAATGGCCTATCATGCTTGGGTTCTTCACTTGCATGTCCTCAGAAAAAAGTAATGCAAGGTATTGGGCCCTTGAAGACCTGGTGACATTGAAGCAAACTTACATTGAGCTTTACGGGAAATGGCGAGGCAGCCGTTATCCGCCAACGCTTCATAAAGCTTCTACGGTAGATTGAGAGAGGCTAAGAGCTCGAATAAGGTGATCCTCGTAGGGATGTTGGAGAGTTGAGCTAAAACATCAAAGCTGGAAAGGGGCCTTGAAGTCTCGGTGTGTCCTTCCTAAAGCTCTGTCGTAGCGGATCTCCCTTGTTTGGACCCACCAGTGGCTCCTTCTTGCTACAGGGTGTTGCCTCGGGATGCTCCCTTAAGAACTCTTTTCCACCTCTAGGGCTACGGATTGTTCGCGGAGTCATCGACTTGCTCCCTTTCGGCGGCCGAGGTAGCGTTACAAGTCTTCCCTTTGGACTTTGAAGAAGTCCATTGCTCATCGATAGCAAGTCGGGGTGAACCCACATAATTTAAGCCTTTGGTGGTGTAAGGACCATACCTTGTTCCTCCGTCATTTGGAGGTCAAAGTTCACAACTCGGCTTCCGTTTGAGGATCGCCTCTACTCCATCTTGCACACGGAACTCAGAAAAATCACCAAATTGGAGGGTGACCATGTTTGCGAACACCTTCTTCGATCCTCTCGCGAGTCATAACACTGCTTCTAACAAGACTTGGATCTTGTCCTTCAAAGCGTAGCATGACCACAGCGGTGGTGTACCATTCGATGGTACATGCGATATTTTGGATCATCCGTCCTTGAAGCTTCCTCCGGCTTCCTCATTTAGGGGCGTGATCTTGTTCATTTTGAGTAAAGTTTTAAGGATTGGTATGACACGGTCATCCTTAAAGTCATACTTCCTCGAGGGCGGTATCAAAAACATTGATTTACGCTTGAAGGGTCTCGAAGTAGGTTGGGTCTCCACGGCCAAAGTCTCCTTCCCCTTCATTTGTTTTGGGGAATAAAATTGTTACGATTACCCCCTTTTATGGCCGAATCACGGGTTCCTCGGCCGATCCTCATAAGCATGTTCTCAACTTGCTGCCTGCCTCACCAATTCTCTCCAAGAGTGTGCTTCAAGCGCACCCATCTTTGAAAGTATGTTGATCGAGAGGTTGGCTCGCACATCCGATGAATGTCGCCCGAGGCCGGTCCCGAGTGCAAAGTCGGAATCGCTGACGAACGTACGACAGACTTTCTTTGCTTTTCGACCAACAAAGTGGCCATAGACATCTCAGTGTCATCATCGAAGAATCGGGCCATAAAAAGCCTCTGCACATCTTTCCAAGAGCTGATAGAACCAGGCTCTAACCTTCGAAACCATTCGAAGGCGACTCCCTTAAGAGTGCTAATGAATAACCGGGTCATGATAGGATCGTTACCCGTTATATGCCCGGTTTGCGCTTGGAAGTAATAGATGTGTTGCGACGGAGAACTTTTCGTCGAGCGCACTAAATTAAGTGGCTTGAATTTCGGAGGATATGGGACATCATCCCATTCTATAGGGTATGGCCTTGCCACCCCCAGCTCCTTAGATTGCCCTTGGAGTTTGGGCCGTCCGGTTGCTTTTGGAAGTCCGCAACATATGATCTGCTCTTTTCGTGCAGCGGATTGATTCGCTTCGATGACATTGAGTGAACATCATGATCCCGTCGTAGCCTTCTTGCTTCGATCCGGATCCTCCCGTCCATCTTCTTCTTGCCCACAACTTTCTCCATCATCATCTCTAAGCGTCGATAGATTCTTGTTGCGCAAGAATAGTAGCTTGTTGCTCTTCAATTCTTAGTGCCATCTCTTCTTCTCGTTCGGCCATGAGGACGGCACGATCACTGAAATCGGTATTTGAAGGTTGAGATGTAGCGATGGCGAGTTCTCAATTCTTGAAGGACCCCGATAGCGGCTATAATCAAGCGGGATTGCATGCAGTGCGAAGCGGGTGCCGATAGAAGCCTTGGCTATTGATTAATGCGCCTCGTAAACACGGGAGTACTTCGAGTCGGGCGATTCGGGGCTTATCGGGGTCTTGCTCCGCTCCTCCCAACCATGTTAATGGTCACTCCATGACCCTCGCGGGCGCTGCCTTTACGGTGGAACGCCTTCGTCTAGTTGGCGAATTGGATAAGCTCAAAACCGAAGGCGTCGTTGATGAACATTGGCGCATCGCGAGATGAGCTTCTCACAGCGGCAATGAGGCGCATTTGATTGGCATCGGCGCTTGCGTGTGAGATAATCCGGAGATCGGAAGTGGGTGTACCCAGTTGATTCGAAAAATGAGCCTCGCGTGAGAGGGTTTCGAGTCGAGTTTGGCGAACTGGATAGGTTGCCACTTCCCTTAGCTCTGGCGAAGCTTATGGCGAGGTTAAGCCATCCGGCGAGTTCATCGGCTCGGCATAGACCTCATGTTGGCGAGGTTCGTCATTCGACACTGCCATGGCGAGGTTAGTCAGCAGGCGGCGTTCATCCGTTCTTTGGCGAGATCGCTAGCGAGGCTCGTCTCTTTTCAAGGGGACCTGGCGTTGTAGGCGAGGTTAAGCCACTTTGGCGAGCTCGTCACTTCTTGAGGACCCACGTTGTAGGCGAGGTTAGCCTCTTGGGCGAGCTCGCGGCATAGGCGGCGTTAGTCTTGTGGATGAGGTTAGCGGTAGGCGGCCTTCGTCTTGTTTGAATGAACCTCTTGATGATGGCGAGGTTGGCTCTTCGGACGATAATGGAATCCGTCCAACGAGACCAAAGCTTCGAGCACATCGGCGAGCTTGGTTCTGCCGTGGCGTTATGCAGCGGCGTGCGGATAGGGAACCGTTACTAGGATCGGTCTCCCCATAGGCGAGCGAGGCTCGCCCGAAGCCAAAACTTGGCTAACAACATCGAAGTTGACTTGGGTTGCTTAACAACCCACTTCTTAACCTGGCGGCTAGCTTTTGGAGCCTCGTCCTTGAGAGACGGAGGCTCGCGTCGAGGTTCACTCGAGAGGATTCAACAAAAGCCACGGGGCTGAAGTCTCATCTGAGACTTCGGCGACACTAGCGTGCCTTTCTTGGACTAGATGCCCGGAGGAGGAACTCCTGCGTACTTACTCGATCAAATTCAATGACCAAGGTTTGAACCTCGGTTCCAAGCGCAATTTTGTCGATTAGCCACCACCAGTTCATCGGAATGAATGGTTGCTCCCACTGTGGTCGCCATCTTCTGTAGGGTCGAAAAAATGTTTATTGATTGAACGAATGTATTACAATCAAATTCTCTCGATTACAGAGGAAGAGAAGGTTGATTTGACTCCTCTTTTGTATGGGTTCTTGGTGGCGAGAGGATGCTTCACTCGATGCTCGAGTCGAGGTTGCTTCCCGTTGACGATCAGATCAAAGCTGCGGATGATCTAGAGGTTGTTGGAGAGGTTCTTAATCTCTCTTGGGCACACAAGTGTTGATCTCAGAAGTTCTCAGACTTTCTTTCCTCAGCTTGCCAGCCCTTTCTTTGTTGGGCTTTTAACTATTTATATGGGCTTGAGGGGTGTAACTGACCCCTATTATCACTCTCATATGAGGGTTAATGACCCTTCCCATCGTGCGAGCGGTCCAGCGCCAGTGCGTCTTCGACAATGGCCTGCGTGTTTGCTACGATGCGGCGCGGCTGCGGTGATTGTCGGCTGCTTACGCATGAACGCGCCGCTGTAACGGCGAACGGCGAGCCTCGTCAGACCAATGATGCCGCGGGCGAGCCTCGTCTCATGACTGCTGAGCTTCGTTTCCCACGCGAACCTCGTGTTGAGGTCGAGTTTCGCCTCTCGAGCAAGTCTTGTTTCGCAGCTTGCACTGGTCTAGCTTCGGTTGACTGTCGAGGTTCACTGCTATAGGCGAACCTCATCTGAATGTCGAGCCTCGCTGCTTGGCGAGCCCCGCCTGAATGTCGAGCCTCGCTGCTTGGCGAGCCTCGTCTGGATGTCGAGCCTCGCTGCTTGGCGAGCCTCGTCTGGATGTCGAGCCTCGGTGCTTGGCGAGCCTCGTCGGATGTCGAGCCTCGGTGCTTGGCGAGCCTCGCTGAATGTCGAGCCTCGCTGCTTGGCGAGCCTCGCTCGATGTCGAGCCTCGGCTGCTTGGCGAGCCTCGCTGAATGTCGAGCCTCGGTGCTTGGCGAGCCTCGTGCGCTACGAAGAACGGTCGTAACTTTCAAACCGTCGTCGAATTAGGCGAATTATATATGGAAATCGACCATCTCAGCGAGGCGGACCAATTGCCCCAGTCATCTTACCCAGTTACTTTTGGTTTAAGAGATATCAGTATTTCTGTCTTATTTGGTAAAGTCAAACATCCAGGTAAACTTAACCTTTAGGCGGGCTCGACTCCACTTAGATGGGCTCTTAAGCTCTTTTGCTCATTCGAGTTCTTTGTGTAGGGATTAAGGCAATTTTATTGCCTCTGACTTCTTGCTCTCGGTGGATCAAATTCTTCAAGAAGCCTCTTTGGATGAGGTCTTCAATGTCCTTACGGAGAACGGCACTCTCTCGTGTCGTGGCCGTGGTCCCTGGTATCGGCAGAATCGCCGTGAGTCTCTCTTGCTCGGGTCCGCTCTCATGGTGGGGGCTTGTGGAGAGCCCCTCTCTGGGCCTTGTCGGGGCCCGAAAGGAGGTATTGAGGACTGTGAACACCGGGGAGCGTCGCTCTTCTATCCTCCCTCTGTCGAACCGACCATTGCGGTTGTTCTTGGGAGGAGGATTTCTTGGGATGTGCCTCGGCTCTTCTCTCGGCGGGTCGGAACCGACCTAGTGGGATGGAGTATTTGGAGGCGGCGTAGGTGGTGGTGAGGAGGATGAGGAGGTACCGGTACCGCCGGTGGGGGCTGCCGGGTAGTTGTGGCCGTCTTGTTGGACTCGAGCTGGCGTGGCGATCTTGTATGCTTCCGCTTCTTCCATGTTCATGTAGGCATGGGCTTTGGACATCAAGTGCTCGTAGCTCTTGATGGGCTTCTTGTTGAGGGCTTTAGGCAGTCGCCAGTCGCGGCCCGCCACGACCACCATAGCGACTTGGCTCCCACGGTCTTCGACTTCTAGCCTCTTAGCTGAAACCTCTTGATGTAGGCTCGAGGCTCTCACCGCTCCCGCTGGTCCGAATGAGCACACCGGAGGGCGCTTTGGGCTTGGCATTGGCCAAGAAGTGGTGTATGAACCGCCGGCTCGCCAAGTCGCCGATGGAATTCTTCTCCAGCGAGTTCCACCAAAGCTTGGCGCTCGCCAAAGTAACGGCTAAACAAATGCGCATTGTTGCTTCCTGCTTGCATCATGACCATGGTGTTGTAGTAGTCCCGCACATGCTCGGACGGGTCCCTGTCGCCCGCATACTTGTCCATCGTCGGCATCTTGAACTTCTCGGCGGCGCTTGTATGATGGAGTCGGTGAAGGGGTGCTCCCTCCGATGGCGTCGGCGGCCATTTGGTATACTTGATTGTAGTCGCCCGTGCTGTTGGTGGGTGGTTAGGAGTAGTCTTCTTGAGCGCGGTGTGAGGTCTGGAAATTTGTCTTAGAGTGAAGCCTAGGTAGAGAGGGCTTTCATCGGTGAGTCGAATGCTAGAGGCGGCGCTAGAAGCTGGCGCTGTTTGGGTCGAAAGTTATTTTCTTTGTAAAACTAGAAAATTACACTTTTGGTTCTCGATTACAATGAAAATTAAATAACTCTCTCACAAACTTCGAACAAAAGATGCTACAAGTGTAGATCTCTTGTTTTCGTGGGACTTTACTGTCTTGGGGGGCGTAATCCGTGGACCACCGGCGGCGATCGTCGAATCGGCGGGGTTTAGTTAGTGCTTATGAAAACAAGAACCGAAAATATCTTAGCAAGGTAAGATATCTACTCTTCTCAAGAATAAGTCAAGGCTTAAACTTCGAGGAATCTCGCGTGGATCTTGTTCTTGAACTCGAAACTTGGATTTGATTTTTCCCTTTCGATGGCCGACCTCACTGCCCAAGTGGGCGTAGGAGGGTATTTATAGTCTTTGGGAAGCGTGCCCTCTTGAAACATAAGTGTCATAAGTGCGGAAATTTGCGGTTAAGGCGGCTGTTGCCTCAGCGCCAAGCTGCCCCGCTAGCTGGCGGCGGTCGCGAGCTTTACCCGGCTGGCGGTATGGGCATGCCTGCAGCTAGCGAAGCGGATATGTTACCTGCCGACAAGCGAGGCAATATCATCCTTCACCTTGTAACGGTTTCCCACTTTTTAGGCATGATTAAATGCCTAAATTACGCCTAGTGGTATCTTGGCGATGTAACCGCCTGTGCGATGTCGAGCGTTTCTGCGCATTGATAAAGTCAAGTGGGCCCCATCGGCATTGATTTAGACCCTTCGAGCTCATTTTAAGTATTACGGGTGTCATTATTTGGCGAGACACAAGTAAGTGTCTCGCTAGTCGCGAGACACATCAAGGTGTCTCGCTTCGTGGCGAGGCACCAACAAATGTCTCGCTAGTCGCGAGACACATCAAGGTGTCTCGCTTCGTGGCGAGACACACACAAGATGTCTCATGCTGTGAGACATGAACAAGTGTCTCGCTCATGGCGAGGCACAAACCGATGTCTCGCCTTGTGGCGAGACACAATCTTCTCATATGTTGACTTCTTGAGATTTCGGCGGCGTTGTCCCGATCTTCTCATAATTTAGTCATATTTGAGGTTCTTGGCAATTTTGATGCCTCTCTGGCCATGGTGGCGCCTCTGCGGTGAGGTGGCGCTCACAGTGATCCCTCGTGACTTGTCAAGGTGGGGAGTCTCGAGCAGGATCGCCTGCAGCGGTGGCTGCCGGCGGTGGAATGGCGGTGGCGGAAGGTCGGCCCGTTGTTCTTGATGAAGCTTCTTTGCTGATTAAGGGAGAGTGAAGAGGTCAGGCGCAAAAGCTTGGGCCCGGCATGCATGGTGGCTTGCATGGCTTGGGTGATCTTCGGTGGATTCACAGGTTGGGCTTGAGTGACATAGCCCGCTTGTAGGTTCTCGACCGGAAAGATCATCGCCTTTGGACATAGCCGCAAGAAGAAGAAAGGAGGCCCCACGGTGGAAAAGCTGATGATGTATATAATCACAGTCACTAACCTCGGATGAGTTTAGCTTTAAAGAGAGCGGAGTCCGCTTTTCTCCTAAAGCCAGCCGACTCGACCAAAGGATTAGCCTATGAAAAGAAGGACACGGAAGAGGCGGAGTTGGGATCTCCGTGGTTCCTCAGAGCGGTCAAGTTAGTGGAGTGGGGATAGTCTAATAGGCGGGAATTCACTCGGGAGAGATTGCTTACCTTGTTGTTCACGTTTCTCTTTTATAGGTAATGTCGAGCTCGCTGCCATGAAGCCCCGCTGAATGTCGAGCCTGTTGCTTGGCGAGCCTCGCTGAATGTCGAGCCTGTTGCTTGGCGAGCCTCGCTGAATGTCGAGCCTCGGCGCTTGGCGAGCCTCGTCACGGATGTCGAGCCTCGGCGCTTGGCGAGCCTCGTCACGGATGTCGAGCCTCGGCGCTTGGCGAGCCTCGCTGAATGTCGAGCCTCGGCGCTTGGCGAGCCTCGCTGAATGTCGAGCCACGCTTAGCCTCTCGCCTCTACGAAGAACAGGTCGTAACTTTCAAACCGTCGTCGAATTAGGCGAATTATATATGGAAATCGACCATCTCAACAGAGACGGAGCCAATTGCCCCAGTCATCTTACCCAGTTACTTTTGGTTTAAGAGATATCAGTATTTCTGTCTTATTTGGTAAAGTCAAACATCCGTAAACTTAACCTTTAGGCGGGCTGACTCCACTTAGATGGGCTCTTAAGCTCTTTTGCTCATTCGAGTTCTTTGTGTAGGGATTAAGGCAATTTTATTGCCTACGCCTGTCTTTCCTGGATCAAATTCTTCAAGCCTCTTTGGATGAGGTCTTCAATGTCCTTCGAGAACACGCACTCTCGTGTCGTGGCCGCGGGTCCCGTGTAGATCAGCATCGCCGTGAGTCTCTTGCTCGGGTCCGCTTCATCGGCGGCGGGCTTGTGGAGGAGCCCCTCTCTGGGCCTTGTCGGGGGCCCCGAAAGGAGGTATTGAGGACTGTGAACACCGGGAGCGCCGTCTTCTATCCTCCTCCTCGCCGAACCACCATTGCGGTTGTTCTTGGGAGGAGGATTTCTTGGGATGTGCCTCGGCTTTCTCCGAGGCGGGTCTCGGAACCGACCTAGTGGGATGGGCCGGAGCGGCGTAGTGGTCGGCCGAGGAGGATGAGGAGGTACCGGCATCGCCGGTGGGGGCTGGCCGGGTAGTTGTGGCCGTCTTGTTGGACTCGGCTGTGGCGATCTTGTATGCTTCCGCTTCTTCCATGTTCATGTAGGCATGGGCTTTGGACATCAAGTGCTCGTAGCTCTTGATGGGCTTCTTGTTGAGGGCTTTAGACAGTCGCTGTGTCGCAGCCTCGCCACCAGAGCCACCATACGACTTGGCTCTAGTTTCTACCAAACCTCTTGATGTAGGCTCGAGGCTCTCACCGCTCCGCGTCCAATGAGCACACCGAGGGTAGCTCTGTTCGCTGGCCAAGAAGTGGTGTATGAACCGCCGGGCCAGCTGGCCGCCGATGGAATTCTTCTCCAACGAAGTTCCACCAAAGCTGGCGCTTCCTCGCCAGTAACGGCGAAATGGCGCAGATTGTTGCCCGGTTTGCATCATGACCATGGTGTTGTAGTAGTCACGCACATGCTCGGACGGGTCCCTGTCGCCCGCATACTTGTCCATCGTCGGCATCTTGAACTTCTACCGGCGCTTGTATGATGGAGTCGAAGGGGTTCCTCCGATACGGCTGACCGGCCCGGTATACTTGATTGTAGTCGGCGACACCGGTGGGTGGTCGGGAGTGGTGCCGCTGCCGTGTGAGGTCCGAGGTCGTCGGGCGGGCCCACCGCTTTGGTCGGGAGAAGGGCTTTCATCGGTGAGGTCAATCTAGGGGCGGCGCCAGAACTGGCGCCGTTGTCGAAAGTTTTCTTTGTAAAACTAGAAAATTACACTTTTGGTTCTCGATTACAATGAAAATTAAATAACTCTCTCACAAACTTCGAACAAAAGATGCTACAAGTGTAGATCTCTTGTTTTCGTGGACTTTGCTCTGCGTCGGGGACGCTAACCGTGGACCACCGGCGGCGATCGTCGAATCGGCGGGGGTTTAGTTAGTGTTTCAGCGGAAACAAGAATCCAGAAATATCTTAGCAAGGTAAGATATCTACTCTTCTCAAGAATAAGTCAAGGCTTAAACTTCGAGGAATCTCGCGTGGATCTTGTTCTTGAACTCCGAAGCTTGGATTTGATTTTTCCCTTTCGATGGCCGACCTCACGCCCAGTGGGCGTAGGAGGGTATTTATAGTCTTTGGGAAGCGTGCCCTCTTGAAACATAAGTGTCATAAGTGCGGAAATTTCAGAAGCAGCGGCACTCGAGCCGCCATGCCTAAGTCAGCTTCGCTAACCGGCGAGTAGCAGGGTCGCTACGTAGGCGGTAGATGGGCCGCCAGCGCTGCAGGCAGATGTCGCCACGACAAGCGAGGCAATATCATCCTTCACCGCCGTAACGGTTTCCGCTTTTTAGGCATGATTAAATGCCTAAATTACGCCTAGTGGTATCTTCGCGATGTAACCGCCATTAACGGTTCCAACGTTTCCGCATTGATAAAGTCAAGTGGGCCCCATCGGCATTGATTTAGACCCTTCGAGCTCATTTTAAGTATTACGGGTGTCTGTATTTGGCGAGACACAAGTAAGTGTCGCTAGTCGCGAGACACATCAAGGTGTCTCGCTTCGTGGCGAGGCACCAACAAAGTGTCTCGCTAGTAGCGAGATTCTGTGTCTCGCCGAAGCGAGACACACAAGCGTTCTCGCCACCGACATGAACAAGTGTCTCGCTCATGGCGAGGCACAAACCGCTGTCTCGCACAGTAGCGAGACACAATCTTCTCATATGTTGACTTCTTGAGATTTCGACGACGTTGTCCTTCGATCTTCTCATAATTTAGTCATATTTGAGGTTCTTGGCAATTTTGATGCCTACACGCCATGAGTCGGGCCTCCGCAGGGTGAGGTGGCGCTCCCCGGTGATCCCTCCGACTTGTCAAGGTGGGGAGTCTCCGAACGGACTGCCTGGCGCAATGGCACGCCTGAAGCGGTGGAATGGCGGGGCGGAAGGTCGCCCCGCCGTTGTTGCCGATGGCTTGCCGCATAGTAAGGCGGAGGCGAGTGAAGAGGTCACCGCAAAGCTTGAACCGGGCATGCATGGTGGCTTGCATGGCTTGGGTGATCTTCTCGGTGGATTCCTGGAGTTGGGCTTGAGTGACATAGCCCGCTTGTAGGTTCTCTGACCCGGAAAGATCATCGCCGCTGGACATAGCTGCAAGAAGAAGAAAGGAGGCCCCACGGTGGGCGCCAAACTGTTGATGTATATAATCACAGTCACTAACCTCGGATGAGTTTAGCTTTAAAGAGAGCGGAGTCCGCTTTTTCTCCTAAAGCCAATGACGCCGACTCAAACCAAAGGATTCGGCCACAAGAAGAAGGACCGCGAAGAGGCGGAGTTGGGATCTCCGGTGGTTCCTCAGAGCGGTCAAGTTAGTGGAGTGGGGGATAGTCTAATAGAGCAGGAATTCACTCAGGAGAGATTGCTTACCTTGTTAGCTGTTCACGTTTCTCTTTTATAGGTAGGGTTAAGGGGGTATTTCCGTCTTTCCATTAGTTTGGGAACCACCGGTGAGTCAGCCCTCCCTCCACGGTGAGCCGAGGATTGGTCAACATCCCTCCACCGCTAGAGTGGCCGGCCTTACAGTGTCAAATTGGAAATGTCGAGGGTTGGTGTGGTCTATTAGCTATTAATGGGATGGGATTGGCCTTGTAGGCTGCATGGGTCGAGGTGCCTTAAATCTGTGAGAGATGGGGAATTAAGGGTCGCTGCATTTAATGCGATGTTGATGGGCTCGAGTCTTGTGTGGCCGTCGTTTGAGTGGAGAGAATCACGCAGGTGAGAGGGGGAGCCGTGGCCGGATGGCCGACTCATCTGACCTCTTAGGGTCCCTTGGGATGATTTGCCGAGGGGACGATTGGGAGCTTTATGCGTCGCCTAGAGGACGAGTGGCCGAAGGGTAGGCTGGATTCGTTCCACATTGTTTGGAGAGGTCGGCAACTTGTAGGAAGGGATCGTAGCAGTGGTCGGAAGGACGGTGACACCGCCTTCGCGTCGTCGTCAGAGAGCTGTCGATGGGCGACTTCGCCGCCTATTCAGCGTCGGTCATGGCGATGGTCGTCGATGGGCCGGGGCTGATGCGGTACATGCAGGCGGTGGTGGGTTGAGTGTGGAGGTTCTTGTCGGTCCTCATTGGTAAACAAGCGTTCGTTCAGATCAGCGCTTGGCTTTTCTCTTTAATCACTGATTAGTGGTTATGACCATAACAAAGGGTAAATTAGCAATTGCAATGATGCTAAACTGGAAAGGGCTATAATTTTAGGGCCAAATATCAAAAACTCTTTCGAATAAGACTTTTGGTCAAATTACACGATTATCGTGAATCCATGACCGTCGTGGAGTCCGTGCAATTTTATTGACTGAAGTGTCCATTTTATGCCAACCAGAAAACAATAATCACCTTGGAAGAGAATTTAGAAGGGTTTGGAAATGTCGATCGCGATTGATCCAGATGGTTGGAAAGTTTTAATATGACTTTTATAATCCTAATTTTGATTCCGGACTGGATTGTTAAAAAAATATCAATTAAAAAAATTAAAAAAGAAATAGTATTTAGAAATGCTTTATGTTCAAATTCGTTAGAAAATAGAAATTGATTTGAGTTTTCATATTTTCTTGTGAGATATTACGTGATATATTTCATTACCTAGTACTCTAGAAGATCACAGACAAATGGACACAGCCTATTTGCAACTTGTTTGTAGTTATGTTTTCGGTTTGTTCTACTTTTGTTTTTTTGTTGTGTACTCTTGCCGACATACCAAAATAATCACTTAAATTTATATTTCTACTTGTTTTTTATTTTCCCCGGCCCGTGGCTTAGTTTAGTAATTCTGTTGTGGACTATTCTTAGCCCAAATAAGGTCCCGTATTTATGCAAAGCACTTCCTTCCAAATAGCCCAAATCACAGAATTCTGGCGGGAGAGCCCCCAACAACTATTTCATCCAAAACCCTAAACCCCGAAAATCCCGAATTCTCAAAATAAATAAATAAATGTAATTCTCCTCAATTCAAAGGCACCATAGATTATCAGGTATGGTTCTGTTACTTTTTCCCGTTATCTTATTTGAATGTATGCGTTCTTGAGGGAATTAGGGCCAAAATGAATGGGTGTTCATCAAAATCCCAACTTTTCGAAGAAGCACTGATAAAAATCCTTTCTTTGTTTAGATTACTGAGAAATTGATTTACTGAGTTAAAATAGATTACAGAAAGAATGTGTTTTGTTAAAGTTTGGTCTAGTTGGTACTATTCAATTGAGTCGGGGTTCTAATGAACTTCAAATTTTGCTCAAAAAGCTTAAAACTGTTATATTGTGAAGTAATCATGTGTATCAAATTAACACATAATTCTTCTACTCTCGACGCTTGAATTTTGCGTAGATAGAGAAGAAATGAAAGGAAACAAACATATTTTAATTTCCCATGACCTCTTAAAAAACTTGATCTTCTATGTCGAGAACTATATTGTCGAAAACCTTAAACTGATATGATGCTAATGAGGCCACCAAGATGTTCAGAAAACAAAATTGAGTTGGTGATAGTGATGATGATTAGGTCACCAACGATCTTGATGGGCTCAATGATTGGTAGCTCTGCAAGCTTTAAGTCTCATGAGACAGATTGCAGTACCTCAGTTGGTTGAAGAGCTCAGTACTGTCATTGACTCCTTCTTGCATTTTTGCGAGTACTTGATCTTATCAGAAACAGGTTCAACCTATAGAGATTTAAGATATCTTTCGATATAGATGCATGTCACATTATATGGATATAGAAAAGATAATTACATTTTGCGTTGTAAATGTTTGTCATTTGGGTATAGATAAAGAATTAATCATGGGATTTGGAAATATATACTTCAAACAGGATTTTTCACTTTTCATAATGTATCCTCTCATAGCTTGTTTCTTCTACTTTCTGTGTGAGCAAGATATGTGCTAATTGTTGGAAAAATAGCATTTGGTGAATGAGAAAAAATAGTTCCCAAAGGGGCCAAGAACAAATGGGAAGTTTAGTCCCACATTGGGTAGAGCAAAGAATGAGGATGGGTTTATAAGTGAAAGCCCAATAATAGGAGTTAAGCTTTTATTGGGGACATTGTGCCTCGCGCGCCCGTGCAGGGAGGGTGCAAATCCCAAAGATCCTAATCCAGCCCGATTAGCTCGAACTTGTGTGCGGTAGCGACCTGCGGACACGAATGTCGCACCAAATCTCAGGGGCTTAGAACAAGCTACCTTTGATACACTAGAAGCAATCTCTCTCCCCTCCGATGATTTGGCGATCACGCCACACGTTGCCTCTCCATCTCCACCAAAATTCCGCGGTCCTTCAAGCTTCAGAGATACACTAGAAGCAATCTCTCTCCCCTTCGCTCTTTGGCTATCTTCCTCCGCATCAACTTCTCTGGTTCTCGCTGGCTGCCTTGCGAGCTCGTTGTATCTTGAGAGGCAGACGTCCGAGCTAGTTTTCGAGCACTCCGAAGGGGACGAATCTGCTTTAAGGAGACAGTGTTCCACTGGCCTCGAGCTTCATCTTCTTTGCAATTATAAAGTTGTCGACGTTTATATATATATGTTGCTCGTTGTAATTCTTTCATAAATTTTCTTGTATAGCCAATTCTAATTTGGATCGTTTCTGTAACACTAATTTATATATAATGCTTTCTTAATCAATATGCATTTTTTTGTTCTTACCTTTTGACAATATTGCCTTATTTGTTGTTCGATCCAAATGTTTATCTGCAGTGAATGTAGGACAAACAACCACTGTTGTTGGAAGCTACAACAGGGAATTGTGCAATATTAGTCTTCATTTAACTGTCAGGTGTGCTAAATTATAACCTCAACATAAGTGTGATTACTGTGAATAGAAAAAAGCCTCATGGTTTTATCTTGAAGGGTCATTTCTTATTATTTTCTTATTACCTTAGTGATGATGATGTCTCATAGTACATATATATTAAAAATTGTGTTCTTGTTCATCTTTGATTGTTTCTGAATTGAAGAAGAATTAGATTAAAATTCTTTCCAGGCATTGATACAACTAGAAATTAGATAATACATGCTGATAACATGATTTAATGGCTTGAAACATCTAATTTGTCCATAGAATGATAAAAAGCTCACTTCGAAAGCTAATAGAATACAATTCAAATATTTTCTTGAAGGAGCCGAGAGAATTACTACTTTATGAATCTAAGGGGCAATGTAAACCAAATATATATTAATCCATCAACTGTTTGTTAGCTTCCTTAAAGGATTCTCTTGCAGAATTAAAGAGAGAATCACTTTATTCATTTAAAAGATGTGATCAACTTTCATGAGTCGTGACGAACATCGATACAATTGGTGATAGAATCTTAACAAGCACCAGAACAACAATAAGGCTTCACGTTTGGATTAAACACTTTTCGCACAAAGCCTTCACAGAATTTCAAATATCATTAATCTTCTAAGTGAAATATAACATGATAACATATACATATAGGTTTAAAGGTTCCGAGTTTATAAAATTAAAAATTCTAATCATAGGAAAACTAGAAATTCAAACAAACAAAATTCTCCAACCATAATCAATCATAACTAATAGAATTCAAACCAGCCTTTTTCCAATAATATGAAGCTCTGATTGATTTCTCATCTCACTCTTCCACTGCCATATAGAATTTTAATAATCTGTCTTATCTGACAGTATCTCCTATCTAATTAATCACCATGTAACATGAGGACCCAAGCTAGATCCTACTTCTTTGGAATCTAGCAACATAATCCAACTGCTGAAAAATTTCTGAACAATAGGGTTCTATACTAAAAAAGAATTTCAAGCAATTTCTAAGGAGTTCAAGCCCCACAAAGGAATCTTCAAAAGGTACAGACAAAAACTATAGAGCTCTAATATATGAAACATAGACATCAAGACATATGTTCTCTAATTTTTATATTTTGTTGTATGGAATCACAAGGTGAGTAAGTTGGAAATATTATGGGCTCGGCCTCACCTGTATTAATAAAGCATTGCTTCTTACAGAGCGCTCAATTATTACAAACAAATGTTCTGATACGACACTTGCGTTCATATATGTAGTGGGTCTTCTTCTTAAATATGAGCATGTGAGCCTGTTTATATATCAGAGTATTGGTGGGCTCTATTATTAAATTGGCAGGCTCTGAATTTGGTTGAACAATCTCTCTTAAAGAGATCCCGGAGACAGTGGGATCAGTCATCAGTTCCTACTTGGTCAAATTCTTTAATTTTGGGCTATGAGGGATAGGCTCCCAAAACTGCAACGTATGAGTCTTTTTGGTCAGTTTCATTCATATATTTACTAGGTACATTCTCCAGGTTAATAAATCATGTGCAAATATCAGAGAGAACAGGGGTTAGTTTGTACATCCATACTCTTGGTTGGTATGTTATTTACGTGACACACATCTAGATCACAGCAGTTCTGATCATCATGTCCAGTTATAACTGACAGATTAAATGTGTGACAAATCAACAACACACGAACGAAGAGCGCGGACACATTGGTTCCCTTTTACTCCATATTGTAGAACAAATAGGAAACCCCATATAATGAAACATATTTGGAATAATACACCAAGGAGAGAAAGAGCTCTTAGATCTTTGTACTGATATTCAAACTTTCTTGATTTTCACTGCTTTAAGAATAGATAGTTGTTAATGCGCCAACTATTCAGTGGATCACTGCTTTAAGAATAGATAGTTGTTAATGCGCCAACTATTCAGTGGATCACTGGATAGTTTCTCAGCAGAAGAGACATGAGATGGGTCATGAACTTAGAGGAGTTATATGTAGAAAGTCACCAAGAGTGCAAATTCATAGTGATGTTTGGAGTGTTGCTTTCATCAATAATGTGAGGTCTCAACTTGTGCATTCATCAATAATGTGAGGTCTCAACTTGTGCATCTTCTCATCACATTTGTAGTAGGGTTATTGCAGATAGACCTTCCCTAGTATCATTGTTTTGAACTTACTACCCCTCTATCTTTACTTTTGCAGACGGAGTCCTCGAGTGATATTTTTTTGGTTTTCTTACCCTTATAGGAAGAGAAAGTTGTTTTTTTCACAAATAGACCCCTTAAAGAGTCAAAAACTTCATCAAGGGGGTTTATTTGCAGAAAAAACTTGAAAGGTAGTAAGTCCAAAACCGCGATACTACAGGGGTCTATCCGCAATTAACCCTACCTAACTTAAAACCAACTTGAGAAATCAATTGTAACTTCACTTCCAACATGGAAAATGACATTTCGCTGAGATGCACATGTAATTTCACTTCTAACATGGAAAATGACACTTTCTTGAGTCACATTACATATCATGCTTTGCAAACCCTGCAGCGCATGGACACATGTGAGTAGATTTTCTATTTCTTCCTTTGTTTGGATTCACTTAAATTTAAAAAAAAAAAAACTTTTACAAGGTTAATACTTGCTTAGAAGCTAAACCCGAAGGTCATGGACTCAATAGTTCAAATTCTCATCATCACATTTCACAAAGTTTGTTTGGGTTGGAGTTCCATATTCAAACTCCAACACGCCCTTTTGATATGCGTAGTTATAACTCCAAACAGTTGTGATGTAAAAACAAAATAACCTAGAGATTGTGGGGTTATTGTTCTCATTGAAGTTAATGGAAAATTTTCTCCTTCATTGGTTTCAGTATGAAACATTTTTGTGCCTAGATATTCTATCAAATCCTTGCATGGGAGATTTTCCTTTCCTCCCCCCATATATTGGATAATACAACTGTGTTCTCTGTACATATTAAGATAGATGAAACCTTTTCTGTAAAATTTAATAGAACAGAGGTTTTCTAAAGATTTCAACACTACTAATTTAGTATCAGTCCTTCATAGTACATAGTCTTTCTCCAATTCACCTTTCAGTAAATTTTGAATTATTATATGCCATCACCCATAGAATAACAAATCTTAGAAAACGCTCGATGCGAACGAGATATTTTGAACCATACAATACAGAAGAACATTTGGACATTACAACTCAGCACACACATAAGATTGTTTTAATAAGATTTGTATTGGTTAATAATGAGCAGAGTTATCAATAAAGTTTTGTTAACAAGTGTAAGGCAGGTAATCAAAGAGCCTGCACAAAACAATGAAAGCTTTTGCACAATCTACAGACCCCAACCCACACCTAAATAGAACTCTAATAATTGCGTGTGACCTGTACACAACCCCCAACCCACACAACCCAGCCTACCCACTCACCCACATTGGTCCCTGCCTCTATGGCTCATGCTTTATCTTTTCCTCTGTCAAGCTCTCTCACCTCCTTTATAGGGAAGTCTATATTTGCCCAACACATAAAAGCATCTCGGCCTCTTTGTTCTCTTTTGGTACTTCCTTTCAATATCAAACACTTTACATCAAAATCAGAGTAAAAAAGAGAGAGACAAGTGGCTAATTAAGTCAAGTTTATTGGTGAGCTTTTTTGATTGAGAGGGCAGTATTTGAGGATAATTGTGGTGCTTGTTCTTTCATGGGAAATAAAGAAGTAAATATTCCTCTGTGGGTCATGGTCACATTCTTTTGTTTTATTATGTAGGAAAAGGAAAGGCTCTACGTGAACGCATAGGGTCCTTA
The DNA here is from genome assembly GCA_012295165.1 of Asparagus setaceus. Lineage (NCBI taxonomy): Eukaryota > Viridiplantae > Streptophyta > Magnoliopsida > Asparagales > Asparagaceae > Asparagus > Asparagus setaceus. The sequence continues at coordinate 1,348,376 of CM022709.1, read as the reverse complement.
ATTATCCCAAAAGCATATTTATGAATATATCTTATATGCAAAACTAGATTAGGTAGTAGATAACATTAATATTATTATATGTTATGTGATTAATATGACCAAAAGAGTCACAAGACTCAACACAACATTCTTAAACTTATAAAACAAGCCTAGACAAAAGAGTTCCTACGTGGATTTGAAGCTATATAGGAAATATATAACCCGCAGGGTTGTGCAGCGGTGTAAGGCCCCACTACATTCCTATTAGGGGACGATCCATAATGAAAAATCTTATGGTCAAATTTCCCTACAGGTAAAAAAAACTCTCGAGTCAACGCCAGCCACGAAGAACAAGTAGGATTAGTCCTATCCAAAAGGTGCGGAGATATCTGTGATAAAACCCAAAAAAAGAAAAAAAAGAAAGAAGGAACTCATCACTCTCCGAAACGTAACAGTAGTAAAAGTTATGGGAGGAATCAATTACTTAGAATAATAGCAGCTGCCAGCTCATTCGGTCACGAGCGTCTTTGGGACCCACATGAAGGCCTTCATCACTCCCAATCGAGTGCATAGCGAATCCCCGAGTATTTTGACGCGTCATCATCATTTAAACTCACTGTGTTATTTTGTAATCTGGACCCGCAGTCTACACCCCACTAGTTGGGCCCACTCTGTCAAATTATTTGGGTGTGTGCATAAGTCGCGTTAGTTTGTAGGTAGTAATATTGTTTTTTAGCGAGGATCCTATCACAATGTGCTGTACGGTGCAGGACATTTTGAATCGAGTAGTGATAGCTGTGATGTTGAGAGTTATCTTATTCTTGTGTATTCCTACACACAAAAAATAGAAATTTTTTCTAAAATAGAAATTTTTTCTAAAATAGAAATTTTTTCTAAAATAGAAATTTTTTCTAAAATAGAAATTTTTTCTAAAATAGAAATTTTTTCTAAAATAGAAATTTTTTCTAAAATAGAAATTTTTTCTAAAATAGAAATTTTTTCTAAAATAGAAATTTTTTCTAAAATAGAAATTTTTTCTTAGAAATTATAAAGAGAAATTATGAGTTGTTGTGGGCTCCATTTCTTTGTGTCTAGTAGTATGAGAGGCTCTGTGGTTGGCTAAGGGGGTGTTTGATTAGGGTGTTTTATAGAAAACTTTTGAGAAATATACTGACAGTGGCAGTTCTATAAATAAAAATTTTCCCACTATTTTCATAAGCTGTGTTTGGTTCAAAATAAATTTACAGAAAAGTTTTCTGTAAAGTACAGAAAAGATGCCAAATTTACAGAAATCAATTTCCACTCAAATAGAGCTGAAATTGGGTAGAAATTTGACAAACCCATTATTATATTAATAAATCCACTCCCGTACCCTATTTCCGCCCCACTTCACATTTCTCTTCTCCGAAAAATTGCGGAAAACATCTAGGGTTTCCGCTCCGCTCTCTCTCGTTCCCGCCCCTAAAACCCCTTATCCCGCCACGAATTTTAGCGCTTTCATTCCCAATTACCTCGAGCTCTCGTTCCCGCCCCCGAACCCCTTATCTCGGCATTTGCTCGCGAGCTCGAAGTTCTTCGGTGATCTTGCGATGTGGGGTTGTTTTAGCAAACTAATTTGGGGATTTCAGTCCAAATCGCGAAAAAATTTCTAAACTATTGAGGTATAAAAATGAACCCCAGCCCTAAACCATATTGATTTTCCAAGCTATTTCGGTTGATTTTTCTTCTATTTCTTATGTTTTCATTTTTTGAGTTATTTTGGTCGAATTTCCGATCTTGATTAGGGTTTGATTTTACTACTATTGTGGCTTGATTAGCGGTTGATTTCATCAATCATTTCACTTGATTGTGGCAAAATTAGTCTATTAATTGTTGGATGAGAAAATATTGGCTTGATATCTTTTATTTGTTTGATAATTCCACAATATATCTATCCATACTTGTAGTATGCAGCCTTGTTGGTGCTGATTGGTGCTGATTTTGTAAAGTCATGAATAAGGTTGTTGACATTTTTCTATAAATTTTTCATATGCAACCAAACAAAAGAAAAGAAAAACTTGCTATCTCTATAAAGTGATGGGCCCATTTTCTTATTTTGAACCAAACAAACAAAGTAGAAAAATAAGAAAATTTATACTTTTTGACTTATCAAAACTTTTCTCACAATATTTTTTTAATAAATACAAGGAAATCTATATTTTGGGTGTTTTCCTTTTCCTATAATTTCTAGAAATTGAACCAAACACCCCCTAAAAAGACATGGAAAACTATTATAGGTATATATTTTTTATAATAGTCTCATTTTCTTTATTTGGTTCGCTTCTTATAACTAAGAAAAGAGATGATGTGTCACCATGTTATTGGATGATGTGACTCATTTTAAGGAAACCCATTTCATGAGTTTTTTAAGGAAATGAATGGAAATCATCTTTTGATGGTTTCCTCCCCCTATTTTATTTTCTTTGATTTCTAGGAAACCAACCAAACAGGCCCTAAGAGTAATACAATTCTTATAGTGCTTAGTATTGTCCAAAAGAAATTATAAGTTGTCATGGTTTCCACTTCTTTGTGTGTCTAGTAGTAATAGTATTCAACCCGTGCAAAGCATGGAAAAATTTAATTTGAATTCTTGTAGGCTGCTTCTGATAACATTTCTGAAATAATTGTGGGAGAGTCTGAGAGATTTAATGTTTTAAGTTCTTGTAGCATTCTTTGTGTTGCTTCTGATCTTTTGAGGTTTTCTTTTATATGAAAAGTAGTTGATGAGAGCTCTGTGGTTGGCTAAGGGGTGTTTGATTAGGGTGTTTTATAGAAAACTTTTGAGAAATATACTGACAGTGGCAGTTCTATAAATAAAACTTTTCCCACTATTTTCATAAAGCGTGTTTGGTTCAAAATAAATTTCGTAAAAATTCTTCAGAAGTACAATGAAAAGATGCCAATTGAGAGAATCAATTTCCACTCAAATAGAGCTGAAATTGGGTAGAAATTTGACAAACCCATTGTTGATGTATATAATCACAGTCACTAACCTCGGATGAGTTTAGTTTTAAAGAGAGCAGAGTCCGCTTTCTCCTAAAGCTACCGACGCTGACTCCAAATAAAGGGTTCGCCACAACAACAAGAAGAATACGGCGAAGAGTTGGGATCTCCGGTTCCACTCCGCCAAGTTAGTAATGTGTGATAACTTGCGGAATTCACTGGAGAAGATTGTTTACCTTGTTAGTCGCTCACGCTTTTAATGTAGGGTTAAGGGGTATTTCCGTCTTTCCATTAGTTTGGGAACCACCGGTGAGTCACCCTCCCCTCCACGTGTGAGCCGAGGATGGTCAACATCCCTCCACCGCTAGAGGGCCGCCCGTACTGTGTCAAATCAAGTAATCCGAGGGTGGTGTGGTCTATTCGCCATTAATGGGATGGGATCGGGCTCAGAAATTTAATGGGTCCGGTGTCTTAAATAATCGGAGAGATGGGGAATTAAGGCTGTCGGTGCATTTAATGTGATGTTGATGGGTTCGAGTCTTGTGTGGCCGTCGTTTGAGTGGAGAGAACCACGCAGGTGAGAGAAGGTAAGCCGTGGCCGGATGGCCGACTCGCGCTCCCCTTAGGGCGCCCTCGATGAGATTCACGAGGGCGATTTATCGGGAGCTCATGCGCCGCCTAGAGGATGAGTGGCCGAGAAGGTTAGGCTGGATTCGTTCCACATTGTTTGGAGGGGCTCATAACTTGTGGAAGGGGTCGTGAAGGGGCAACGGGTTGAAGGACGACCACACTTCGCTAATCCGCCAGCGGCTGGAGGGTGATAGCTAGTCGCCTCATGTCGTCGGGAATTGCCACGGAATAGTTACGAGGTGGTCACCACGGGCGACGTAATCGCTATCAGCCAAGGCCGCCAAGAGGTTGTCGATGGCCGCACCTCGGGCATCGCTTCTGGCCGCTATGGCGATAGCCGGGCTTCAGGGATCATGACGGTCGGTAAATGCAGTAGGCTATGGGTTGGGTGTGGAGGTTCGTGTCGGTTCTCATTGGTAAACAAGCGTCCGCCCTATTTAGCTGCTCTTCATCGACACCGTTAGTGGTTATGACCATAACACCCATTATTATATTAATAAATCCACTCCGTACCTATTTACGCCCCTTCACATTTCTCCAAAAATTGCGGAAAACATCTAGGGTTTCGCTCGCTCTCTCGTTCCGCCCTAAACCCTTATCCCACCACGAATTTTAGCGCTCATTCCCAATTACCTCGAGCTCGTTCGACCCTGAACCCTTATTCTAAGATTCACTCATGAAATTCGGTTCTTCGTGATCTTTATGGGGGTTGTTTTAGCAAACTAATTTGGGGATTTCAAATTCAAATCGCTGATAAATTTCTAAACTATTGAGGTATAAAATGAACCCCACCCTAAACCATATTGATTTTTGTTGATGTATATAATCACAGCCACTAACCTCGATGAGTTTAGCTTTAAAGAGAGCGAGTCCGCTTTCTCTCCTAAAGCCCAAATGAACGCCGACTCCAAAACAAAGGATTCGGCCACAACAGTAAAGAAGGACCAAGGAAGAGGCGGAGTTGGGATCTCCGGTGGTTCCTCCGACTCCGGCCAAGTTAGTGAGTGGGGGAGGTCTAGTAGAGCAGAATTCACTGAGAGATTGCTTACCTTCTTAGCCGCTCGTCACTCTTTATGTAGGGTTAGGGGTATTTCCGTCTTTCCATTAGTTTGGGAACCACCGGTGAGTCACTCTCCTCCACGTGTGAGCCGAGGATTGTACATCCCTCCACCCTAGAGTGGCCGGCCTTTACAAATCGGGCGTAATCGAGGGTTGGTGTGGTCTATTAGCTATTAATGGGATGGATCAGAGTCGACACATGGGTCCGGTGCCTTAAATACCGTGGAGAGATGGGGAATTAAGGGTCACAAGGCATTTAATGCATGTTGATGGCCTCGAAAGTAGTGTGGCCGCCTGCTTGAGTGAGAGAATCACCAGGGAGAAGGAGCTACAATGGATGGCTTAATTCATACGCTTAGACGCCCCGGGATGATTTGCCGAGGGGACGATGGGAGCTTTATGGCCGCCTCTAGAGGACGAAGTAGAAGGCTGGGTGCCCGATTCGCTCCAAATTGTTTGGAGAGGTCACAACCGTAGGAAGGGATCGTGAACGCAAGGCTGGTCCAGAGGACGACCACACCGCCCGCTTTCCCCGAGAGAGAGAGAACTGCCGATGGGCTGACTCTCGCCGCTTTCAAGGCTTGGCCATGGCGATGGTCGCCTAATGGACCGGACTGGCTCTGTACATGCAGCCGGCCATGGGTTGAGTGAGGTTCTTGTTGGTCCTCATTGGTAAACAAGCGTTCGTCTCAGACGCTTGGTTTTCTCCTTAATCACCGACAGTGGTTACGACCATAACAATTTTCCAAGCTATTTGGTTGATTTTTCTTCTATTTCTTATGTTTTCATTTTTGAGCTATTTTGGTGAATTTCCGATCTTGATTAGGGTTTGATTTTACTACTATTGTGGCTTGATTAGCGGTTGATTTCATCAATCATTTCACTTGATTGTGGCAAAATTAGTCTATTAATTGTTGGATGAGAAAATATTGGTTTGATATCTTTCATTTATTTGATAATTCCACAATATATCTATCCATACTTGTAGTATGCAGCCTTGTTGGTGCTGATTTTGTAAAGTCATGAATAAGGTTGTTGACATTTTTCTAAATTTTTCATATGCAACAAACAAAAGAAAAAAGAAAACTTCTATCTCTATAAAGTGATGGGCCCATTTTCTTATTTTGAACCAAACAAACAAAGTAGAAAAATAAGAAAATTTATACTTTTGACTTCTCAAAACTTTTCTCACAATTTTTTTAAAGAAATACAAGGAAATCTATATTTTGGGTGTTTTCCTTTTCCTATAATTTCTAGAAATTGAACTAAACACCCCTAAAAGACATGGAAAACTATTATAGGTATATATTTTTATAATAGTCTCATTTTCTTTATTTGGTTCGCTTCTTATAACTAAGAAAGAGATGATGTGTCACCATGTTATTGGATGATGTGACTCATTTTAAGGAAACCCATTTCATGAGTTTTTAAGGAAATGAATGGAAATCATCTTTGATGGTTTCCTCCCCCTATTTTATTTTCTTTGACTTCTAGGAAACCAACAAAACAGGCCCTAAGAGTAATACAATTTTTATAGTGCACATAGTATTGTCCAAAAAGAAATTATAAGTTGTCATGGTTTCCACTTCTTTGTGTGTAGTAGTACAAAAATAGTACAACTCTTGTAGTACGCTCAGATTATACTTTTCAATCAGCAGAGTACAAAAATAGTACAACTCTTGTAGTACGCTCAGATTATACTTTTCAATCAGCAGTGAAACAAATAGGAGGACAAATTGAACATTTCACCGCTTGCTGTTTGGCTCAAAGCAGCCCACATCGTATCGAGTTTTGATAGGATCTCTACAAAGGCTCTTGCACGATTGTGGATGTTTTGAGGCAGGGGGTAGGGGGTGGGGTCGAGCAATTTGGACATGTCACTACCCCTATTTAGCTCAAAGGACTTTGCACCGTGCAAGACTCTGATAAGATCCCTACTCTTGTTTATTAGAATTTCTTTTTCACATTTCTTATCTTTCTCCATCTTTAGCATGGAGAGCAGAAGCTCATCTTCTAAATTTTCGGTATAATCCCTCAATGTAACAAATTTTACAGTTAATGTTAAAAATCTGTAATTTAAAGTAGGTAAACTGGAAAAAAAAAATCTAGAAGTTAACGCACTTTTATGAAAGTTATCAAAAGTTAAAAGGGCAATTCGTTAATTTCAAGTAGATCTCATGAAACGAAAAAACATGAGGAAGGTAAATAATTATTGAAAACTCCCAAGGACCTAAACACATTCTCTAAATCCAATTAATTTCATCCATTGAAATTCTATGTTGGGTTCAAAGGACCTAATGAAGCTCAGGCTACACTCTACCTGAGGTTGCACTTTGTTAGCAAAAAGAGATTATAAGAAATATTTAGAATGACACATGATTCTAATGTTTAATTTCCAAGCATTCTTTAGCTCTTTATGGTAACCCCAAGCATATGCTCAAGGCCAGCTTGCTTCCTTTTATGAGAGAAGTATTTTCGAACTCCTCTTTCATTTTTGAGCACCAAGACAATTGCTTTAGACTCTAATATGCACTATTGCTCGTGATTCCATGGATTGTGTTTGTTTCTCTTTGTAGTTTGCTTTAAAGAGTTGGATTAGTAGTATACATATGATTAGTTGCTTCAACTTATGAGGCAAATATATTTATTTTGTGCATTAAGACAATTGCATTAGACTTTACCATGCAATGTAGCTTGTGATTCAATAGATTGTGTTTGTTTTTGCTTTGTAGTTTGCTTTATGGTGTTTACTTTGCTTTGATAATGTGAGATTCCAAATTTGTAGACTTTCAGCTCTTGCTTTAGTTATGATCTTTTAATAAATAAAAAGTTGGCTCTAAGTAATATCACATCTTAAGAATTGCCTATTGCAATAACTGTTGCATTAGGGTTTTAAGCTCATGCAGCTACATTATTTGCAACGACAGGTACACGTCACTTGAGACAATTTTATGTTAGTTGAAATTATTTCATTGCCACTTTTGAATAGGAAAAAGTAATTTGCAATTTACTCCTAAACATGAATCAATTCAAAACAAACACTTCTACTACTGATTAATCGGAGTCCCAAACTATAAAAAATTGAATACAAAGACTACGGCTAATAGTTATACTTCACTTTGAGACAATTTTATGTTAGTCGTAATTATTTCACTGCGCTTAAATCAGATAAAAGTATTCAATTGTAGTAATCGATTTACATAGATATTTGGACGTTTAATCGCAATTGCAACTTTTGGATAGAAAAGTAATTTGCAATTCCGATTGCAATCTACTCTTAATGTGAAGTTTAAAACATAGAATAAAATGACCACAACTGTTATTCTACAGGACGGATGACAACAATTGCAATAACCGTAATTGCATGCAACTGAGATTTAATTTGCTAAACTAACCAAAACTTCTTCAATGCATCACTCACAATAAAATCTAGTAATTCTTTCTTCTCCGTATCAAATGGGCTAGAATCTGAGTTACAGACTTCACATTCTCATTGAGAAAATGTCGGTTAATTTTGGTACCAAACGTTACCGTGCACAAAACAATGAAAGCTTTTGCACAAAACAATGAAAGCTTTCACATTCTCAGAAAATGTCGGTTAATAATAGCTTTTGCCACATTGTTCTCCGCTCTCTTAATTAGCCCATTTCAGCTGCCTCATTCAATACACACACGTTCAAATCCTTATCTCATGCTCCCTCACACTTAAACAATTTGACTAATCACATGCTCAATCTTCCATTTATCAAATTCTATTATTCTCAGGGGTTTTGTGGTGCAAATAGATATATAGATAATATATCCAGCTTGGTATAGTTGTTATACTAAAATATTTTAGCCTTATCCGTCTTTCCTCACATGTGAAATGTAACTGAATTTAATTTCCTAATTTTATTATATTGGTTTTTATTTCCGAACCGTATTTTATTTATATAGATATTTGTTATTATTATATATGACTTGATCAATGTGATAAATACTATACGTGTATTCACATTGTTTACGCCCCATACCGATACGTGCTTTTTAACCACCAAACATGTTCCTCACACTATTTTTACACATTGCTAAAATAACAAAATACCTAGCATACTAAAGAAAAATTACAAAAGTATCAATAATTAGTTAAGGGGCTGTTTCGTTTCGAGCTGGAAACCCTAAAACCACGTAAACCAACCTAACACATACCAAGAAAACGCTTAAGTTCTTATTCCTTAGTTTGTCCGAGTCAAGAGAGGGTCATTTGTTGGGTTTCCTATACGTCACAAAAATGTCACTTATTTGAAGAAACCCTGTTGGGTGGAAAGCTATCATTCAGGCAATTAAATAATTGGATGTAGAGCTATTATTTAGCTTTCTTCACTCTAGTTTCCTATGGAAAATAATTTCCCACAATTTCCAGAAAACAACCAAACAAGCCAAGTAGACATTTGTGGACACAGTATTAGCAAGAGAACTCTTAGTAAAATAGTAACTTTACGTGACTTTACGTGATGTAGTCAAAGATCAGAATTCGGTGGAATGTAGAGTGCAGGGAGATTCTACTGGACACTGTAGCCGAGCATATATTACTTACCATCTACTCTTTTTGCCTGGCATGCACTGCTCCCTTGACTAAAAAAAGAAAGTTGGTAACAACTAACAGCTCATTCTCGTGTAGATACAAAAGAAACTAAATCAAAATTAGATTTTTTTTTATATTTCTATTTTGTGACATTTTTATATTTTAAAATTCACCTTCTAAATTTTGATGTTTACTGTATCCTAAATCAAATAAAGTCGCTTAAAATATATAAGAAGATTAAGTCTCTATTTATCTTTTTGTCCTTTCTTTTTCAATCAAATTTGATGAGAATCCTAGTAGAGCTATCTCATTTCTACTTCTCTTTCAATCAAAATTCTAAAGAAATTAAATTATCTTTGCTTCCTTTTCTCTTATAGAATTAATCATTCTTACATCGTTTCTCTCAAAGCAAATCGTTACTTCAATAAGAAGTTATGAACAATAGTCATCATGACAGCTTCTTTAATAAGGAAAGGGGAAAAAAAAGAAAGAAAGAAAAGAAGAAGGATGAAGAAAATATGCTAGTGTAATTATATTTAACGTATTTTAACAAAATAGTTTTCTAATTTACATTATCCAATAATGATAAAAGGTTACATATCAAAAACCCCTTAAGTTTGGACAATTATCGAAAACCCCTTAACTTTGAAAATATCAAAAAACCCCCCTTAAGTATTGAGATTATCACAAAGCCCCCCCTTTAACTTTTAGATTTTATCAGAAAACCCCCTTTATCTTTGAGATTTTATCAGAAAACCCCCTTAAATTAGGGGGGTTTTCTGATAAAATCTCAAAGTTAAGAAAGGTTTTCCGATAACCCCTAAATTTAAGCGCGGTTTTTTAATATTTTCAAACTTAAGGGGGGGTTTTCTGATAATCATCCAAAGTTAAGGGGGGTTTTATGATATTTAGCCTGATAAAAATGTTGGATTGGAGAGTACCCACATGATTTTCGACTGAGATTTGTAAATAATAATATTTAAACATGTAAAAACAAACAAGAGGTACATAAACAAACAGAAATTTCAAAAACTGTTCCCACCATCCATCTCTTTTCCGACAAATCCAAACCCCGTCCCCATATATACCCATCCCATCTCACTCCCACTCCCCCACCCCCTCCCTCTCATTTCCCCACCCCACCCCCAAACAAATGGGAAATTACATTTTCCCCCTCCTCACTCTCCTCTTCACTCTCGCCGTCGCCGGCGCCGCAGGCACAAAGCAGACCGTCATCGTGCGCGTCGACCGCGACGCCAAACCCTCGATATTCCCCACCCACGCTCACTGGTACGAGTCCACCGTCTCCTCCGTCTCCGCCGTCAACGGCGATGACTGGATCTCCGGCGGCCCTTTGATCCACACGTACACCACCCTGTTTCATGGATTCTCGGCCAGGCTGTCTCCGGCGGCCGCCGAGGCCCTCGCCGCCGTCCCCGGCGTCGTCAGCGTCATCCCCGAGCAAATCCGGCGACCGGCGACCACCCGATCGCCGTCCTTCCTCGGCCTGAACCTGAAACCCTCGCGGTCGAGCCTCCTCGCCGAGTCCGACTTCGGATCGGACCTCGTAATCGCCGTCATCGACACCGGCATCTGGCCGGAGCGCCGCTCCTTCTCCGACCGCGGCCTGGGCCCCATCCCCTCGAAGTGGAAGGGCTCCTGCGTCGCGGGAAAGAACTTTCCCGCCACCGCCTGCAACCGGAAGCTCATCGGCGCTCGGTTTTTCTCCGGCGGGTACGAGGCGACCAGCGGCAGGATGAACGACACCGCCGAGGTCAGGTCCGCTAGAGACACCGATGGACATGGGACCCACACCGCCTCGATCGCCGCCGGCCGTTACGTCTTCCCCGCGTCGACGCTCGGGTACGCGAAGGGCGTCGCCGCTGGGATGGCGCCGAAGGCGAGGCTGGCGGTTTATAAGGTCTGTTGGGTGGCTGGGTGTTTCGATTCGGACATTCTCGCGGCGTTCGACGCCGCGGTGGCCGATGGGGTCGACGTCGTGTCGCTGAGCGTCGGCGGGGTCGTCGTGCCGTATTATTTGGATGCGATTGCGGTCGGGGCTTTCGCGGCGGCGGAGAAGGGGGTTTTCGTGTCGGCGTCGGCGGGGAACGGTGGGCCCGGGGGGTTGACCGTGACGAATGTGGCGCCGTGGGTTACGACGGTTGGGGCGGGTCGATGGACCGGTCGTTTCCGGCGGATGTTAAGACCGGTGATGGGAGGGTTTTTGGTGGGGTTAGTGTTTACGGCGGCGGAGCGGCGCTTGTGCCGGGGAAGTTTTATCCGTTGCTTTACGCCGGGGAGGGCGGCGGTGATAGAGGAGGAGCTGGTGGTGGGGATGGGTATTCGTCGTCGTTGTGTTTGGAGGGGTCGTTGCAGGAGAGCTCGGTGAGGGGGAAGATCGTGGTGTGCGATCGAGGGGTGAATTCGCGGGCGGCGAAGGGGGAGGTTGTTCGGAAAGCGGGCGGAGTCGGGATGATTCTTGCGAATGGGGTATTCGACGGGGAAGGGCTCGTCGCTGACTGTCATGTGCTTCCGGCCGCTGCTGTTGGCGCCGCTGCCGGAGATGAGATACGAAAGTACATTGCGTCGGCGAAATCCCCGACGGGTACGATCTTGTTCCGAGGGACTCAGCTCGGTGTTAGCCCCGCGCCGGTGGTCGCTTCGTTCTCGGCGCGAGGCCCGAACCCTCAGTCGTCTGAGATCATAAAGCCCGATATAATCGCACCCGGGCTCAACATTCTCGCCGCTTGGCCGGACAATGTTGGTCCAGCCGGTATCCCCTCCGATCACCGGAGGACCGAATTCAACATATTGTCGGGAACGTCCATGGCATGCCCACACGTATCCGGTCTTGCCGCATTGCTCAAGGCTGCGCACCCAGCCTGGTCACCGGCGGCGATCAAGTCGGCTCTCATGACTACGGCTTATGTCAAAGACAACCGAGGGCTCACGATGCTCGACGAGTCCACCGGAAACTCTTCAGACGTATTCGATTTCGGTTCCGGTCATGTCGATCCTCAACGGGCGATGGATCCCGGTCTAGTGTATGACATATTGCCGGTGGATTACGTCAATTTTCTATGCAATTTAAACTACTCCGGCCAGAACATACGGGCGATTACTCGACGGCCAGCGGACTGTAGTGGTGCGAAGAGAGCCGGACATGCCGGGAACTTGAATTATCCGTCAATGTCAGCGGTGTTTGTCGCTGGCGGGAACCGGAGGAGAATGAAGACGCATTTTATAAGGACGGTGACGAATGTAGGAAGAGGAGCGGCAGTTTATAGGGCGGAGGTGCGATCGCCTGAAGGGAGTGAAGTGACCGTGGAGCCTTCAAGGTTGGCTTTTCGGCGAGCCGGGCAGAAATTGAGCTTCTTGGTGAGGGTGGAGGTGGTGGCGCCGGAGGCTGAGGAGGACCACCAGCAGCCGGGGAGCTCGACGGTGACGAGCGGATCGCTGACGTGGACGGATGGGAGGCATAGGGTTAGGAGTCCTATTGCAGTGACAATGCAGGCTCCAATTTGAGGGTTTGGAGAAGCTTAGGGTTTTCAGAGGGTTTTGTTTCGCTTATAGTGAAATTATGTCCCCCTTGTTTAAAGACTCATTAAAGGGGAGAGGGTGAAGGGGGGAGCAATGTGTATATGTTATGTGATTTCTAGCTTGGAAATGGCGTGAGCCCTAAACGGGGCATGTTTTAGTTTGAGAGTGCTGTACATCTCTAATGCATGATAAATGAAGAAAGTGAGTTATGAAAATGGGAAGGTCGAGTATTGTCAATTGACATGTATTTATTTGTGTCATGCACAATTTTGACACCTTTAAGCGTGGATCATATTGCTTCCGTGTATCTGCAGTGGCGGATTCAGAATTTCTACAAAGTGGTGTCATCTGATTACCAATAAGGTTACATATTTTGACAAAAAAGGTTCAGTATTACTATCAAATTCATCATTCTCAGTATATATCAAATAATTATCCAAATAATTATCACCCTAGTAACTTCAACCCGTAGGTTCTTAATATATAAAGAATCCTAATGCAGGACATTCAAATATCATATGTTGTAGATAAAAGTAGATAGTATTTATTGGAATTCAAGTTTAATTTTATCTTTTAAGATTTTCTATAAGATATTTGATTACATTGAATTGTCTGGATTCCTAGAATATAGTGAACCTAATCCAGTCACAACGTGTATAATCGTTTATTTTATTATAGCCATGGTCTAAAGTTTTCCTAACCCTAACCCTAATCCTAATCCTATTCTAAACAAATAATATATTAAATTTATATCTGAATTATAGTTCGAAACTAATAACAGTAAGGCTAAGTATCTAGGAAAATCCCTTAAACTTTGGATGATTATCAGATAACCCCTTATAACTTGTATATGCGCCTTTAATACAGAAAAAATGTAGTACAAGTCGGCTGCAATGGACTTTTGACTTCAATTCTTGCTCCATGTTTCCAAAATTCTTTTGCATGACTGTGAGAAATGTCCATTATCAATTATAAGATGCTTATTTCAGTACGTAGTGTATAATGCTTATTTCAGTAGGTAGACTATATTTTCTGTGTAAATAGTCTTTGCTTCATGCACTGGCGTTATGAGATATACTTTTTTTTTAATGGTTCGAGCAATTGCCAGGATTAAGATGGATAAAACAAAGCTGAGCTTTTTCGCTTGCCTATGAGCTCTCTGTGGTTGTAGTTTTTGGCAACAATCAAGTCATCTGAAGGCTTTTTGAGTTGAACATGATGAGCAGCAGGAATTGAGATGAATTATCCATGAGATCTCTTTTATTCAAACAATTAGCAGATGCCGGTTGAAATATCATTTATGTGCATTGCTGAAATCATAAAAAGAATAACTGAGTGCATGGGTTGACAGGTGGATGTAATAATATCTTAGTATCTCGAAATAGAAATGAATTGAATGGTCATGATAATCCAGCCACCCCTAAACATTTGGAATATATGTTTTGCTTTTCTTTTCCTTATTCTTTTTCTTCATTTGAGAAAAAACTGTGAGGTATAAACCTCCTGAACTTTCGTGTGATTCGCAAAAATGACCATGAACTTTTTAAATTTGAGGAAATGCCGAAAGTTTGGGGAGTTTCTCAAAACCCTCTCAACTTTTGAAAAGTTCTAACTGCTGGAATATCATTTTTTTAAAAGAATACCCCTCCTCTTTCAGTAAAACTGTAAATCATAATTTTTTCCGCTGATTTTATTTCGTTTACCATTATTCTGTCTTTCCCGACAGACCCTAGAACTGAATATGCCTGAAAGTTCAAGTGGAATATTTTAAATTCCTCAATCTTTAGGGAGTTTCCTCTAATTTCTAAAGTTCATGGTCGTTTTGTGCAGGCATCTTAAACTTTAAGAGGATTTTGTGAAATTTTTTCTAATAAATAAAATTTATTTTCTAAACAATTTTCTTTTCTTTTTCCTCTATATTCGTTCAAACCAAACACAGCCTAAATCTCTTGCACTCTACAAAGATAGAATAGTATTTTGCGAAATAAACTAGTTGAAGGGAAATTAAAATTCAGGTAGAATTTTTATCAAAAAAATTCAAGTAGAAATCTATGCATAATATAATACTTTTGGTTACTAACAATGATACTAAAACTAAAAGTAGTTTTAGGAATATTATTAAGCAATACTATTAAGCAGTAGAAGTAAGTAGCTGTCCTGATAAAAAAAGGAAAAAGAAAAGAAAAAAAAGAAATATCTAGCTCATTGTCTAGTGGGACCCTGATTTAACTACAACTACGTGGCACCTTCCCAAATAACGTCCTCTTGCCCCTCCCTCAAGAAAACCACAAGGTCAAATTTTGAGGGAAAAAAGATCCCCTTTAAATCTAGGGTTAGGTTTAAGGGGGAAAAAATCTCAATACATTTCAATTCAATTTGATTAAAACATGGCATCTGAGAATTCCCTAATCGAGGAGCTCCAATCGTTGCAGAAGAAGCTAGGAAAGAAGCAATCTTTCGAGGAGGCGGTCTCTTCGATCCAATCTCTCCTTCGAGATCATTACGCTTCGTCATCTCCGTCCCTTCGCAAATCGGTAAATTTTCAATTTTTAATTGCATTAGATCCTCTAATTTATCGAACTTTTGCATAATTTCGTATAATTCTTGTTTTTACAGTTGAACTTGATTGCCTCTGTTGTGATTACGCGCTTATCCTAAATTTTTGTTTAGGTTAATAAAGATTTGTTTTTGAAGCCTAATATAGAGTTGAAAGGTTTAGAAATATTTGTATTTTTGAAACCCAAAGTCACTAGGTACTTAGAATTTGTGTGTAAGACTGAATGACACACAACTTATGAAAGTTTATATTTATTGTTTGTATTGCCAATTATGTATATGAATATAGATTCAAAACATTTTGTGCAACATTAGTTATGTACTAATTTTTTCAGAGGTAGCTACACAATTCTAGAATAACTCTTGAAGAATAGTTTGTCATATTTTAACATTCAAAAGAGTCATTATTACATAATTTGTCAAAAACTGGGACTATTTCCCTTTGCAGATATATGCTACGATTTGTCGCGTTGCAACTGTCCTTCAGACTAGATATACAGCACCAGGGTTCTGGCTTGCAGGTTTAAGGCTCTTTGAACAAGCAGACGGCCTGACCTTTGATCGCTCGGAGAAGGAACACCTGAAGAAATGCATTGCGAGGGCTCACGAACATTTGAATGATATGGAGAGTGAACCTCCAGCATCCAACATAAGGCAACCAGGTATGTTTTTCATGTGGATTGATTTTTCTATAGTTACATGAGTGGTTTTCTCCGATCCATCTTTCCAATTCTATTTTTAATAGTGTTAGTGTGTTAGAAATCAATAAAGAATTATTGTTGTTGAATTGCTTCCAGGTTGTTTCATCGGTCTTTTAGAACATGGTGTCCACAGTGCATGTGTAGATAAAAACTGAATAGAAAATTGATAAGCTGTTTGACGTGTAGGCTAATTCATAAGAATAGAAAATATGAAAAGAGATGACTGTGTACAGTATGCAAAATGATGTAAAGTTCGAAAACTCCTGGTTGCCTATATATTACTTAGTGAATAGTAGTCTATAGGCTTATGCATTATGATTATAGATATCCGAAAATCCTTTATTTTATTTTATTTTGCAAATATCTCTTAGTTTTCAAAATGTCTAGAGCATGAATAGTAGTGTATTCTTATATGATCATAATAAAGAAAGATAAGAGGGTCAAGACAAGGATGCATATGGACAGCAAATAGGTAGAGTGCTCCTAGTGAACCCATATGAAAGCATGCAGCACTCTATGTTAATTGGTGTGGTGTAAAGAATAAGTAAGCTCACTATGGCAGTATATGTTTCGACATTAAACCCGTGTCCTCCAGGTCACTGTTGTCCCAAGGTTCACGCTTTTGTAGGGATGCAGAGTGTACATAATCTAACCGAAATCAATTCTATATTCATACCTTGGCGAGTGTGGTGAACTGTTATTGATCATTTAAATTACCAGTTACCGACAGGTAACACTTCATATTCAGACAATGGTCTGATTCAAATCAAAGTTTTCGGAAACTGTCTGAAGATACACAACTACATATGTCAATATACAACATCTTCAACTTTGTTAACTTTGTTGTTCACATTAGAACATGCTATGAATGTAGAACTTAGTTGGATTCATAAGCTCATCCTGTGAAACACTTGATATCATGACAAATAATAGAATTATGTTGTCTAGCAAGAGAGTTAAAATGAATGCTGAACCATTTTGTCTCAATTTTTTTTAGTCTTTTTAGCATTGCTTAATTCATTTCAAGATTTTCTTCAATCTGATCATTTTAGACCTAAGCAGTCCAGTCAGATAATAGCCACATCTGCTAAGTGAAACCAAACAAATATGGGTATTCTACATGTATATTGTCTCCACTGATTTTGCAATCATCTCCTCCCTTGCTCCTATTGAGGTAAAATGGTAGGGAATTTGATTAGCTTAACGACGGATATGTTTGTGGTTAACTTAATGAAGCTGATTGAAAGAATAGGATTCATGTAGTCAGGCTATAAAGCCTGGATTAAAGACTCTGTTGATGATGATGATGTTGTTGTTGTTAGTTGGAACTGGTTTGCAAAACTGTCTTGGCAGATTAACAAAACCTCTAACTTTCTTAGTATGTATTATGTATCTAAAAATTTTAAACCATTGGTTACTCTATCAGATTCAAGATATCTATTCGAAGGACATTTGACCGTGCAGCCCGACCCACCACCTCGTGGCTTGTGGCACAAAATATGCTTACTACACTTGCTGTTGCACAAGATATGGCTTCCGTGTTGGAATCTTCTCGAGTTCAAGACGAAAATGAAAGTGGGACAGAAACTGCAAGGAGAGCTGAGCTTCCTGAATCTGTTAAGTGAACTATTAAGCAGTAGAAGTAAGTAGCTGTCCTGATAAAAAAAAGGAAAAAGAAAGAAAAAAAAGAAATATCTAGCTCATTGTCTAGTGGGACCCTGATTTAACTACAACTACGTGGCACCTTCCCAAATAACGTCCTCTTGCCCCCTCCCTCAAGAAAACCACAAGGTCAAATTTTGAGGGAAAAAAGATCCCCTTTAAATCTAGGGTTAGGTTTAAGGGGGAAAAAATCTCAATACATTTCAATTCAATTTGATTAAAACATGGCATCTGAGAATTCCCTAATCGAGGAGCTCCAATCGTTGCAGAAGAAGCTAGAAAGAAGCAATCTTTCGAGGAGGCGGTCTCTTCGATCCAATCTCTCCTTCGAGATCATTACGCTTCGTCATCTCCGTCCCTTCGCAAATCGGTAAATTTTCAATTTTAATTGCATTAGATCCTCTAATTTATCGAACTTTTGCATAATTTCGTATAATTCTTGTTTTTACAGTTGAACTTGATTGCCTCTGTTGTGATTACGCGCTTATCCTAAATTTTTGTTTAGGTTAATAAAGATTTGTTTTGAAGCCTAATATAGAGTTGAAAGGTTTAGAAATATTTGTATTTTTGAAACCCAAAGTCACTAGGTACTTAGAATTTGTGTGTAAGACTGAATGACACACAACTTATGAAAGTTTATATTTATTGTTTGTATTGCCAATTATGTATATGAATATAGATTCAAAACATTTTGTGCAACATTAGTTATGTACTAATTTTTTCAGAGGTAGCTACACAATTCTAGAATAACTCTTGAAGAATAGTTTGTCATATTTTAACATTCAAAAGAGTCATTATTACATAATTTGTCAAAAACTGGGACTATTTCCTTTGCAGATATATGCTACGATTTGTCGCGTTGCAACTGTCCTTCAGACTAGATATACAGCACCAGGGTTCTGGCTTGCAGGTTTAAGGCTCTTTGAACAAGCAGGCGGCCTGACCTTTGATCGCCGGAGAAGGAACACCTGAAGAAATGCATTAGAGGGCTCACGAACATTTGAATGATATGGAGAGTGAACCTCCAGCATCCAACATAAGGCAACCAGGTATGTTTTTCATGTGGATTGATTTTTCTATAGTTACATGAGTGGTTTTCTCCGATCCATCTTTCCAATTCTATTTTTAATAGTGTTAGTGTGTTAGAAAACAATAAAGAATTATTGTTGTTGAAGTGCTTCCAGGTTGTTTCATCGGTCTTTTAGAACATGGTGTCCACAGTGCATGTGTAGATAAAAACCGAATAGAAAATTGATAAGCTGTTTGACGTGTAGGCTAATTCATAAGAATAGAAAATATGAAAAGAGATGACTGTGTACAGTATGCAAAATGATGTAAAGTTCGAAAACTCCTGGTTGCCTATATATTACTTAGTGAATAGTAGTCTATAGGCTTATGCATTATGATTATAGATATCCGAAAATCCTTTATTTTATTTTATTTTGCAAATATCTCTTAGTTTTCAAAATGTCTAGAGCATGAATAGTAGTGTATTCTTATATGATCATAATAAACAAAGATAAGAGGGTCAAAACAAGGATGCATATGGACAGCAAATAGGTAGAGTGCTCCTAGTGAACCCATATGAAAGCATGCAGCACTCTATGTTAATTGGTGTGGTGTAAAGAATAAGTAAGCTCACTATGGCAGTATATGTTTCGACATTAAACCCGTGTCCTCCAGGTCACTGTTGTCCCAAGGTTCACGCTTTTGTAGGGATGCAGAGTGTACATAATCTAACCGAAATCAATTCTATATTCATACCTTGGCGAGTGTGGTGAACTGTTATTGATCATTTAAATTACCAGTTACCGACAGGTAACACTTCATATTCAGACAATGGTCTGATTCAAATCAAAGTTTTCGGAAACTGTCTGAAGATACACAACTACATATGTCAATATACAACATCTTCAACTTTGTTAACTTTGTTGTTCACATTAGAACATGCTATGAATGTAGAACTTAGTTGGATTCATAAGCTCATCCTGTGAAACACTTGATATCATGACAAATAATAGAATTATGTTGTCTAGCAAGAGAGTTAAAATGAATGCTGAACCATTTTGTCTCAATTTTTTTTTAGTCTTCTTAGCATTGCTTAATTCATTTCAAGATTTTCTTCAATCTGATCATTTTTAGACCTAACGCAGTCAGTCAGATAATAGCCACATCTGCTAAGTGAAACCAAACAAATATGGGTATTCTACATGTATATTGTCTCCACTGATTTTGCAATCATCTCCTCCCTTGCTCCTATTGAGGTAAAATGGTAGGGAATTTGATTAGCTTAACGACGGATATGTTTGTGGTTAACTTAATGAAGCTGATTGAAAGAATAGGATTCATGTAGTCAGGCTATAAAGCCTGGATTAAAGACTCTGTTGATGATGATGATGTTGTTGTTGTTAGTTGGAACTGGTTTGCAAAACTGTCTTGGCAGATTAACAAAAACCTCTAACTTTCTTAGTATGTATTATGTATCTAAAAATTTTAAACCATTGGTTACTCTATCAGATTCAAGATATCTATTCGAAGGACATTTGACCGTGCAGCCCGAGCCTGCACCACCTGCGTGGCTTGTGGCACAAAATATGCTTACTACACTTGCTGTTGCACAAGATATGGCTTCCGTGTTGGAATCTTCTCGAGTTCAAGACGAAAATGAAAGTGGGACAGAAACTGCAAGGAGAGCTGAGCTTCCTGAATCTGTTAAGTGAACTATTAAGCAGTAGAAGTAAGTAGCTGTCCTGATAAAAAAAAGGAAAAAGAAAGAAAAAAAAAAGAAATATCTAGCTCATTGTCTAGTGGGACCCTGATTTAACTACAACTACGTGGCACCTTCCCAAATAACGTCCTCTTGCCCCCTCCCTCAAGAAAACCACAAGGTCAAATTTTGAGGGAAAAAAGATCCCCTTTAAATCTAGGGTTAGGTTTAAGGGGAAAAATCTCAATACATTTCAATTCAATTTGATTAAAACATGGCATCTGAGAATTCCCTAATCGAGGAGCTCCAATCGTTGCAGAAGAAGCTAGGAAAGAAGCAATCTTTCGAGGAGGCGGTCTCTTCGATCCAATCTCTCCTTCGAGATCATTACGCTTCGTCATCTCCGTCCCTTCGCAAATCGGTAAATTTTCAATTTTAATTGCATTAGATCCTCTAATTTATCGAACTTTTGCATAATTTCGTATAATTCTTGTTTTTACAGTTGAACTTGATTGCCTCTGTTGTGATTACGCGCTTATCCTAAATTTTTGTTTAGGTTAAAGTTAAAATTTTGATTTTCATTGTAAGCCTATAAAAGGCAATCTTTTTCTCAATTTCGCTTGTGTTTAATCAAACAACAAGAAGGACCGCTAAGAGGTTGAGCCGATCTCCTGGTTCCTCCACCAAGCTTAGTAATGTGTGAAATAAACTAGTTGAAGGGAAATTAAAATTCAGGTAGAATTTTTTATCAAAAAAATTCAAGTAGAAATCTATGCATAATATAATACTTTTGGTTACTAACAATGATACTAAAAACTAAAAGTAGTTTTAGGAATATTATTAAGCAATACTATTAAGCAGTAGAAGTAAGTAGCTGTCCTGATAAAAAAAAGGAAAAAGAAAGAAAAAAAAGAAATATCTAGCTCATTGTCTAGTGGGACCCTGATTTAACTACAACTACGTGGCACCTTCCCAAATAACGTCCTCTTGCCCCCTCCCTCAAGAAAACCACAAGGTCAAATTTTGAGGGAAAAAAGATCCCCTTTAAATCTAGGGTTAGGTTTAAGGGGGAAAAAATCTCAATACATTTCAATTCAATTTGATTAAAACATGGCATCTGAGAATTCCCTAATCGAGGAGCTCCAATCGTTGCAGAAGAAGCTAGGAAAGAAGCAATCTTTCGAGGAGGCGGTCTCTTCGATCCAATCTCTCCTTCGAGATCATTACGCTTCGTCATCTCCGTCCCTTCGCAAATCGGTAAATTTTCAATTTTTAATTGCATTAGATCCTCTAATTTATCGAACTTTTGCATAATTTCGTATAATTCTTGTTTTTACAGTTGAACTTGATTGCCTCTGTTGTGATTACGCGCTTATCCTAAATTTTTGTTTAGGTTAATAAAGATTTGTTTTGAAGCCTAATATAGAGTTGAAAGGTTTAGAAATATTTGTATTTTTGAAACCCAAAGTCACTAGGTACTTAGAATTTGTGTGTAAGACTGAATGACACACAACTTATGAAAGTTTATATTTATTGTTTGTATTGCCAATTATGTATATGAATATAGATTCAAAACATTTTGTGCAACATTAGTTATGTACTAATTTTTTCAGAGGTAGCTACACAATTCTAGAATAACTCTTGAAGAATAGTTTGTCATATTTTAACATTCAAAAGAGTCATTATTACATAATTTGTCAAAAACTGGGACTATTTCCCTTTGCAGATATATGCTACGATTTGTCGCGTTGCAACTGTCCTTCAGACTAGATATACAGCACCAGGGTTCTGGCTTGCAGGTTTAAGGCTCTTTGAACAAGCAGACGGCCTGACCTTTGATCGCTCGGAGAAGGAACACCTGAAGAAATGCATTAGAGGGCTCACGAACATTTGAATGATATGGAGAGTGAACCTCCAGCATCCAACATAAGGCAACCAGGTATGTTTTTCATGTGGATTGATTTTTCTATAGTTACATGAGTGGTTTTCTCCGATCCATCTTTCCAATTCTATTTTTAATAGTGTTAGTGTGTTAGAAAACAATAAAGAATTATTGTTGTTGAAGTGCTTCCAGGTTGTTTCATCGGTCTTTTAGAACATGGTGTCCACAGTGCATGTGTAGATAAAAACTGAATAGAAAATTGATAAGCTGTTTGGCGTGTAGGCTAATTCATAAGAATAGAAAATATGAAAAGAGATGACTGTGTACAGTATGCAAAATGATGTAAAGTTCGAAAACTCCTGGTTGCCTATATATTACTTAGTGAATAGTAGTCTATAGGCTTATGCATTATGATTATAGATATCCGAAAATCCTTTATTTTATTTTATTTTGCAAATATCTCTTAGTTTTCAAAATGTCTAGAGCATGAATAGTAGTGTATTCTTATATGATCATAATAAACAAAGATAAGAGGGTCAAAACAAGGATGCATATGGACAGCAAATAGGTAGAGTGCTCCTAGTGAACCCATATGAAAGCATGCAGCACTCTATGTTAATTGGTGTGGTGTAAAGAATAAGTAAGCTCACTATGGCAGTATATGTTTCGACATTAAACCCGTGTCCTCCAGGTCACTGTTGTCCCAAGGTTCACGCTTTTTGTAGGGATGCAGAGTGTACATAATCTAACCCGAAATCAATTCTATATTCATACCTTGGCGAGTGTGGTGAACTGTTATTGATCATTTAAATTACCAGTTACCGACAGGTAACACTTCATATTCAGACAATGGTCTGATTCAAATCAAAGTTTTCGGAAACTGTCTGAAGATACACAACTACATATGTCAATATACAACATCTTCAACTTTGTTAACTTTGTTGTTCACATTAGAACATGCTATGAATGTAGAACTTAGTTGGATTCATAAGCTCATCCTGTGAAACACTTGATATCATGACAAATAATAGAATTATGTTGTCTAACGCAAGAGAGTTAAAATGAATGCTGAACCATTTTGTCTCAATTTTTTTTTTAGTCTTTTTAGCATTGCTTAATTCATTTCAAGATTTTCTTCAATCTGATCATTTTTAGACCTAACGCAGCCAGTCAGATAATAGCCACATCTGCTAAGTGAAACCAAACAAATATGGGTATTCTACATGTATATTGTCTCCACTGATTTTGCAATCATCTCCTCCCTTGCTCCTATTGAGGTAAAATGGTAGGGAATTTGATTAGCTTAACGACGGATATGTTTGTGGTTAACTTAATGAAGCTGATTGAAAGAATAGGATTCATGTAGTCAGGCTATAAAGCCTGGATTAAAGACTCTGTTGATGATGATGATGTTGTTGTTGTTAGTTGGAACTGGTTTGCAAAACTGTCTTGGCAGATTAACAAAAACCTCTAACTTTCTTAGTATGTATTATGTATCTAAAAATTTTAAACCATTGGTTACTCTATCAGATTCAAGATATCTATTCGAAGGACATTTGACCGTGCAGCCCGAGCCTGCACCACCTGCGTGGCTTGTGGCACAAAATATGCTTACTACACTTGCTGTTGCACAAGATATGGCTTCCGTATTGGAATCTTCTCGAGTTCAAGACGAAAATGAAAGTGGGACAGAAACTGCAAGGAGAGCTGAGCTTCCTGAATCTGTTCGTGAACTATTAAGCAGTGTTCAAGTTGGTGAATTTCTGGACCTTGATAGTGCCATTGAAGCTTCATTGCAGGTATGCCTTGTTATTCATTTCTGCAGTATAGCAATATAGCCTTTTGTTGTTCCGCACGATCATGAGCTGATATATCAGATAGCTAAAAGCTTCCAGGTTCCTGCAATTGTTACCAGTGCAAGTGACTATTTCATGAATATCATTAAGATTTACACGAACATGCACTTTAATAGTGTGTTCCAAATTCATTAATGATTTCAAAGCATGAGTCTGTCCCGTTAAATAGAAAATAAATGTGTAGACCGTTTACTAGCTAATGTAAAGTTCAGCTGGACTTTTAATTAAGTGTAAAGCGCAGCTGCACCTTTTTAAGTGTAAGTGGGCACTCATTAATACACATGTATCCATCAACATATAGATGCATATGCGTATGTATGTGTATATGCACATACACATGCACATGCACATATGCAATGTGCATACACATACATAAACATATATACTTATTGTATACCTGCAAATATTGACCTCGTTTTTTATTAGGTGAAACTTAGACAATCATTGTCTAGACAGTGAGGTTATGATGCAAACATGAAGGTTTATATGGTGTACATTGTAATTCTGCTGTATGATGGATCTTCCTAATCGTCGATATGTGTTTTTTACTATATAATTATATCTTGAGATCCATATGGATAAAATATCATATGTCCTAAACATTTGACTTATATAAGTCAGAAAATTGTGTGTATGGGTATTACATTGGTGGGTACTGTGTGGCCACTTGTTACATTGGCCAAGATATCAAATGATTAAGTTGTTTAAGATGTTTTTAGGTGATTCACCTTAACTTCGTCAATATATAATGCTTTCATGCGCGTGTCTTGATCTATTTTCACGGGAAAAGAACTTATATCCTTGCATTTGTACATTTTCAGGAAATTGGAGCTGGGCCACAAAGACCACCTCCAGCATCGAAAGAAGTTGTCAAAAATCTCCCTGTTGTCAATGTCACCGAGGAAGTGATTGCTAGGCTGGGGAGTGAGACAGAGTGTGCTGTCTGCCGAGAGAACTTGGTCGTCGATGATAAAATGCAGGAGTTACCCTGCAAACATCTCTTCCACCCTCCTTGCCTGAAGCCCTGGCTGGTAATAATTCACTACTTCTTTGACCCATACTGTAAATTTTGCAGGGAAAAAAACTATTGGGCGTCCTCTATATAAAATTTATATTGGGAGAAATGAGATCTTGACACATATCCCACCTGCGCGAATCTTAAAGTTGGTGGTTACTAATCATCCAGTTTAACTTATTTGTTGGATATGTTAAGTAGGACAAGTGTCAAGACCCTATTCCTGTCTATATGATTTTGGGCTAATTGCACATAGGGTAGTGTAGCTGTTTTGAACTTAATACCTATGTAGTCTCATTGCTGCAGATATAGCCCTGGCTTAAATTTTTCTTTTACTCTTTCACCCTCAGATAGAGTCACCGATTTCACACATGGACAATATCTGCCAAAATATCACACCTGGTCAAAGAGTCTTTTAAAATAAAAAATAAAAAATAAAAAAACAGGGATCTATGTGCAGTTAAACCTATGATTTTGCACTCTGTAGGATTTTTTCCCCTCCTGATATTTTTGTGTGAAGTGTATAATTCTGTGTTGATAATAGGATTTCACCACTTTTCTTTCATTGTTTTCTGCAGGATGAGAACAACTCATGTCCCATTTGTAGGCACGAGTTGAGGACTGATGATCATGCATATGAGAGCTGGAAGGAGAGAGAAAAGGAGGCAGAGGAGGAGAGGAAAGGTGCAGCTAATGCTCTTCGTGGAGGTGAATTCATGTATGTTTGATACTGATACATCTTCCCTTTTCAAGTGATGTAATTTATTCCATATACCAGAGTTTGTCTATTTTAATTAACTATAGTTTTTGGTGAATTTGTTGCTTGGACAAGAATTATCAAAGCTTTCTTCTATTCATTGTATTGAGATTATTGTACCTTGAGATGATGAAATGCACACGAAAAGTTAGCGTTGCGAGGGGCAGAAGGTGCTTCTCTCAGAATTGTTTGTTTGTTTATTTGGTTAGAAATTGTGGAATTATGATGTGAATTCCGATTTAACTAGAATTCGATAATTTTAAACAAATATAAATACAAACCCCTAATAATATTCGATTTGATTCGACCGTTTACCACCCTTGCACAGAATGGGCATTGTGAGCCATTTAAGTACTTGTGCTTCTGTGGAGAAAGCAGAGAGACAATTTGCTTGGAATCAACAAATCCTCAACGATGCTTTTAGCTAATAATAATGACTGGAGTACAGGTCCCAGTTTTCTTACCAACTTGTTTTACTCGTACTTTAGGCTTGACTAGTATTTTAGCCCGTGTGATGCACATATAACTTAACTATACGAGCATATTAAATTACACTAAGGTATCCAGAAGAATAAAGGGAACATCTGCGACGTCGGATAAAGATTCTCATCTGACTACTCTCTTCTTTATATTCCTATTGTTTCTATTGTTATTCTCTCTCCGCATGTGGTAGTTCATTATTACTATAGTAAAACAAAACAACAAAACAAAAGAATAAATTCTTGCAAAAATGACATTTGATCGGATTGTTTGCAATTACTTTTTGCAAAAAAACGGTTCACTTTTTGCAAAATGTGGGAAAATGGAAAGAAAATCAATTGTATGAAGAAAATTGCTACAGCAAATAAAACTACCTTCAACATCGTAATGCATTTCGATTGCATTAGCAAGCCAGACAGCATATACATGTTCATTGCAATTTCTCTATTGAATTAGCTTAAATATTCAGAGATTAGAGATGAAGGTAACCATTACTCACATGAGGCTATTAGATGGCAAAACTCGTTACTTACAGACTTAAAGTAGAACAGCAAAATTAACCAGAAATATACCAGTATAATCATATGATAGATATGTCACAACATTTTTAAGTTAAAAAGGGCATGAAAGGCAACAAGCAACAAATTTTGCGAATTTCACATGATAACTCCCGAAAAAATGGTCGAACAAATTATCAGTCAGAGGTGAAACTTGCTACAATATTTTGAATCAGGAAAAACCAACTAGCCTGTGAATTACAAGGATAAGGAAATAGCAGCTTAAACTTGAAAAATAAAAACAAAAATCTCAACTTGAGGTGTCTCAGGAAATAGAAGACCCTGATCATTGTAATAAATAAATAATGAAGAAAGATTGTCAAAAATCTAGGCAACCAAGAACCAATTCGTTAAACTCAACATTTCACATCAGAACTCAGGAGCTACGAAAAGAAGAGAATGAAAGCGTTCACAGCAAAAATATAAGGAAACTTCCTTTCTTTTCTCTCTCTATAGTTACTAACTTGCTATGTATAACATCTCGGCCTAAACTAGAATTGGACAGAACAACAATGGATACTAACAATAATAATAATACACAACAACCCCATATACAAGTGGGGCTATTCTCTCATAGAAAAGAAGAAAAAAGACAGAAAAATAAAACAAAAATTACACATGCCGCGAGGATGCACTCCCAAACCCGTTAATCTTCTGAGATTTCTTCTTGTAGTTTGTCAGGCTACAATGTGGGCATATGTATTCCAATCCATCGGTCTTTGCATAATCCTGTAGTCATACCGCAACAATGAGATGAAAAATCCAGCTTGATAAGATTATGCATTACTAGGCATAAGAAAGACTGGTTACTAATGAGAATGCAAGGGCATGGATATATGTGGATCCACATCTGTATATGAATCATGAATATTATAGTTATATTTTTGTGTCCTTATTTGTATTCTACCAAAAATAAAAAAGAATACATATGTACATAAGAAAGATCAACTACTAGTAGGGAGGCAAACAGAGATGGATATTTGTGAATATATCGACACAGCTGTATTAGATAGGATACTGATACTAAATATCTACATTCAGTAGGATCAGAATACAGATAATAGATATCTACATGCAAATTTAAAAATTAGAAGCCAGCATATGAGCATGGTTAGTGATTTAAAAGAGAGATTGTCATGATTTAGCTTTAAAGAGAGATTAATATTAGTACATGTATGCTGAAGAGATAACCACACAAGAACCGATACTAGGTAGTAAAAATGAATTAAAAGTGAATCATAGATTTGCAAACCTTGAAAGTACCGAGGCCTTGCCGTCTATCGCAGCCAAAATGAGCCCACTCTCCACATAACCCACAATTCACCCAATCTCCAGGCGCGCTACTGAAAGGAGACTCAGAATACAAGAATTGTTAAGAGCTGGATTTTGATTCAGAAGGGGGAAAAAGTTGTAGTAAATGATAATGAAGGTTAATGCCTAAAGACCTGTGACATAGCAAGCAACATTCTCCATCCACATCATCATGTGCCAATTCATACTCCAACAGGTATGTCTCATAATGCCTTTTCAATGTATTCCCAACACCCTGGAAAAAAAAATACAGAATAAGGAAATCGGTATTAAAGATTCAAATGTATGATGCTAATGATGCTATGACAATGCAACTTCCTTATCCGTCAGCATATACTATCAAGTTTAGGAACATAAAATTCCAAGTCTTCATGCAACAATATGAGGTGTTACCCATATAAATTCCCTTCAAACATGGTTTCATAAGACCCAGTTATAGATTTTATGAAAAATTTAGGGGTGCCTCTTTTCCTAAAACTGCAATTACATTTCAAGTCAAAAATAAATGAAAAGAGGAAGAAAAAAAAAAGGAGAAAACTTCAATGGATGCAGCTACAATTGATATACAAGTGATGAAGAAAAAGAGGAACTTTGTCATACAGTCATCCTGTTGGTCATTGTATGGTTACGCATCTTTGAGAAGACCTGCCCTTTCCAGTTTATACCATTCCCTACATAAAACCCTCCTCTTGAGACCACCTGGAAAAGGAAACAAAGGGCGTTAAAGTGATTTCAAAAATTTTAAAATACATGTAAAAAAACAAAAAGGCTAACCTCTCTATATAAATTGTATAGATCTAGACGCTTAGCATTGAGTATGGCATCAGGAAACTCTGATATTCCTCCCTGAGGGACAAGACGGCTATGACCCCTATGGATCAGAAACTGCATTACATCCTTTAGAAATTCTTCCTATAAACAAAAGCCCAAAAAAGAGAAGTTAGTCCAAGTATGAAGTAGTTAAAATTTCTAAATACATGACTAATTCGTGAAATCATAAATTATCAAGTTATAGATCAATTAAGAGATGTTGACTTTGCTGAGAAAAATAATGCCATGAAGATATACTATAAGGAATAAACTTACTTCCGGACAAACTTGAATAGGAGCACGATTGCATCCATGCTTTTTCATTGGCAATGGATTCAAAGGCATCATCTGTTGTGTATGTAAAGCACTCGACATAGATTTTCTATGAGTAGGAGGCGGAGGTAAAACATTATGCTTCACAGGAATTACTGGCAACGGGGCTTTCGCTTGACCTCCATCATACACATTGATTTCAGGTATAAAAGGCATCATTTTGTAATGTCGAGTGTGAGGTACAGGCTTCAGCAGAGCAGGATTTATTCTTTTTCTAGCAGTTGATGGACGTATATGGATCCCTTCTATCAGTTTCGTTTCTTTATCATCCCAAATTCCTCCATTTTCACCGGGTTTTCTCCTGTCACTAATAAGATAAGCAGACCATCTTGGTGGTCGGAAGCGGATCCTATCATCCACAAGCAAGTTCTTGCCATTTAATGTGCAGAAGAAAAGAAGACGATCAGCATCTTCTCTCTCAAAAGAAGCAACCGGTTTGCCTTGAATACTTGCAATGCCGAGAGCAACCAAGCTACGGTATGAAAGTTCAGGTGCCAGGTGCTTCAGAACCTATAGTTACAAATCACAAAATGTGTAAATGATTATGCCAAACTGAAAGCAAGCAAGCGAAAACTGAAACAACATTAACTAAAGCAGCAAAATGCATATCGTGAAGCCGTAAAGGGTCAATTATCATGACTACTAATCTTAATATTTGGGTTACATCTCCGCAGACACTAGGATGTCTTTGGATGTTTTAGTTGTAAACTAAAATCAGACTTTTCAGGTTCACAGTTTGGAAGTCTTGTTTTGAGGAATCTTCAATATCGTTTGATATTGGTTTAAAAAAGTTATAACGTCAAAATAGAAAGAAAAACCATGCATACAGAAGATAGAATCATGAAAATTGAAATTATTATTTAGAAGAAATAATTAGCATCATGATTCTGGGTGATTTCGATATTTTTTTATCTAGCCAAACAGTCGCCTACAATGTATCGTAAATTACTTATTTCAAGATACACAAAAGTTATACATTTTGTTAATTTCTGTGCATTCAAACACACCATAACATATTCTTGATTAGCTTACAGTTAGGGAAGTCTACTATAACCTAAAATCAAGTGCTATTTCTTTCCCCTTTAATCTTTACACTTCCACTGAAAGCAGGTCAACAAGAGTAGTGATGTACTAAATATGCAAAAGTGCAATTTAACTCAACAGAGACAGCTGGGATCCTACGAGCTCCACTATTCACTGAAACAATTTTATCCATGAACGGGGAGTAATGAAAACTTATATATGAGATTATCTGTGCTTCATATAATTAACCGCTAACAAAAAATTATGTCAAGTACAAGTTATACTCTTTCCTGAGGGGGTGTTAGTCAATTGGGACATTTTCATGCCAAGTGGGATAATTGTTACAGTGAAATAATTTTTGCTAGTGAGATATTTTAGTGGGATAAATAGGAACAATTTTGTGAAGGGATATTTTGATAAAATAATATGGGATAAATTTTTATAAACATGAAGTATATATTTATGCATTTTGAGGATATAAATACTATTTTTTGTATTTTAAACTTGTTATTATTGATTGATAATTGTTTACTGAGAATGTCATTTACTATTAAATAACTTTTGTTAGACTATAAGATATTGATAATTATTATTATAATATATGTCGTAGCTTTTTTATTTTTAATTATTATTATTATAGTACAAGTGTAAAAGTTGTTAACATTTTCCTTTCTTTTTGCTCCCGGGATCTCTTTCCCTCATCTCTCAATTTTATTGTTTAATAAATTATGGATTGATACAATCTTTACTTTTAAATTAATTATATAAGTATAATATTCGGTAAAAAAGAAAATATCAGAGGTGACTAAGAGGAGATGAGATCTAATCTGACGGCATGGTCTAATAATAGTGATGACCATAGTAGGAAAGAAGTAAAGAAAAAGGAAATATAAAAATAAAAAATAATAAAATAAATAGGAGTTCTAGTTTTTACCACCTAGTTCCAAGCTAAAACTTGGAATAATTTGAGAGACAAGAACTCTCATTTTGTATAGAAAAATAAAAAGGTGGGATAATTTTGTACAATTATCCCAGTTCTAGTTTTGTTAGAGTTCTAGTTGATTAACCTTTGTAAAACTTTGTTCTAGTTTTAGTTCTAGTTGACTAACACTATAAAATTTTATCCCACAAATTATCCTAATTCTAGTTTTGAGTTCTATTTGACTAACCCCCCTGAGTGAAATCCCAGAGAGAACGTGGCTAAACCACAACCAATGCATTATACTACCCTACCTACATAGCTTTAGCCAAAAAATGAAACAAATAGAAAGTTGTTTCCCAAACAAATTCACTTTAAGAAAATATAAGATATACAATAGATTGAACAAAGGGTTCAGTTGACAGGTGGATGGTAAATGAGGATACGAAAGTACAACCTGGGCAGCCCACGTGGGAACTTTCATGGATACTTCGAATACAGATGCCCCACATGCTATAGCAGCAAACCTCAAAGAATCTGGCAAGGATGACTTGCTTTCCTCAGAACTTGGCAGAGCATGCACAAGCTGGTTCTTCTCTATAAGTTCATTCTTAATATGAGATTCAAGAAGCTGCATTTTAACAGAGTATGACATGAAAATCAAGGAAAATGTCTCATTTAGAAAGCAACTTGAATGGGAGCTTATACCTGATCATCAAAGCAAGTTTGTGCACTGCCGGAAACTAAAAGTGAGATATGAGCAGAGCTGCATGTTGTTAGGTCACATCGCATCGTCACAACCCCACGAGTAAATGTTCCCGCTTGAAGAGGTGGCGGTGTAGCACTGCCAAAGGATTTTGCCGATATCATTAGGTAAAGTTATCATAAAGTCAAATCATGGAAGATATGATAAAGAAACCCAAAAGAGAAAATAAACCATGTAAACTATTTTATTTGTTCTTTTAGAGTCTAGTTGCAACTGACTTAGATGTTAATACTATTTTACATTGGCTTAGCAGATTACTGGTTGTTAGGCTTAAGTTTTCTTATGTATCCTGTTAAATTTTTTAAACCTAAAACTCCTTATTGAGCTTGCATAAATCATGATTCTATACATTCAAAATGCAAAAGTTAATGGAAAAAGTAAGATAGCAACTTGCATGAAATCTACCTGACTCTGTTCTGAAGTCTACTCCCACGAATCTGTATACAAAATGAAGAAAGAAAAATAGTTAAGCAATACTAAAAAAAGGGCAATATGGCATAACTACAATTAGCGATTAAAAGAATATTCGGACAAAAGTGACATCACAATATCAGAATATCGACTTCACATGGAGATAGTGTCTAGCAATATCAATTTAACGCAAAACTATACTCAATTTTCTCAAAAGATGTCATTCAAGTTGATGCCATTGTTCACACCCATCAGGATGAGACAGCTGCAACCGGGTCATATTTACTAAGAACATCAGTCAATGACCAGTCTCATCATGCAGGTATACTAAACAAAGATGTTACTTTGAAGAGTTAAGATCGCAATCAGGAAAGTGGATACTTAAGCTTACTTATAAAAGGATCAATTTAGGTTGAGTTCGGATTGGATTGAATTGGGTAAGGTTAGTCATATTGAATTAAAAAGAGAGATTGTACATAGAGAACCTATAAATAGCGTCACATATATCAAAGAGCAAAACAAAATAATTAAATATATAATCTAAAAAGATCACTAACAATAGCTACAAAGCATAACTAAATATTCTACTTGTGGACAAATAGAGATGAAAAAACATTTCAAACTAGTCAAATTTGGGTTGGTTCTGGTTGGTTTTGTTAGGGTCAGGTTGCTTCTGATTTGGTCGAGTTAGGTGTAGGTTTGGTCTAACTATAGGTTGCATGATAAAATAATGAATCAATCCTAACCCACCCTAATGTCTGATTTAGCTTATATCAACATAAGCCCAAACCAACTTACTAAAATCTATAACCTAACCTTACCCAATATGCAGGTTGGGTTTGTAGGGTTCAGGTTGAGCCCAACCAGACTTGCAACCCTATTGGAGGTAAGTTCTTTCTCAACTAGCTTAGCTATATGTATTACATCAAACATTCTAAAAAATATACGGTTTCATGCTCTTACCTCAATGTTCAAAAGGGCATTCAGACCATCTTCTAGGGAACCCAACAATCCCGCATCCTAGAAAAAGAGGAAAAGAACTTTAGTGATGCTTGTAGACATAAACAAAGCTGAGTATAAGCATTCCAACTAACCAATACGCAAGGCATTCCACAAACAAGAAACTTCATGTCTACATCCTCGTCATAGATCTTTATAGCAGGAAGAGGCTCAGATGGGCCTTCCTCCTCGTCCACGTCTCTTTCCTGAGGAGCGATATTGATCTTTGGGGCATCACCAAGTAAATGTGGCCCAAGTTTCCCACTGACTTTCTGGTTGTTATCAGGCAATACATGATTGTTCTGGACGCAATACAGCCGAAAAGAAGCATGTGCTAGTTGAAAAGCATCCCATGTATGACTACATGAACTGCTCCAACAAATGTCCACCATAAAAAAAACTATACATTTCATAGAAAAAGATAAATGAAAAGGAATCATAATACCTTTGCACAACTGAGAATAAAGCTTGGCGGAAGTGGGAGGATGCATAGGGTGAAAACGCACTCTTCCAATATATTACGTATGGTACCCCCTAAAAGAAAGAACCAAAAGATTCTCCTGTCAAAAGCTGCCTATTATGTGGAAAACCATTGAAACTCATTGTGAAGTGGAAATTCAAAGCCAAAAACCTCAGACGCCTCAAGCAAAAAAAGGTAAGAAGGCATAAGAAAGATTAAAAGTGATTGACTATAATTGTGAAAAAGCAGAAAGATACAGCATGTTAAAAAAATTAAAGAGACATGTCAATGTTTCCACAAGCTGAAAATATTGAAGCACCTTAAGGAATAGCATCTGTTCTAACTTCTAACAACTAAGAAGCTGCCAATCTGATATATAAAGAAGAGATACATTCTAATAAAAACAGGATAAAGAAGTTGAATTGCAAAATTTTCACCTTAGAATGCACCGCTTGCGCAATTTTCTCACTGTTAGGAACCTCCAAATAAACCTGTAATCATGTTCTCCCAGGTCAGATGGCAATAATACATTGCTAAGAAAAACAAGGGCACGCAACCATTTATAAATAGAAATATGCATTTGTGCATGCATTCACATATCCACTCACAAGCACATGACAATACAAGCGCCACTTGACAGTACAAGGATGCCAGGTCGAATGGGGACACAAAGTTAGGACGTGTGTATCAGTGCAAATTTTTATGTCAACTCTTCATTAGCAGCTTACAAATAGAATAACCTGCCTAAGGGGGTGTTTGGCAAATGGAAAGTGTGAAAGTTACATTTTTGCAAATGATTTTCACATCCACGTCTGCGTGCAAGTAAAATACAATCTTTGTTTGAGAAAACAAATTACCGTTGAAGTGCAAATGTGAAGATGTGTGGCAAAATAGGATTTATTAATAACTATAGTTAGTCATTTAATTATAAACGGTCCCCATTTTTTCACTTTCATGTGCCTTCACCAATTAACTTGGGGAAGTCAAAATTGCATTAAATCCCATGTGGCAACTTTTTTGCATTTCACTTTCACAATCACTTGCATGCGAACACTTAAAACTTAAAAGTGTTAAAAAGTGAGTCACTTTCTCACTTCTATTTTTCACTCGCATGCAAACAAACACCCCTAAATACATGAATATAGCTAGCAGGGCATATGGAAATGATCTTTTTTTTTCCTTCCATAAAGCTAAGTTCTTCTCTAGAAATTTATAAGCACTAAAGTGCAGAATCCCAATTAATGACTTACAAACTAAACATTACATAACAGAGATAAATGAAAATGAGCTTCAACCATAACCATTCCGTGAAGATTGCATCGACTCATATGCAAGTTTCATAAATCTTACGAGAAGGTACTAACACATAGAAAATTTCTACTATGAAATGTCACAGCATGAATCCAATTGGGAATCTCCAACACTCATGCACTCATCAATCGTTGTGCAAAGAGCAATTCATATATCAAAAACTTACAATGGTAGGTAATGCAGGCCCGATGAGTGAACTGAGTGTCTGAGGTTCTGACATATCCTCACTTCCCCATACAAGAGAGCCAATATCCTCATTCTCCAGCCTCTCCCCTTGAAAATACAATATATTTGGCTCCGCCAACTTCTGCGCTTCTCGAAACTTATCAAATGTTGGATTAATAAGAGTCTGAACCTGCATTCACACACAAAAACACTCAACATAACATATATACCAAGTTACTAACAACAAATCAAACTTTTAACACCATAAGAACACACTAACCTCTAATCTCCCAGATGAAACTAACTCCGGTATCGGATACGAAGATCGAGGCTTTTCTTCTCCTTTCGGCCTCTCATGAAAGTTACCACATAACACTGCAAGCAAACTACAGTGCTGCTTCGAGGTCCCTTGTATATGATACATATTTCACATATCCTAACCTCAATCCAAGTAAATCACAAACCCTAAATCCCCAAATCAATGCAACCCAAAACTACCTCCAATCCCCTCAATCAAAATAATCAAAACCCAACTCTCAAAACGCTCTAAATCGACAAAAATCGAATGCCCATATGAGAAATCGAGCAAAAATCGAAAACCCAGATGGGAAATCGACGGATTTTTTCAGAGGAAGAGAAGTCGACAGAGAGAAAAAAGAGTAAAGTAAAGAAAAGGGTAGATGGAGGCAGAGGACAACAAACCCTAATCGAAGCGAGGCATTAATTTTACCAATTAAAAAGAATAAAAATCACAGCTTTAGGAGGATTAAATCCTCTCCTTTGATTTTTATCGCGAACCAAATAAGATAGAGATAGAGAACCAAAACGAGAAAGGGTAAAAAAATAAGATTGGGATTTGGGATTTGTGAATAGTATTAATTAATAAAATAAAAGAATCCAACGAAAAAACTTTATATTGACTAAGATTTTGATTTTTCTTTTTTCTTCTTTTTTGGGGTTTTGTTGGTTTTGATTTTTTCGTGATTAGATTCATTGCCTGTTGTTAATGCACGAAACCCAATTATGAAATTATTTCTTTCTCTCTCTAGAAAAGAAAAGAAAGGAATTTTACTCTCTCTCTCTCTCTAATTTGATGTTTTGATCCATGTCAGATTTTTTTGATTTTGATGGGGTTTTGATTGGATCTTTTTTTGCGGTAAATTTGAGTTCGTGGGGTTCTGGTCTCGCTTGCTACTTTGATAGAACTGCACGCGCCAGTCACGTGCTAATGGCTGCACACTTGTTGGGTTATATCGTTTGGGCCCAATGTCTCGTTAGGCCCGTCAATAACCCCACCTCCATTTGGCGGAAAAGGAAATGATCGTTTGGTTCCATCTTGGGCGCATTGAAAGTGGGGTTATTGACGTGTTTTTTGATACTAGAAATGTCATTTAGTATCAAAAAATATATCATGCAATTTCAACTTTTCATTCATGCTTACCAAACATGATGTGTTTTTTGATACTAGAAATGACATTCTCACTTCTCATCAATTCCCACTTAATGTGGGAATTGTTATTCCCAATGAGTTATCAATGAATTGATATTCCCACTTAAGTTAGAATAAAAATAATAAACTAAATTCCGGTTGTACCCTTCTTAAAGATATTCCCACATAATTCTCTGATCGCACCCAAATATGAGAATGTGAATGAGCATTCCATTCTCACATCAATTCCATTTTATTTCTACCTTCATTCCATTCTCGCTTGACTTTATTCATGTGTACCAAACGAGGCGTTATAGTTTGGAGGGTAAATGGTAATTTTGTAAGAGATATTTTTCCCTTTCCTTTCTTTTCATTCTTATTTCTAGACGACTCTAAATCATGGCATGAGAATAGGATTTGGACCCACATAATTAAGATTGTAGTTTTTCAAGAGAAAAATTTATTTTCTTTCTTTTAATTTTGAAGAGAAATATTTATTTTCTTTCTTTTATTTTCTTTTTCCTTTTTATTTCTAGAAGATTCAATTATGAAATGATAATACGCACATAATTAAATTGAAATATCAATATTTTTCTTTTTTAGTCACTTACTCTAATCATATTATCCCGAAGTTAGGAAACTACCCAACAAATTTGTATTAAGGATAGATTTAATTGATAAATAATAGTTTAAGCCACATTTTCTATGTAGAGCTCTACAGTAAAATTGCATAAATTATCAGCAAACTATTAAATGAAAATATAAGACTAATCATATAACTAAATATTTTTTGCATGCGCATCGCACGTGCCAAAATGCTAATAATATATGATGAACTTTAATGGCAAGATGAAGGTGCCGTTTATTGTTCGGAATGCCTTGAAAACTTGGTCATATAAATGGCATTTATTTTCATGTCGCTATTGTGACATTGATGAAATAAAAATGATTATGTAATGAAATTGGTGAGATTTATTCTATGCTGTCTGAAGGAAAACTTTGGATAAAAGAAGGATCCAAAGTTGTTATTCAGAAGATCACAGAAAGCATTAAGCTTAACAACGTAATGGTCTCTACTATATGAGAAGCTATGTGAGATTGTATCTTCCCTCATTGATGTTTGGTTACACCCAAATAAATAATTTTTTTAAAAAAATAGCATGAAGAGAGATGCTGATCTAACTTCAAATTTTCTTAAAAGATTTTCGTCACAACTTTAAAATCGTACCCAACCCCCAATTAATTTTGCAAAAAACTCTCATTATCTTATGGGTAAATTACACAGAATCTCCTATAACTTTGAACATGTCTTTTTATGTTGTTTTCTTTTTTCTGATTTAAGGGGGTTATCTGTAAAATTTATTGGAGATTTTCTGCAATTCCAAAAGTTATCGAAGGCTTAGTGCGTTTTGAAAGTTTTTGGGGGTTTACTGCAAAATCTTGAAAGTTGTAAAAGAAAAGAAAAGAAAAGAGCACGAAGAGAAATGCTGATCTTACTTCAAAATCTCTAAAAATATTTCTGTCACAACTTTAAAATCGTACCAAACCCCGATTACTTTTGCAGAAAACCCTCATTATCTTCTGGGTAAATTACACAGAATCTCCTATAACTTTCAAAATGTCCTTTTATGTTGTTTTCTTTTTTCTGATTTATGGGGGTTATCTGCAAAATTTATTGGGGATTTTCTGCAATTCTAAAGTTGTTGGAGGCTTAGTGCGTTTGAAAGTTATTGGGGGTTTTGTTGAAAGTTGTGGGGATTTAGTGTAATGTGCCTTGTTTTTATCTGTTCATGGTGAATTGGTGACCAAACCTTACAACGATGAGTAGTGATAACTGTACACAATAATTATATTATTCCTGTACCAATACACATAAAAAAAGCAGGACATATATTTTGTAAATTGTAGAGAGAAATTATGAATTTCTCTAGAGTCTGGATCACAATTTATTGTGTCTAGTAGTATAAGAATAGTACAACTTTTATAGTACACTTATCATTTTACTGTAATGATTCTTCCTGCTGATATGAGAAATGTTAGTGGATGTCTCTCCATTGGCTTTCACATGAAAGCCTAGCGCTTTTGCTCCGACCAACGTGTTACATGTTTTTTTTAGTGCTTCAGAAACAAACGAACAAACCAAAAAAAATAATGGCAGGGACCAGTGTCTCCTTTTTTGTTTCTCTCTCGATCGAGTTGACGAGATGCAAAGGTTCTCCCTAAAAGTTACAAATAAAGGAAAATGTTAATCTTTTTCCAAACTTTCAAAATTTCTTGATAGACCCTGTAAATGGCAATAGAGAAAAAGTCGAGTAAAAAGATTTCACCAAGGGATATATCTGCCAATATGAAACTGCGTCAAAAATAAAATATATGGAGATGAAAAGATGAAGAGAACTTTTAAACGTAAATTTTTTATGGATTAATATTACTGTACTCAAAAATAAAAATATAACTACTCGCCTTTGAATTGCAGGCATGGTCTCTAGAAAATTAAATAGAAAAACAATATAGAGAAGTTTTTTAAGTCTTGAGAAAAAGATATATAGAGAAGTTAAATGATATATACTTAAGTTTCAATAGACAGCTCATACCAATGAGGTAAATATCAGATATTTATACTTTCGAGGAATATTACAATACTACTAAAGTCTGATACATATGTGGTCCAATTGATGAAGATAAACATAAATTAATGAAAAACATATGGCCTACAAATTTTGCAACTCCCCAATAAAAAATATTCCCATCCAAATTGGCTCCATACTTTCCTTTCAACTCTGAACAAGCCATCTCCATAAACTTTAGAATCTTTGGAGAATTCACATATATGAGTTTTGCCCCACAGCATAATTCCATGGCATATACTTAGCGTAAGTATGCAAAGTCAATATATAGCATTTGTTTACTTCCTACATTTTCCAAGAAGCTAAAGTTAGAGGCATACACATTTAGAGGTAAGAAATGAGAGGATGTCTTTCAGGCAATTAATGGTCTCAAAAATTTGTTCTCTCTTCCTTTCTTTAAATATTTTTAAAACGCAACTATATGAATTTAAAATAGTTCAGTGAGGGTAAAACAAGAGAGAAATTGAAATTTCATTCATAAGTAGTCAACTTGATTATATGATATGTTTTTATCTTTTACTTTTAAACAATGTGTGCTTAGTACATGGAAGAGGGTAACCTTAATATCCTCAAGTGTAAGATTGCAAATGATTAAGCTTTATAATAGTGTTTTTAGTTTGAAATTTAATGTAGAATAACAGTAAACTATGAATTTAGGAAAAATAAATTATTGGGTGACACTTGTATAAGAGAGAAGAAAATATTACTCAGGCAACAGTAGGTCAACTCCATATTCACTTCTATATAATTCTTTAATTAAAAAATCTTGATTAGCACATGGTAAGTTTATACTTTAGTTCAAAACAATCAATTACAGCTTTCCACGTAGCCCAAACGAAAACAATGTGCTCATAATTAAGTAGAATAATTAACCTTTTTAATTACATAACCAAAGCTTTAATTTCTCTGATAAGACATTGAACCAAGCCAAGCCAAGCCAAGGCAAGTGAGGATTCTATATTTAATTAGCATGTGTGATAATTGAAAGATCCTTTTGTGGAGATATATCAATCACCACAACCACACAGACTCATAGACATTCACTCTCCTCTCTCTTAAAGCTCTCCCTTTTCTCCTCTCCTCTCTCTCTCTCTCCTCTCCCTTCAAGATGGTTCCAAGAATTGAAAGCATTTTCATTATAGGAGAGGAGAGGGATGA
The DNA here is from genome assembly GCA_012295165.1 of Asparagus setaceus. Classification (NCBI taxonomy): domain Eukaryota; kingdom Viridiplantae; phylum Streptophyta; class Magnoliopsida; order Asparagales; family Asparagaceae; genus Asparagus; species Asparagus setaceus. The sequence continues at coordinate 1,307,727 of CM022709.1, read as the reverse complement.
AAGGCATAACAAATATGCAGTAGCCAGTAATAGAGCGTCGCAAAATAGGCAGGTCGGCCTGAGGATTTTGATAGAGGGTAGTCATCGAGCATCAAACGTCGTCACTAAGACGATGTTGTTGACTGTTGGTGGTCGGAGGAAGAGCTTGCCGGAGCTGGGATTTCTGAAGGCTTGCTTCTTGTGTAGGAGGGAGCTTAGCCTAGACAAGAACGTGTACATGTACAGGTACATACTAATTAGCTTTTAATTAAACTTCAGAGTTTTATTAATTATATACCTTGACTATGTTCAAACGTTTCTCAAGTTTTTATCTGATTATTTTGTTAATCAAGTGCCAATTAAAGACCCTTTTTCAGATTCATGCAATTCTAATTTAGTTTCAAATTTTGCTGAAAAATATAGGAAAAACGTTAAAACTGTAACCATGTTTCCATAAGTTATGGGTTCTTGTTTTTAATGTACTGTTTGTTTACAAACTAATTATAATTTCTCTTTATTTTTAATTTTCATGTTTTCTAAAGAGAATCAATTTCCCTTTGTCAAGTTATCCTACATAATCTCACTGCATCTAATTATAGAAATTTATGAAAGATTCCATGTTAAATTTGATCAAGTTTTGAGAAGAAAATACATATTTATATAACATTTCAGTTCCTTGAAATACCCGCTTCTCCATGCTCCAATTTGGGTTCGTTCACAGATATTATCAGTAAGTAATTTCATATTAACTTATTTGGAAGGGAACTCCAAAATATCTTGTGATATATTTTTTATTTTTTCTAAAAATGTTTTTTTAAATTATCAATGTGTAGGGGGGACCAAGGATTTTGTAGCGTGGAGTGTCGGTGCCAACAAATTTTGCTAGACGAAAGAAGAGAGTTTGAAGCATCAAAAAGAGAGTGGCAAAGAATGCAAAATCATCGCCATGAATTACCCAAAACTAGAAGAAGGATTGCACTTGGGGCTTGATTAATTTGGCTCTTGAAGAAGGATATAAATTTTGCTCTCATGTAACTTTTTTCCAATAAAAAAAAGGACAAATTTATTACCTCCAGTAGTATACTAAGCATGTATACGTAAAATTTATATCTAACTCCGAATCTGCAAAGAACAATCTGAATCAATTGTATGTTACAAAGTAGTGACCATATACAGTAGTTTTGTAATTACTGATGTAACTCAAGCTATGTAATGCAGACAATCATAGCTCTATGTGACTTGATAAATGATGAGGTTGAGTTAAAATCTCTGAGTCCCAAACTTGAATTAATATTGGTGCAAAATATATGATTTCAGTCCCAAACTCTCATTCTCCTCTCTCTTAAACTCTCCCTTTTCTCCTCTCCTCTCTCTCTCTCTCTTCTCCCTTCAAGATGATTCCAAGAATTGAAAGCATTTTCATTATAGGAGAGGAGAGGGATGAAGGGCATAACAAATATGCAGTAGCCAGTAATAGAGTGTCGCAAAATAGGCAGGTCGGCCTCAGGATTTTGATAGAGGGTCGTCATCGAGCATCAAACGTCATCACTAAGACGATGTTGTTGACTGTTGGTGGTCGTCGGAAGAGCTTGTCGGAGCTTGGATATTTGAAGGCTTGCTTCTTGTGTAGGAGGGAGCTTAGCCTAAACAAGGACGTGTACATGTACAGGTACATACTAATTAGATTTTAATTAAACTTCAGAACTTTATTAATTAAATAACTCGACTATGTACAAACGTTTCTCAGGTTTTTATCTGATTAGCCAATTAAAGACCCTTTTTCAGATTCATGCAATTCTAATTTAGTTTCAAGTTTTGCTGAAAAATATAGGAAAAACGTTAATTGTAACCATGTTTCCATAGTTATGGGTTCATGCTCCAATTTAATTAGGTTTATGTACAGATACATCAATAAGTTTCATATTATTTTGATTTTCGAAGGGAACTCTAAAATATCCTGTTATGTATTCTTTTTTATTTTTTTTCCTGAAAATGTTTTTTTTATTATCAATGTGTAGAGGGGACCAAGGATTTTGTAGCGTGGAGTGTCGGTGCCAACAAATTTTGCTAGACGAAAGAAGAGAGTTTGAAGAATCAAAAAGAGAGTGGCAAAGAATGCAAAGCCATCGCCATGGTTTACCCAAAATCAGAGAATCTGATCATAGGAGGAGGGTTGCACTTGGGGCTTGATTAATTTGGCTCTTGAAGAAAGATATAAATTTTGTCATCATGTAACTTTTTTCCAACAAAAAGAAACAAAAAACAAAAGGAAGACAAATTTATACCTCCAGTACATATATTTGAAAATTTTATATCTGGCTACGAATCTGCGAAGAACAATCTGAATTAATTGTATATTACAAAGTAGTGACAACATACCGTAGTTGTATAATTACTGATGTAACTCAAGCGATGTAATGCTGACAATCATAGCTCTATGTGACTTGATAAATGATGAGGTTGAGTTAAAATCTCTGAGTCCCAAACTTGAATTAATATTGGTGCAAAATATATGATTTCAGTCCCAAACTCTCATTCTCCTCTCTCTTAAACTCTCCCTTTTCTCCTTTCCTCTCTCTCTCTCTCTCTTCTCCCTTCAAGATGATTCCAAGAATTGAAAGCATTTTCATTATAGGAGAGGAGAGGGATGAAGGGCATAACAAATATGCAGTAGCCAGTAATAGAGTGTCGCAAAATAGGCAGGTCGGCCTCAGGATTTTGATAGAGGGTAGTCATCGAGCATCAAACGTCATCACTAAGACGATGTTGTTGCCTGTTGGTGGTCGTCGGAAGAGCTTGTCGGAGCTGGGATATTTGAAGGCTTGCTTCTTGTGTAGGAGGGAGCTTAGCCTAGACAAGGACTTGTACATGTACAGGTACATACTAATTAGATTTTAATTAAACTTCAGAACTTTATTAATTAAATAACTCGACTATGTACAAACGTTTCTCAGGTTTTTATCTGATTAGCCAATTAAAGACCCTTTTTTCAGATTCATGCAATTCTAATTTAGTTTCAAGTTTTGCTGAAAATATAGCAAAACATTAATTGTAACCATGTTTCCATAGTTATGGGTTCTTGTTTTTATTTTTTATTTAATACTGTTTGTTTACAAACTCAGTTCATGCTCCAATTTAATTGGGTTTATGTACAAATACATCAATAAGTTTCATATTATTTTGATTTTCGAAGGAACTCTAAAATATCCTGTTATGTATTCTTTTTATTTTTTCTGAAAATGTTTTTTATTATTATCAATGTGTAGGGGACCAAGGATTTTGTAGCGTGGAGTGTCGGTGCCAACAAATTTTGCTAGACGAAAGAAGAGAGTTTGAAGAATCAAAAAGAGAGTGGCAAAGAATGCAAAGCCATCGCCATGGTTTACCCAAAATCAGAGAATCTGATCATAGGAGGAGGGTTGCACTTGGGGCTTGATTAATTTGGCTCTTGAAGAAAGATATAAATTTTGTCATCATGTAACTTTTTTCCAACAAAAAGAAACAAAAAACAAAAGGGAAGACAAATTTATACCTCCAGTACATATATTTGAAAATTTTATATCCGGCTACGAATGTGCGAAGAACAATCTGAATTAATTGTATATTACAAAGTAGTGACAACATACCGTAGTTGTATAATTACTGATGTAACTCAAGCGATGTAATGCTGACAATCAAGCTTAATTTATCTGACTTGATAAATGATAACTGAGGTTGAGTTAAAAACTCTTTGAGTCCCATGCTTGAATTAATATTGGTGCAAAATATATGATTTCAGTCACTATATCCTTTGTATGATGAAACAATGTGAAAAAAGCTGTGAAGATCGTTTTATGAGATATTAATTATCTCTTTCACTTGCATTAATTCTGTGATGGAGGAATGACCAACAAAATGTACAAACCAATTGATTCGATAAATAATAGCTCTAATATGTTCTTTATTAAATTCTGATAAAATAAACTTGATTCAAGGCTCAACATCCATCATATGTTTACTCTTACACAAGCAAATTTCAATAAGCGTGCATTATTGGTTAGAATATATTGTCTTTAGTAATTCTTTACATCTGAAATATACCATCAAATTATGTGTATTCAAACTAATGAACTAAGTCATGTCTTTTCATCTATAAATATAAAAGAAGATTTTAAATAACTCATTCCTGATCAAACAGACAGATGTATGGCATAATGCAGCTTGGGAGCCAGGATAGTATTTAAGGTCTTTAATTAATAAAAAAATGCTCATCACAACAAGGGCATTTGGTCTAGTGGTATGATTCTCGCTTAGGGTGCGAGAGGTCCCGAGTTCAATTCTCGGAATGCCCCTACTTTTTTATTTTTCTCCTTTTTCTTCTATTTTTTAAAAATGTCTCCTTCCTAGTTTTGTTAACTTTCAGTTTGCTTTGTGCCTTTTCTTGTCTCCTTAAACAAAATAAACAAAAACAAAAAAAAAAAGAAAAGAAAGAAAGAAAGAAAGGTCTTTTAATTGTCGGTTGCTTTGTTCCTTTCTAACGAATCAAATATACATGATTTACTGTTTCTAACAGAAAAATGTAAAATTACTTGCACTTAGATGCGGATTTACATATGAGTTAGGGGTGCTAACAATTTAAAATTTGCCTTTAATGTCTTGCTAATTTGCAATTCGTCCCCCCTAGTTTTAAAATATTTGCCCCCAACACTCTCTCATTTTTGTTTACCTATCATATTATATGCAAAATATAATGAAAAAAAGTAGCGCAAGTGTATTAAGTTGCATTCCTGTTGGTTACCATAATTTTATATTATTATATCTTTACTTAAGGTAAATAGATGTCTATCGTCCGCCCCCTAAGAAATTTTTTTTAGATCTGCCACTACTTGTTGCACTTTTATCTTTTGCAATTTAATTGGAGTAGTGTAAGTACACAGACAATCTTTATGCGCCTCAATCTGATTTGGGTTTTCTAACATTAACGCGAGAGACATTAAATAAAGGGGATTTTTTGTTTTAAAATAGTAAAACCAAGACTTAAAAAGGCAAGAAAAGGGTTGGTGAAGCATGTAAATTCTCCATGTAAAGGAGCAATCAATCAAGCAAAGTCTGAAAAGCAACCTCAAGTTGGCAGATATTTATAAAGAAGATTCCCTCCTTATCATGCTTAGAAGACAAACAAGCTCAGCCTGCAACTGTAAGGCCCACAATCCATGAGAATTTAAGAAAAGAAAAAAAAAAATTTTGAGGGACCTCCCTAGGAAATCATATAGGCAAGAATTTTGAGCCTCAATTTTAAAATTCATAATCGCGTTGGTTTTCTAAACTTTTTGCTAAATTTATTATATTATTTTTGCTTTTGTATTTTCAGTGTAGTTTGAACTGACTTAAAGTTGATAGTGAGATATGTTAAATATTTTCTTACTTGCTTGTACAATTTTCTTTTCATCAATTGAGATTTGCTTTAGTATGAGAGTGATATATCGTGCACATTTCTTTCTTTTGTTTCTCTTCTTTCCATATAAAATCTACTGTGTAATTAACTGAAAGTGATTAGAGTGTTAATACTGCCAATGACCACATTTTCAGACATACGTACCACTCTATCTTCGCGGTTAATTCATTTTTATGTTCATTATATCATAATATTTGTTAATTTATCACTACATTCATAGACATTGAGTTAAAATACTCCTCTCCATCTAATACCATTAAATTTCAAATTGAAAAGGGTAATACAATAAAAATACTCCCCTCTCTACAAAGAACTCGGGATTTTCTGCTTGTACACTCCAAATCTATACCATATGTGGATTTATCCCAAAATATCTGCATATTTGCTAAATTACCCCGATGAATATTTATAATGTTAAATAAGAGAGGTATAAAAGTCTAATGTGGAGAATATTATTGTAAACTAACAAGGATGCACATTTTGAGGGTAAATCCGAAAATGTGAAGGTTTTGAAGGGTATGCAGCCAAAAACACAAAAAATCTATTCTCCAACCACTGTCCTAAAAAATCCTCCAAGTCCAAGCTCCAATTTTTTTTCCTATTTTCATCCAATAATCAATGAAACTTATCAGACCACCAGCGATGTCGATTCACCTCAAAACCTAGCGATCCTCCGGCTCCGGAGGAGAGCTTCGATCCTCCGTTGCCTCTCTCAGGCTTTTGGGGGTAAGTTCTACTACTGTTTACTTGGCAAAACTTAGGGTTCTAGCGGTAAATTTTACTTGAAATTTGCAAATATTGGTTCTTTAGTGTGGGAGCTGGAAAAAAATTCGATTTTTTGAGATGGGTAATGCTATATTTGTTAATTGGAACTGTTGGTTCAAAGTTTGTCAATTATGTTGAGCATAATTAAAGTCCCACAATGAATTTTAAAATTGATGTATTCTTTTTGTTGAAATTTCCTATATAATTTGATGCATTTTGCTGCATAAGGTTTTGGATTCTGCATGTACTAGTTTCTGCAGGATTAGACGAGCTTAGGTAGCTTGAATTAATCTAAATCCTCTCAGTATGAGACTGAGCTTGATAGTTGGGAATGCTCAATATGTAGTTCTGGCCTTTCGAGTTTGATTTCAACTTTTATGGATGATTCTCGAGCTGCCAGCGGCACTGAAGAAAATAAGGAGGAAAAAGTAAAGGATTGGTTTGTGTTGCTAGATGTAGTAGTCTTTGTTTAAGATATGATGACAAATTTTAAGTTTAGCTCCATAGTTTTGTTCATCTTTAACCCGTATCTTAAACCCAATCTGTTTTATAAAGATATCACAACCTTTTCAGGTGCAATGCTAATTATAGAGCTTGTTAGCATTATGTGAAGGGAAGAGAGTATCATGGTAAGAAGAAAAGTATATTGTTCATGTTTGCAAGAATTTCCGAATTGTGGGTGGCAAGCAATATAGGGCACTTTCCAATGTGGATTTCTAAAAAATAACCAGAAACTCATGGTTTTGCACTGCTCAAAATGAACCATGTTCTCTCCCTCTCTGTGGTTGGATACCTCTCCGTGGTTGCATACCCTACTTTACAATGTTTTGGTTTCTTTCAAACAATATAATTTGAAAACCTAGGAAGCTAGTTCCTAAGTTTTCTAAGGAGTCTAAGGAAGTATATGCTTCTGAGTTTCTAATGGTTATAGTATGTTTGGTATTCCTTGTAAATCAATAACCATATCATTAAAGGTGAACTAGAACTGTGGCCAAAGCCGAGATTTAGAGCGTTCATCAATACTAAAAAGTGAAAATGTTCCTCCGACTCCTGTTACTGGTCAAGATAGCCTCTTACTATACGTCGATGACATCTCATGGATCTTAAACACTTGGGTTAATCCAGTAAATATTATGTTTTTCCGGTGTTGTTTTGTGTTTTGGAATATAACTTTTTATAATACCGACATGAATTTGTTGATAGTACATTAGATTTTTACCTTCATAGTTGGAGGATTGTCTTTACTTTTTAAACAAAATAGCTTCCCATCTTTCAATTCTTGGAATTTTATAATATTCACTTAACAGGATGCACCATCTTTCAATTCTGGCTCATCCTTCACCAATATTTTTGAGGACATCATGTCACTATGAACCCGTTGAACTTGGTGTCCTATAGGAAGATGAGAAACAGAGTGGAAATATTAATAGTTTGCGGAGCGATTGATAAATTTGAAAGCGAACTGTAATTTCATGGATACGAGAAGAGAAGGACTTGGGCCTGCAAGCCAGAGGTTTGTGCAGGTTCCATCGGCTTCTACAAACACCAATGCTAGGGCTCCAGAGACTACTGGGTCTAGTACTGTTAGGCCTGTCCTGAATTTCTCAATTCAGACAGGTGAGGAATTTTCACTTGAATTCATGAGAGAGAGGGCGATATCCAAGAACCCATCAGCTTCAAATTCATCTGGAGGTCAAAATCATGCCACTGGTTATATGGATTTAAGGGGCATGTTAGGAATTTCTCATGCAGGATCTGAAAGTGGGTCTGATGTTTCAATGCTTATGAGTGGAGATAAATCCCATTTTAAGGAAATGGAGAAGAGAAACCTCTCTGAAAATGAAAATAAAGGACGATATGCTTCTTCAAGGTCCGCGCCAAGACCATCGTTAGGAGTTTCTCATGGCCATTCCTCTTCAGGGGCTTCTGATTCCTCAAAGAAGATGAAAGTCCTCTGCAGTTTTGGTGGTAAAATTTTACCCCGACCAAGCGATTCTAAACTGAGATATGTTGGAGGTGATACACGAATTATTCGTATTAGCAAGGATATCTCCTGTCAAGAGCTCATGCAAAAGACATTAACTGTATATAACCAACATCACACCATCAAGTATCAATTGCCTGGAGAGGATCTTGATGCCTTGGTATCGGTTTCTTGCGATGAAGATCTCCAAAATATGATGGAGGAGTGCAGCTTTCTTGAAGGCGGAGAGGGTTCACAAAAGCTGAGGATGTTTCTCTTTTCTTCAAGTGATTTTGATGAAACCCATTACGGTTTAGGCAGCACCGAGGGAGATTCTGAAGTTCAGTATGTTGTTGCTGTCAATGGGATTGATCAAGCTGTTAGACCTTCAAGCGAGCATGGATTTGCGACCACATCAGCAAGCAATATGGATCAGTTACTTAATCTTACAGTTGAATTTGACAGAAATGCTGCAAATAGAGTTTCAACAGAGTCAGCTGGAAATCAAACAGCACCTTTTTCTGGCAATTCTGTACCTCCAACAACAGCATCATCACTTCTGCAGGAAAGCTCGTCTAGGGACTATGATTCCCATTTGAACTCGCACAATAATGTTCAGAATGTAAATAGCAGAATCTCCATCCCTGGATCTGTTCCATCCGACTATGGCTATAGTTCTCAATATGCACCTTTTGGAGGAACTTCTGCTCCTTTGCCACCTAATGATCTACTATTTGCAAACCAAGGTTTTACAGAAGGACTACACGGTACCAGAGTCCACAATCAAGGGGTGAAGGAATCAAAATCAACGGTCGATAATTCAATGCAGCAAAAAGGTGGAAGTGAAACCGTCCAAACTTTGGGTAATGAATTTACAAAATCCATGCAGAAGCATGATGATTCAGTTTCAAAACATGAGCCTGCAACACAATCATCTACTGTTGATTGTTATGCCGATTATGATTCTGAATTTAATGAAGAGGACCAATATGCATCTGGTGGAGTTTTTGATTCAGGCTTTTCTGATAGTGATCCAATTTCGCGTCATGCAAGAGTCTTTCATTCTGAAAGGATTCCTCGGGAGCAGGCTGCTTTCATGAATCGCTTGTCGAAGTCGGATGATTCTATTGATCCACAGTATCTAATACTTCAGTCACAATCTTGGGCAGCTCGAGAGTCCATTGCTGAAGGTGCTGATCCTTTGGATGAAGGAAATTTGGTTTCTCATTGTGGTAAGTCTTCAGCGGCAAAGCCACCTCTTCCTACTCCTTCAACTATTGAGAATGGCTTATACCAGTTCGAGAAAAATAAAGAGTTGGCGAACACAATCACAAAAACGAAGATGGAGTCTGTTTCAGCTCCAGAAGTATTAGAGGCTGAAAGAACAGAAGGAGCTGAGGTGGAAAGCTCGACCATTGATAAAGGATCTGCGTCTAAGCAGCAAGAAATTCCAGCTACCATTCTACCAGAGATTCATTGGGAGGAGTTAACCGTCAAGGTTGCTACTGAACAAGCCTCAGATGGAACCTCTACTTCAGGGAAGAAAGATACTATTGTTGATATCAATGATCGACTTCGTCATGATCTACTCACTGATATTTTTTCAAAGGCTAGATTAGCTCAGGATTCATCTGGTGAGATCCCTCTTCGCAAAGAAGATGCTGGAATCAGTGTGAACATGCAGAATCATCAACCTAAACGATGGTCTTTCTTCAGAAATTTGGCCCAAGCTGAGTTTACACGCAAGGGCATTTCTCTTATGGATCAAGATCACATAAACTCTTCTCCATTGAAGAGTGAGGGGTTTGAGTCAGGTCAAATGGATTCACAAATGGAGTTCGATGAGGAGTTGCAGAAAGAGTTATCAGGTGCTATTGCAAAAGGCAAGGGTGGTGAAGGCTTGCAAGTGGAGAATCCTTATCCAGTTGCAGGAGAGAACACACAGACAACTGACTCAGCCTATGAGGTATTTGTCTCATTTGTTTATTAAACCCAAACATACATAATATTTACTATTTCTTTGATGCCTTTAGGAGTTGAAATTTGCTATTGGGGAAGCTGGTGAGTCTGTAGCTGATGCTTCGGTGGGTGACCTAGATCTCAGTGCCTTGCAGGTATGCATGCTCTATATCTGCTAAATTGTTGATTTCACTTTTGTTGGGTAGTGTTCTCTTTCTTATTGGAATTATCAAAAGTTTTATCTTTCCCAAATGATTGATCTTTTCTGCACATAGAGGCGACCCTGTTTCAATTTGTTTAGGTGTCAGATAGTGTTGTATTGTCAGAATTGTATGTTTTTGAAATATTTCAACAACAGTACTTTGTGGTTTAATACCAAAATCTTATTTGTATATCTCCATTCTTTTTTAAAAACTACTGTTTAAATAACTACTCAGTCATTTTTGATGCATTGAATTGTTTTAACCAAGAATAAAACCAGAATAGGCATCTACCAGTTAAAAGAAATGGAGAGTGTAGCTCTACATTCTGCAGAATCCTGACCATATAAATTAAATGTGTTTCCATGTATGATCTATATTCACATTTTATTATTTGTATCATATATTTGATGTACATTATTCAAACTGTGGTGTGTTTGCAGACAATAAAAAATGATGATCTTGAGGAGCTTAAAGAATTGGGTTCTGGCACATTTGGAACTGTCTACCATGGGAAATGGAGGGGCAGTGATGTCGCCATTAAGCGAATAAAGAAGAGTTGCTTTACAGGCCGTTCATCTGAGCAAGAGCGACTGGTAAGCTTTTTATTTATCTGAAATTACTCATTTTATCTGGTTTAGTTGGTCTCGTAATTGATCTTCTAGATTACAAATCCCAAATGAATTTGTAGACAAATCATTTTTGACCAATTCTTGTCCAAATTGATTTCTTTCCCAGACACTTGAGTTTTGGCGTGAGGCTGAGATTCTTTCGAGGCTCCATCATCCAAATGTGGTTGCTTTCTATGGGGTTGTACAAGATGGACCGGGAGGTACATTAGCAACTGTGACAGAATATATGGTCAATGGTTCCCTGAGACATGTTTTACTACGCAATTACAAGTATGTTTGCAGTTTGCCCCACAATCTCCCTTCAATTTACATTCTTCGACAAATTTAACACTTTCTTTAAAATGGAGCTGCAGGTACCTAGATCGTCGTAAACGGCTCATAATTGCCATGGATGCAGCATTTGGAATGGAATATTTGCATTCTAAAAACATTGTACATTTTGATTTAAAGTGTGATAACTTGCTTGTGAACCTTAAAGATCAGTCACGACCCATTTGTAAGGTAAATTATAGTTCCATTCTAACCAATGTGTTCCTGGTTTACTGCCTGATCCTTGGTGTAATTATAAATTAAACTTGAGTTTGACTCAGGTAGGTGATTTTGGTTTGTCAAAAATTAAGCGAAATACCCTGGTTTCTGGTGGTGTGAGGGGGACATTACCATGGATGGCGCCAGAATTATTGCATGGGAGCAGCAATAAGGTGTCTGAAAAGGTAGGCTTCACAGTTATATTTCAGGGTTTTTTTGTATTATTGGATATATACCCCTCAAATCATGCATATTTGCAATACTATTCCCAAGTCTCAATATTTGCAAAACTACCCCCTCCTTCCACGCACGCGCACACACAAAATCGCTATGCTAATTTGTACGTGCAGTGTAAAAATATCAAGAAATCATCAACAAAATAGTCATTTGTTGATTGGGGCTTTCCCCAAAGTTGATGATTTGGGGTAGTCTTACAAATACTGACATTTGGGAGGTAGTTTTGCAAATATGCATAATTTGAGGGCTATTTATACAAAAAACCTTATTTAAAATGCCCTTTTGAAGTTTGGACTCTTCACTGCCGCATAGGTATTGATATTTTAAAAGACTCGAATAATATGTTACTGTAAAAATGACACTTTACATATATCAGGTACTAATTTGCAATGTTAATGCAGGTTGATGTATTTTCCTTTGGCATAGTCATGTGGGAAATTCTCACCGGGGAGGAGCCTTATGCCAATATGCATTATGGTGCCATTATAGGTATTCCTACAATCTTAAATTTGTTCAATATGATGTTTGGTTTGCTGATCTCATTTTCTATGGTTTTCTACAGAAATCTCATTTTTTGGTAGACCCTTTTATTTCAATTGTTGTGGAAAGACCCCCTGTACTATCACCGAATTGCCGATAGACCCCCTGGGTGATTTTTTTTTTTGTGACTCTTACCCTCAGAAGGTCTATTTCTCAAAGAATAAAATTTTCTTTCTCTGAGAGTAGAAGAGTAAAAAAAGTTCACTTAGGGGGTTTATCTGCACCAATAGAACTGCAGGGGTTCTATCCAAAATTAACCCTTTAGCAAAGAGGGTCAAATTTTGAAATTATCCGTTTAGAACTTCGTCATTCGAATTTGGATTTTCTTCTCTGAATCTGAATTTGGATGCAAATTTTGGGATTTTACATCTCTTAACATCTGACTAGTCACAAATCACAATCCTGTAATACACTTTTCAAGTGGCTAAAATACTTTCGAGGCTCCATCATCCAAATGTGGTTGCTTTCTATGGGGTTGTACAAGATGGACCGGAGGTACATTAGCAACTGTGACAGAATATATGGTCAATGGTTCCCTGAGACATGTTTTACTACGCAATTACAAGTATGTTTGCAGTTTGCCCCACAATCTCCCTTCAATTTACATTCTTCGACAAATTTAACACTTTCTTTAAAATGGAGCTGCAGGTACCTAGATCGTCGTAAACGGCTCATAATTGCCATGGATGCAGCATTTGGAATGGAATATTTGCATTCTAAAAACATTGTACATTTTGATTTAAAGTGTGATAACTTGCTTGTGAACCTTAAAGATCAGTCACGACCCATTTGTAAGGTAAATTATAGTTCCATTCTAACCAATGTGTTCCTGGTTTACTGCCTGATCCTTGGTGTAATTATAAATTAAACTTGAGTTTGGCTTCACTCAGGTAGGTGATTTTGGTTTGTCAAAAATTAAGCGAAATACCCTGGTTTCTGGTGGTGTGAGGGGACATTACCATGGATGGCCAGAATTATTGCATGGGAGCAGCAATAAGGTGTCTGAAAAGGTAGGCTTCACAGTTATATTTCAGGGTTTTTTTGTATTATTGGATATATACCCCTCAAATCATGCATATTTGCAATACTATTCCCAAGTCTCAATATTTGCAAAACTACCCCCTCCTTCCACGCACGCGCACACACAAAATCGCTATGCTAATTTGTACGTGCAGTGTAAAAATATCAAGAAATCATCAACAAAATAGTCATTTGTTGATTGGGGCTTTCCCCAAAGTTGATGATTTGGGGTAGTCTTACAAATACTGACATTTGGGAGGTAGTTTTGCAAATATGCATAATTTGAGGGTTATTTATACAAAAAACCTTATTTAAAATGCCCTTTTGAAGTTTGGACTCTTCACTGCCGCATAGGTATTGATATTTTAAAAGACTCGAATAATATGTTACTGTAAAAATGACACTTTACATATATCAGGTACTAATTTGCAATGTTAATGCAGGTTGATGTATTTTCCTTTGGCATAGTCATGTGGGAAATTCTCACCGGGGAGGAGCCTTATGCCAATATGCATTATGGTGCCATTATAGGTATTCCTACAATCTTAAATTTGTTCAATATGATGTTTGGTTTGCTGATCTCATTTTCTATGGTTTTCTACAGAAATCTCATTTTTTGGTAGACCCTTTTATTTCAATTGTTGTGGAAAGACCCCCTGTACTATCACCGAATTGCCGATAGACCCCCTGGGTGATTTTTTTTTTTGTGACTCATACCCTCAGAAGGTCTATTTCTCAAAGAATAAAATTTTCTTTCTCTGAGAGTAGAAGAGTAAAAAAAGTTCACTTAGGGGGTTTATCTGCACCAATAGAACTGCAGGGGTTCTATCCAAAATTAACCCTTTAGCAAAGAGGGTCAAATTTTGAAATTATCCGTTTAGAACTTCGTCATTCGAATTTGGATTTTCTTCTCTGAATCTGAATTTGGATGCAAATTTTGGGATTTTACATCTCTTAACATCTGACTAGTCACAAATCACAATCCTGTAATACACTTTTCAAGTGGCTAAAATACTTTATCAACACACTCTTAATACATTTTGGTTTCTATATGCAGGAGGTATTGTGAATAATACACTGAGGCCGCTTGTGCCAGCGTCGTGCGACCCAGAATGGAGAAGACTGATGGAGCAGTGTTGGGCTCCCGACCCACAACAGCGGCCTACCTTCACTCAGATAGCCAGTCGATTGCGATCCATGTCCGTGGCTATTCAATCTAAAACAAGCAAGTGATGCTACATTGAATCCTGTATTTGCTTGTTGACTGTAGTATTTGAGGCTTTGATTTCTTCTATATGCGTGTTTATTGTTGTTGCATAATGTGTATGTATGTGTGTCATTAATGTATATTGTTGAGAGACAGAGATTTGGTTTCCATTGTTAAATTTGTCAATAATGTGAAAATGATGAGATTGGTGTTATTTATGGGAGGAGGAGGTGATTTATTTGAGCCATTAATGAGGGGCTAAGTTATATCCCTTGCCATTGTGCATTAGTATGAACATGTTCAATCAGAGAATAAAGGATTTTCTTAGTGGTTTTGGTTACTGTTGCTATATTTCATTAGTCAAATGGCAATTATTACAGAATTAGACTTTAGGCATACTTTTGATAGTTTTATTTGGGCAGGGCTGCTTGCATTCCTATTCAAAAATATGCTTGTTCCAGATGAAGTGAGCCATTGTTAGAAATTTTTTCTTCATATAGGTATGTATTAATTATATCTTGGTCCTTGAAATATAAGGGTCTAAATTGAAAAAAAAAACAGGGTAAATTTCACAAAAGACTACCTCAAATTACTAGGGGTTTGCAATGAAATACCATGTACTGTTTTTAATAGAGATATCACAGATAACATACTTTGAACTTTTCTATCGCTATTTACTCACGTGGATTTTTAACAACTTTGTTGACTCGTCAAAGTAGTTTGTTGATAATATCTGGCATTTCCCGCTGATCTAAAAGTTTGTTACGCCTTTTCTAATTATAAATAATTTATTATACTGTGATACATATCACTACCAAGAGATTTTTTTTCTCCCTTAGGAACCACCTTTAAAATGGTCATTCTATAGAAACCACGATATTAATTGTCAATTTATACATAAATCAGCTTTAAAGGGTTTTTTTTGTTGCAATCAACCATCTGGATCCACTTTTCAGTTATATTTTTGGTACCCAATTCCACCTAACTTCTATTAAGGATCATCTCTCTAATATATTTGCTATTTTGACAATTAACTATTGTAGGAAAATCGAGAAAACTTGACTTAAAAATGAGTCCAGATAGTTTATTGCAACAAAAAACTGTTTATAGGTAATTTATGTATAAATTGATAATTGAAGGTGGTTTCTATAAAATGACCCCATTGTAAAGATGGTTTATGCAAAAAAAACCCCAATACTTATTATATTAGTTTTGTGAAAATCACTCCCTTAAAATAGGAATAAATCTCATATATATGCTAATAATATAAAAAACCTCCTAAAAAGAAATAATCAGGGAACACCACCGTCACCACGCAAGCAACACTCCATGATCGCTGTCTGCATCATTAACTGCAGCTGTTTCCTGATTTAATTAATTTCAATTTAAACCCCAAAAATAGACAACTTCTCATGACTTCTACGTGCCTTGTTGGACTCTTTTGGGCTTAAAAAAGGAAGTCCGCTCTTGCATCAAATGGCCCATATTCTAACAGTGGGCCCATCGCACCATCTCTTTTTAAATCCACAAATAATCACTTTGTTTGTACTTTACTGCAAAATTCACATGTTACTGATAACAAACAATATACGAAATTGCAACACGCGCTCACTTTCTTCTCCTCCACATGAAATCGGAGATCACTACTCAAAGAGAAGAGCTCACCAGGTTCAAAAAGTTCGCATTTTTATGTTTTTTTTGTAGTTAATTTGTTAAAATTTGTGATTATTTGATCGAATTCTATCTGACTGAGATGGTAATTGTAGGCGGTGGGTTGATCTCTTTGCCTCTTCTATGTACCAGCCTTAGGATTGAATCGAAATTGGGCGTTTTGGTTTTTGGAAACTGAACCCTAATTCCTTTCTGGGTTCTATTACTGAGGTTTGGATATTAAGTGGGTAACTGTCAGTTTTCCTTGTAGTGGGCTTGATAACCGTTGTCATTTGAACTGGGAGTTTCATTTTGTAGTTCTTAAGAAAATTTGAGGGTCAATTTGATCTAACTAATTGTCTTCAAGGGCAATTTGATATGATTTGGGCTCGGTATTGGTGGCTTTGAATAGGATTATGGGAGCAATTGATGCGTATTGTTCGACTCCCCGTGGTGTTATTGATGAAAGATGGGGTTGGGTTTTCATGGAAGTTACATATGTGTTCGACAAGGTCATTTAGAGGAGTGATTAGGTTTCGCCGATTTAGTTGAGTAGTTTATCAGGTGCAAGGTGTTGTTTTGATTGAAAAGGGGATATTTTGGTGTGAAGAATAGTAAGTTATATAATTTGATAAGGGAAACGGAAGGAAGTCGACAAGGTTCGATTTTTATTGGGTTACTCATCAGATGACTGATTCAGTATGATTGGGGTTATGAGAGCCTTTTGTCGATGGAACCACCTGACAAGAGGTTCTCAGAGTTCGTCGGCATAGTGAAATCTTGGATTCCTCGGAGGTCTGAACCGTCAAATGTGTCAAGAGACTTTTGGATGCCAGATCAAAGCTGCAGGGTTTGTTATGAATGTGATTCACAGTTCACAGTCTTCAACCGTAGGCACCACTGTCGCCTTTGTGGTCGTGTCTTTTGTGCCAAGTGTACTTCAAACTCTGTTCCGGTTTCGTCTAATCATGCAACAACGAGTTTGGGAGAAATCGGGGAGAGGATTCGTGTTTGCAACTATTGCTTTAAGCAATGGGAGCAAGAGTTAGCAGCTGATGATAGTGGTAACCAGATGTCCAGTCCAGTACTTTGCTCTTCTCCTTCAACAGCAAGTTTGGCTAGTACCAAGTCTACTTGCACCATTAATAGCAGTACGATGACTGCTGGGTCTATGTCGCACTCTACTGGAGCAGGTCCACACGCCACTTATGATTCTGGTCCAGTTGGCAGTCAGCCAATAGAAATGGAGACTAGCACTGATAAACAAGACAGGCTGCCTAAAGTAGATTCAGTTGTGGACTTGGGAGATCCTTCTCCTAATCAATACGGATTTTGCATGAACAGGTATGCCGATGGATTGACCGCTTATCGAGGTGTTTGACTCTTTTCCCCTTTTATATTTACCATGATTTCAGTTAGAAGCACTCGGTGCTAGGTGTACAGATTCTTGTTAGTTTGTTAGTTGACTATCATTGTTTCCTATTCACATTTCATTTATTCATCAACAAGGGTCCATGCCGTCTTTTTTTTCTTGATCCGATTCTTGCTTTTGCTTTTGTCTTGCTTAAATTATTTAAATTATTTTCTGATTAAGAACCTTTAGCATTACTGTTGGTATTTTTAAAAATTGAATGCAACTTACTCATCTCAATATCACATTATATATGATAAAAAGAGAAGTATTAGAGCAGGAAGGCCTTTATGGCGTGAAACTTCTATATGCCCATACATGCATCAATAAGGAGGCTACATAACATACATGGGGCTGGGTATAGCAGGGCTGGGTTTGTACCTCTAATATTGACCATCCTAAGGAGCAGGCCTGAGCTGATTGTACTTCTTTTTCTCACCCCCGTTTCAACAGTTTTGCATATCACTCCATTACAAGAAAGCCAAACACCATCTCTAGCTTTGCCAAAAAAATTGTTTGTTTCTCCCTGAAAGTTTTTTTTTGGGGGCTCATCTTCTCTCGTTCTCTCTATCACATAAGGGGAGGCATGCATACAACTTGTCAACCTACCATGCGTGCTATTTCCCTTTCTTCTTACTATCTCTTCATGTCATGTTCTCCATCATCATGGTGAGCTTGATGGCATTATTGTTGTCCAAGCCTTTTCCCATCAATGTAGGGTGAGCTATGGAAAAAAGACATCAATAGACACTTGAAATTTTCTCATGCAAACCTGACATCAGCTTTCTTTGTGCTGAATTTCTGGCCGAACAACCTAGAAACAAGAGAGGGGCATCCTAGAAAATGCAAGAGGAAAATTTTTTGTTGGTTGGAAAACTATCTTATTTTCTATGTAGTTTAAGCTTGTGGAGACACGGAGCAAGCTTCCAAAAAGTTCTCTTAGAATCTTAGATTAAGAAACAACCTGTTCCTATCCTTGCCATATGGTAATAATTCCAGTAAGAACCCTAAGGACCTGTACAGTTACGGGAAATTGTATTTCCTTGATTTGGTTAAAATCTAGTGTTTGGTTTGAATGGAATGAATGATTCATAGTTCCATGAGGAATTGAAGTCGGCCAGTTTTCTGCTGGAAAGTTAAGGATTTGAATTCCAATTGGGTATCGAATGTGAGTAGTTGTACAGGCCATTGTTAGTGTCGATCGCAAATACATCCGACTTTCATAGACTGATGCATTCTTTCCAAACAAAGTGAGTTGGAATCACAGTTCTTAATTTTTGTTAATTGATAGAAGTACCAATTACATGGATGTCATAAACTTATGGCAGAGGTTGGTTGGTTTGGGTGTTCAACCTCTATCCAAATAATCAACACATTTTCCTTTTCTGGGTCTATTATGCATATAATTATCGAAATATCAAGAGATATAAGGGCCATTCTATGTTGCATGGGTACTTTTTTTTGGAGCCGTACCCGTGTCGTATCCGTACCCAACATCGAAACTTCAGCAGACACTCCTTGGATATTTGTATATGTTTATTTAAATGTGTACTCAATTATATAATACATGTTCTAAGTTAAATACACGTTTTATACTTCTTTTACATATATTCTACACTTCACATGCGATTCTCGAAACTCCTTATACATAAGTTGGGTTTGTTTGAGCCCGCACCCAGTTCAAAACTATGATATAAAGTGTCTGTTGGATATTAAGTTAAAAGACAAGCAATTTTCTAATTTATAGATCTATATTATAAAAGAAACATATAAATATTACAGGAATTTTATTTCATGTGAAATGAAAAAATAGTATTGATCTCATTAAATTATTAGTACATACACATGTATGTGTAGCCGTGTCCCCATCCCCTACCTTTTACAAGTTTGTGCGGTCCAAGCATGCACTCCATACAAGACATACCCCACCCGTACCCATGTAACTTAGGGGCCATTTCATTTGAGATGATTGGCTTATGGTTAAAGAGAAACGTTGATCTTGGTTATTCAGCTCTTTAATTACTTTGAAGTTTGAGCAAAGCAAAGTCCTTTGACCATTTCACAGGGTCTATAAAGCTCGAAATACCAACATGTTTCCACCCACTCGTAAGCATGCATGTTAAAAAATACATTCATTATCGAGTGTTTATTTCTGTGATGGAAGGGGTTACTTAAATAAACCAAGAGTTGTCTTCTGAGGAATAAGTTGCAAATATAGTGGAGATATTAACAAGTCTAGTAATTTTAGTTAACTGGCACCAGTCCAACCCCTGCCCTAATAATTATCTCATAATTTACTTGGCTTGGACCCAGGGTAGGGGAAAACAGATTATGGCTTGGGGAAATTTACCACGAACTGGCCTATATAGATACATAGAGTTCTAATTGTGTCTCTTTAATACCTTTATTCTTTTTTGTCTTTTATCTCTCTCTCTTTGAATAAAGGCCATAATCCGAATTGACCTCAAAACCTACCACAATCCATCGCCCCGCTTTACCAACATACACTAGTAAAATACAAGGCATTGGTGACGGGTAATCCGTCACCAATGCCCTGAAATCCGTCACCAATGAATATTGGTGATGGGTAGGGACCCGTCACCAATGAATATTGGTGACTGGTATAAATCTATTATCAATGTTCATTGGTGATGGGTTGGTCCGTCGCCAATGATCATTGGTGATGAGTATTTATTGGTGACGGGGTAGGTTTGACGACGGACAATGGCCGTCGCCAATGCCAATTGGCGACGAAAGTTGTCCGTTGCCAATGCCAATTAGCGACGGCTCCTAGTCCGTCGCTAATAGTAATACACATTGGTGATGGGCTAACCCATCACCAATGTATATATACCCCTAAATTTTTTTTTGTTTATGGTAGCCCCCATACAGGAATACACATATAAGAACATGTATCCATACATCAATCCAATCACAATAGTCAACATCCAACAATCAACCACAATACATATTCACATTCAAAATATTCATCCACCAATCCAACCACATTATCCAACAATTCTCATCCAATAATCCAACAACAATACATCTCCATATTCAAACAATATTCATCCAACAACAATACATCTCCATACTCAAACAATATTCATCCACAAAGCAATAAAATTACAAATATAATACATATAGATAAAATCCAAAAGACATAACATGTCTAACACAATTCAAAAGTACATAAATGTAAGAACAAGTCTAACTCCCTCCTCGTCGTTGTCGTTGTCGTCGTCCCTATTATTGGCAGCGGCTGCATTAAAATGCCGTATCGTACTACTGCTCCTACGGGAGTACCTCCTCTAACCTGAAAAGAATGCAAGTCAACATAAGAATATGTTTTAAAAATTTGTAATAAATACATATATGTTTATGTCATATATACCTCTCCACCACCAGTAACTCCATGCTTCGCAAATGCCAACTTAGTGATAGCCACATATGTAGGCTGGGGAAGAAGCTCCTTTAAGGGCTCAGAATCGATGACGCACTGCACAATATCCCAGGTCGATTGTGCACCCCCTAACTGGCGGGTAATAGTGGGTAGAAATTGAAAAGCCAAGGAGGGTTAATGATTGTCCAACAAGTACTGTCCGATTTTACCCACAATGTATGATGTCTCACATGGTCGCTTCGAGGTCACGGACGTGTCGCTAGCCTTAGTCTTGCTGGTGGAGAATGCCCTAACTCTAGCACTTGATAAGGGCACCCTACCTTTCTTGTTTGGTCTAAAATCGTAAGCTCCATCAATAACTTTCCTCTACTGCTCTCTGGTCATGCGGTTAGCATCCACAGGAGTGCCCTCTATGCCCTGAGACTAGAGCGCTTCGGACAAGACAAAGTCTTGCGAAGCTTCTAGTGCCGCTTGAATATTGTATATCAATAAAAAAAAATATAAATTAGCAACTCTAATCAGAAATCATTAAGTATGTGCAAATGTGAAATTTAGCTTATACTTAATCATTAATCTTCTCCACCTTTTTATCCTGATCGTAGTTCTCGGGTGGTGTATAAACTCTTCTAGTAAGAAGGGTTGGCGGCATAGTCAAGGCGTTCTGTGATATATCAAATTCCAAATTAATTCGAGTAATGTATGAAACTAGTCACATGAGTTAAGTTTTAATAATTTGATCATACTGGGTTCTCACTCAAATACTTATGCTCGATCCACGCGTAGGGAGTAGCTCCCAGAAAGTGATCGTATAGCTTTGAATTGAGATTCTCCGATGCCGTCAAACATTTTTCCTTCAAAATAAAGTATTTTTTTAGTATGTGCGGTGGTAATATAATGAATTAAAAATAACTCACATTCTTCTCACCCTCCCACTCGACAATGAGTCATCCAATTATATGGAGGAACCCTCTTATCAAGCTCATAGATCCTCTTCCAATCTACGGTTATATTTGTAAAATATTTTTTCTTGAGTTTAGTCCCCCACCCTCAAATCATCTTGCTCACTCTAGGCATTACATAATCCTAGTAGTTTAGGTTGTCCTCAAGACAATAATGATCCTGCAAATTACATGTGAAAAAACACACACTATAAGAATAATCAAATAAATAGTTATTGAATGAAGCAATATAATAAATAATTACCATGAGCCTCTACTAAATTTTCTTTATGCCATTCCATTCGTGTTCTTCAAAATTATGAGCAATGTTTTCTGGCATGCTATTCTCTTCGTCCGGAATTACCTTGCATAGTAAATTAAGAAGCATTTGAAAATATTTATCTGCCATTCCGCTGAGGGTCTTAATATGCATCAGTTGAAGAATAAACGACAATTTACTGTACTCGGTGCAGCCGTCGTACAGATCCTTCTCGTCATCTTCCAATAACTTCATTAAACTTTTAAAGCCAACACATATCTTTAGCATTTTCGACACCTTCTGCATCTTCGGGAACCTCTGGTACTTCTACAACTTTGGCAATATCATTGAACATTGCCTGTGTATTGTCTATCTTCACGTTTATTTTTCCTTCAGCTGGTTCAATATCTTCGCCTTCTCCGTGAAATTTCTAATATTTGTACTTTTCATCAAATCCCCATCTTTCTAAGTGTTTTCTTATAGCAACTCTATCCACTAAACCCTTATTTCTGCACATGCTAAATGGACAACATGGTAAGTCGTTCTCTAACTTCCTCAGATTCGCATACGCATACTTAAGGGAGGCTTCCCATCCTTCTCGATATCGAGTGTCACCTCCCGCTCTTCTTTTCATAATAGGAATATCAATCCACAGCTTGTCAGGAACTTCTCTCATCTGTATGTTAAGTACAATTATTAATTATTTTAATAGCACATAAATCATCTTAAGTTCGATAGTCTTTATTGTAGTTGATTTGAACAAATACTAAGTAGGTGAAATTACTTTTTTTATAATGATCATTGTCGTACGAAATTGGGCTAAACACTCTGTGATAATCTTCATTGTCTTGATTTCAACAAACACTAGGTCTAAAACTCTCTCGGCTATCATAGGAAGGTTTCTATCCCATTAAGAATATAGTAGTGCTTACATCTAACTTTGAATACTTTGTGCATTTTTATTTTTAGAAAATTTCGACAGCACTTACCCATTGTTCTCCGAGTACACTGATGTGATTATGCGTATCGGTAACAAATCAAAATCAGTAAGTAATAGACCGAAACGTATAACATTATACGCTTATTGTACAAGGAGAATAATGAGTACGTGCGACCGCAATTTTCTACAAACGAAAATGCACAAAGTACACAAAGTTAGATGTACACACTACTATATTCCTAACCAACTAGACAGATCCAATAGTTACGTGCCAATTCTTTCTACTTATAATATAAATGATCCTTTTCGGTATAGAATTAAATTTGATACCCAAAATTGAGTCGTCTATCTAATTATAAGTCCAAAAAATTGGTTGTAATTATTGGACGGGAATCTACGGCTAGCGTTAACTATTGTTTTATTAACCTATAATGGATATATATCACATTATTGTGTTATGTATCACACTACTAATTTTAAAAATATATATAAATGTTTGATTAATTCACATATTTTAGGGTATTAGGGTTTGTGGTATTATGCTTTCATTTATATTATGTGTAAAATTAATAAGGGTAATTATTTGGAAAATTACTATTTTTAGGGTATTAGTTAGGTATATTACTGTTTTCTTTTAAGGTTTGACCGTTTGAGTTGTCATTAGGGTTAAAATTAGGGTAATTAAGTTTTGGGTAATAATCGTTGAATAATTTTTAAATTATAAAATAACTAATTGAATAAATAATCTAGAAATTACAAGAATATTAAAAAATTAGAAAATCACCTGAATTTGGATATAACATCAGATATGAATTATTTCCCTAAATTGGATGGAAAAGGACCACCTAAAACCCTAAAATTCGAAAAAAGATTAAAATATAGCTGATTTTAGTAAAAATAACAAAAGAAAAAAAGGGATTTGGATAGAAATATGGTTATCTAGAATTAGGAGTGGCGGGCGGTGGCGAATGGGCAGCGCGGCTCAGCGGCGGTCGCAGTGGGCGGCTGGAGCGGGCGCGGGCAGGCGGTGGTGGTGCGGTCGGAGCGAGCGCGGTGGCAGCAAGCAGCGGCGGCGCGGTCAGGTGGTGGGGCGGGTGGGTGCGGATCAGACAGAGAGAGATATGAGAGGCGGCTAGGGTTTCTCCTCTAATTTTGGTTTTTTGTGGGGGCCACTCGTCGCCAATGTAACTTTGGCGACGGGCGCCAACCCCTTGCCAAAGCTCACATTGGCGATGGGTTTTTGGCGATGGACGCCAATCTGCAGCCAATGTAATCATTGGCGACGGGTTGGCTGTCCGTCACCAATACCCCGTCGCCAATGCGGGAGTTTTTTTTACTAGTGATAGCTCCTGATTAAAATGTTGCCCTTCTGGTCTACTTCATAGATTAACAAAACAAGACAACTGTCTGTACAACCAGTGAAGTATGCTGACATGCTGACTACTGATATGTTTATAGTAAAAGTTATGTGTCCAAATATGTAAGTGAGGCTACAGCTAATCTGCTATGTAAGAAGATTTCCCGTGACAGAACTTCTTTACAATATTGTTTGTTCTTCTTTTAAGAAAGCTAATGATGGAATTAAATATCCAGACAACACTGTTGTCGGTCATTTGAATCTATGTTATTGTTTGTCTATAAATAATTTTTGGTTTTGAAATTCTTGCATCCATTTGTAACAACCTACTTAAAGGTCTTATTCATTTTTTACAGTGCAGAAGAGAATATATTTTCTTTGTATTCTTCATTTTGATTTTATCAGCTGGGTAACAGGTCATTAAACAATGCATTCTAATAATCTATTATTTCCCGTGAATTATGCATGCTCAACTTCACTTTCGTGTGGCACATATGATATGCTCCTCACCGTCAATCACCTTTGACGTGCCACACATTGGGAGTCACAATTGCTCAAATTATTTTTGGATTCAACTACTTAGATACCCTCCACCCTATCATTACTGTGTTGCTTTAATTTCTTTGTCCCGCTTCATTGATGATCCATCTTCAGTTTTAACTACTCTCAAGTTTTATTCAATATCTTATTCCTGTATTTAAAGTCTAATTTAGCTTTTTTTCCTCTAAAATTAAAGTAATGTAATGTTCGTCAAAATTCAAATTTATTTTTGTACAAGGTTGTTGCATTATATTCTATTTATTGAAAATATCCATTACCTAGGCTGTTAGTCATGCACAGGATTTACTTTAGGTTTAGCTCTTTTGTACTCTCAATTTGTTGATATTTATGCCTTGTGGTTTCAGAAGTGATGACGATGATGACGAATATGGTGCTTCTCATTTTGGTTTGGAAACACAACGTTTCCAGGCTTCTAATGATTATTATGGCCCCATTGGCTTTGATGACTTTGACCAGGGTTACCAATCAGATAAAGTTTATCCTTCAGAAGAAAATGCAGATGATAAAAAGATACATTGTTCTGTCCCAAACAATGCAGAATTCCCTATTTCTTTTGATGAAGACAAGAGGCGAGCAAGGGCAGGACATGATAATAGTTATGACGGTGGTCCTTCTTCCACCATTTATGGTATGGAGGGTTTGGATATAGAGCCTGTAGATTTTGAAAATAGCAAACAACTTTGGCATCCTCCTGAGCCTGAAGATGAAGAAGATGAGAGAGAAGCTACTCTTTTTGACGATGAGGATGATGAAGATGCTACAGGGGAGTGGGGATATCTGCGCTCGTCAAATAGCTTTGGCAGTGGTGAGTACAGAGCGAGAGATCGTTCCGGTGAAGAGCATAAGAAAGCCATGAAAAATGTTGTTGATGGGCATTTCAGGGCTTTGATAGCTCAGCTTCTTCAGGTTGAAAATTTATCTACAGGTGATGAAAATAATAAAGAAAGTTGGCTGGAGATCATTACATCTTTGTCATGGGAAGCAGCAACTCTTCTTAAACCAGACACTAGTAAAGGTGGAGGAATGGATCCTGGTGGGTATGTGAAGGTTAAATGCATAGCTTCTGGCCGACGTTGTGAAAGGTAAATAACTCACTACTGTGAATTACTATTGAGCATTGTAATTTTTTCCAAAAGCTACTGGGTTTTGTATGACATTTTTATTTGGACATTCCTAGTATTTGGTGGTTGCTTTCTCATACATATGTGTCTGCATTGAAAGTTTTTCATCATGGCTAAATATGAATTGCTGATGATGCCTGTCTCTTTTTTATTCTAGCATGGTAGTTAAAGGAGTTGTTTGTAAGAAGAATATTGCTCATCGCCGTATGTCATCAAAAATTGAAAAACCTCGTTTCCTAATCCTGGGCGGTGCTCTTGAATATCAACGAGTAAACAATATGCTGTCAAGTGTTGATACTTTGTTGCAGCAGGTATTTGAACTATTTTTCCATTTTCTTTCCTTTTATGTGAGAATTGGTGGGAAGAAGTGTGTTTATCTGTTTTATATATCCTGTTACGTCATCTAGGAAATGGATCATTTGAAGATGGCTGTTGCAAAAATAGATGCTCATCACCCCAATGTACTGTTAGTGGAGAAGTCAGTATCCCGTTTTGCACAAGATTATCTCCTTGCCAAAAACATTTCACTTGTTTTGAATATTAAAAGGCCACTTTTAGAGCGTATAGCCCGCTGCACTGGTGCTCAAATAGTTCCTTCAATTGATCACCTATCATCTCAAAAGCTGGGGTATTGTGATTTGTTTCATGTGGAGAAATATTTTGAAGAGCATGGGAGTGCTGGTCAGGGCGGAAAGAAACTGATGAAGACATTAATGTTTTTTGAAGGGTGCCCAAAGCCATTGGGTTATACTGTAAGTCTTTATGCTTGTCCTTATCCATCCCAGTGTTCTATTTCTGTTGTATTCTTTCATATGCTAAATCTGGCTGTGACTAAAAGCAGAACAGTGCATGTTTCACCTATATGTGCTTATTATGTAGTTTCATACATTGAATATCCCATTTTGGATGTTTATGAAGTTTGATCTCCGCGATAAATATGATGGAAGCAAGTTAACTAGTTATGGTTGGTAAAAGTACATTATTTGATAACCATTACAAGTTCAATGTAACTGCACATCTTTTACCCACTCTCGATCTGTATAGTACAGCGGTGCTAAATTTCCATGTTAGTTCCCACAAGCACGAGTTATCCTGCTTCTGTGCTTAATTTAGATATAGCAAACAACACATCATATAGTTCATTTGATTAATAAACCTTATGCTCGTTGGTCTACTTTTTGTTATTTCTGATATATGCTTTTGTCAGAAATTCTGAAACGCTTTTGTTCTTCTGAACTTCCTTTAGTTTCTTTCTTCTTTATAACAATTTAATATTAGGTGTTTTACATAGAGTTCCACATGTGAAGAAATAACCTTGCAGATTCTCGAGCTCAACCTGTCTCTACCTACTTGAAATTTGAAAACTCATATGGCAGAATTTCTCATAAACTGTGTTGATAAGTATGTCCTTGTTTATGTTAATGCTTATGATATATGCGAGGTTGTGCAATATCCTCATAATACTTCAGCGTGGTGAAGAGCTACAACAGTAGTTATTTGATATAATTTTTTTCTTCATATTTGTAGATTCTACTCAAGGGGGCTAGCGGCGATGAGCTCAAGAAAGTCAAACATGTTGTTCAATATGGAGTCTTTGCAGCATATCACTTGGCTCTCGAAACGTCTTTCCTTGCAGACGAAGGCGCCTCTCTACCTGAACTTCCATTGAAGTCCCCAATAGCTGTCGCATTGCCAGATAAACCATCCCAAATTAGTAGATCCATCTCCACATTTTCTGGTTTCTCAACCCCAGCTTCCAGCAATCCCCAAGTCACAAGTAATGTGCCAGGACCTGATGAATCTGATTCCACGCATTTGGAGCAGGACAGACAAGCTGAACCTGAGCAACAGAATTTGGCTACTGTAAATTCACCTGAGCACTCTTCTACTTGTGCTGAGGGAGATGAAAAGAACACGAGTGTCGTAGAACATGTTGAGCCTGAATCTGTCAGATATAATGTCCAAACATTTGAACAAAATTCTGGGTCAGACGGAGGAGATAAATGGATGGTTAATGATACACTTCCAGACAACAAGCAGATTACTGGGGAACAACCTTGTTCTTCCGATGTGGAGATAACACATCAAGAAAACAGTCAAAAAGACGATCATGAATTATCAAAGGAAGAATTTTCCTCTTCTGATCATCAAAGCATTTTGGTATCCTTATCTTCAAGATGTATCTGGAAAGGGACTGTTTGTGAGCGCGCACATCTGTTTCGCATCAAATACTATGGCAATTTTGACAAACCGCTCGGAAGATTTTTACGTGACAATTTATTCGATGAGGTAAGCCTTTTGTTATAAGTTTTGATTCTCTTTGCTTTGTAACTTTGAGAGAGTTATATTGACTTTTCGCTTTGATAGAGTTACCGGTGTCGTTCATGTGAGTGTCCGCCAGAAGCTCATGTTCACTGTTACACTCATCATCAAGGAAGTTTAACGATATCTGTAAGAAAGCAAGATTTCACTTTGCCTGGAGAACGAGATGGCAAGATCTGGATGTGGCATAGGTGCTTAAGGTGCCCTCGGATTAATGGCTTTCCTCCCGCAACTCGAAGAGTAGTAATGTCTGATGCTGCATGGGGTTTATCCTTTGGGAAGTTTTTGGAACTTAGCTTTTCAAATAATGCTGCTGCTAGTCGAGTAGCTAGCTGTGGTCATTCCCTTCACAGAGATTGCCTTCGATTCTATGGGTACCTCTTGTTTATATCTTAAACCTATAGGCTATAGTTAATCAGTATGAACCCAATGCACCAATTTCTTACCTACTAATTCGAAATGAAATGAGCAGGTTTGGAAAAACAGTTGCTTGTTTCCGATATGCACCAGTCAACGTTCACTCTGTTTATCTTCCTCCTTCAAAACTCGATTTTAACTACCAACATCAGGAGTGGATCCAAAAAGAAGCTGATGAGGTCTGTTTCTGAAACCATAATCTTAGCCAGTCAAGTTATTGTTACCAGATTCTTCCCGCTGAATCTCATTATATTATCCTAATGCAACAGGTTGCTAAGGATGCTGAGCTTTTATTTAAAGAGGTACTCAACAAACTGCGTCAAATTGCAGCGAGTAGTTTTAACACTGGTTCTTGTGACGAAAGTGTGAAGGTTCTGGAATCAAGATCCATCTTTGCTGAACTTGAAGGGATACTGCAGAATGAAAAGGCAGAGTTTGAGGTAAAGTACCATGACATCTCTTCCTTCATATTGGTTGTGATGGTGGTGTTGCTTTTCAGCAGTCAACCTGATTGAGGTACTTCCTGATTTCAGGATTCCCTGCAGAGAGTAGCTAATAAAGAAGCAAAGAAGGGATGGCCTCGTATTGATATTCTTGAGATCAATAAGCTACGTAGACAGTTACTATTCCAATCATACTTTTGGGATCAACGCTTGATATGTGCTGCTAATGTTGGTCATAATCGAGAAGTTATTGGTGGCATTAGCACCAGATCCAAAGAGAAGCTTGGCTCTACGGATAAGCTATCTGATTTGACTTTATCTCCTAAGCCACTGAAAGGTTTTCTTAGTTTAGATGCTTTACCTTCATATTCAACAAACAACGAGCCGTTGAAAATGCCTCTGAGTGACAATCAGGAAAGTGAGCATCTTGACCAGACTCTGATGGCTCAGGAGAAAAGAGATGTTGAAAAGGATCCTTTATATAGAAAACAGAGCAAAGCATCTAGCATAAGTGCAATTGACCAATTGGATTCAGTTGAATCTGGGTTGCCGCCTGTTCGTAGAATTCACTCTGATGTACAGTTCCCAGCTATGGAAGATTTATCTGACACCCTGGATGCAAAGTGGAGAGGTGAAAATGGCCCTAATGTTGTTGAATCCAGCACCTCGAACTCATTGTCTGCCACAGAAGCCACATCTCTTTCAATAGATTGTGAAGAAAAGAAGGGAACTGATGTTTCCAGATCATTGTCTTCAATAGAGCATACAAGTATTGAGGATGGTGCAGTGAGTTTCCCTAGCTTGATTGGGACACCATTTGCAAACTTCTATCGTTCCATCAACAAGGAGGAGAATGCTTCAAAACTTGATGCTCTCAATGAGTATAGTCCTGTTTATATCTCTTTGTTCCGGGAGTTAGAGCGCCAAGGTGGAGCAAGATTGTTGCTGCCTATTGGAATTAATGACATCGTCATTCCGGTTTATGATGATGAACCAACCAGTGCTATTTGTTATGCGCTTGTGTCACCTGATTACAATTCTCAGATGTCAGAGGAGCGGGAGAAAGTGAAAGATATCAGTGATTCTTCATTTGCATTGACGATATATGATTCAGGGAATTTTCACCCGTTTCAATCTGTTGATGACATGTCCTTGATTTCGGATCCACTTACATATACTAAAGCTCTTCATGCTAGAGTTTCATTTTCTGGTGATGGACCACTTGGTAAAGTAAAATATACGGTTACCTGTTATTATGCGAAGCGCTTTGATGCACTGCGGAGATCTTGCTGTTCATCTGAACTTGATTTTATACGATCTCTCAGTCGCTGTAAGAAATGGGGAGCACAGGGAGGCAAGAGCAATGTGTTTTTTGCAAAATCATTGGATGACAGGTTTATCATTAAACAAGTGACAAAAACAGAGCTGGAATCTTTTATTAAATTTGCTCCAGAATACTTCAAATATCTTTCAGAATCTATAAGAACGGGGAGCCCCACGTGTCTGGCAAAAATTTTGGGAATATATCAGGTATTACTTGTTCATTCTTCAAAACTTATTTCTTGTGTCTTTGAGAGGAGCCGTAGCGACAACATCAACACTTACAACAAAGCCTTTTCTTTTCTCCAAATGCATGTTAAAGCTTTCTCCATTAGCATGTTCTTTGGGTTTGTTTGAGCCCATCAATTTTTTTTTTTCCAATTGAATTCTGTGTCAGTTATTTATTCCATGATGTTGTTCCTTAGAAGGTGACAAAAATAATATCATTGTTAGAGATCTGAGTCAGGCTTAAGAACTTGAGAATATCAATCATTGAAGGGGGTTTAGATGTGAGGAAAACTAAAAGTTCAATCTTTTAGTCACATTCTTTGCTTGCAATTATTTAAAAATCAAAGTGATGCTGTTTAAAGCTGTAGCATAGTCTTCTTCAGGCCATGGTAACAGCAAAAACAACAGCAAAGCTTTTATCCCAAAATTTTGGGGTCGCCTACCCATGGTACTACGTAGATAACATTTATGATGACTTAAGAGAAACTTTAGTTAGCTGATAAAATAAATGTAACATCGGTTGCTGCTGGTCCTGCAGTTTACATGGCTATATTTGATCAGATTCAGCTACAACTTGGCAACACATGATTTATTTCTTTTTTGTTTTGTCTTTTAGTTCAGGTCTTGCAATTTTCTTTTGTTCTGATTCTATTACAATAAGGAGTGACACATCTTTCTTTCTGTTAATGTTTAGATTACTAAGAGCATGAAGGGAGGAAAGGAGTCAAGAATTGATGTTCTGGTGATGGAGAATCTTTTGTTTGGACGGACTGTGACTAGGCTTTATGACCTTAAGGGATCTGCAAGGTCACGGTACAATGCAGATTCAAGTGGTAAGAACAAAGTACTACTTGATCAAAACCTGATTGAGTCCATGCCAACTTCTCCAATCTTTGTTGGAAACAAGGCTAAGCGGCTTTTGGAGAGAGCTGTTTGGAATGATACTGCTTTTCTTGCGGTGAGCAGAATAAATTGTCGTTGTTTTTCTTGATTGTCAATTCTCCTCTGGTTCCTTAAGTGCATGACTTCATTAATTCGGTGTATGGTATTTGCTTTTCAAAGAATTACAATGGCTATAAGTACAAGATAACTTAAGCTTCACCAATTCTCTTCAATATGGAAACTCAAAATTTCTACAGTTTTTCTTGTAAACAAATATATTTTAAAACTATCTTTACCTTTTGCACTTTGTTTATAGTTATAGGATATATGTAGCGTATCAGTGTACAAAAAGATCCTTTCTTGTGTCAATGCATTGTATACTCGAATATATTTCCTGTCATATCCTGAAACTTGTGATATTATGTGGCAGATACATATTCTGGACGCATTGGGTCCAAGTGCAAGAATTTAAAATGTAGTATTGAAGGGACAAGATTCATGATTCACTGAGAACTACTTTTATATGATTTTAATTTTTTGTCACAAGATAAACTACTCTTATATTATTTTAATTCTTTGTCACAAGATAAATTGAGATTGTTCAAGAAAAGAGATTATTCAAGTATTATCCTAAATTTCCATGTGAGGGTGTCTATCTTACTATTTTTCTAAAGAAACTTATTTGAGGGTCCAAGTTTTTATATCTAAAATTTGTATTATATCTTTTGTTATTCAAATTTTATATGATAATAGCTAAGTAGAAATTTAATGTTTATATCTTTAAGTATGTTAGCAAGATGATGCATCCTTTACATGTTGTATCCTAGCTTTTAAGATCACTTAATCTCCTTGTCCATATTGCATCACATCAAACCTTGCATATGGGAAACAAATCATTTTTCCTTTTGGAAACTAATATAAATAATTGTTTCTAGGTTTATGATATTCTAATCTTATGTCCAGTGCTTTGTTTCTAGACATGTATTGTTTCTATGATGTAGGTTTGTGGTTAATTATTGCTCTTCTTTCTGCATCCTACACTTTGTATATTAATATTTATTTCACACTTCAATTCTGATATCTTTGTTATATTGTAGTCCATAGATGTGATGGATTACTCTCTACTAGCTGGGGTCGATGAGGAAAAACATGAGCTAGTACTTGGGATCATTGATTTTATGAGACAGTATACATGGGACAAGCACCTAGAGACATGGGTAAAGGCTTCAGGTATTTTGGGCGGCCCAAAAAATGAACCTCCGACTGTAATATCACCAAAACAATACAAGAAGCGCTTTAGGAAGGCAATGTCTGCATATTTTCTTGTTGTTCCGGATCAGTGGTCATCTTCTACTATTATCCCCAGCCCGTCACAATCTGAACTTGTTGATGATGCTCAAAATGCCTCCAACCAATCCGCGAAAAATCTGTAACTCTGTATATTTTCAGTTGTAAGTCTGAAATCCTCCACATTTTGTATTTTGTTTCTCTTACAGTTTTTTACTTATTTTATAAACAACAGTTTCTTGATGTCAGTTTCATTTCTATCATTGCATTAGACAAGGCTGGGCATGCGATTTTCAAATAGGCCAAAATGTTAGATGTACTCGCTGACATATCCCAATAAGTTCAATGTCTGTAACTGTGTGACGTGTATATAAATCGATATCCTAGTTTTCAAATGTTCAATATACTTATTTTCAACTGCACACTCTTTGGTGCTTGTGCATAAAGCAGGTGAAGTTGGTGCCCTACTGATTTGATTCTTGTGTTCTTGTTATGCTTTTTAAGGCTGGGTCAATGTAGAATTCCAGCTTATCTATCCTTGTGGTTTATCATGCCCCTGATTTGAGAATGTAAAACAGAGCTAATGGCTAAGAAAACACCATGTTTTAGACCCACATTGTCTAACTTACAAGTGGTCAAATAGATAGTTATACTTGTAAAAATTAGGAAAAGATAGGTTCTGGGCATGTTTAAAATTTTAAATAGAGGTGTAAAAGGAAGTGCTCTGCCTCTATCGCTCCCTGTTTTTATACAACAATAAGCTTTCTTGGAGTAACATTTCCGCTGCATGTATCTCATTATTCATTATCATCCAAACGTTTTGGCCATTGGCGCCTAGTTTTGAAACTTATGTCATCATAAGGCCTGAGTAAAGCTTCTATATGATCAACTTGTCGACACCTGCATATCTAATTTTTTTTTTTTTTAAGTCACGCTACTATAATGCTCTTACTAGTGTGTGGCTGCTGGAGACTAGATTATGAGGTATGTTTGGTTTTAGATCCTCTTAAATTGTGTTGAGGTAGAGACATGCTCAGACCAATGAAATGTATTGTTATGCGCGAGAAATTACATGAGCTCCAGCAGATTATAATGCAATTGAATGACCTAAGTTTGGGGCGCAATCCCCTAAATTTTGTAGCCAACATTTTGGCATGTGCCTGTAAGAGAAATCAAAAGGCATTAGCATTACATATGATTGTAAATCCTCATAATTACATTGTGAGAGAAAGCTGATGAGTTTCTCATGCATTATATAGGAGAAACCAGCATACAACATGAAGAACAACCCTAGCTAGTGAACCCTTCCCTTTCTTTTTCTTGTATTACACCACCAAATCTATCACAGACTGTTATTAGTTCTGATCTTGAAGGATTTGAAACCATCTTTGTGTTAGAAAATCTGGAATCTGTAGTTCTGCACACCTGCATAAAATAGGAGGGAAAAGGAATAAATGAATTATCCACGGTTTGCAAATTCCATTTGCTAGGAATTATATCTACCTCTGATGATAAGTCTTGAGTGATGGGTGTGGGATTAATCGGGGGCCTTCATCGTATCCCTCGCAGATGAGCTCCCCCTTGTTATCTCTGTAGCAGACTATCCCCTTTGCCTGATCCTCAAAAACCTGGTACAGGGAATTTAGGACTCATGAATCTGATCATGTAATGGTTTTGTACAAGGAAACTTACCTTGATGGCCAAGGGTGCTTTGATTAATGATGCTGATACTTTGATTGGTTGTCTCTTGCTGTTGTGAACCATGAGAGCTCTGCCTGTGTTCTTCTTTCTTTGGACACGTGGAATGATAATACTATAGGAAGAGCATATGATTGCCATTGAAGAAGAAGAAGAAGAAGAAAGAGAGGAGAGAGAGGTTGGGGGTTGAGTCATGTTAACAGAGGACAGAGATAATAAAGAGGGTAGAGGTGGTGACTGTTGAGTGGTCTTATCATTAATTGTTTTTTGTTTTGATCTATCATTGAGCTCCATTATCTCATTTTTATAATGACTTTGTTTTTAGACTATGATTAAACTCTTGTTGCTTCTATAAAGTTATGATTGTCTGATTGGTTGGTGGGTCTATCCCAATGTCACATAGTTATTAGCTCATTAACATTATCTTTGAATAATTTAATCCAGTTTGCTTTATAGTATTATCATCAAATGCCAATTATGTCAACTGTATAAAATTTCTTAACCTTGCTTTTTCCACGATACAAGTGACATGAGGCTCAAAATGGCGGTGCTGATGACAGATCCATTGTCTTGACATTTTAACATTGATTGTTTAAGTTACCATTTACAGAGTCTTAAGTCCTCTGGTTGATGTATTTATGTTGCATACTATTGTTAGGTACAAAATTTAGACACTTTATTAGTAAACTGATTTTGGTTTGGACTATGTGCTTTTTTTGGCAATCTTTCAAAAAACAGATCAGGATCAGTGCTCACCCAGTTTTATTTTAAACTGGTTTTGATTTGGAGTATATGGGAGTATTTGACAACTTCCCACTATCTAGTTTAGTAGAGTTTAACCGGGTTAAGGGGTCAAAATGTTAGTTGGGTAAATTTGGGCTAACTCTAAACTTGGTTTTTTTAGTTCAAATTTGGGCACTTATCCTGGATAGGATTGATCCACCCTCTACCTGGTTTACAGCTAACCTGGTTAATGTATTAACGCGGTTAAGGGGCAAGTAGCCAAACACACCTTAGGGCCTATTTGGCAAACCCATAAAACTGGGCTAAGTCTAGTCCTGATCCAGTTTTTGAGTGTTTTTTGTTTGGGAAAGAACTGAGCCAACTTTGGCCCAATTTTTTTAGTTCATTTTTTGGCCCTTAAACCAGGCCAGAGTTGGATCGGGCCCCTCTGATTTAATCCTGGCCTGGATAAGGGAATATACCAAGTTAGCCTGGTTTTGGACTTGGTTGCCAAACAGGCCCTAGGAGAGGTGGTCCAAACTAAAACCAGTTTAGTGAGCATTTTTGACCTACAAAAATCAGGTCAACTTTGACCCAATTTTTTAACAAACAAATCTATCATCTACCTGCTATTGTGTTCGCATCCATAATCACCTGGTTTATTTGGAAGTCTAGATGTGATCTTATCTTTAATCACAAACGGATTTCTCCTTTGGCAATCCTCACTCTTGCGGAAGTCTACATTCAACTATAAGCCCAAACTGTCGCCTCCCTTGGTTCTCTTTTTAAGATTAGCTCTCCTCACGCGGAACACCCCGCCTCCCAATGTTGTTAAGATAAATGTCGATGCGGCTTCATTCTTCGACTCCTCCGCCTTCGGGGCCATTGCCCGTGATCACTTCGGACAACATATTCGATCCTTTTGCAGTTTTGGTCCCCCTGTACCCTCCTTGGAGGCCGAAATTATAGCTTGTCTCATGGGACTTCGCCTTGCTCTCGAGATGGGTTGGCTCAGCATTATCCTTGAGTCGGATTGCCTTGACGCAGTCCTAATGTTGCATGGAGCCATAGCTCATCCGCATCACCTCTCGGGTATCTTCGCGGAATGTTGGACTATTTTCAGGACATTTGAATCCTCATATGTTCTCCATATCCGTCGATCGAAATCTTTGTGCTCATCGACTTGCTAACTTTGCTTAAAAATATAAATGTACCCTCTTTTCCGATCTTTGGGGATGGTCGGATCATATTTGTAAACAAATTCTTATTGATGCAATGAAATAGAATCTCTTGATTCCTCAAAAAATTACAGTATAACCCAACTGGGGATATCTTATTTAGTCGAGGCATGTCCTTAGATCCTATTTGCCCGCTCTGCAAGAAGGATGTGGAGACTCCAATCCATCTATTCATCTACTGTGATTTATGCTCGTGCTGTTTGGAACCAGGTTAATTGCGCCATCCCAAACTCTACCTCTTTAAATTCCTGGTTCGAGGCTTGGTTAAGACCCCCTTTCAACAAACAAATCTATCATCTACCTGCTATTGTGTTCGCATCCATAATCACCTGGTTTATTTGGAAGTCTAGATGTGATCTTATCTTTAATCACAAACGGATTTCTCCTTTGGCAATCCTCACTCTTGCGGAAGTCTACATTCAACTACAAGCCCAAACTGCCGCCTCCCTTGGTTCTCTTTTTAAGATTAGCTCTCCTCACGCGTGGAACACCCCGCCTCCCAATGTTGTTAAGATAAATGTCGATGCGGCTTCATTCTTCGACTCCTCCGCCTTCGGGGCCATTGCCCGTGATCACTTCGGACAACATATTCGATCCTTTTGCAGTTTTGGTCCCCCTGTACCCCCCTTGGAGGCCGAAATTATAGCTTGTCTCATGGGACTTCGCCTTGCTCTCGAGATGGGTTGGCTCAGCATTATCCTTGAGTCGGATTGCCTTGACGCAGTCCTAATGTTGCATGGAGCCATAGCTCATCCGCATCACCTCTCGGGTATCTTCGCGGAATGTTGGACTATTTTCGGGACATTTGAATCCTCATATGTTCTCCATATCCGTCGATCGAAATCTTTGTGCTCATCGACTTGCTAACTTTGCTTAAAAATATAAATGTACCCTCTTTTCCGATCTTTGGGGATGGTCGGATCATATTTGTAAACAAATTCTTATTGATGCAATGAAATAGAATCTCTTGATTCCTCAAAAAATTACAGTATAACCCAACTGCGGATATCTTATTTAGTCGAGGCATGTCCTTGGATCCTATTTGCCCGCTCTGCAAGAAGGATGTGGAGACTCCAATGCATCTATTCATCTACTGTGATTATGCTCGTGCTGTTTGGAACCAGGTTAATTGCGCCATCCCAAACTCTCTCTCTTTAAATTCCTGGTTCGAGGCTTGGTTAAGACCCCCTTTCAACAAACAAATCTATCATCTACCTGCTATTGTGTTCGCATCCATAATCACCTGGTTTATTTGGAAGTCTAGATGTGATCTTATCTTTAATCACAAACGGATTTCTCCTTTGGCAATCCTCACTCTTGCGGAAGTCTACATTCAACTATAAGCCCAAACTGTCGCCTCCCTTGGTTCTCTTTTTAAGATTAGCTCTCCTCACGCGGAACACCCCGCCTCCCAATGTTGTTAAGATAAATGTCGATGCGGCTTCATTCTTCGACTCCTCCGCCTTCGGGGCCATTGCCCGTGATCACTTCGGACAACATATTCGATCCTTTTGCAGTTTTGGTCCCCCTGTACCCTCCTTGGAGGCCGAAATTATAGCTTGTCTCATGGGACTTCGCCTTGCTCTCGAGATGGGTTGGCTCAGCATTATCCTTGAGTCGGATTGCCTTGACGCAGTCCTAATGTTGCATGGAGCCATAGCTCATCCGCATCACCTCTCGGGTATCTTCGCGGAATGTTGGACTATTTTCAGGACATTTGAATCCTCATATGTTCTCCATATCCGTCGATCAGGAAATCTTTGTGCTCATCAGCTTGCTAACTTTGCTTAAAAATATAAATGTACCCTCTTTTCCGATGCTGGGGATGGTCCAGATCATATTTGTAAACAAATTCTTATTGATGCAATGAAATAGAATCTCTTGATTCCTCAAAAAAATTACAGTATAACCCAACTGCGGATATCTTATTTAGTCGAGGCATGTCCTTGGATCCTATTTGCCCGCTCTGCAAGAAGGATGTGGAGACTCCAATGCATCTATTCATCTACTGTGATTATGCTCGTGCTGTTTGGAACCAGGTTAATTGCGCCATCCCAAACTCTCTCTCTTTAAATTCCTGGTTCGAGGCTTGGTTAAGACCCCCTTTCAACAAACAAATCTATCATCTACCTGCTATTGTGTTCGCATCCATAATCACCTGGTTTATTTGGAAGTCTAGATGTGATCTTATCTTTAATCACAAACGGATTTCTCCTTTGGCAATCCTCACTCTTGCGGAAGTCTACATTCAACTACAAGCCCAAACTGCCGCCTCCCTTGGTTCTCTTTTTAAGATTAGCTCTCCTCACGCGTGGAACACCCCGCCTCCCAATGTTGTTAAGATAAATGTCGATGCGGCTTCATTCTTCGACTCCTCCGCCTTCGGGGCCATTGCCCGTGATCACTTCGGACAACATATTCGATCCTTTTGCAGTTTTGGTCCCCCTGTACCCTCCTTGGAGGCCGAAATTATAGCTTGTCTCATGGGACTTCGCCTTGCTCTCGAGATGGGTTGGCTCAGCATTATCCTTGAGTCGGATTGCCTTGACGCAGTCCTAATGTTGCATGGAGCCATAGCTCATCCGCATCACCTCTCGGGTATCTTCGCGGAATGTTGGACTATTTTCGGGACATTTGAATCCTCATATGTTCTCCATATCCGTCGATCGAAATCTTTGTGCTCATCGACTTGCTAACTTTGCTTAAAAATATAAATGTACCCTCTTTTCCGATCTTTGGGGATGGTCGGATCATATTTGTAAACAAATTCTTATTGATGCAATGAAATAGAATCTCTTGATTCCTCAAAAAAATTACAGTATAACCCAACTGCGGATATCTTATTTAGTCGAGGCATGTCCTTGGATCCTATTTGCCCGCTCTGCAAGAAGGATGTGGAGACTCCAATGCATCTATTCATCTACTGTGATTATGCTCGTGCTGTTTGGAACCAGGTTAATTGCGCCATCCCAAACTCTCTCTCTTTAAATTCCTGGTTCGAGGCTTGGTTAAGACCCCCTTTCAACAAACAAATCTATCATCTACCTGCTATTGTGTTCGCATCCATAATCACCTGGTTTATTTGGAAGTCTAGATGTGATCTTATCTTTAATCACAAACGGATTTCTCCTTTGGCAATCCTCACTCTTGCGGAAGTCTACATTCAACTACAAGCCCAAACTGCCGCCTCCCTTGGTTCTCTTTTTAAGATTAGCTCTCCTCACGCGTGGAACACCCCGCCTCCCAATGTTGTTAAGATAAATGTCGATGCGGCTTCATTCTTCGACTCCTCCGCCTTCGGGGCCATTGCCCGTGATCACTTCGGACAACATATTCGATCCTTTTGCAGTTTTGGTCCCCTGTACCCTCCTTGGAGGCCGAAATTATAGCTTGTCTCATGGGACTTCGCCTTGCTCTCGAGATGGGTTGGCTCAGCATTATCCTTGAGTCGGATTGCCTTGACGCAGTCCTAATGTTGCATGGAGCCATAGCTCATCCGCATCACCTCTCGGGTATCTTCGCGGAATGTTGGACTATTTGTGTTGGTACATGAACCCAAGGTCGCCGTGTAATTACACTGTATCACAGGATACGAAGTGCAAATAATCCTTAATAAAATGAGCTGCTAATTTATACATTATTTCCACACTACACATCAGTAAATATTTTTGGTTAATGCACTCAAGAGTTCATGTATTATTACCGAGTGTCTCGATGGTCTTCGGTTTGGGCTTCACAATGTAGCATTCTGAATGGAGTTAAATTTGAAGCCCAGCCTAGTGTTTGCACTGATGGCTAAATCTCCTAGACCCTTCACCTCTTAACCCATCACAGGCCCATTATGTATTCCAACAACTTAGAATCCGCTCATACACAAAGGAGTATATATTCTTCATGCTTTATCAAATCTCAGTGAATGGAAGAACGAAATCGGAATCACTTTCAACAAATCATCGGAAGTGTATTTAAAAAACACATTGTTTGACAAACTAAAAATTAAATATATTAAATTAAAAAAAATGTGAACACGTAATGTACGAGAAATTCTTGCCTACACCGGGTGTAGGCAGATGCATCTCCATTCCAATAGGGGGCATGTAGAGAGATGGGACACCCTCTACATCTCCTCTACATGTCCCCTCCTATTGAGGGGAGATATCGTTTGCCTACACCGGTGTAGGCAAGTTTTTCCAGTAATGTACAAGTCATGAATAGATTATTTCAGATCTTAGAGTTTGTGTCTCGACCTCATTGAAGGTTAGCGTAGCATGCCTCACTTTTTATTACATCATATCATTGCAATCAGTAAAGAACATAAATGTCTTTCTCTATTCTTAAGGGGTAGATACCAGTGGTATCGTGTTTTATTGTGATAATTTGATGGGTGATCAAGAAATTCTAAATCGCATAATTTTTTCATAATGTTGTTTTAAGAGATGGACATTAAATTAAGGGTAAATTAGACTAAACCCCCGTGAGCTTCTAGTGTTTTGCAACAAACCCTATGAACTTTTAAAATCGCATTAAACTCCCAATAACTTTTGCAGAAAACACCCGATCTCTTTTGGGTAAATTATACTAAACCCGTAATAACTTTCGAAATGCATTTTTATGTTGTTTTCTTGCTCTAATTTATGCGCTTTATTTGTAAAATGTAGAAACTTATTGGGGTTTTTCTGCAAAACAGAAAAATTAATAGGAGTTTAGTGTGATTTTGAAACTTCATAGCGGTTTAGTACAACACGCTGAAAGGTCACGAGGTAGTGTAGTGTAATTTATCCTAGACTTAACTGTTTGATAGTTAGGAGAAGTTTAGCACAGCTACTACGAGTTGATCCAACTTAAAAAAAAAAAAATCAAGTTATTGTTTTAAAAGCAAAGTAATCAGGTAAAAACTAGTTGTTTATCACAAAAGTGGTTTTTTTTTGTTAGTACGCAATAACATCTTGTGATCCCTGAATGACACTTTAGAATCTACGCTTAGCCAAAGTTTTGGGGGTTAATTGAGACCAACTAATGAGAATTGAAAGATCTAATAACAGTTTCAACTCTTTACCTGACGATTAAAATATAAAGTCGCGTTTATTGGGAATTGGGATCGGCCATTGGAGGATCCACAGAGATAACAAACGGAGTTCTCACTTTTCTTAATGGGTTTTGGGTTAGTATATGTTTGGGCTTTTGGATTTGGGTTAGTGTCTGGGCTTAGGCCTAATGAATTTCACATGAATTAAATCTAATGGGCTACTCATACAAATTTGGGCGCAGAGTTTAAATTTTAATAAAAATAAAAATTTAGGGGTGGAGTTGCCCTCCTCGCACACCACGTAGATCCGCCTCTGCCAATGAGAAGTGCTGGCATATGAAATAAAGCAGACAATGTATAATATGAAAATATTGCAGGAGAGAGGGTGAAAATAAAGAAAAGAAAAGAATCTAACTCAAATTTGATTTAAATAAAATGACCACTTATTAGTGGAAACCAGATTTAATTGAAAAAGCCAAACTAAGTTTAACAAACCTTTTATATTAATTTTTTAATACATATTGAGCCTGAGTATAATGAGACCACTAATCTTGTTTAATGTGTAAATCGTCAACTGACCCCAAGAGTTCAAACATAAATAATGTAGTAACAATATGGAAGAAATCCAGTCCGGGGATTGTTATTTAAAAAAAAAAAAGGTAAAAGATTTGGGATGTAAATTATAAATATGGAATATTTGAGGACTGAATATACAATTAAGAAAGAAGTTAGGGTCCATGTGATAAAAACCTAGAAAAACTCCAGTCACCACCAAAGATCCAGCCCTAGGTTTCTCTCTCTCTCTCTCTAGCGTTCAGACGTCCGGCGAGGCGACGAGCTCAGCCTCCTATCTTTTTCTCGGCGAGGCGATCTGAGCCTACTCTGGCGACGATTGGAGTAAGATCTCTTATAAAGTTAATTCTTTTTTGTCGATTTCGATCTATCCTAGTTGGAAATTGTGGATTTGTTTCCGAATTTGTCTCTGGAACTGAGCGGGATTTTATTTGCAGTGGAATTAAGAATTACACGATTTGTTAAAATCTTTGCGAATAAAATCACATGTTTTAACTTCTACTTCATCAACATTGTTAATTTTCTAATTAATTTGAACTAAAAATTATTTGAAGTACACGCCCCCCATAGAAAATGACTTCCTTTTGCGTGCACTTTGGGAGCGACATGAAGATTCAAACATTATATTTAGGTAATTCTATGTATCATAAGAGATGATACCACGTTGAGAAAATTTCTAATTTGACGACTTGCGAGTTTTGTATCTTTTGATATCTCATAAAGTTCGTCGACAGGGGAAATGGAGCATCCAGAGGATGAACGTGTGTCTGGGGAGCAACATGGTAAACAAGATAATGAGGTAATTTTATTGAACATGAATTTCGCCATGTCATCGTGAGTAGGGAATTCAAAAGTTTCTTTCACTTTTTACCTTGCAGGAAAATGTTGCTCGTCTTGAGGAATATAAAAGATCTATTGAGATGAAGCTTTCTCTGCACTATAATATGAATCCTGAAAGGCCTGGTAAGTCCAAGAGTGGAAATTCTCTGTACAAATATGTTATTCTTTTCAAAACTATGATATCAAATTTGTTGGAGATTTTGTGTATGATAAGTTTACAATTTGGAATGCAATGGTTAAGTAGACAGGTCATTAAGTGGACTGTTCATGGTTCTGAAGAGAACAGTTGACAACTTGCATCTTTGGGCATTACAGTGTCTTTTTAAAGCTTTTTTTAATAGATATACTTACAATAAGTTGTCATGCATTTTAAATCAAGATTAAAAGATATAAAAGTTGATGGATCTCCTCCCTATCAACTTAAGTTTATAGGAGCCTTCTATATATATATATATATATATATATATATATATATATATATATATATATATATATATATATATATATATATATATATATATATATATATATATATATATATATATATATATATATATATATATATATATATATATATATATATGAGATTTCTTCATTTGAAAAATTTTTCCCGACAGCGTCTTGAAAAGTTAATTCCCCTCTCTCTCCAATCAATCTCTCTTCCCTATTAAAATAATCACCCCTTCTCTCATTCTTCTCTCTCTTCCCCAAAGAAACCAAGCCTTGTGACCCCCTTCTCTCATTCTTCTCTCTCTTCCCCAAAGAACCCAAGCCTTGGCTGACTGGCTCATCCAGGAGCTGCAGCCGACCAGACCCAGAACCAAACCCCCAAACACCGCCCCAAACACCAAGCAGCCTCCCAAACCCGACTCCCTCTCGCTCGTGACCCACCCGACTCCATCTCCCTCCCTGGTTGGTGGCAGAAGCAGCCGACGACTCGACTCCGACCAACTCGGGCTCGATCCGCCCGCGTGCGGCGTTTGCGTGCGGTTGGATTTCACGGCGGTTGATTTCATCCCAGACCCTCTCGTGACTCTCTGTTCCCAAGAAATCCCCAGCCTCACCTCTCTCCCCAAACCCACCTCCCGTGACCCCCGTTCCCAAGAAATCCCCAGCCCTCACCTCTCTCCCCCAAACCCTCCGCCGTGAAATCCTATGAAATCCCTCTCTCGCTCGTGAAACCCAAGCACCGCCGCCTCAACTGACTCCCTCTCGCTCGTGACCCATTGTGGGCCAACCCGACTCCATCTCCCTCTCTCGCTCGTGACCCGAATCAACGCCGCCGATCAACTCCGACTCCGACCAACTCCGACTCAGGCCAGGCCAGCCCACTACTCGAGGTCCTCTCTAAACTCACGCCATTTTTCGTTTTTAGTTTACTTCAGAGAATATTTGTGGATTTTTCGTTTGATCTTCAAGCAAGATATGTTGCTAGAAATGAGGATAATTAACATGATTTAGTTTCGGTCTTGCAAAATTAGATCTAGTGACTAGATTGAGAAGACTATTTTAGCGTTAAATAGTGGAGATCTGAAAGTAATTTTCATAATCAAGAGATCGACTCTAATTTTCTAAGCATGAGGAACACATTGGTGAATTATAATTGAATTCTTTTTTATTTTGCCACCCTTTTATCGTATACTTCTCGAAGTTTTATCGGCACATACCC
This sequence comes from Asparagus setaceus, assembly GCA_012295165.1. Classification (NCBI taxonomy): domain Eukaryota; kingdom Viridiplantae; phylum Streptophyta; class Magnoliopsida; order Asparagales; family Asparagaceae; genus Asparagus; species Asparagus setaceus. The sequence goes on along the minus strand of CM022709.1, from coordinate 1,262,957 downwards.
CAATATTTGGTTCAAAATATTTTTGTGTATCTGATCTGCATCCATATGCACCTATTTGCATATACAATCTGATTTTCCCTGTGAAAGTATATATACATGTAGTCATATCGCATCCCTATCCATGATTAGTAAACAAATATGAATTACCATAAATATCATACTCCATCTATTTGCACTCCTAGTTGAGTAGTAATCATATCGAGCAGCCTAAGCTATCCGCCATATGTTTGCATCGCTAGTTGAGTAGGAGTCGTATCAAAATGCCTTACCTTTGTCTGAACAAAATATTATTAGTTTCGGTCTTGTGAAAATTACGGCGAGGATTGCAATGATATGGTAGTGTTTCCTTTTGCCAATTATTATTTTTCAACTTCTATGGATATGCAAACTTCGTATCATGGCGAGTGGATCATGGAGTCATCTTCAAGCACTCGTGATGGATTTGTGCCATTGTGGAAGGAGGGCTATACTCTCGAATCGGAACTAAGACGAACCACGGTCGATTGTTTTGGGATGCATAAATTGGAAAGTAAGTAATTGTGGATTCTTCAAATGGGTGTCGATGAAGAGGAGTTTGAAGGTTCAAAGGCGAGCTTGTTCGCAGGCGCAGTCGAGCGTGATGTTGCAAGTTTCAAGAGCGTGTCAAGTGGAGAAGTGCGGAAAAGAAAGATTGAGATTGATATTATGGATTTGTTGAAGCTTGTTGTATTTGTTCTTTTATTTGGTATTTTTCTTGGATTTGTATTTGGTATTTTTATTGGGTTTGTGCTAAGTAGGGTGTAAGAATGTATTATTGGTTGAGTAAGATTTGTATTTGATATGATAAATGTGATTACGTTTCTACTGTTTTAGGGTGATTGAATACTGTATGCTCGAGGATTCTTTAATTTATGCACTCATCTAATTGTCATGCAAGTCGATGTCAAGGTGGATATCTGGGAAAGCCCTAAGAACAAAATGAAACCAAGTGTAAATGCGGGATTTACTAATAGCTTCCTGTCATTTGTGGGTTTCTCATTTTACAATTCAAGTGATACTCTTGGGTTTCTGAATGCCTCCTGAGAACATCAATTCAATGCATGCTCTGAATGCCTATTTTATGTTAATTGTCTATTGCCTGTTTTGAACTTCTTTTATTGCTGCTATGTTTTGATAGTTTGCACATGAAGTCAACCAGACAAATGCATGCATAAAGCAAACTTGTCCTTGTTGAATATCAAATCTCTCAAGATAGTGTTTTGATGATAACAATTTATTCATATTATTATGCACTAACATATTTATGCAGATCTTCACATCAAATAATATGTACAAGTGAAGTGTTGGATGAGTCAAGGCAAAAAGAAGTAAAGAAGATATTCTTTGTAATGTACATTTCTATTTCTTTGCTTAGATTCAATTGTACAAGCCTTGATCACTCACATGCACACACATATATATCTTTAGAACACACTAACACATGCTTAGTGTGTGGATTAACAAAAGAAATCCCTTTGTTAATCAATAGAAGTTAAAGTTAAAGAATAAGTCTAAAATATATAAGTTATATAATTTTAAGTATTTAGTAGTCGACTAATAGCAATTATAGTCGACTATTCATCTTAGTGTGTTAAAATATAAGTTTCTGTTTTTTACAGTATAGTCGACTAATCTTCAGAGTAGTCGACTAATCATAGTTTTAACAGAATACTGAGTTTCTGTCATTTTACAGATTAGTCGACTAATGATAATAGTAGTCGACTAATGAATACTTGAACAATTTTCCAGAAACTGTAAAATTACAGATTAGTCGACTAATACATATAGTAGTCGACTAATGAATACTTGAACAATTTTCCGAAACGTAAAATTACAGTTAGTCGACTAATATGAAATTGTAGTCGACTCTGATCTGATTTTCGACTCTTGAATTTGAATTTTTGAACGTTTTTATCAGTTTATATCCGTTTCTTTGGTTTTAAATTGTGTCTTTTCAAGAGATATATATAAGTAAAAACTTCAGAAAAAGATACACGAAATTCTTATGCATTGATCTAAAATTTTGATATTAAAGAGAGTTCAAAAAGTTCAAAAGTCAAAAACTGTTCTTGCCATTGATTTTGTAAGGTTTCAAAATCATAGTGGAAAATATCAAGCGGGATTTGCTTGGGGACTGGATGTACACCGGGGAGGTGGAACCAGTATAAATCTCTTGTGTTTGTGATGTTCAATTTCTGAGATTGTTGCTATTCTTTCTTTGCAATTTATAATCTACTTTGCAATTTTTTATAAAATACTATTCACCCCCCCTCTAGTGTTTCATTGAGTTAGATCAACGATCCTACAGTCCTCAGCTGAGAGATTGCGCTTCACATTCATGTCCTTTGGAGTTAATCAACATTGGATTATACACTGTAAATATTCAAAAAGAAGTATTACAAATTGATGTACTTCAGATAATGTATCCAATATCAAACATTACAAGAAAGTTTAACATGTTAAACTAATATCAGGAAAGAATGGATCAAATAATTACAAACAAAAGGACACTCTCAGGAAATAGTTAAATCTCAATTTACAGTGTTTCAAGAGGCATATTTGCTATGAAGTTTCCTCTTGTGAAAACAGTCCTCCTGCAGTTGCAGCACCCTTCTGCTCCTACCAACCTCCAAAGCACCCAAAAAAATCGGCCAGCAGCTCAGCTTCATACCTTGGATAATTGACCAACCTGAAAATGATACCTTGCTGCAAATATGGACTAAAACCAAGAGGTTATATCTCGAAACAAAAGATAATGATATCACAGACACGGGATGTATATATGTAGCAAGAACAAACATACCTTGCTGCAAATACTTACTTGGTTAAAAAGCACAACATTGACACCAAATTGATGTTACTATAAGGCACAAACACACCTGAAAACTTTGCAATTTATATAAACAAACCAATCGGTACCTTTAACCTGAGTACAAACTAACAATTAAAATGCTCAAAAGGATACCACAGTGACATTTCACAATCATGAAAACATACAATGTCAGAACCCAAAGTGTCATAAACAGCAAACACTCCAGTAAGTATACAAACAACACAGCCTGAGAGTTTTAACCAAATAACACTGATAAAACTAACAACAGACAGAGGACAGACATAAAACTAACAACAGACACCGGAATATATTGTGCTTCTAGTGGAACATTTTAAATTTCAAACCCTTCTCACCAATAGTGATATGGTTTGCTCTGCCAACCTTGATCAAACTTCATGCAAACGTGAGAACTTCATCTATATTAAAAAAAATTAAAAAACAAAGTGCTTCAGCACATTAAAAAAAATCACGTTATATTAAAAAAAAGGGCAATGTACAAGTTATTCCGTATGTATTAAACATTACCTTCCTCAAAGGAATCTTCTAAATCATCAGTGGCTTCATCAATATTATCTTGTTCCATTGAGTCACTAAAAAAAGTGATATGATAGCAAGACATATTTAAGATCATTGCACCAACTTAAAAAAAGTTTAAAAAATAATAGCATTAGTATTACTAAAACAAATGATACACTACCTTGATAACTTTAGAGGGCAATTTCTACTATCATGATTTTGTCCTCGCTTTCCACACAAATTGCATTTCCTAGGCCGGAATTTGCGGATCTCCCTCGATGGCTTTAACCTCTTCCCTTTAGGCCTTCCTTTTGTTCTTGCTTGACTTGGTTCATGAACTATATCTTGAGAACACTCCGCATTCATATAATGTTCTTCCACATCTTGTCCAATTTCTTCATCATTGATGAGTTTCAAACGTTGTACCTTATTAATAGTATCCATCATCATTTCACGCATTAATTCATATGCATCATTAGAAGATAGCTCCTCTTCGACCATTTCATTAGCTAAGCAATTTAGTTCACTAAAACGAGAAGCAAAATTAATTGTGGCATTATCTCCAATAATATTACCATCTCTAAGAACAACCCTTTTTCTGACATTTCGGCACCATCTTTTTAGAATATATTGCTCCGGTAACTCACTATGATTGGTAATTTTAAGATATGCCAAGATATGTCGGCATGGAATGCCCTTGAATTCAAACATGAGACACGAACAACGGACCATTTTAGTTATTTTGCAATATATAATATGTCTCAATCTTTCATCATGACCACAAAAATTCAATTTGAAAGTACTTTCTCTTTCATTTTCTTTTACCAGCTCAATGTTATACAGTAAGCTAGAGTTAAGCTCGTCTTGAAAAATATAAAAGATTTTTTTCGTGTAGATTTGGGCCATTTGTTTTTCCATTGACCACAAAGTCTTCAATTTTGGCTTTTTCTCCACTGTGCAATGATCTTCTTTAAGCTCCCCCTCTCTTTGTCTCGCCAAGACCCTCTGAAAGATGATCACGAAATCATGAAGTGAATTTTTCCTTGATACATGCATTTTTAGCAAAGCATTCATCCCTTCACTTCTTTGACTGCTAGACATTCCGGCCCAAAAATGTTGTTTATGATAAACCGGAGCCCATTTTTCACGAATTTCATAGATATCCCTTAGCCAATCATTCGTTTCCAATCCATTTTTCTTAAGAATTGAAACCCAATTCTCTTCAAAAGAGCTAGCAGTCTCGGAATCCCAAATATTTTCTTTGAAAGATTTCATAAATTCCGTTCTATAAGCCAATTTACCCAACTTCTCCGGAACTTTGTCCAAGATATGCCAAATGCAAAACCTGTGCCGAATTTCTGGAAAAACCATTTCAATTGCCTTGCATATGCCAAGACATTGATCTGTAATCATGCCCGAAGGAGGATGACCCATTGCTTCAATCCATTTGTTAAACAACCATACGAAAGACTTCGCCTCTTCGTTTGGGATTAAGCCACATCCTAAAAAAATACTTTGCCAATGGTGATTTATGCCTACAAACGGCACAAATACCAAGCCATATTGATTTGTGTTATGCGTGGCATCGAAGGAGACAACATCGCCAAAGTGTTGAAAATTCATTCTAGCAATGCCATCCACCCAAAAACAATGAGTTAAGCGCTTCTCTTCATCAACTTCATAAACATAATAAAATGAAGGATTCTTCTCTTGTTCCGACTTGAAATGATCCAACATCATTTGTGCATCATGACCGCGCCTCTCCTCTCTCAAATCTCTTTCATAATTTCTCACATCGGTCTCAATGCATCCAATTCTATTAAAACCTCCGCTAGAGTTTTCAAAGAAGGCCATTTGCTTGTTTGTTGGAATGTTCACCTCTCCAAACTGCTTTATCAATGTCTTCTTCGCACTTGTTACTTCACGGTTTCCCCTTAGAAAATGTGTTCTACCCGGTGAAGTAATTGTATGATTATGTTCTTCCACGAACTTGTAGACACTCCATATGCCAATGTTTTTGTCTAATTTGAAGCGAATCAAGGCCTTACAATTTGTTCTTATTGTACCACATCGTCGAATTTCCAACGATTTGCTCTTTAACACTCCTTCTTTCGAACAAACATAACTTCTGCAAATTAATTCTTTATCCTTCCCATAATTTGTTGTGCTTTTACGGATATCAAAACCTCCGGCCTTTCCGTAATTTCTGTAGAATTTTTCAGCGTCTTCTAAATTACGAAAAGTCATTCCTATTTTTGGTTTTAAGTGCTCATCAACAATTGGCACAACTAAGTTATCTAACTGAGAGATTTGTTTATCAACAACATGGGAGCAACCATCTTCAGTTTCCATTGGATTCTGCAACATCAATATGCAAAATTTATATTTAGAAAAAAATACATTTATATATACAAACAAAAAAGTCATCAAAGAACACTGTACAAAAATAAACCCCTAAGATCGTGACAATATTCTCTAAAATCCCATTTAAAGAGGACGGACATAAATCAATGTATACAATATCTTCATTAACTCATTCTCTTATTCAACAAATGAAACTTCTATTCCGGACTAAACTCTTGAATGAGCTCCATAGTCATCTGACCATCATTATGCAAGCATTCTCAAAATTGGAATTCTACATTTTCGTTTCATAGTGGAGCAATATTCTCTAAAATCCCATCTTAAGAGGACAGTCATAAATCCAACATTATTCTCCAAAAACCCTAAGATCGTGACAATCTAATCTCAAAATTTCAAGATCAAACGAAAATCCAAAAATATTCTCTAAAAAAGCCCTAAAAATTTCAAGATCAAACAAAAATCAAAAAATGTCAGCGGAGTTTAGAAAAGACCTGCATGGCGGCAGGGGTCGGGATCGGGTCGGAGTTGAGGTGTTGCTTGAGCCCACGAACGAGGGAGGGAGATGGAGTCGGGTGGGTCACGAGCGAGAGAGGGAGAGGGAGTCGGGTTTGGGGAGACGGTGCTTGGTGTTTGGGGCGGCGGTGTTTGGGGTTTGGTTCGGTCGGGGTCGGTGTGGCGAGCTTCGGAGAAGCTGAGCAGGCTGCGTTTGGGTTCTTTGGGGAAGAGAGAAGAATGAGAGAAGGGGCTGCGTTTGGTTTCTTTGGGGAAGAGAGAAGAATGAGAGAAGGGGGTGATTATTTTAATAGGGAAGAGAGATTGATTGGAGAGAGAGGGGGAATTAACTTTTCAAGCGTTCTTTGTCACGAAAATTTTTCATAGTGAAGAAATCTCTATATATATATATATATATATATATAAATAAAAGAGAGAGAGAGAGAGCAACACGTAATGTACAAGTCATGAATATATCATTTCAGATCTTAGAGTTTGTGTCTCGACCTCATTGAAGGTTAGCATAGCATGCCTCACTTTTTATTACGTCATATCATTGCAATCAGTAAACAACATAAATGTCTTTCTCTATTCTTAAGGGGTAGATACCAATGGTATTGTGTTTTGTTGTGATAATTTGATGGGTGATCAAGAAATTCTAAATCGCATAATTTTTTCATAATGTTGTTTTAAGAGATGGACATTAAATTAAGGGTAAATTAGACTAAACCCCTGTGGGCTTCTAGTGTTTTGCAACAAACCCTATGAACTTTTAAAATCGCATTAAACTCCCAATAACTTTTGCAGAAAACACCCGATCTCTTTTGGGTAAATTATACTAAACCCGCAATAACTTTCAAAATGCATTTTTATGTTGTTTTCTTGCTCTAATTTATGCGCTTTATTTGTAAAATGCAGAAACTTATTGGGGTTTTTCTGCAAAACAGAAAAATTAATAGGAGTTTAGTGTGATTTTGAAACTTCATAGCGGTTTAGTACAACACGCTGAAAGGTCACGAGGTAGTGTAGTGTAATTTATCCTAGACTTAACTGTTTGATAGTTAGGAGAAGTTTAGCACAGCTACTACGAGTTGATCCAACTTAAAAAAAAAAAAAAATCAAGTTATTGTTTTAAAAGCAAAGTAATCAGGTAAAAACTAGTTGTTTATCACAAAAGTGGTTTTTTTTTGTTAGTACGCAATAACATCTTGTGATCCCTGAATGACACTTTAGAATCTACGCTTAGCCAAAGTTTTGGGGGTTAATTGAAAACAACTAATGAGAATTGAAAGATCTAATAACAGTTTCAACTCTTTACCTGACGATTAAAATATAAAGTCGCGTTTATTGGGATTGGGATCGGCCATTGGAGGATCCACAGAGATAACAAACGGAGTTCTCACTTTTCTTAATGGGTTTTGGGTTAGTAAATGTTTGGGCTTTTGTATTTGGGTTAGTGTCTGGGCTTAGGCCTAATGAATTTCACATGAATTAAATCTAATGGGCTACTCATACAAATTTGGGCGCAGAGTTTAAATTTTAATAAAAATAAAAATTTAGGGGTGGAGTTGCCCTCCTCGCACACCACGTAGATCCGCCTCTGCCAATGAGAAGTGCTGGCATATGAAATAAAGCAGACAATGTATAATATGAAAATATTGCAGGAGAGAGGGTGAAAATAAAGAAAAGAAAAGAATCTAACTCAAATTTGATTTAAATAAAATGACCACTTATTAGTGGAAACCAGATTTAATTGAAAAAAGCCAAACTAAGTTTAACAAACCTTTTTATATTAATTTTTTTTAATACATATTGAGCCTGAGTATAATGAGACCACTAATCTTGTTTAATGTGTAAATCGTCAACTGACCCCAAGAGTTCAAACATAAATAATGTAGTAACAATATGGAAGAAATCCAGTCCGGGGATTGTTATTTAAAAAAAAAAGGTAAAAGATTTGGGATGTAAATTATAAATATGGAATATTTGAGGACTGAATATACAATTAAGAAAGAAGTTAGGGTCCATGTGATAAAAACCTAGAAAAACTCCAGTCACCACCAAAGATCCAGCCCTAGGTTTCTCTCTCTCTCTCTAGCGTTCAGACGTCCGGCGAGGCGACGAGCTCAGCCTCCTATCTTTTTCTCGGCGAGGCGATCTGAGCCTACTCTGGCGACGATTGGAGGTAAGATCTCTTATAAAGTTAATTCTTTTTTGTCGATTTCGATCTATCCTAGTTGGAAATTGTGGATTTGTTTCCGAATTTGTCTCTGGAACTGAGCGGGATTTTATTTGCAGTGGAATTAAGAATTACACGATTTGTTAAAATCTTTGCGAATAAAATCACATGTTTTAACTTCTACTTCATCAACATTGTTAATTTTCTAATTAATTTGAACTAAAAATTATTTGAAGTACACGCCCCCCATAGAAAATGACTTCCTTTTGCGTGCACTTTGGGAGCGACATGAAGATTCAAACATTATATTTAGGTAATTCTATGTATCATAAGAGATGATACCACGTTGAGAAAATTTCTAATTTGACGACTTGCGAGTTTTGTATCTTTTGATATCTCATAAAGTTCGTCGACAGGGGAAATGGAGCATCCAGAGGATGAACGTGTGTCTGGGGAGCAACATGGTAAACAAGATAATGAGGTAATTTTATTGAACATGAATTTCGCCATGTCATCGTGAGTAGGGAATTCAAAAGTTTCTTTCACTTTTTACCTTGCAGGAAAATGTTGCTCGTCTTGAGGAATATAAAAGATCTATTGAGATGAAGCTTTCTCTACGGCACTATAATATGAATCCTGAAAGGCCTGGTAAGTCCGCAGTGGAAATTCTCTGTACAAATATGTTATTCTTTTCAAAACTATGATATCAAATTTGTTGGAGATTTTGTGTATGATAAGTTTACAATTTGGAATGCAATGGTTAAGTAGACAGGTCATTGAGTGGACTGTTCATGGTTCTGAAGAGAACAGTTGACAACTTGCATCTTTGGGCATTACAGTGTCTTTTTAAAGCTTTTTTTTATAGATATACTTACAATAAGTTGTCATGCATTTTAAATCGAAGATTGATAACAATGCTAAAACACAAGGATCCTTTTACAAGAGATTGTTTGCATATGTTTCCACATGCTTGCTGGCCGTAAAATCTGTATGAATACCAATTCCTATGCAGGAGTGCTTCTCTTGGCTCTATCACACTCTTCATTGTTGCTCAAAATTGATCACAATAATTGATCACAAGTTTATTGTTTTCCACTAGAATCTTGGACTATACATTTGGTGTACTGTTGTTTGTTTGTTTGTTCAGGGAGGTCACTATGTACTGCCTTAAAGCAATATCTCCTTATCCTTCATGATAAATGCTGTTCCTCGGTAGAAGAAATAACTCTATAAAGAATTGATGACAAAATCTCTTATATCTTCCAATTTTTATTCATACAATACGTACACATCGTGCACTTCCATATTCATCTACTTTTCATCTGTTCCTTCCGTCTGTGAACATATGATATATGGGTGTTATATTATACATAGGGTGTAACTTAAGTGTTTACACCTACCTATGGAAATGCATTGTGGGACGTTCAAGTTTCAAATTAATGGTCCAAACTGTGCACTGTGATATACACATCTTCCATGAGAAACAAAAGTTGCCTGGATTTAAAATGTCTACAGTATACATCTTCTAATCTAAAATGTATGGTTATGGTCCTAAAAGACTATTATTTTAAGTACACGCCCCCATAGAAAATGACTTCCTTTGCGTGCACTTTGGGAGCGACATGAAGATTCAAACATTATATTTAGGTAATTCTATGTATCATAAGAGATGATACCACGTTGAGAAAATTTCTAATTTGACGACTTGCGAGTTTTGTATCTTTTGATATCTCATAAAGTTCGTCGACAGGGGAAATGGAGCATCCAGAGGATGAACGTGTGTCTGGGGAGCAACATGGTAAACAAGATAATGAGGTAATTTTATTGAACATGAATTTCGCCATGTCATCGTGAGTAGGGAATTCAAAAGTTTCTTTCACTTTTTACCTTGCAGGAAAATGTTGCTCGTCTTGAGGAATATAAAAGATCTATTGAGATGAAGCTTTCTCTACGGCACTATAATATGAATCCTGAAAGGCCTGGTAAGTCCGCAGTGGAAATTCTCTGTACAAATATGTTATTCTTTTCAAAACTATGATATCAAATTTGTTGGAGATTTTGTGTATGATAAGTTTACAATTTGGAATGCAATGGTTAAGTAGACAGGTCATTGAGTGGACTGTTCATGGTTCTGAAGAGAACAGTTGACAACTTGCATCTTTGGGCATTACAGTGTCTTTTTTTAAAGCTTTTTTTTATAGATATACTTACAATAAGTTGTCATGCATTTTTAAATCGAAGATTGATAACAATGCTAAAAACACAAGGATCCTTTTACAAGAGATTGTTTGCATATGTTTCCACATGCTTGCTGGCCGTAAAATCTGTATGAATACCAATTCCTATGCAGGAGTGCTTCTCTTGGCTCTATCACACTCTTCATTGTTGCTCAAAATTGATCACAATAATTGATCACAAGTTTATTGTTTTCCACTAGAATCTTGGACTATACATTTGGTGTACTGTTGTTTGTTTGTTTGTTCAGGGAGGTCACTATGTACTGCCTTAAAGCAATATCTCCTTATCCTTCATGATAAATGCTGTTCCTCGGTAGAAGAAATAACTCTATAAAGAATTGATGACAAAATCTCTTATATCTTCCAATTTTTATTCATACAATACACGTACACACATGTGTGCACGCACACGCATATTCATCTACTTTTTCATCTGTTCCTTCCGTCTGTGAACATATGATATATGGGTGTTATATTATACATAGGGTGTAACTTAAGTGTTTACACCTACCTATGGAAATGCATTGTGGGACGTTCAAGTTTCAAATTAATGGTCCAAACTGTGCACTGTGATATACACATCTTCCATGAGAAACAAAAGTTGCCTGGATTTAAAATGTCTACAGTATACATCTTCTAATCTAAAAATGTATGGTTATGGTCCTAAAAGACTATTATTTTAAGTAGTTCTATTTGTAGCATACAAAGTTCAAACCATCAAATTTGTTATCCTCTAATGTTTGATGATTTGCAGTTCAGAATGGATATTTTGAAATAACTTTGAATCATTAATATGCTTTCTCACCTTCACACGGGTGTCTGCGCACAGAAACATGCGTAAATAAATACATATGCATTGCTTAGCATTTTCTCCACAAATTTTTTGAAGTGATACCTCTTTTCCAGATTCCGGTTTTCTCAGAACACTAGATTCCAGTATCAAGAGAAATACGGCTGTCATTAAGAAGCTTAAGCAAATAAATGATGAACAAAGGGAAGGGTTGATGGATGAATTACGAAGCGTTAACTTAAGCAAGTTTGTTAGTGAAGCCGTAGCAGCCATATGTGATGCTAAGCTTAAAACTTCAGACATTCAAGCTGCTGTGCAGGTAATACACAATTTATGTTGCTCTTGTTGATTGCTTTTGAGTTTACAGAGGATGTACAGTTTACCTTGATTTCCTGCCAAAGCTTTTCATCTTTAGAACAGTGCTTTGTGAAATTTCAAACTGAAGTCTATCAATTTATTTGTCAGTTTGAATGGATCATCATGGTTTCTTATCATCTATATTCTTTGATTGGATGCGGATATATACTTACTGCTCGGGTCTATATGTGTGACACTCCCTTGCATACTAGGGGTGAGCCTTCAATATAAACTTAAGTTCACACAGAAATATCAATTCTACTAATTGAGAGCATATTGTATTAGCGAGGTGCTTGAATAAGCTTCTCACATTATAATTGGTTCTTTTTCTATCTCAAGTCTTCTGATATGATTTTTTCTGCCATCAATCCTTTATATTCATTGTTGTTTTCTCCTTTAGAGCCTTCTAGCTGAATACAGATTCTGTTTTTTGTGCATTTCCTTAGAAAACAATGAACTTACCAAACCATCTTTACCATTTTCTATTTTTCTTAGTATTATCTTATTGATTTTTCTACATTTAGATCTGCCTATTTCTGACTCTTAAGGTTTAGCTCTTTGATACCTCCTGCTCGGTCGTCCTTTTTTCCTTTCTTGCTGTTCAATATTTTGTAGGTAACTGATTGGTGGTAGGTCCCTGTTCCTTTGGCTATTCTCCTTGTTATATTCATCCTTTGCCTATTCATTTAAATATGCATATGTTTCATTTCTTTGAGATATAATCCCTCAATGTAAATTATATTATATTAGATCAAGAATTTAATCAAATCTTATGGCGAATCTTCTAGTATTCTGCCACCTAAAAGTTGACACAAACATTCTGCAGAAAAAACTAAAAGGCTCCTAAAAGTTTTATATATGTTAAAAAAAGGAGGGAAGATTGCTAGCCCTTAATTTAAACCAAATTATTTTTGATCATGTAGTTTTCAAAAAAGTCACGAAACCCCATTAAAAGTTCTTCTTGGAGGTTCACTTGGTGCAACCAGGTATTACATGTATCTGTTTCCTTCTAAGTTTTATATCTGATCCGGTTGCTGCCTGAGGGCTCCAAGCCTCCACACAATTGTGCTTTGCCTTCGACCTAGCTGCCTTGGATTGCCACTGTATCTGTGCTGTTGCATTGAAGGTCTACACCGCCATATTGATAGCAATGCCCACTTCTTGGAGTCCTTTTAGATAACCTGCTTGTTGAAGGAGCTCATGCATTCCTTCCTATTTCCTACAGTTGTACCCTCAATAATTAAAAAATATGCACACGGCTTGTGCCAAGTCCAACAGCAGAGCTAAAGAGGAAGATGTTTGCTAAATATAAGCTAATCCAAAGTAGTTCTCAGTTTGTCCTCAATATCAATGGCAATTCTTAGGAGATTTGGTTGACTGGTGTTTTGAAAAGAACTGCTGGTTCTTTCTAAAGGTGCAGATTATGACCACCTGTTCTTATGTAAACTGCTACTTGAAGCATAAAAGTGTTAGTATTGTTTACTATGTTCCTTTATGTAATTGACGTCATCTATATTTCTGCGGGAAAGATAATTAGATATTTTAACTGAGTGCAGCCCTTTTTCTTGCTTTTCCTTGTCATCAGGTGTGCTCTTTGCTTCATCAGAGGTACAAAGACTTCTCCCCATGCCTTGTGCAGGGCCTCTTGAAAGTTTTCTTTCCTGGAAAATGTACTGAAGAGCCTGATGCAGATAAAAGTTTGAAGGCAATGAAGAAAAGAAGCACTTTGAAACTTCTTATAGAACTTTATTTTGTTGGAGTTATTGAGGATGCGGGCATATTTGTAAATATTGTCAAGGATCTTACCAGCTTAGAACATTTAAAAGACCGTGAATCAACACAGACAAACTTGTCGATTCTTGCCAGCTTCGCTCGACAAGGCAGATTTTTCTTAGGACTTCATCAGCCTGGACAAGAAGTAAATGAAGAGGTACTGACAGTTTTTGTTGTAGTAAGAGCACTAGTCATTTGCATGCACCAGTGCACATACAAGATTTATTGTTGTGTTACTAGATTTTATGTCAAATGTTTTGAAGAGAATTCATCATTCTTGAGGCGTTTGGATCGCTTTAAAAATTTTTTCTAAGTCGATGCATTGTGTTGAGTTTCCAAGTACATTAAGTGTGCCATAAAGCAAAGGTGTTGCGTGAATTTCAAAGCACAAGTAGTGGATAAGTTAAAATTTTCTTTCAGTTAATCTTTCTGAACTCTCACTCTTGTCTGAGCAAAGCATGTACCTCAAGTTGTGTTATTGATGTTTTATTGAGATATTTATTCATATTTAGCATCTTCTTTGCATTGGTAAAGCGTTAATTTTTGTTTTGATAGCAATGTTACAAATATATCTCTTCTCTGTTAACTTGCTTTGTTTGAACAGTTCTTCAGAGGCCTTAACGTCACAGCTGATCAGAAAAAGATATTCAAGAAAGCATTCCACTCATATTATGATGCTGTTGCTGAACTCCTTCAGTCTGAGCATTCTGTAAGTTGGTATTGATGGTTGCTTCTTTGACCAACTGAGGCTTACACTTTTTTTCTTCACTGCAGAACTTTTCTTTTTTTCTTTCCTTTTGATGTTGCAAACCTTTATTTTCCTAGTTGTATCTTACAACTTAATGATATAATGATTTGAATTTTAAATGTGGCAGTCTCTCCGATTGATGGAACTTGAAAATGGAAAGATATTAAATGCTCGAGGGGAGCTCAATGATGAGAATTTGACTTCATATGAAAAGCTGCGCAAGTCGTATGACCATTTATTTCGTGGAGTTTCTTCGTAAGTCCTCTTTTGTGTCTAATTTTTCTTGTCCTGTGCATATTCCCCTCTATCTGAATTTCAGTCAAATACCACATGTTGCATTTTACCATGTTCTGGATAATTGCAACCTGTTTAAAGAAGTATGTCTTCTAAAATCAATGACTAAGCTGATATTTAAAGCAATGATCATTGGTATATAATCTCAAGCTTTTATAAGTTTTTGTATGGTTTAGAGGCATTAGTCCAACCTCTGGACACTGAAAGAGGTTTGCTTTCCTTCCGTTTGAAATGCAAGTTATTTTTTCCTCTCCTTTATATATCTTGGTGAAGTGTGTCCTGTTTCACGGAGATCGTTCTTCACTGACTACGAGTTCAGATTAGTTACTGACTTGCATACTGAAGTGCCCAGAGCACTTGCTAACTTCCACATTGATGTATGGTGCTCTTATTTTTCAATAAGACTTGAGTAGTTCTTGTAACCATGTTTCAGATATACAAAAACAAATATTCCCACAAAATTATTATTCCAAGAACCACATAAAGTTGGCGATTCTTGCCAGCTTCGCCGACAAGGCAGATTTTTCTTAGGACTTCATCAGCCTGGACAAGAAGTAAATGAAGAGGTACTGACAGTTTTGTTGTAGTAAGAGCACTAGTCATTTGCATGCACCAGTGCACATACAAGATTTATTGTTGTGTTACTAGATTTTATGTCAAATGTTTTGAAGAGAATTCATCATTCTTGAGGCGTTTGGATCGCTTTAAAATTTTTTCTAAGTCGATGCATTGTGTTGAGTTTCCAAGTACATTAAGTGTGCCATAAAGCAAAGGTGTTGCGTGAATTTCAAAGCACAAGTAGTGGATAAGTTAAAATTTTCTTTCAGTTAATCTTTCTGAACTCTCACTCTTGTCTGAGCAAAGCATGTACCTCAAGTTGTGTTATTGATGTTTTATTGAGATATTTATTCATATTTAGCATCTTCTTTGCATTGGTAAAGCGTTAATTTTTGTTTTGATAGCAATGTTACAAATATATCTCTTCTCTTTTGACTTGCTTTGTTTGAACAGTTCTTCAGAGGCCTTAACGTCACAGCTGATCAGAAAAAGATATTCAAGAAAGCATTCCACTCATATTATGATGCTGTTGCTGAACTCCTTCAGTCTGAGCATTCTGTAAGTTGGTATTGATGGTTGCTTCTTTGACCAACTGAGGCTTACACTTTTTTTCTTCACTGCAGAACTTTTCTTTTTTTTCTTTCCTTTTGATGTTGCAAACCTTTATTTTCCTAGTTGTATCTTACAACTTAATGATATCATGATTTGAATTTTAAATGTGGCAGTCTCTCCGATTGATGGAACTTGAAAATGCAAAGATATTAAATGCTCGAGGGGAGCTCAATGATGAGAATTTGACTTCATATGAAAAGCTGCGCAAGTCGTATGACCATTTATTTCGTGGAGTTTCTTCGTAAGTCCTCTTTTGTGTCTAATTTTTCTTGTCCTGTGCATATTCCCCTCTATCTGAATTTCAGTCAAATACCACATGTTGCATTTTACCATGTTCTGGATAATTGCAACCTGTTTAAAGAAGTATGTCTTCTAAAATCAATGACTAAGCTGATATTTAAAGCAATGATCATTGGTATATAATCTCAAGCTTTTATAAGTTTTTGTATGGTTTAGAGGCATTAGTCCAACCTCTGGACACTGAAAGAGGTTTGCTTTCCTTCCGTTTGAAATGCAAGTTATTTTTTTTCCTCTCCTTTATATATCTTGGTGAAGTGTGTCCTGTTTCACGGAGATCGTTCTTCACTGACTACGAGTTCAGATTAGTTACTGACTTGCATACTGAAGTGCCCAGAGCACTTGCTAACTTCCACATTGATGTATGGTGCTCTTATTTTTCAATAAGACTTGAGTAGTTCTTGTAACCATGTTTCAGATATACAAAACAAATATTCCCACAAAATTATTATTCCAAGAACCACATAAAGTTGACGATGACATATTCGGGTTTTTTTTTCTTTACTCTCGAAGATGGTGCTTCTAAACAATGTTTCACAAATTGTTTTAATGCGTTGAGCACTTACGAACTTCGATATTGATGTATGGGTGTCCTTTTTTTTCCCAATAAGCTTTGAGTAGTTCTCATAACCATGTTTCTGATATACAGAAGACAATTCTTTCTTTCCACAATTATTATTTCAGAAAACCACATAAAGTTGGCGATGACATATTAGGGGATATTTTTTTTCTTTACTCTTGAAGATGGTCCATATAAACAATGTGCTACAAATTGTTTTAATGCTTTATGGCCAATATCGCCATGGATGGGTGTTGATATATGTTTTAAAGTAATTTGGTAATCCCAATAAATACCAATAAATACCATCTCTTCAGTAGGCCTATTGTTCCAGTAGGGCTGTTGCATTTTTTCCCCCTTGTTTGTTCTATTCTTTGTCCAGTAATACCAGAATTTGACCGCTGACATTTTGTGGTTCAAACAGAAAACCTCCAAGTAACGAGATGTTTTTATTATGTCTGTTTTTTTTTCTGTCATTACATATGGTTATTGATTTACTTAGTTATTTCTTTTATATGGCAGTCTAGCAGAGGCCCTTGATTTGCAACCTCCTGTAATGCCAGATGACGGGCATACAACGAGGGTTACCTCAGGAGCTGATGTTCCATCTGCTTCTGGAAAGGAATCTTCAGTTCCTGAACCTATATGGGATGATGATGATACAAAAGCTTTCTATGAGTTTTACCTGATCTCAGGTTTGTCTGGAGTGTAAATTCAATCTATCTGAATTTCAGTCAAATACCACATGTTGCATTTTACCATGTTCTGGATAATTGCAACCTGTTTAAAGAAGTATGTCTTCTAAAATCAATGACTAAGCTGATATTTAAAGCAATGATCATTGGTATATAATCTCAAGCTTTTATAAGTTTTTGTATGGTTTAGAGGCATTAGTCCAACCTCTGGACACTGAAAGAGGTTTGCTTTCCTTCCGTTCGAAATGCAAGTTGTTTTTTTCCTCTCCTTTATATATCTTGGTGAAGTGTGTCCTGTTTCACGGAGATCGTTCTTCACTTACTACGAGTTCAGATTAGTTACTGACTTGCATACTGAAGTGCCTAGAGCACTTGCTAACTTCCACATTGATGTATGGTGCTCTTATTTTTCAATAAGACTTGAGTAGTTCTTGTAACCATGTTTCAGATATACAAAAACAAATATTCCCACAAAATTATTATTCCAAGAACCAC
This sequence comes from Asparagus setaceus, assembly GCA_012295165.1. NCBI lineage: Eukaryota > Viridiplantae > Streptophyta > Magnoliopsida > Asparagales > Asparagaceae > Asparagus > Asparagus setaceus. The sequence goes on along the minus strand of CM022709.1, from coordinate 1,245,140 downwards.
ATAAAGTTGGCGATGACATATTCGGGTATTTTTTTTCTTTACTCTCGAAGATGGTGCTTCTAAACAATGTTTAACAAATTGTTTTAATGCGTTGAGCACTTACGAACTTCGATATTGATGTATGGGTGTCCTTTTTTTTCCCAATAAGCTTTGAGTAGTTCTCATAACCATGTTTCTGATATACAGAAGACAATTCTTTCTTTCCACAATTATTATTTCAGAAAACCACATAAAGTTGGCGATGACATATTAGGGGATATTTTTTCTTTACTCTTGAAGATGGTCCATATAAACAATGTGCTACAAATTGTTTTAATGCTTTATGGCCAATATCGCCATGGATGGGTGTTGATATATGTTTTAAAGTAATTTGGTAATCCCAATAAATACCATCTCTTCAGTAGGCCTATTGTTCCAGTAGGGCTGTTGCATTTTTTTCCCCTTGTTTGTTCTATTCTTTGTCCAGTAATACCAGAATTTGACCACTGACATTTTGTGGTTCAAACAGAAAACCTCCAAGTAACGAGATGTTTTTATTATGTCTGTTTTTTTTTCTGTCATTACATATGGTTATTGATTTACTTAGTTATTTCTTTTATATGGCAGTCTAGCAGAGGCCCTTGATTTGCAACCTCCTGTAATGCCAGATGACGGGCATACAACAAGGGTTACCTCAGGAGCTGATGTTCCATCTGCTTCTGGAAAGGAATCTTCAGTTCCTGAACCTATATGGGATGATGATGATACAAAAGCTTTCTATGAGTTTTTACCTGATCTCAGGTTTGTCTGGAGTGTAAATTCAATTATCATATTTCTTCCTACATTGACCATTTCATATTATTTAACCAAGACCTGTGATTCTAAGAGGGTTTCTTAATAAATAGAAAAAATCTGTTGATTGCTACTGTTGATTGCATGTTCAAATTTGTTTCATCCAGAGCATTTGTTCCTGCTGTGTTACTGGGGGAAGCAGAACCAAAACTCCATGATCAACCTCCAAAGACCCAAGAAGTAAGTATGTGATGGCCTCAATGTAGATACCTACTTAGTTTTGTTTTTATCTTGGAGATTTCTGTAACTGTACTTCTTGGATTCTATTTTGGGGTTTCAAAAGATTTATCTGGTCAACTTTGCAATCTATGTCGCATGCTGCCGATTATATAATGTACCCGTTAACTATTGTTGTTCTCTGAAATATTCATGGGTGCTTCCAAGCTTCTTTATACATGTTTGATCTATTTGGCAATTGTGCTTATCCCTACTTTCTGACTTTAGTTAGTATTAGGTTGTGCATGCAGTTCCTAATCGAAAAACCATACCTGTCTGGCATTCTGTCATCTTTTGGTATTGTATGGAAAATGTTAATGCCACTTTCACTACTTGTAGAAAATATCAGTGTTTATGTAAATTATTCCTTTTGTCCATGTATTTTTGTTTTCTTATTTAAGTAACTCTGCAGTCATACTGTCTTTTCCTTTCTTTATCAATTAATTTCCAATTATTATATTGTCAAAGGAAACTGCTCTGGAGCCACAAGACATGGAAGTGCATGGCATTGCAAGTTCTGCTGCCGACTCAGAATTGTCAACAGAGGGGAAAGCAGAGGAAAAAGCAAAGGATAAGGAGGAGAAAGAGAAGGAGAAAGGCAAAGACTCTGACAAAGAAAAACAAAAAGAGAAAGAGAAAGATACTGAGAAAAAGGGAGAAAGTGAGAAGGAGAAAGGTAAACCATTGGATGGGACTAGCTTGGATGCTCTGCTGCAGAGGCTTCCAGGCTGCGTAAGCCGTGACCTTATAGATCAGTTGACGGTAATTACCAGTAGCTTTTCTCTGGGTTATTCATTTGCATTTTGTTTTTGAACTGGTTGATTCTTGCGTAATTTTTTCTTACTGAAAATAAAAGGCTGTTTGCAGGTAGAATTCTGCTACTTGAACTCAAAAGCGAATCGAAAGAAACTAGTGCGAGCCTTGTTTAATGTCCCAAGAACTTCATTGGAGTTGTTGCCCTACTATTCTCGTTTGGTTGCTACATTGTCAACATGCATGAAAGATATTCCAACATTACTTTTGTCAATGCTTGAAGAGGAATTTAACTTTTTGATTAATAAAAAGGTTTGTTTGAGATTTTGTATTATTACTTTAGATATCTGTTTTAAAGATGGTGGACTATGTTTGGTTTTCTCTTGAATTCTTGGTATTGTTACTTATGTGATTTGTTGTTTTCAGGATCAAACAAACATTGAAACAAAGATAAAGAACATCAGATTTATTGGAGAGCTATGCAAATTCAAGATTGCACCTGCAGGTCTTGTTTTTAGTTGCCTAAAGGTATGGGTCTTTGGAGATTAGGTCTCTATGTTGGTTTTTTAGAGAGTCCTGCACTGCATCTTTAACTGCTTTTGCAGGAACCATCCCCAAAACTTTGCACTGCATCTTTAACATGCCACTTTTTTATTCACAAGCCTTTTCTGGTTTTCAGCCTTCAGGATTTAGTTTAACAGTTTTCTTTGTTTGTTTGGTTTTTGTCTTTTGTTTTTTTTGTTTTGTTTTGTTTTTTGTTTTTGTTTTTTTTTTTTGGCTCTTTTGGATTCTCATGTGGGTAGTATCTCATGCATCTGGTGGTTCATTATCCTGCTATGCACTAGCTGTTGGACTGCTGCTTTTTTTTTAAGCTATAATCCTTCTATCTGCCTTCTATGGCCTTACAGTGATACCTAATGATGCTGTGTCATCTGCAAGACGGACCAAAATTTTTCCTTAATTTTTTTCTCTCAACTTTCAGAATACCATCTATATGGTACAGAATACCATCTATATTACCATATTGACCTTTACAACTTGTGGAGACTGATTTATTATAACATGCAGGCCTGTTTGGATGACTTTAATCATCACAACATTGACGTCGCTTGCAACCTTCTTGAAACATGCGGACGATTTCTATACCGTTCACCCGAAACAACAATTCGCATGGGAAATATGTTGGAAATACTGATGCGTTTGAAAAATGTCAAAAATTTGGATCCACGTCATAGTACTTTGGTAGAAAATGCGTACTACTTGTGCAAACCACCTGAACGATCTGCTAGGATTTCAAAAACTCGTCCTCCACTGCATCAGGTTTGACATGTACTTCTCAACTTTCTTTCTACTGTTGAGATAATAGTGTAATATTCACATTTTTTGTTTACTGCAGTACATCAGAAAGTTGCTTTTCTCAGATCTTGATAAGTCCTCAGTTGAGCACGTCCTTAGGCAACTACGAAAATTACCTTGGAGTGAATGTGAACCGTACCTGTTGAAGTGTTTTCTAAAGGTTCACAAGGGCAAATACAGTCAAGTGCATCTGATCGCTTTTCTCACTGCAGGCCTTAGTAGGTACCATGACTAATTTGCAGTAGCAGTTGTGGACGAGGTCAGTTTTATTTTATTTTGTTTAACTTAATGCCTTTATGTATATTGATGTCTAGGGTGTGATTATTCCCTCAAACAATAACCCTTACAATTGCTATACCTTTGCCTTCCTACGCTTCTGGATAACTTTCTTTCTAGATCATATATGAAACTAATATCCAATAAATATGGCACTGGATTGCCCCTGTTCTATGCCCCCGCCAAGTTTATAATGAACAAAGAATGGAGTGTTAACGTGTTACTAGAGAAATCACTATAAAAAGAGAGTTTTATGTGACATTCGATAGTACTTTAGATATCTGTTTTAAAGATGGTGGACTACGTTTGGTTTTCTCTTGAATTCTTGGTATTGTTACTTATGTGATTTGTTGTTTTCAGGATCAAACAAACATTGAAACAAAGATAAAGAACATCAGATTTATTGGAGAGCTATGCAAATTCAAGATTGCACCTGCAGGTCTTGTTTTTAGTTGCCTAAAGGTATGGGTCTTTGGAGATTAGGTCTCTATGTTGGTTTTTTAGAGAGTCCTGCATTGCATCTTTAACTGCTTTTGCAGGAACCATCCCCAAAACTTTGCACTGCATCTTTAACATGCCACTTTTTTATTCACAAGCCTTTTCTGGTTTTCAGCCTTCAGGATTTAGTTTAACAGTTTTCTTTGTTTGTTTGGTTTTTGTTTTTTGTTTTTTTGTTTTGTTTTGTTTTTTGTTTTTGTTTTTTTTTTTTTGTGTGGCTCTTTTGGATTCTCATGTGGGTAGTATCTCATGCATCTGGTGGTTCATTATCCTGCTATGCACTAGCTGTTGGACTGCTGCTTTTTTTTAAGCTATAGTCCTTCTATCTGCCTTCTATGGCCTTACAGTGATACCTAATGATGCTGTGTCATCTGCAAGACGGACCAAAATTTTTCCTTAATTTTTTTCTGTCAACTTTCAGAATACCATCTATATGGTACAGAATACCATCTATATTACCATATTGACCTTTACAACTTGTGGAGACTGATTTATTATAACATGCAGGCCTGTTTGGATGACTTTAATCATCACAACATTGATGTCGCTTGCAACCTTCTTGAAACATGCGGACGATTTCTATACCGTTCACCGAAACAACAATTCGCATGGGAAATATGTTGGAAATACTGATGCTTGAAAAATGTCAAAATTTGGATCCACGTCATAGTACTTTGGTAGAAAATGCGTACTACTTGTGCAAACCACCTGAACGATCTGCTAGGATTTCAAAAACTCGTCCTCCACTGCATCAGGTTTGACACGTACTTCTCAACTTTCTTTCTACTGTTGAGATAATAGTGTAATATTCACATTTTTTGTTTACTGCAGTACATCAGAAAGTTGCTTTTCTCAGATCTTGATAAGTCCTCAGTTGAGCACGTCCTTAGGCAACTACGAAAATTACCTTGGAGTGAATGTGAACCGTACCTGTTGAAGTGTTTTCTAAAGGTTCACAAGGGCAAATACAGTCAAGTGCATCTGATCGCTTTTCTCACTGCAGGCCTTAGTAGGTACCATGACGAATTTGCAGTAGCAGTTGTGGACGAGGTCAGTTTTTATTTTATTTTGTTTAACTTAATGCCTTTATGTATATTGATGTCTAGGGTGTGATTATTCCCTCAAACAATAACCCTTACAATTGCTATACCTTTGCCTTCCTACGTTTCTGGATAACTTTCTTTCTAGATCATATATGAAACTAATATCCAATAAATATGGCACTGGATTGCCCCTGTTCTATGCCCCCCGTCAAGTTTATTATTGCCTAATAGAATAGTGGTCATAATGAACAAAGAATGGAGTGTTAACGTGTTACTAGAGAAATCACTATAAAAAAGAGAGTTTTGCGTGACATTTCGGGATAGTACTTTTGACATATTTTATCTCTATTGGGAGTTTTGCTTGCTTTGAGATAAACTTTGCGGCATCTATGGTGATTTTTTTTCTTCGGCGGGTGATAAAGGTGATGTTGCCTTTTGAAATGCCTAGGAATGATGATCCATCACTTTATTTAATCTCTTTCCATTACAAACAATGATGGAAGGATAGTTTTGTTCAATTTTTGTCTTGCAATAAGAAGACTAACATCAAAAAAGCATAACCAATTGCTGAGCCGTGGTTGTATTTATGGATAGTAATAATTCATGACTTCCCCTCTAAGCAAAGTCCTTAAAACAGGGTCTACACATATTTGTTTATCCATTTTGTTATTTTTTTTGATATTCCATGGCATTCTACGGCTGTTTAGTTCGAGTTTAAGATCTCTTGCTCAATGCTTTTATTTATTTATTTATTTGTTGAATTTTATAAGTTAAACTGCTATGATATACAATTCACCATCACCTTCTGTTCTCTAATTTCTTGTTTTACTCTGTGTTGTTCAATTGTTGAATACATCTACTCGTACCTTATTGACTTCAGGTTCTGGAAGAGATTAGGTTGGGACTGGAATTGAATGATTACAGTATGCAACAGAGACGCATTGCTCACATGCGGTTCTTAGGAGAATTATACAACTATGAGCATATTATTGATTCATCAGTGATATTTGAGACATTGTATTTGATAATCTTTTATGGCCATGGGACACCAGAAGTAAGTTCTCCTTTCTGTCTATTCATGTCTAGGGTGTGATTATTCCCTCAAACAATAACCCTTACAATTGCTATACCTTTGCCTTCCTACGTTTCTGGATAACTTTCTTTCTAGATCATATATGAAACTAATATCCAATAAATATGGCACTGGATTGCCCCTGTTCTATGCCCCCGCCAAGTTTATAATGAACAAAGAATGGAGTGTTAACGTGTTACTAGAGAAATCACTATAAAAAAGAGAGTTTTGCGTGACATTCGGGATAGTACTTTTGACATATTTTATCTCTATTGGGAGTTTTGCTTGCTTTGAGATAAACTTTATGCATCTATGGTGATTTTTTTCTTCGGCGGGTGATAAAGGTGATGTTGCCTTTTGAAATGCCTAGGAATGATGATCCATCACTTTATTTAATCTCTTTCCATTACAAACAATGATGGAAGGATAGTTTTGTTCAATTTTTGTCTTGCAATAAGAAGACTAACATCAAAAAGCATAACCAATTGCTGAGCCGTGGTTGTATTTATGGATAGTAATAATTCATGACTTCCCCTCTAAGCAAAGTCCTTAAAACAGGGTCTACACATATTTGTTTATCCATTTTGTTATTGTTTTTGATATTCCATGGCATTCTACTGCTGTTTAGTTCGAGTTTAAGATCTCTTGCTCAATGCTTTTATTTATTTATTTATTTGTTGAATTTTATAAGTTAAACTGCTATGATATACTATTCACCATCACCTTCTGTTCTCTAATTTCTTGTTTTACTCTGTGTTGTTCAATTGTTGAATACATCTACTCGTACCTTATTGACTTCAGGTTCTGGAAGAGATTAGGTTGGGACTGGAATTGAATGATTACAGTATGCAACAGAGACGCATTGCTCACATGCGGTTCTTAGGAGAATTATACAACTATGAGCATATTATTGATTCATCAGTGATATTTGAGACATTGTATTTGATAATCTTTTATGGCCATGGGACACCAGAAGTAAGTTCTCCTTTCTGTCTATTCATTGTATATGCAATATTTAACACCTCTTAATGGTCTAACAGTTACGCCATGACCTGCACCTCCTGCTTCTAATGAGGAATTCTTTTTAATACCAGTACACTTTTATTTCTTGTTATATAAAATTTTATAAACATGACTAGCATAGAATTTTTTTTGTTGTATAGTACCCTTGTAAATATCATAGTTAGCAAATCTCCTTTTTGTTCTTTTTTGTTTTGCTTATTTTGGGAGAGCTTTCCAGTGTTCAGGAAAAAGAGGTTGTTAAATGATGTTAACTACATTTTAAATTAACTTTATACATACTATTCAATAACTTGAACTGTTGACATAACCACTTATGATGACTTCTCTCAGTTGTCAACCTTTAAATTCATAATCTTGCCAAGCTGCACAAAATTTCTTATGACATAATATCTACAAAAAAGTAATCACATAATCCCCCCTCTTATTCCTTTCTTTGTAACTCATGAGATCGATGGCCTAAATTCAAGCACAAATAAGAAGCAAGTCAAAACATGACCAACTTTGTATGTAGCCCCGAACCTTATTTTCTCTCTCTCTCTCTCTCTCATAGTAACACAAGCAGAGACAGCAATGTGTTGGAGGCGTTCTTGGCAAAGGTACCAGCTATCAGTGGCTATATCAGTGGTGAGAGTCTGAGAATTGAAGGCAAAAATAAAAATCATCTTTCACTCTGTTTTAACCTTTAGGGAGTTGGACGATAACCCGTTTCATCCTATGTTTTTACATCACCGGAAAACATTTATTGAATGTGATTTGTGTTCCTTCTTCATCTTTGATAAGTAGCAAGGATAGGACAGCACAGGTAGAGAGTGGATATACCTGCTGGACAGCTAAGCTTCCGATGGGATTAAAAGAAAGAGAGGGAGGGAGAGAGTCATCCAGCTGAAAGTTATGGGTTGATGTGAGCTTGAACTTTAAATTTCCTTTTGCTTTGTGGTTCCATCTAGGTTATCTATGCATCAAGTGGTTATCTGCTTTAAAGTTCACTTTCTGTTCCCTTTTTTCTTTCTGTATCATGCCAGTTAGGAATTTTTCAATTGCCCAAATTCATAATCAGCTATACTTGTTTTCTCTTTTTATGAAGCAAGATGCACTGGATCCACCAGAAGATTGCTTTCGGATCAGAATGATTATAACACTTCTTCAGACATGTGGACACTACTTTGACAGAGGTTCTTCAAAAAGAAAGCTTGATAGGTTCTTGATATATTTTCAGAGATACGTGCTTAGCAAAGGTGCATTACCACTTGATGTTGAGTTTGACATTCAGGTCAGTTATGTTACTTCCTTTAAGTTTGATATATTTTTAAGGTGCCAACCGCCAAATCCCTTCTCCGGTAGTAAAATCCCTCTCATTTTACTCTCAACCCTTGTATGGTTTACTCAAGACTGGGTTTACTATTTTCTCTTTCAACTAACCAAAGTATATTTCCTATGCCTAAAATATCCATTTTTTTGTTGGTAGATTTACATGTGCAGACTGTAAAAATTTGTTTGTAAGTTCATTTATCATGCTTACAGGACATGTTTGCTGAGTTGAGACCAAATATGACCCGCTGCTCATCCATCGAGGAAGTTAATGCAGCACTAATAGAGCTTGAGGAACATGAGCACACAGCTTCAAGAGACAAGACTAGTGGTGACAAGCACTCCGATAGTGAATCTCGGAAGCTCTCATCTAAAAAAGCAAATGGAACAAGTGCAGAAAATGGACTAGTAGTAGCTGAGGAGAATGGGAAGGGCGGCCATGATGAGGCCGCCATTGATAGTGAGAGCTACTCCGACACTGGAAGCATCATCGATCCTGAGATGCATGAGGATGAGGATGAGCTTCTCTCTGATGACAAATCCAACAGTGGATCTGATGGCGACGATGAGGATGATAGTGGGCCTGCTGCTGGCTCTGACGAGGACGAAAATGTCCAGGTCCACCGTAAGAATGCAGTTGAAGTTGTTGATCCTAGAGAGGAAGAAGACTTTGATCGTGAGCTCCGTGCATTATTGCAGGAGAGCCTAGACTCTCGAAAGCTAGAGTTACGAGCTCGCCCTACTCTCAATATGATGATCCCTATGAATATATTCGAGGGGTCCACCAAGGATACAAGAGCTATGGAAGGGGAAAGTGGAGAAGAAACAATGGACGATGAAGGAAGTGGAAGTGGAGGAGGAAGCACAAAGGTGAGAGTTAAGGTGTTAGTGAAAAAAGGGAGCAAGCAGCAGACGAAGCAGATGTACATACCAAAAGAGTGTTCATTGATTCAGAGCACGAAGCAGAAAGAGGCAGAAGAGTTGGAGGAGAAGCAGAGTATTAAAAGGAGGATTTTGGAGTATAATGAGAGGGAGGAGGAGGAATCGAATGGGATTTCGTCGGCGAGCGGTTGGTTGCAAACTGGGGGTGGTAATAATGGTGGTGGCATTAGTAACAGGCCAGTAGGGCGTGGAAATTGGGAGGGAGCGGGGAGAGGGGGACATCGGCAGCAGCGTTATCATTCCTCTGGTGGATTTTATCATGGATATTATGGAAGGAGGAGATAGAAAAAAGAAAGAAGTAGAAAGAACATTCTGCAATGTGTGTTTCTTATACCACAAATCAATCTTCAAGAAACGTTATTCTATCATGGATATTATGAAGGAGGGGATAGGAAGAGATGATTTTGTGAGATGTGTGTTCCTTCTTCATCTTTGATAAGTAGCAAGGATAGGACAGCACAGGTAGAGAGTGGATATACCTGCTGGACAGCTAAGCTTCCGATGGGATTAAAAGAAAGAGAGGGAGGGAGAGAGTCATCCAGCTGAAAGTTATGGGTTGATGTGAGCTTGAACTTTAAATTTCCTTTTGCTTTGTGGTTCCATCTAGGTTATCTATGCATCAAGTGGTTATCTGCTTTAAAGTTCACTTTCTGTTCCCTTTTTTCTTTCTGTATCATGTCAGTTAGGAATTTTTCAATTGCCCAAATTCATAATCAGCTATACTTGTTTTCTCTTTTTATGAAGCAAGATGCACTGGATCCACCAGAAGATTGCTTTCGGATCAGAATGATTATAACACTTCTTCAGACATGTGGACACTACTTTGACAGAGGTTCTTCAAAAGAAAGCGATAGGTTCTTGATATATTTTCAGAGATACGTGCTTAGCAAAGGTGCATTACCACTTGATGTTGAGTTTGACATTCAGGTCAGTTATGTTACTTCCTTTAAGTTTGATATATTTTTAAGGTGCCAACCGCCAAATCCCTTCTCCGGTAGTAAAATCCCTCTCATTTAACTCTCAACCCTTGTATGGTTTACTCAAGACTGGGTTTACTATTTTCTCTTTCAACTAACCGAAGTATATTTCCTATGCCTAAAATATCCATTTTTTTGTTGGTAGATTTACATGTGCAGACTGTAAAAATTTGTTTGTAAGTTCATTTATCATGCTTACAGGACATGTTTGCTGAGTTGAGACCAAATATGACCCGCTGCTCATCCATCGAGGAAGTTAATGCAGCACTAATAGAGCTTGAGGAACATGAGCACACAGCTTCAAGAGACAAGACTAGTGGTGACAAGCACTCCGATAGTGAATCTCGGAAGCTCTCATCTAAAAAAGCAAATGGAACAAGTGCAGAAAATGGATTAGTAGTAGCTGAGGAGAATGGGAAGGGCGGCCATGATGAGGCCGCCATTGATAGTGAGAGCTACTCCGACACTGGAAGCATCATCGATCCTGAGATGCATGAGGATGAGGATGAGCTTCTCTCTGATGACAAATCCAACAGTGGATCCGATGGCGACGACGAGGATGATAGTGGGCCTGCTGCTGGCTCTGACGAGGACGAAAATGTCCAGGTCCACCGTAAGAATGCAGTTGAAGTTGTTGATCCTAGAGAGGAAGAAGACTTTGATCGTGAGCTCCGTGCATTATTGCAGGAGAGCCTAGACTCTCGAAAGCTAGAGTTACGAGCTCGCCCTACTCTCAATATGATGATCCCTATGAATATATTCGAGGGGTCCACCAAGGATACAAGAGCTATGGAAGGGGAAAGTGGAGAAGAAACAATGGACGATGAAGGAAGTGGAAGTGGAGGAGGAAGCACAAAGGTGAGAGTTAAGGTGTTAGTGAAAAAAGGGAGCAAGCAGCAGACGAAGCAGATGTACATACCAAAAGAGTGTTCATTGATTCAGAGCACGAAGCAGAAAGAGGCAGAAGAGTTGGAGGAGAAGCAGAGTATTAAAAGGAGGATTTTGGAGTATAATGAGAGGGAGGAGGAGGAATCGAATGGGATTTCATCGGCGAGCGGTTGGTTGCAAGCTGGGGGTGGTAATAATGGTGGTGGCATTAGTAACAGGCCAGCGGGGCGTGGAAATTGGGAGGGAGCGGGGAGAGGAGGACATCGGCAGCAGCGTTATCATTCCTCTGGTGGGTTCTATCATGGATATTATGGAAGGAGGAGATGAGAGAGAGAGGGAGAGAACATTCTGTGCAACCACAAATCAATATTCAAGAAACGTATTCTATCATGGTTATTATGAAAGAGGGGATAAGAAGAGATGATTTTGTGAGATGTGCGTTTCTTATATAAAAAAATGTTTATCCTCAAGAAACAAGATTCTGTCATGGAGATTGTGGGAGGAGGAGATATAAAGAGACATGATCCTGTGCAGTGCAAATTTCTTACAAAAAAAGCATTGTCTTCTAAATTTGATCGATTCGAGGAGACTTAGAATGATATGGAGTATGACAATTAATCCGAAACAGCAGTATATATAGTGTTGACGTTGGGTGTCTATTGGTATGTCTGTAAACTAGACTACTGTGTTGTCATGACATAAAACTAATATCTAGGCTTCTATGGCTTCTGTAATATAATACATCATCATTTTTCGCTTTTTGCTAATAGTTTTTGTATACCTTGATGTTGAAGGAAAAGTGGGTTTTTCACTCTGCCTAATAGTTTGTGTGTATCTTGATGATGATGAAAAGTGGCAGGAAGTTTTACCAGGGTTCTGTGATGTGGGCCATATTTGTACTGTTTATGTTTCCAGTTAGCATAATGTTTTGTCTTGAACCTTGTATAGTCCTTTTCCTTTGATACCGCTGTTGCTTTGATTATATTGATTACCTTTATCAACTTCACCTTCTGTGTTTGATTCTTTGATCCAATTTGTTGGAATGTCTTGAACACTTGACAATTGTTTTATGTTGAGCACACAAGACTGTACATGTACAAGCGCATAAGGCAGAAATGTGTATGTATGTGTGTGTGATCTGGCATATGACTATATCCAAATTATTCCTCTATGTAATAATAACAGTGCAAATATACTTTATACAATTTAAGGTGGGCAATAAAATTGCGGAAATGAGGCAATTTGAGGGGCAAACCTAAAAATAATAATATGGAGCGCAGATTTTAAAACTACCTACAAAGTTGGAGGCTGTAGAGTGAAGGGAAAGAGAGTGAAAAAAAAAAAAAAGAACCTTCGCATAATCACAATTTTCTGAAGTCAGCATATAGGCATAATATCGTACTCTCGTTGCGTTTTTTTTTTTTTTTCTCAGATGTGGATGTTACAAGGGAAACAGCTACAAGATTTAATGTCGCTGAAATGAGATCTCCTGTGGCTTTTCATTTTCTGGGCTTGCCCGCATGCTTTGAGGTTCTGCTGTGAGTGTGGCAATTGTGCTGATGCCCTCCACTCCTCTGCTTTCCTTTTCACAATTGCCATTCTTTTCATCAGTTTCTCCTCCAAATCTGATCTCATCTTTAGAATCTTTACCTTCAAAGAGATCGAAGCGTATCGTTCGACTTGTTTCTTCAATATAACCATGAAGCATGAGATGTTATTACAAGAAATCTCTGAAATAAGACTTTTAAAATATGTATGACCAATCTTTTATGGTTACCTCAAGCTTTCTAGATTGTGCTTCTGCTTTCGCTCTCTGCAAATTCACCCAAGCTTGAATCCTTGCTTCTTCTCTCTGATATCTGAAATGACATAGGAAAATATTACAATATGTATAATATCTCAAACTTTAGTATCATAATCTACCTTATGCAGCTCTTGGTCCTCTCCTCATCTTTCCACAAAGAAACTCTAGTCTCCTCAATGCTCTTCCTCCCTCCATCAATCTCAAAGTGTCTCAAACTCTTCGATATCTCATATTCCTCCTCTTCTCTTGAACTCCATTTCAATGCAACCGAATCAAACTGAGCACCGAGATCAAGCTTAGAGAAATGACAGTCATTGAGCTCAGAGATGTCGATGCAATTGCCAGTGGCCATCAAAGGACCAGACTTGCTAGCTGGAGTATTGTGTCTTGCTGGAGAAGAGCTTTTTATTGGAGTATGGCATGTTGTAGTTGTTGAGCTAGCAAGAGGAGTCATCTCAGTGCTGAACCTCTGTGATTGCTTCAGTAGCAGGATTTTTTAATGGTTCACAGCATGAGTTGGTGAATAAAAATCCTTCTTTTGTGGGTTCGGAGTGTGGGAAATTTGTGAAGATTGGCTCCTCATTTTCTGTAAATTTGTCTGCAAGAAATTGTGCAAATGGGTACCCAGTAAAAATAAAATAAATGTTTTTTGGTGTATTAGGAACTTATATTGGCGATTCTCTGGTCTATCTATGAGTCTTGGCATCTAAAGGGTGTAAATTGTGAACTCGGATATGTTCTTGTTATGCTCTGTACTACTTACAGAAATAAAACTTGAAAATTTTAGCAGAGATTAGAAGAAGAGCAGAACGAATTGAACACCATGATCAACTTAAAGGAATATTTAGAGATCAATTAAGAAGATAGCTGAATTCAAGGTAAGACTTGGAGCTTATAATGCCCTGTACCATTCTGCGTCATTTAAAGTCGAAAACTTTAGGGAGAATTGCATTCGAAAAAAAGAACAGGGAGCATTCAAAACCATGATTGAAGTTAAAGGCATAATTAGAGCTCAATCAAGAACATAACTGAGTACATTGACAAGGGTAAGATAAAAAAAAATTAGACAATAATATAGAAGTGCAAGATTTAACCTTTAAGAAATACTTCTGATAGGACTCCATGGAAAGCAGAGTCCTTTTGATGAAATCCATTATTTTGCTGTGAGAACTTTGACCCCTCTGAGGATTTTGTCACAGGGGCATGAGATTCATGGAGCCATTTCTCTGCATCTTCCCATTTTGAGGGCAAACTCTTTTTGAAGTTAAAAATTGGCCTCCCAGGAGTTGAGGGAGCTTCTACTGATCTCCTTCACCCAACTGAGCTCCTTCTTCTCTCAGTAGAGAATCTGCCATTGCTGCTGCTGCTGCTGCTTCTTCTCATTGGAAATGCTCTCACAAAGTCTGAGGTTTCTTTGAGATTGAGCTTGCAGAATTGATCAGTGAAGCTATCTCCAATTGGGTTTTCTTTATTTGAAGCAAATGTTGATTCCTGAACAAAATCCATCAAGAAAACTATTTCCTGAACAAAATCCATCAAGAAAACTATACTGAATTCAACTGGCAACAAGAAAATGTGAGCCCTGGAAGAGAAAAGATGAGATTTTTACCATTAAGTTTACTGGGAAATTGATGGGTCTTTATTTTCAAACTCGGTTAACTTTTGGGTACAGGAAAGGATTTAATACCAAACTGTTTCCCATTGTTTGAACTCATTCAATTAAAAGAGCAAATTAGAAAACAAGAGGACCATAATTCTTTAATCACCTAAATCATGATAGTTCATAGAAGCCTAATGTGCTTTTTGTTCAAGGATCAACAGTGCTAATCTTTTCATGTTTTTAAATTAGTCTTTCAAATTATGGAAGCTGTTAGTAGTCCATCAATTCATATAAGAATAATAGTATTTTTTCTTTACGGATAAAGTATGGACTCTGATAATTTGACTTAAAAGGATCAACAATGTTCTCTTTAAATCATGGATAGTCCTTTTCCTTTGATACCGCTGTTGCTTTGATTATATTGATTACCTTTATCAACTTCACCTTCTGTGTTTGATTCTTTGATCCAATTTGTTGGAATGTCTTGAACACTTGACAATTGTTTTATGTTGAGCACACAAGACTGTACATGTACAAGCGCATAAGGCAGAAATGTGTATGTATGTGTGTGTGATCTGGCATATGACTATATCCAAATTATTCCTCTATGTAATAATAACAGTGCAAATATACTTTATACAATTTAAGGTGGGCAATAAAATTGCGGAAATGAGGCAATTTGAGGCAAACCTAAAAATAATAATATGGAGCGCAGATTTTAAAACTACCTACAAAGTTGGAGGCTGTAGAGTGAAGGGAAAGAGAGAAAAAAAAAAAGAACCTTCGCATAATCACAATTTTCTGAAGTCAGCATATAGGCATAATATCGTACTCTCGTTGCGTTTTTTTTTTCTCAGATGTGGATGTTACAAGGAAACAGCTACAAGATTTAATGTCGCTGAAATGAGATCTCCTGTGGCTTTTCATTTTCTGGGCTTGCCCGCATGCTTTGAGGTTCTGCTGTGAGTGTGGCAATTGTGCTGATGCCCTCCACTCCTCTGCTTTCCTTTTCACAATTGCCATTCTTTTCATCAGTTTCTCCTCCAAATCTGATCTCATCTTTAGAATCTTTACCTTCAAAGAGATCGCGTATCGTTCGACTTGTTTCTTCAATATAACCATGAAGCATGAGATGTTATTACAAGAAATCTCTGAAATAAGACTTTTAAAATATGTATGACCAATCTTTTATGGTTACCTCAAGCTTTCTAGATTGTGCTTCTGCTTTCGCTCTCTGCAAATTCACCCAAGCTTGAATCCTTGCTTCTTCTCTCTGATATCTGAAATGACATAGGAAAATATTACAATATGTATAATATCTCAAACTTTAGTATCATAATCTACCTTATGCAGCTCTTGGTCCTCTCCTCATCTTTCCACAAAGAAACTCTAGTCTCCTCAATGCTCTTCCTCCCTCCATCAATCTCAAAGTGTCTCAAACTCTTGATATCTCATATTCCTCCTCTTCTCTTGAACTCCATTTCAATGCAACCGAATCAAACTGAGCACCGAGATCAAGCTTAGAAATGACAGTCATTGAGCTCAGAGATGTCGATGCAATTGCCAGTGGCCATCAAAGGACCAGACTTGCTAGCTGGAGTATTGTGTCTTGCTGGAGAAGAGCTTTTATTGGAGTATGGCATGTTGTAGTTGTTGAGCTAGCAAGAGGAGTCATCTCAGTGCTGAACCTCTGTGATTGCTTCAGTAGCAGGATTTTTAATGGTTCACAGCATGAGTTGGTGAATAAAATCCTTCTTTTGTGGGTTCGGAGTGTGGGAAATTTGTGAAGATTGGCTCCTCATTTTCTGTAAATTTGTCTGCAAGAAATTGTGCAAATGGGTACCCAGTAAAATAAAATAAATGTTTTTGGTGTATTAGGAACTTATATTGGCGATTCTCTGGTCTATCTATGAGTCTTGGCATCTAAAGGGTGTAAATTGTGAACTCGGATATGTTCTTGTTATGCTCTGTACTACTTACAGAAATAAAACTTGAAAATTTTAGCAGAGATTAGAAGAAGAGCAGAACGAATTGAACACCATGATCAACTTAAAGGAATATTTAGAGATCAATTAAGAAGATAGCTGAATTCAAGGTAAGACTTGGAGCTTATAATGCCCTGTACCATTCTGCGTCATTTAAAGTCGAAAACTTTAGGGAGAATTGCATTCGAAAAAAAGAACAGGGAGCATTCAAAACCATGATTGAAGTTAAAGGCATAATTAGAGCTCAATCAAGAACATAACTGAGTACATTGACAAGGGTAAGATAAAAAAAATTAGACAATAATATAGAAGTGCAAGATTTAACCTTTAAGAAATACTTCTGATAGGACTCCATGGAAAGCAGAGTCCTTTTGATGAAATCCATTATTTTGCTGTGAGAACTTTGACCCCTCTGAGGATTTTGTCACAGGGCATGAGATTCATGGAGCCATTTCTCTGCATCTTCCCATTTTGAGGGCAAACTCTTTTGAAGTTAAAATTGGCCTCCCAGGAGTTGAGGGAGCTTCTACTGATCTCCTTCACCCAACTGAGCTCCTTCTTCACTCAGTAGAGAATCTGCCTTCGCTGCTGCTGCTGCTTCTTCTCATTGGAAATGCTCTCACAAAGTCTGGGGTTTCTTTGAGATTGAGCTTGCAGAGTTGATCAGTGCATCTATCTCCAATTGGGTTTTCTTTGTTTGAAGCAAATGTTGATTGCTGAACAAAACCCATCAAGAAAACTATACTGAATTCAACTGGCAACTAGAAAATGTGAGCCCTGGAAGAGAAAAGGAGAGATTTTTTCCATTAAGTTTACTGGGAAATTGATGGGTCTTTATTTTCAAACTCGGTTAACTTTTGGGTACAGGAAAGGATTTAATACCAAACTGTTTCCCATTGTTTGAACTCATTCAATTAAAAGAGCAAATTAGAAAACAAGAGGACCATAATTCTTTGATCACCTAAATCATGATAGTTCATAGAAGCCTACTGTGCTTTTTGTTCAAGGATCAACAGTGCTAATCTTTTCATGTTTTTAAATTAGTCTTTCAAATTATGGAAATGGGTACCCAGTAAAATAAAATAAATGTTTTTGGTGTATTAGGAACTTATATTGGCGATTCTCTGGTCTATCTATGAGTCTTGGCATCTAAAGGGTGTAAATTGTGAACTCGGATATGTTCTTGTTATGCTCTGTACTACTTACAGAAATAAAACTTGAAAATTTTAGCAGAGATTAGAAGAAGAGCAGAACGAATTGAACACCATGATCAACTTAAAGGAATATTTAGAGATCAATTAAGAAGATAGCTGAATTCAAGGTAAGACTTGGAGCTTATAATGCCCTGTACCATTCTGCGTCATTTAAAGTCGAAAACTTTAGGGAGAATTGCATTCGAAAAAAAAAGAACAGGGAGCATTCAAAACCATGATTGAAGTTAAAGGCATAATTAGAGCTCAATCAAGAACATAACTGAGTACATTGACAAGGGTAAGATAAAAAAAAATTAGACAATAATATAGAAGTGCAAGATTTAACCTTTAAGAAATACTTCTGATAGGACTCCATGGAAAGCAGAGTCCTTTTGATGAAATCCATTATTTTGCTGTGAGAACTTTGACCCCTCTGAGGATTTTGTCACAGGGGCATGAGATTCATGGAGCCATTTCTCTGCATCTTCCCATTTTGAGGGCAAACTCTTTTTGAAGTTAAAATTGGCCTCCCAGGAGTTGAGGAGCTTCTACTGATCTCCTTCACCCAACTGAGCTCCTTCTTCTCTCAGTAGAGAATCTGCCATTGCTGCTGCTGCTGCTTCTTCTCATTGGAAATGCTCTCACAAAGTCTGGGGTTTCTTTGAGATTGAGCTTGCAGAATTGATCAGTGAAGCTATCTCCAATTGGGTTTTCTTTATTTGAAGCAAATGTTGATTCCTGAACAAAATCCATCAAGAAAACTATTTCCTGAACAAAATCCATCAAGAAAACTATTTCCTGAACAAAATCCATCAAGAAAACTATACTGAATTCAACTGGCAACAAGAAAATGTGAGCCCTGGAAGAGAAAAGATGAGATTTTTACCATTAAGTTTACTGGGAAATTGATGGGTCTTTATTTTCAAACTCGGTTAACTTTTGGGTACAGGAAAGGATTTAATACCAAACTGTTTCCCATTGTTTGAACTCATTCAATTAAAAGAGCAAATTAGAAAACAAGAGGACCATAATTCTTTGATCACCTAAATCATGATAGTTCATAGAAGCCTAATGTGCTTTTTGTTCAAGGATCAAGAGTGCTAATCTTTTAATATTTTTAAATTAGTCTTTCAAATTATTGAAGCTCTTAGTAGTCCATCAATTCATATAAGAATAATAGTATTTTTTCTTTACGGATAAAGTATGGACTCTGATAATTTGACTTAAAAAGGATCAACAATGTTCTCTTTAAATCAGCGGATCCAATCTTCTTAAATTAGGTGGTAATTGGAGTCTGCTATTTCTCCAATCATTGCCATATATTCTTTGAAAACTACTCTTCTTTGAAAACCACTATCACAATAGTGGGATCCTACATGGCCTAATCTCGTCCATTAAATTCACAATGATAGGAGGAATTGATGTAGTTGGAACCCTATGTTGTTCCAAGCGCATCAAAACTCCAAAGGTCTTGTTTCGTTAGATGTTGTCGCAATGCCAAAAGGTTGTTGCAGCAACAAACTAAGCCAAAATAGGGGTTTTAGAACAACCCTCAATTTCAATAGTGTTAACAACATGGTGTCGTAAAAACATTTGTTGTTTCAACTTCACCCTACAAAACACGCCCTAATTGGAGAGGATCTGAATCTTGTGAGACAACACGCCTTAACATGACAAAGTAAAAAGCCATACACAAATTCAAAGCATTAAAAACTGATAGGTGCAAGAGACAAATAAGGGTTACAGTTTCCTTTTTCTTTTAAAATACCGAAGATCGATGGGGTTAGGGTTTGGAGGGCATCATGGAGGGCTCCCTCGGGATCCATATTCTTCTTGACTAGTGATTTCGAGATCCATATTTTATTTTATTTTATTTTATTTTACTTTACTTTATTTTTTTGCTTTCTCCTTTTCTCTCTAACTTGCTTTGGTTTTATTTTTTTTCTTCACTTGTTCCCCTTATTAATAAAAGAGGTTATATTAATCCAAAGAGGGTATTCGCTTTTATTAATCGATCAACCTTCACTCAGATACCAAACAATTACGATACATAATTTTTAATACATGGAAACACACAAACTATCTTATTTCTATGACATGTTCTCTCCTAGCATTCTATACCTAATCAGCCAAACACTTGCATCATAATCCCGCTCTATATTCTACCCCCGTCGAAGGCAGCCACGAGTCTCCATGGATAAAACGGGCCACCGTGAAATTGGCAGCCTCCTCCGAACTCGTAAGGTTGTGGTAGCCTAACCACTTAACCTGACTCGTTGTGTTCGCATCGTCCCCGGCTTGGTTCATGTATTAGGCGTAGTACAGCGTATCGAGCGCAGGCTGACCATCCCACTCCAGCCAACCTTCAGGCCGGATCAGAGCTCCCAAATCAGACTCCATGAAGATCATCCTGGAGAAATTCCCCCAAGGCACGCCTAGGTAGGTGAACGTCGGTGATATTCTTGGCTAGTCCTCATCCGTAGCGTTAGTGGAGCGAGACCGATTATCATCTTTATAAGTTTGCCGTCCGTGAGCTATAATCGTGTTTTACGGTGGAATGCGCTACTGAGTTAAGTATCGCGTGAGTGGAAGGCTAGCGGCGAAGATGAAATCCACGTCCGGTGATCACACAATCCGGTAGCATTGGTGGCAGCATGAAGCGTGTCTTGGTAACCCTTGAAGGCACATTTGTAAACTTTTGTCATTTAGGGCTTGTTTGGATGGAATAGAATTTTGTGGAAAATAGTTTTAGGAAACCATTTCTTGAAATTGTTTTCACTTTTTGTTTGGTTCAAATGAAAAAAAAGAAAGCATTGTAGGTCTCATAATTATATGGAGATGTGAATAGGTAAGTGGACCCTAAAATATGGAAACCCAATTCCTATCAAAAACATGGAAATGGGCTTAAAATAGGAAAAATGGACCTTACATTGTCCTTCCATGCTATTTTTTGTTTCCATTTCTTTTTCTTAGCTTTTAGGGAACTAACCAAACAGCTCATTATGCTCTGTTTAAAAGGTAAGAGAAGGAAAGGAAGGGAACTTGTCAATTTTCCCTTCCCTCCTTTACCCTCCAATTTGGGTGTAAGATTTTAGTCCAAATTTTCAGACCTTCCTCTCCTCTACCCTTCCAATAAAACTCCCAAACAAAATTAAACTCAAATTTCTCTTCCTCTTTCTTTCTTTACCCTCCATCCAAATACAACATTAAAGCCTTTATCAATAGCCACCATTTTTTTTCTTTTACTTCCTCCCCTATTTAATAAAAGAATAAAGGTTATATTAATCCAGAAGAGGGATATTCGCTTTTATTAATCGATCAACCTTTACTCAGATACCAAACAATTACAGATACATAATTGTTTAATACAAACACACAAACTATCTTATTTCTATAATATATTCTCTCCTAACATTCTATACCTAATCACCAAACACTTGCATCATAATCCCGCTCTATATTCTACCCCGTCGACGGCAGCCACGAGTCACCATGGATAAAACGGGCCACCGTGAAATTGGCAGCCTCCTCCGAACTCGTAAGGTTGTGGTAGCCTAACCACTTAACCTGACTCGTTGTGTTCGTGATCGCCCCCGGCTTGGTTCATGTATTAGGCGTAGTAACAGACGAAGCAGGTGACCATCCCACTCCACCAACCTTCGTGCCGGATCGAGCTCCCAAATCAGACTCCATGAAGATCGTCCTGGAGAAATTCCCCCAAGGCCTGCCTAGGTAGCTGAACGTCTGACTGATATTCTTGGCACCGTCCCCTTGGTTCATATATTCGGCTGACCATCCCGCTCTAACCAACCCTCAGGCCGGATCAGAACTCCCAAATCACACTCCATGAAGATCATCATGGAGAAATTCCCCCAAGGGTCTTCCCGCTGGAATAGTAATAATATGTCCTTGAACATCCAATATAAATTATGTAATACTATTGTAATATTAATAGATTTAATTGTTGCACATATAACTTGGGTTTCATTTATATAATTGTTATATATCATTAGAGATTATTTTTATTAGATCATGCACTGTGATGTGTCACTTGTTTGGAGATGTGATCTAACTTAGAGATTTCTTAAACTCGTGCTTAACCTATAACTAGTAAAGAATAATTTTGTTATAACAGGTTGTTATGCATGACATCGACATGTGAGATGTGGTGGTGAGTCTCAACCACCGGGAATGAGGATTCCCGAGTGCATGTCATAAGCACACATTGTGATGTGTGTAGCACTAGACCGTATTTATATTCTCTAGGACGAGTCATCTAGGAGATGGAGAATTGATTGTTACATGGTCCTTTGACTTGTGATATTGTCATTTTCGATTTGATAATTTAGTATGCTTTGATGTGATGGTTAAGCTTGTTTAACAAGCTATACAACCCGAAACATTGTGTTGCTAAATTTTATTTAGGAAATGATAGATATCTAGATAGGATCCAAAGATACTCATTATGATGAGTTAATTTATTATGCATTCCCATGAAGTTATTAAATTCGGCCTAAGGGTTTGTGGTTTTGAAAAATATTTTTCAAAATTTACTTTCTTATAAAATAAAAATCATTTTGAAACATTCCTAGTTGCACCAATGTCAGACCAACATTCTTGGCTAGATCCTCATCCGTTGTAATCTTTGCATGGTTAGATTGAAGCAGACCCTTAGTGAAATTGGTTATATTAATCCAAAGAGAGGTATTTGCTTTTATTTTACTTTACTTTATTTTTTGCTTTCTCCTTTTCTCTAACTTGCTTTGGTTTTATTTTTTTTCTTCACTTGTTCCCCTTATTAATAAAAGAGGTTATATTAATCCAAAGAGGGTATTTGCTTTTATTAATCGATCAACCTTCACTCAGATACCAAACAATTATAGATACATAATTTTTACTACATGGAAACACACAAACTATCTTATTTCTATAACATGTTCTCTCCTAGCATTCTATACCTAATCACCAAACACTTGCATCATAATCCCGCTCTATATTCTACCCCGTCGAAGGCGACCACGAGTCTCCATGGATAAACGGGCCACCGTGAAATTGGCGACCTCCTCGAACTTCGTAAGGTTGTGGTAGCCTAACCACTTAACCTGACTCGTTGTGTTCGCATCGTCCCCGGCTTGGTTCATGTATTAGGCGTAGTACGATATCGGTAGTCCCACTCCGGTAACCGGTCGGATCGAGCTCCCAAATCGGACTCCATGAAGATCATCTGGAGAAATTCCCCAAGGCCTGCCTAGGTAGGTGAGCGTCGTGATATTCTTGGCACCGTCCCTTGGTTCATAGATTCGGTTGACCATCCTGCTCCAACCAACCCTCAGCCGGATCGAGCTCCCAAATCACACTCCATGAAGATCATCATGGAGAAATTCCAAGGGTCTTCCATTGGAATAGTAATAATATGTCCTTGAACATCCAATACAAATTATGTAATATTATTATAATATTAATAGATTTAATTGTTGCACATATAATTTTATTTTTATTTATATAATTGTTATATATCCTTAGAGATTATTTTGTTAGATCATGCACTGTGATGTGTCACTTGCTTAGAGATGTGCTCTAACTTAGAGATTTTTTAAACTCGTGCTTAGCTTATAACTAGTCAAGGATAATTTTGTTATAACAGGTTATTATGCATGACATCGACATGTGAGATGTGGTGGTGAGTCTCAACCACCGGGAATGAGGATTCCCCGAGTGCATGTCATAAGCACACATTGTGATGTGTGTAGCACTAGACCGTATTTATATTCTCTAGGACGAGTCATCTAGGAGATGGAGAATTCAGATTGTTACATGGTCCCTTTGACTTGACGATATTGTCATTTTCGATTTGATAATTTAGTATGCTTTGATGTGATGGTTAAGCTTGTTTAACAAGCGCTATACAACCTGAAACATTGTGTTGCTAAATTTTATTTAGGGAAATGATAGATATCTAGATAGGATCCAGTATACTCATTATGATGAGTTAATTTATTATGCATTCCCATGAAGTTATTAAATTCCGGCCGGCAGGTTGCATGGTTTTGAAAAATATTTTTCAAAATTTACTTTCTTATAAAATAAAAATCATTTTGAAACATTCCTAGTTGCACCAATGTCCGACCAACATTCTTGGCTAGATCCTCATCCGTTGTAATGCTGCATGGTTAGATTGAAACGGGCCACCGTGAAATTGGTTATATTAATCCAAAGAGGGGTATTTGCTTTTATTTTACTTTACTTTATTTTTTTGCTTTCTCCTTTTCTCTCTAACTTGCTTTGGTTTTTATGTTTTTTCTTCACTTGTTCCCCCTTATTAATAAAAGAGAGGTTATATTAATCCAAAGAGGTATTTGCTTTTATTAATCGATCAACCTTTACTCATTATACCAAACAATTATAGATACATAATTTTTTACTACATGGAAACACACAAACTAATTTATTTCTATAACACGTTCTCTCCCTAGCATTCTATACCTAATCAGCCAAACACTTGCATCATAATCCCGCTCTATATTCTACCCCCGTCGAAGGCAGCCACGAGTCTCCATGGATAAACGGGCCACCGTGAAATTGGCGACCTCCTCGAACTTCGTAAGGTTGTGGTAGCCTAACCACTTAACCTGACTCGTTGTGTTCGCATCGTCCCCGGCTTGGTTCATGTATTAGGCGTGTGTCGGCGGTGACCATCCCACTCCAGCCAACCTTCAGGCCGGATCAGAGCTCCCAAATCAGACTCCATGAAGATCATCCGGAGAAATTCCCCAAGGCACTGCTAGGTAGGTGAACGTCGGTGATATTCTTGGCACCGTCCCTTGGTTCATAGATTCGGTTGACCATCCTGCTCCAACCAACCCTCAGCCGGATCGAGCTCCCAAATCACACTCCATGAAGATCATCATGGAGAAATTCCAAGGGTCTTCCATTGGAATAGTAATAATATGTCCTTGAACATCCAATACAAATTATGTAATATTATTATAATATTAATAGATTTAATTGTTGCACATATAATTTTATTTTTATTTATATAATTGTTATATATCCTGAGATTATTTTGTTAGATCATGCCTTTGTGATGTGTCACTTGCTTAGAGATGTGCTCTAACTTAGAGATTTCTATTTCTCCAATCATTGCCATATATTCTTTGAAAACCACTAATTTTTGAAAACTACTATTCTTTGAAAACCACTATCACAATAGTGGGATCCTACATGGCTAATCTCGTTCATTGAATTCACAATGATAGGAGGAAATGATGTAGTTGGAACCCTATGTTGTTCCAAGTGCATCAAAACTCCAAAGGTCTTGTTTCGTTAGATGTTGTTGCAACGCTAAAAGGTTGTTGCAAAAACAAACTAAGCCTAAATAGGGGTGTTAGAACAACCCTCAATTTCAAGAGTGTTAACAATATGGTGTCGTAAAAACATTTGTTGTTTCAACTTCACCCAAAAAAAACACGTCCTAATTGGAGAGGATCTGAATCTTGTGCGACAACACATCTTAACATGACCAAAGCATTAAAAATTGATAGGTGCAAGAGACAGATCAAAGGTTAGAGTTTCCTTTTTCTTTTAAAATACCGAAGATCGATGGGGTTAGGGTTTGGAGGGCATCGTGGAGAGCTCCCTCAGGATCCATATTCTTCTTGACTAGCAATTTCGAGATCCATATTTTATTTTATTTTATTTTACTTTACTTTACTTTATTTTTTCGCTTTCTCCTTTTCTCTCTAACTTGCTTTGGTTTTTATTTTTTTTTTCTTCACTTGTTCCCCCGTATTAATAAAAGAGAGGTTATATTAATCCAAAGAGGGGTATTCGCTTTTATTAATCGATCAACCTTCACTCGTATACCAAACAATTACAGATACATAATTTTTTAATACATGGAAACACACAAACTATCTTATTTCTATGACATGTTCTCTCCCTAGCATTCTATACCTAATCAGCCAAACACTTGCATCATAATCCCGCTCTATATTCTACCCCCGTTGACGGCAGCCACGAGTCTCCATGAATAAAACAGACCACCGTGAAATTGGCAGCCTCCTCAGAACTCGTAAGGTTGTGGTAGCCTAACCACGTAACCCGACTGGTTGTGTTCGCACCGTCCCCCTGGTTCATGTATTCGGCATAGTACAACGTATCGGGCGCAGGCTGACCATCCCACTCCAGCCTACCTTCAGGTCGTATCAGAGCTCCCAAATCAGACTCCATGAAGATCATCCTGGAGAAATTCCCCCAAGGCCTGCCTAGGTAGGTGAACGTCTGGCTGATATTCTTGGCTAGGTCCTCATCCGCTGTAACGCACATGAACGAGAAACCAGTATCATCTTTATAAGTTTGCCGTCCGTGAGCTATAATCGTGTTTTCCGTGGGTAACGCTACCGAAGTTCGTGATCCGCGCAGTGGAATCGCAGCGGCATCGCCAAAGATGAAATCCACCGTCCGGTGATCACACAATCCGGTAGCATTGGTGGCCGCCGCATGTGAGCTGTCTTGGTAACCCTTGAAGGCACATTTGTAAACTTTTGTCATTTAGGGCTTGTTTGGATGGAATAGAATTTTGTGGAAAATAGTTTTAGGAAACCATTTCTTGAAATTGTTTTCACTTTTTGTTTGGTTCAAATGAAAAAAAAAAGAAAGCATTGTAGGTCTCATAATTATATGGAGATGTGAATAGGTAAGTGGACCCTAAAATATGGAAACCCAATTCCTATCAAAAACATGGAAATGGGCTTAAAATAGGAAAAATGGACCTTACATTGTCCTTCCATGCTATTTTTTGTTTCCATTTCTTTTTCTTAGCTTTTAGGGAACTAACCAAACAGCTCATTATGCTCTGTTTAAAAGTGGCTAAGAGAAGGAAAGGAAGGGAACTTGTCAATTTTCCCTTCCCTCCTTTACCCTCCAATTTGGGTGTAAGATTTTAGTCCAAATTTTCAGACCTTCCTCTCCTCTACCCTTCCAATAAAACTCCCAAACAAAATTAAACTCAAATTTCTCTTCCTCTTTCTTTCTTTACCCTCCATCCAAATACAACATTAAAGCCTTTATCAATAGCCACCATTTTTTTTTCTTTTACTTCCTCCCCTATTTAATAAAAGAATAAAGGTTATATTAATCCAAAGAGGGTATTTGCTTTTATTAATCGATCAACCTTTACTCAGATACCAAACAATTATAGATACATAATTTTTACTACATGGAAACACACAAACTATCTTATTTCTATAATATATTCTCTCCTAACATTCTATACCTAATCACCAAACACTTACATCATAATCCTGCTCTATATTCTACCCCCGTCGACGGCAGCCACGAGTCACCATGAATAAAACGGGCCACCGTGAAATTAGCAGCCTCCTCCGAACTCGTAAGATTGTGGTAGCCTAACCACTTAACTCGACTCGTTGTGTTCTTACCGTCCCCTTAGTTCATGTATTCGGCGTAGTACAGCGTATCGGGCGCAGGCTGACCATCCCACTCCAGCCCACCTTCAGGCCGGATCAGAGGTCCCAAATCAGACTCCATGAAGATTGTCCTGGAGAAATTCCCCCAAGGCCTGCCTAGGTAGGTGAACGTCTGACTGATATTCTTGGCGCCGTTCCCTTGGTTCATATATTCGGTTGACCATCCTGCTCTAACCAACCATCAGGCCGGATCAGAACTCCCACATCACACTCCATGAAGATCATCATGGAGAAATTCTAGGTTCTTCTTTGGAATAGTAATAATATGTCCTTGAACATCCAATACAAATTATGTAATACTATTGTATTATTAATAGATTTAATTGTTGCACATATAATTTGAGTTTTATTTATATAATTGTTATATATCCTTAGAGATTAGTTTTGTTAGATCATGCCTTGTGATGTGTCACTTGCTTGGAGATGTGATCTAACTTAGAGATTTCTTAAACTCATGCTTAACCTATAACTAGTAAAGGATAATTTTGTTATAACAAAGTTATTATGCATGACATCGACATGCGAGATGTGGTGGTGGGTCTCAATCATCTGAATGGGGTTCCCGAGTGTATGTCATAAGCACACATTGTGATATGTGTAGCACTAGACCGTATTTAGATTCTTTAGGACGAGTCACCTAGGAGATGGAGAATTGATTGTTACATGGTCCCTTTGACTTGACGATATTGTTATTTTCGATTTGATAATTTAGTATACTTTGATGTGACGGTTAAGCTTGTTTAGCAAGCACTATACAACCTGAAACATTAGGTTGCTAAATTTCAGCTCATGTCAAGTCTAATGTCATTTCATGTTAAGTCTATTTTTCATGTTAATTCCAACTTGATTCGTGTTAAGTCTAATTTAGTTCATGTTAAGTCAATTTGATTCATGTTAAGTCTAATTTAAGTTCATGTTAAGTCAATTAAACTCTTACATTTGAATTTATTTCTAAAACAGTTGGCAGCCCTGAGAAATTAGGCCAACAACCATTGTTGGGACTTATTGTGATTTTATGAATGGGCTTGTCCTAAAGATTCACAATGGAGGGATATAATTGTGCAAGGTAAAGAAAACTATAAGGTATTTAAGTGCAATTTAGCCAGGAAGGGCGGGTGTCCTACAAAATTTGTACTTTTTATTTTATTTTATTTTATTTTATTTTACTTTTTTATTAAATTTTTTTGGGATTATTTAGTCTTGTTAGAAATCTCAGCTCTCCTATCCTCTCCCGCTGTCCCTTCTCTCTCCCTCCATTTTCCCTCCAACGGATAATTCCATTTTAAAACTCACAGAAACTTGAGCGAGTAAGTTGAAGAGGGAGAGAGAGAGAGCAAGAGAGCTCTTCTGTCCAATGGAGAACCTTCTTCTTCCCCTAAAACCCAAAACCCAATTCCCAACCCCAATCCCATTCATCAAACCCCAGCCAACAACCCCTCCTCAAAACCCATAACCTCCTTTGCCCAAAACCCCAAACACTCAACAACGCACAACAAACCCATCTCCAAATTAACCCATCTCTCACAATGCAACTCTCCAGAAGCCATCTCTGCCCTCGAAAACGGCACCCAAATCCGACCCAAAACCTACATCCCTTCTTCAGTCCTGCATCGACTCCGACTCCATTGACGAGGGCCGGAGGCTTCACTCTTCGATCGGCTCAGTTACCGAACAAAGCCCATTTGTAGAGACTAAGCTTGTTAGCATGTATGCGAAATGTGGGTGCTTGGATGAGGCACGCAAGGTGTTTGATGGAATGCGTGAGAGAAATCTCTATACTTGGTCTGCTATGATTGGTGGGTATTCGAGAGCAGAGATGGGAGTTTCTATTTCTCCAATCATTGCCATATATTCTTTGAAAACCACTAATTTTTGAAAACTACTATTCTTTGAAAACCACTATCACAATAGTGGGATCCTACATGGCCTAATCCGTTCATTGAATTCACATGATGATAGGAAATGATGTAGTTGGAACCCTATGTTGTTCCAAGTGCATCAAAACTCAAAAGGTCTTGTTTAGTTAGATGTTGTTGCAGCGCTAAAAGGTTGTTGCAAAAACAAACTAAGCCTAAATAGGGTGTTAGAACAACCCTCAATTTCAAGTGTTAACAATATGGTGTCGTAAAACATTTGTTGTTTCAACTTCACCCAAAAACACGTCCTAATTGGAGGATCTGAATCTTGTGCGACAACACATCTTAACATGACCAAAGCATTAAAATTGATAGGTGCAAGAGACAGATCAAAGGTTAGAGTTTCCTTTTTCTTTTAAAATACCAAGATCGATGGGGTTAGGGTTTGGAGGGCATCGTGGAGAGCTCCCTCAGGATCCATATTCTTCTTGACTAGCAATTTCGAGATCCATATTTTATTTTATTTTATTTTACTTTACTTTACTTTATTTTTTCGCTTTCTCCTTTTCTCTCTAACTTGCTTTGGTTTTATTTTTTTTCTTCACTTGTTCCCCATTATTAATAAAAGAGAGGTTATATTAATCCAGAAGAGGGATATTCGCTTTTATTAATCGATCAACCTTCACTCGTATACCAAACAATTACAGATACATAATTTTTTAATACATGGAAACACACAAACTATCTTATTTCTATGACATGTTCTCTCCCTAGCATTCTATACCTAATCAGCCAAACACTTGCATCATAATCCCGCTCTATATTCTACCCGTTGGCGGCGACGAGTCTCCATGAATAAAACGGACCAGTGAAATTGGCGACCTCCTCGAACTTCGTAAGGTTGTGGTAGCCTAACCACTTAACTCGACTCGTTGTGTTCTTACCGTCCCTTAGTTCATGTATTGGTAATGCAGTATCGGTAGCGGTGACCATCCCACTCCAGCCTACCTTCAGGTCGTATCAGAGCTCCCAAATCAGACTCCATGAAGATCATCCTGGAGAAATTCCCCCAAGGCCTGCCTAGGTAGGTGAACGTCTGGCTGATATTCTTGGCTAGGTCCTCATCCGTTGTAGCGTTCTGGTGGAACGAAAACGATATCATCTTTATAAGTTTGCCGTCCGTGAGCTATAATCGTGTTTTACGGTGGGAATGCTTCTCGAGTTCGATATCGGCATTAGTGGAAGACTGCCAATGCATCGCCAAAGATGAAATCCACCGTCCCAGTGATCACACAATCCCGGTAGCATTGGTGGCCGCTTCGGGCGTAGAGCGTGTCTTGGTAACCCTTGAAGGCACATTTGTAAACTTTTGTCATTTAGGGCTTGTTTGGATGGAATAGAATTTTGTGGAAAATAGTTTTAGGAAACCATTTCTTGAAATTGTTTTCACTTTTTTTGTTTGGTTCAAATGAAAAAAAAAAGAAAGCATTGTAGGTCTCATAATTATATGGAGATGTGAATAGGTAAGTGGACCCTAAAAATATGGAAACCCAATTCCTATCAAAAAACATGGAAATGGGCTTAAAAATAGGAAAAATGGACCTTACATTGTCCTTCCATGCTATTTTTTTTGTTTCCATTTCTTTTTCTTAGCTTTTAGGGAACTAACCAAACAGCTCATTATGCTCTGTTTAAAAGCTGGCTAAGAGAAGGAAAGGAAGGGAACTTGTCAATTTTCCCTTCCCCTCCTTTACCCTCCAATTTGGGGTGTAAGATTTTAGTCCAAATTTTCTGTACCTTCCTCTCCTCTACCCTTCCAATAAAACTCCCAAACAAAATTAAACTCAAATTTCTCTTCCTCTTTCTTTCTTTACCCTCCATCCAAATACAACATTAAAGCCTTTATCAATAGCCACCATTTTTTTTCTTTTACTTCCTCCCCTATTTAATAAAAGAATAAAGGTTATATTAATCCAGAAGAGGGATATTCGCTTTTATTAATCAATCAACATTTACTCGTATACCAAACAATTACAGATACATAATTGTTTAATACAAACACACAAACTATCTTATTTCTATAATATATTCTCTCCCTAACATTCTATACCTAATCAGCCAAACACTTACATCATAATCCTGCTCTATATTCTACCCGAGTCGTGACCACGAGTCACCATGAATAAAGCGGGCCCGTGAGTAAGTGTGACCTCCTCAGAACTTCGTAAGATTGTGGTAGCCTAACCACTTAACTCGACTCGTTGTGTTCTTACCGTCCCCTTAGTTCATGTATTAGTAGTAAGAGTATTATCGGTGACCATCCCACTCGACCACCAGTGGGATCGGTCCCAAATCGGACTCCATGAAGATTGTCTGGAGAAATTCCCCAAGGCCTGCCTAGGTAGGTGAGCGTCGGTGATATTCTTGGCCGTTCCTTGGTTCATATATTCGGTTGACCATCTGCTCTAACCAACCATCGGTAGGATCGGAACTCCCATCACACTCCATGAAGATCATCATGGAGAAATTCCCCCACGGTTCTTTCTGCTGGAATAGTAATAATATGTCCTTGAACATCCAATACAAATTATGTAATACTATTGTATTATTAATAGATTTAATTGTTGCACATATAATTTGAGTTTTATTTATATAATTGTTATATATCCTTAGAGATTAGTTTTGTTAGATCATGCATCGTGATGTGTCACTTGCTTGGAGATGTGATCTAACTTAGAGATTTCTTAAACTCATGCTTAACCTATAACTAGTAAAGGATAATTTTGTTATAACAGGTTATTATGCATGACATCGACATGTGAGATGTGGTGGTGGGTCTCAATCATCGGGAATGGGGGTTCCCTGAGTGTATGTCATAAGCACACATTGTGATATGTGTAGCACTAGACCGTATTTAGATTCTTTAGGACGAGTCACCTAGGAGATGGAGAATTCAGAATTTTACATGATCCCTTTGACTTGACGATATTGTTATTTTCGATTTGATAATTTAGTATACTTTGATGTGACGGTTAAGCTTGTTTAGCAAGCACTATACAACCTGAAACATTAGGTTGCTAAATTTCAGTTCATGTCAAGTCTAATGTCATTTCATGTTAAGTCTATTTTTCATGTTAATTCCAACTTGATTCGTGTTAAGTCTAATTTAGTTCATGTTAAGTCCAATTTGATTCATGTTAAGTCTAATTTAAGTTCATGTTAAGTCTAATTAAACTCTTACATTTGAATTTATTTTCAGGAAAACAGAGTTGTACCATTCTTTGGAGAAATTAGGCCAACAACCATTGTTGGGACTTATTGTGATTTTATGAATCGGCTTGTCCTAAAGATTCGTCAATGGCACAGGGATATAATTGTGCAAGGTAAAGAAAACTATAAGGTATTTAAGTGCAATTTAGCCAGGAAGGGCGGGTGTCCTACAAAATTTGTACTTTTATTTTTATTTTATTTTATTTTATTTTACTTTTTTTTATTAAATTTTTTTTGGGATTATTTAGTCTTGTTAGAAATCTCAGCTCTCCTATCCTCTCCCGCTGTCCCTTCTCTCTCCCTCCATGTTCCCTCCAACGGATAATTCCATTTTTAAAACTCACAGAAACTTGAGCGAGTAAGTTGAAGAGGGAGAGAGAGAGAGAGCAAGAGAGCTCTCTTCTGTCCAATGGAGAACCTTCTTCTTCCCCTAAAACCCAAAACCCAATTCCCAACCCCAATCCCATTCATCAAACCCCAGCCAACAACCCCCTCCTCAAAACCCATAACCTCCTTTGCCCAAAACCCCAAACACTCAACAACGCACAACAAACCCATCTCCAAATTAACCCATCTCTCTCACAATGCAACTCTCCAAGAAGCCATCTCTGCCCTCGAAAACGGCACCCAAATCCGACCCAAAACCTACATTTCCCTTCTTCAGTCCTGCATCGACTCCGACTCCATTGACGAGGGCCGGAGGCTTCACTCTTCGATCGGCTCAGTTACCGAACAAAGCCCATTTGTAGAGACTAAGCTTGTTAGCATGTATGCGAAATGTGGGTGCTTGGATGAGGCACGCAAGGTGTTTGATGGAATGCGTGAGAGAAATCTCTATACTTGGTCTGCTATGATTGGTGGGTATTCGAGAGAGCAGAGATGGGAAGAGGTTGTTGATTTGTTTTTTGAGATGATGAGGGAAGAGGTTGTGCCTGATTCGTTCTTGCTTCCAAAGATATTGCAAGCGTGCTCAAATGTTGGTGATGTTGAGAGTGGGAGGTTATTGCACTCTATTGCGGTTCGAAGTGGGTTCCTGAACTCGTCTGTTGCGACCCATGTGAGCAATTCAATATTGGCTATGTATGCAAAATGTGGCGAATTGGAGTTGGCAAAAAAGTTTTTTGAGAAGTTGGAGGCTAAGAATAGGGTGAGTTGGAATGCAATTATATCTGGGCATTGTCAATTTGGAGAGAATGAAGAAGCTCTTCGGCTATTTGAGCAGATGGTGGATGAAAATGTTGAGCCTGGTTTGGTTACATGGAATATATTGATTGCAAGCTATAATCAGTGTGGCAATCCTGACCGAGCTATGGAGCTAATGGAAAAGATGGAGAGAGCAGGAGTTTCTCCCGACGTTGTTTCTTGGACTAGCATGATTTCAGGCTTCGTTCAGAATAACAAGTCGAGCCAAGCGTTGGATCTTTTCCAAGAAATGGTATTATGTGAAGTAAAACCAAATGCAATGACCATTGCTAGTGTTATGTCGGCTTGTGCAGATTTGAGATCTTTGAAGAAGGGCAAGGAGGTACATTCCTATTTAAGCATTTTTCTTATTCAACGGTCACCTCGTCCGTCTAATGTATCTACAACAACTCTTTCAAAAACCGGATAACAATAAATTTAACAAAGTTAAGTGTTAAATTTTTTTTAAAAATTAGCTTCTGGGTATCGCATGGGAAAACTCAAAATAAAATTCTCAAGTTTTGCATAACATAATGTATTAAAGTGCCTTAAAAACTTTGGCTTATACAAGTGTTGCCAGAAAAAAAAAAAACAAGTGAGGGTATATAATTGTGCAAGGTAAAGAAAACTATAAGGTATTTAAGTGCTATTAAGCCCGGAAGGGCGGGTGGCCTACAAAATTTGTACTTTTTATTTTATTTTATTTTATTTTATTTTTATTTTTTTAAATTTTTTTTTTGGGATTATTTAGTCTTGTTAGAAATCTCAGCTCTCCTACCCTCTCCCGCTGTCCCTTCTCTCTCCCTCCATTTTCCCTCCAACGGATAATTCCATTTTTAAAACTCACAGAAACTTGAGCGAGTAAGTTGAAGAGAGAGAGAGAGAGAGCGCAAGAGAGCTCTCTTCTGTCCAATGGAGAACCTTCTTCTTCCCCTAAAACCCAAAACCCAATTCCCAACCCCAATCCCATTCATCAAACCCCACCCAACAACCCCCTCCTCAAAACCCATAACCTCCTTTGCCCAAAACCCCAAACACTCAACAACGCACAACAAACCCATCTCCAAATTAACCCATCTCTCTCACAATGCAACTCTCCAAGAAGCCATCTCTGCCCTCGAAAACGGCACCCAAATCCGACCCAAAACCTACATATCCCTTCTTCAGTCCTGCATCGACTCCGACTCCATTGACGAGGGCCGGAGGCTTCACTCTTCGATCGGCTCGGTTACCGAACAAAACCCATTTGTAGAGACTAAGCTTGTTAGCATGTATGCGAAATGTGGGTGCTTGGATGAGGCACGCAAGGTGTTTGATGGAATGTGCGAGAGAAATCTCTATACTTGGTCTGCTATGATTGGTGGTTATTCGAGAGAGCAGAGATGGGAAGAGGTTGTTGATTTGTTTTTCGAGATGATGAGGGAAGAGGTTGTGCCTGATTCGTTCTTGCTTCCGAAGATATTGCAAGCGTGCTCAAATGTTGGTGATGTTGAGAGTGGGAGGTTATTGCACTCTATTGCGGTTCGAAGTGGGTTCCTGAACTCGTCTGTTGCGACCCATGTGAGCAATTCGATATTGGCTATGTATGCAAAATGTGGCGAATTGGAGTTGGCAAAAAAGTTTTTTGAGAAGTTGGAGACTAAGAATAGGGTGAGTTGGAATGCAATTATATCTGGGCATTGTCAATTTGGTGAGAATGAAGAAGCTCTTCGGCTATTTGAGCAGATGGTGGATGAAAATGTTGAGCCTGGTTTGGTTACATGGAATATATTGATTGCAAGCTACAATCAGTGTGGCAATCCTGACCGAGCTATGGAGCTAATGGAAAAGATGGAGAGAGCAGGAGTTTCTCCCGACGTTGTTTCTTGGACTAGCATGATTTCAGGCTTCGTTCAGAATAACAAGTCGAGCCAAGCGTTGGATCTTTTCCAAGAAATGGTATTATGTGAAGTAAAACCAAATGCAATGACCATTGCTAGTGTTATGTCGGCTTGTGCAGATTTGAGATCTTTGAAGAAGGGCAAGGAGGTACATTCCTATGCCGTTAAGATTGGAAGTGTCACCAATGTGTTGGTTTTGAATGCTTTTGTCGATATGTATGCAAAATGTGGGAGGCTAGAAGATGCCGAGAGGCTTTTTGACGCAATCTCCGAGAAAGATGTTTACACATGGAATTCGATGATTGGTGGTTATACGCTTGCTGGTTATTGTGGTAAAGCTTTTGAACTCTTCTTGAAGATGGAGACTCTTGGTGTTCGTAGGAATGTAGTGACTTGGAATGTGATGATGTCGGGTTATATACAAAATGGTGATGAGGACCAAGCAATGGAGCTCTTTCAGAGGATGGAAAGAGATGGTATCAGAAGGAATACAGCTTCATGGAACACTCTTATCTCTGGTTCCTTGCAGAATGGTAATTTGGACAATGCCCTTTCTATATTTCGCCAAATGCAGTCTAACTGTGAAAGACCCAATTCAATTACTATTCTTAGCATCCTTCCAGCCTTTGCCAATTTATTGTTGACATTGAAGATAAAGGAGCTTCATGCTTCGATATTTCACACTGATTTACAATCTGATACTTCTATTACAAATGCTCTTATCAATGCTTACTCAAACGCTGGTGACATAAGACTTGCTTATGCTGTATTCGATAAACTGCAATCAAAGGATCTCATTTCATGGAACTCAATAATTTCTGGCTGTGTACTCCTTGGATCTTCTCATCTTGCTCGGGATTTGTTCTTGCAGATGAAAGATCAAGGTGTCAAGCCGAACCAAGCAACACTTACTAGTGTGATACGTGCCTATAGTCTTGATAAAATGGTGAAAGAAGGGATTCAACTTTTCTCTAGCATGATGGAAGAATACCAGTTAACTCCAAGCTCAGAGAATTATAGGGAAACGGTAGAGCTCTTTGGCCGTTCTGGAAGGCTAGGAGAAGCTTCTGAGCTCATTGAAAACATGCAGATAGAGCCAGACTCTGCTGTATGGAATGCACTTCTAACTGCTGCAAGAATCCATGGCAATTTCAAGGTTGCGAGCCTTGCAGCAAAGCATTTGATAAGGTTGGAACCAAATAATACAAGATCTCAGAGACTATTGTCATATTTGCAAACGTTCACTGTGAAAGATGGTGACCTATCAAAAGTACTGAAACCCAAAAGTGAGTATAGTACCTCAGTTTCTTATGATTGTTGCTGGATTGAAGTTAAAAACAAGATTTACACCTTTTCTACCGGTGACAAACCTACTGCTGAGATGGAGCATAAGCTGGAAGAGTTTAAAGGAATGGCTGAAGAGATCAAGATATCAATGATGCCTGGTTTTCTAGGTTCAAAACTTGACATCGAAGGGTTGGAAGATAATGGGTGGATCCATAGTGAGAAACTGGCAGTAGCGTTCAGTCTAATCAACACAGCTAGATTCAGAAATATAAAAATAATCAAGAGCGTCAAGATGTGTATGGAATGTCACAACATTGTGAAGTTAGTGTCCAAGGTGTATCGGCATGAGATTTTGCTTAAGGATCCAGCGTGTTTGCATTTTTTTAAGGATGGTAACTGTTCATGCAGAGACTATTGGTAATTTACAGGAGATAGGAAGATAAAGGTTTCTCATGGTCTTTTCTGGGAATTACATAACCTGCACAAATTTTGTCTAAGAATGTTCAGTCAAGAAATAGACATCACAGTGTATAATTGGTTGGTTGATAATTATGATAAATAAAAGTTTTTCATAGCCATCACAGTTAATAATGTTTCAAGCCATCGTCATCAAGCGCCTTAAAAGCTCAATTTCGTTATGAAGTTATCTGGGATGCTTTGGAGTCACTGGTTTGGGGTTCTGGTGTCTGGTTATTATAAAGGTGAGCTATCTACCCCTTTTTTTCAAGCATACAATAAAGATGCAAGTGGTCGCAACTCAACCCTATAATTATGCAATTATTAAGTCAACAAAATTTCAGAATTACTTCTCTTACGGATGTTCAGTGAACTTGGACTCTAGCTAACTTTTTCTCATATCTTCGGTGTTTGGATTCAGTGACCAAGTCTTGTTGATCATGGTATCTATACTTCGAAGTCATCTAGTTTGCATACTTCTCTAAAGTCCGCTGAACTTATATCTTAAATTGATTTTGTTTCCTTTGCCATCATGTTTAACATGATGTTTGTTTCTGGCAGAAAATAACTTAAGCATTGTGTTAAGGTACCACGGCTCGGGGCGAATTTGTACGGAATCAAATGATCAAGTTTGGGCATCTCTATAGCAATGCCTGGAGAATGCAGGAGACCAATAAGATATTAATAATGTGCTTCGGGATCCTTGTGATCTCTGATTTCATCGAGAACAATGAGGGCCAAGTCCAGGAATGTGGAGGTAACTAAGTGTTGTTTTTAAACATATCCAGCCTGCATTCCTATGAAGAAAAACATAAAAGAGCAAATATATAAATGCATGTTAACAATCCCGAACATAAATTTATAATCATTTGTTACATGATAATTGACAAACTACCCAAACTTTCCCAAGAGATTAAAGCTACATAAACTACTAGAATAAGGGGACGACAGATTCACTCAAACTGGTGGCAATATCCATATAGATCTCGACCACGAACCATCACAAACATTAGGACAAGGCAAATTAACCCTGATGGTTCCTTTCCTCATATCAAAACAGTATAAACACAAATCATCTCCAACCAAGAAATATATGCAATCCCCCTCAAGCCCAAGCTCGCTTGCAGACCTAGAAGAGAATCCCTCTGCAGCATCCACAAAGAACACACGACCACCTATATTATCCACATCATCCCATACTTTCTTATAAGAATCCCTCTTTGATACCGTAATGCAACTCACTTCTTCTGATCTCACACTCCCTTGATGAGTTCTAACAAGATATAGCTCCCCACAAGATTCTACCAAGTATTCCACATGAGCGCACATCCCTGCTGGAGATTTAACATTGATTCTTTCCAACGTGTTAATTCCAGGGCTTGGGTAACAGTCAATTGCCACAAAATTGAACCGTGTCAGCCCAAAAAACTTGGCGTCGTAGCTTGTAATATAGTATAAGAAATCATGTTCACCAAGATTATGGTTATATTGTGTCCATCGCTTATCCCTAGGACGGCAAAAGAGGAATGAATCTTGGTTATCATTGCATAAGATTGTGCAATTTGGATTGGTTGGCGATGTAGATATAATGAACATGGAATGGGATGGGATGCTATACTCAAGGTTTGGTAGATTGATTTCTTGTAGAGTGACTGGATTAAACAAATAGCAATGCTTTGAATGAGGATTTAGGACGAAAATCCATCCTTGAGGAGTTGGCCATATTTGGTTCCTTTCTAGCTGACTGATATTTCTGATATAATATCTCTTCGTTGATAAGCTGGAGAAAGTTTGAAGATTGTTTTCTTGTATTTTGTGGAAGAAAACAACCCATGGAGCAGTTTGAGAATTGGGCGGATATGATCTGAAATCTTCTTTCATGTATGCTGGAGGCTCTGTGGAGTGTAATTGTGGATGTATTTCTTCCATATCACTGATTTCTACTATGGCAAGATAGTTGAAAAAACTTTTGTCGAACTCTGACTAGAATAGCCTGCAATTGTCAAGGAAAAACAAACAGACAGATATTGTGATCAAAACATAGATAAAACACACACATAGATTTGGCGAGGTTTGGAGCAATAGAAAATTAAGAACAAAGAAAAGAGAATTAAAATCAGAATAGATCCACATTTGATGGTTGATCTCCACTTTCTCTCAAAGTTATTCCCAAAATCTCATCTCACCGTATATCTAGAATTCTAGAAGGACTGAAAATCCTAAATTTGTAGAATTAGTTTTTCAAAAGAATCCCAAAAATAACAACCTCAAACAGGTCAAATTTGAAAAGAATTCTCGACTTAGACTTCTCGAGATGGTTGTCCAGACATCTGTCTAGACACTAGAATTGAAGAATAAAACAACTCTTATAATTTTTAGAGGGATGCCTCAGAGATGTCTGTCAAAACGTTAGAATATGTCTAGTCGGAAATTTGAAGGGGATTCAAGACAAAATCTAATCAGTAATAAATTACAAATATGAACATGGATACTAAATTATTAGTCATGCTGGACAATCAAAAGGAAAGAAAAATTAATTGGTCTAGTACGCTTAGATATTTATTATTTTTTAGTATTATAAAATTTTAAAACTCTATGGAGAGTAAAGAAGAAAGCTAGTATGAAATGCTTCAGATGAGAACGTTTAGAATCTTAGATTCAAACTTGATTAACAGATTACCTATCGTATAATAATCTTTTACACAATCATAATTTTGAATAATAGAAACCACCAAATCTATGATCTTTTGGGCAAAACAAATATAGAATTCGATTAAGCCAGTTTGGGTGCACATTTAATCAAATTCAAGCATTAAAACTGACTTTGGCTGGAAGAAAAAGCGAAAAAGGGTCCAGTTTACACCTTTGAGATCATCGAATCACCATATGTCAGACTTTTCTTTGTCTTTGGCACAAGATGGAGAATTAATTTATTTATCTATTTATCTGTTTCTTGTTTGCCTTGGAATTTATTCATAATGAAATATTTATTAATGGCCATGTCAGTAAGAAATTAAACTATGATTAATCAACATAAATAGAACAACAGTAGATCAAACAAAGAAAACTTACCTGATTCTGCGAACAGTATTTGTTAGTCATGCAACAGAGACAAAACAATTCGGTATTATATATAGGTTAATCTTATTAAAATTCTAATTCTAGTAGGACTGAGAGTCCTTCTATGCTTATAATTCTAATCATATTATTTTTTCCAACAGAAATACAAATCTCAATCTAGTTGGCATTCCAGAAATTATGAAGACTTCTATAGCGGTTAAAATTTTAATTAGTGTTTGAATTGAGTTTTAAGTCTATTAGGATATAATTCTTTTAGATTTTAAATTGCAATGGGATAAGAAGTTTATTTGTATTTAGATTTAAAACTTTTCACTATAATTCAGAGTTTATGACATTGAATAAAGTATAGTTTAGAGAGATGCATGAAACCAATGGTTTTTTGATTAGGTGTCCATATGTGAAACCAACATTTTCTTTTTATCTTAAATTTATTTTCCCTCAAGAATTATTCTCAGCAAACTCCTCAAACAAACCCTTCAAATAACAATCTCAACCCTCCACCTCAATTTAATTCTCAGCCAAGTCATCTTAAAGTCCAGATTCTTCACGCGATAAACAATCGCCTCTTGGACTCTGTACGTTCGCGAGTACCAGATCGCGAATTCGCCTGAGTCTCCTTCAACTCTTGAACAGAGAATCCAACTTGCTAGCCAACAGGGCCAGAGACTAATCGACTAATCAAGGTTGATAATCAAGGTTTGTGTTTGGTAAAGAATCCGAAACTCGAAAACTTTCGCAAGCTTAATTCATAGGTACTTAATTCAACAAGTTACATTTGTTACGGCTTTGCGAGTTGTATGAGTGTTCTTTCATTCCCTTTGCGAGCTTATCTTTTTATTAGCTATAATTACTGTTAAATTTTTAATTTATTTATTGTCGATGTATAGTTTTAATTATTTATAGTTTTATTTTCGCTGTTCTTTATTGTTAATTCTGCATCTGCATTGCATCAAGTTCCATAGATTATCTGTTTAGTAAAGTCCTATTGTTTCATCCAGCATCACAATTTTTATATATAAAAGTACACACATAGATTTGGCGAGGTTTGGAGCAATAGAAAATTAAGAACAAAGAAAAGAGAATTAAAATCAGAATAGATCCACATTTGATGGTTGATCTCCACTTTCTGTCAAAGTTATTCCCAAAATCTCATCTCACTGTATATCTAGAATTCTATAAGGACTGAAAATCCTAAATTTGTAGAATTAGTTTTTCAAAAGAATCCCAAAAATAACAACCTCAAACAGGTCAAATTTGAAAAGAATTCTTGACTTAGACTTCTCGAGATGGTTGTCCAGACATCTGTCTAGACACTAGAATTGAAGAATAAAACAACTCTTATAATTTTTAGAGGGATGCCTCAGAGATGTCTGTCAAAAGCGTTAGAATATGTCTAGTCGGAAATTTGAAGGGATTCAAGACAAAATCTAATCAGTAATAAATTACAAATATGAACATGGATACTAAATTATTAGTCATGCTGGACAATCAAAAGGAAAGAAAAATTAATTGGTCTAGTACGCTTAGATATCTATTATTTTTTAGTATTATAAAATTTTAAAACTCTATGGAGAGTAACAGAAGAAAGCTAGTATGAAATGCTTCAGATGAGAACGTTTAGAATCTTAGATTCAAACTTGATTAACAGATTACCTATCGTCTAATAATCTTTTTACACAATCATAATTTTGAATAATAGAAACCACCAAATCTATGATCTTTTGGGCAAAACAAATATAGAATTCGATTAAGCCAGTTTGGGTGCACATTTAATCAAATTCAAGCATTAAAACTGACTTTGGCTGGAAGAAAAAGCGAAAAAGGGTCCAGTTTACACCTTTGAGATCATCGAATCACCATATGTCAGACTTTTCTTTGTCTTTGGCACAAGATGGAGAATCAATTTATTTATCTATTTATCTGTTTCTTGTTTGCCTTGGAATTTATTCATAATGAAATATTTATTAATGGCCATGTCAGTAAGAAATTAAACTATGATTAATCAACATAAATAGAACAACAGTAGATCAAACAAAGAAAACTTACCTGATTCTGCGAACAGTATTTGTTAGTCATGCAACAGAGACAAAACAATTGCGGTATAATATATAGGTTAATCTTATTAAAATTCTAATTCTAGTAGGACTGAGAGTCCTTCTATGCTTATAATTCTAATCATATTATTTTTTCCAACAGAAATACAAATCTCAATCTAGTTGGCATTCCAGAAATTATGAAGACTTCTATAGCGGTTAAAATTTTAATTAGTGTTTGA
Organism: Asparagus setaceus; assembly: GCA_012295165.1. NCBI lineage: Eukaryota > Viridiplantae > Streptophyta > Magnoliopsida > Asparagales > Asparagaceae > Asparagus > Asparagus setaceus. Next base: position 1,202,600 of record CM022709.1, on the reverse strand, counting down.
ATTGAGTTTTAAGTCTATTAGGATATAATTCTTTTAGATTTTAAATTGCAATGGGATAAGAAGTTTATTTGTATTTAGATTTAAAACTTTTCACTATAATTCAGAGTTTATGACATTGAATAAAGTATAGTTTAGAGATGCATGAAACCAATGGTTTTTGATTAGGTGTCCATATGTGAAACCAACATTTTCTTTTTATCTTAAATTTATTTTCCCTCAAGAATTATTCTCAGCAAACTCCTCAAACAAACCCTTCAAATAACAATCTCAACCCTCCACCTCAATTTAATTCTCAGCCAAGTCATCTTAAAGTCAAGATTCTTCACGCGATAAACAATCGCCTCTTGGACTCTGTACGTTCGCGAGTACCAGATCGTGAATTCCCCTGAGTCTCCTTCAACTCTTGAACAGAGAATCCAACTTGCTAGCCAACAGGGCCAGAGACTAATCGACTAATCATGGTTGATAATCAAGGTTTGTGTTTGGTAAAGAATCCGAAACTCGAAAACTTTCGCAAGCTTAATTCATAGGTACTTAATTCAACAAGTTACATTTGTTACGGCTTTATGAAGTTGTATGAGTGTTCTTTCATTCCCTTTGCGAATATTTATATATTTGTGTCCAAGTGTCCTCCCTTTTACAAATTTATCATGTTTCATTCCCGTACAATGTTACAGGCAACCATACTCGTTCCCGTACAACGGTGCTGGCACCTAGGGGTGGAAACGAACCAAATAATTAATAAGCAGTTCGGTTATTATTAGTCGGATATTCGGTCATATTCGATTCGGTAGTTCATTTAGTAATAAATGAATATTTTTAGTATTCGTGCATAAATGAATAGAATTTGACCGAGGTATATTTGATTCGTTTGATTATTAAATATTAGTTTATGTTTTCTACTTCTAGATTATTATATTGTGTTATCTTTTACGTGTGCATAATTTTATAAGTATTGCTATTTATAAGTATTATATTAATAACTTATAAGCGTACACTATAATAATTCTTATATTGAAATATCATAATAATAATTAAGTAAAACATTATAGAAAATAATAAGAAAAGACTTCAAACATAGAGTTTGAAGTCAACACCTCATGATTGAGGATCTTGTGACTTAACAAGTGTGCGATTGAGATATTCGTGAACATTCGACAAATATTCGCCTAATTAACGAACCAAATTTGAACACCCTTTCCTATTGACAATTGAGTTCGACATCGAATTCATGAAAATTAACCGAATACGAATATGAATACCATGGTATTCGATTCGATTCGGTTCGTTTCCACCCTTACTGGCACCCATACCTGTACCCATTTCCATGTAACTTAGATGTAAGATAATGAGATGCATGAACTGGTTAGCCTATGTAACATATCTTAATACTTAAATATTGGACTATTTTCTAGCCAGTTTTAGAAAAATATGATTAATTATAAAGTTTTCTTATGTCCAACATAGATATTTTTATTCATGAAAATTTTAGGATTTTTTCATAGAAACCACCACTAAAATAGGGTGATTATTTGAAAACCACCTTGAAAGCTTAGTTTATATAGAAACCACCTTTAAAAGGGGTTCCAATTGCAATTAACCACCTTGACCTAATTTCTTATGATTTTTGACTAAAATACCCAGATACCCTTTAAAAACGCACATGTCAGCACTAGGAAGAAGGCATGCCACTTGTCAGGCACGTATGTTTTTTAAATGATATTTTGGGAATTTTAGTTAAATTTTCATTATAAAATAGGTTAAGGTGGTTGATTGCAATTAGAACCTACTTTAAAGGTGGTATATGTATAAATTGAACTTTGAAGGTGGTTTTCAAATAATCACGCTATTTTAAAGGTGGTTTACATGAAAAAACCCTAAATTTTAAGTTTAACAAACAGGAAACACCCTTCTAATTGTCAAAGTAACAGTCTGACATACTTAACAGAGGCAACACTTCCAGAAGTGAATGAAATATAAAAATAAAAATACTTTTCTGAGTTTAATTTGGTCAACTAAATTTGAATAATACTTTTGACTGCAATTTAGGCGAATAATGACCAATTAGTAAGTAATTTACTAACTTGCCAATCTTAACAATAATGGCTTGCTTGCACTTAGTAGCTCTTTTATCTAGCAAGGTAACTTCTTCCATCATATTCAAATTAGTTAATGCTTCTAATTTTAAAAATTAGTTGACACTCTAGTGACTAAACTTTTGCATGAAAAGACAGCTGCTAATATTGATAAAAATATGGTCTTTCCCATGCTAAGGTAGATGTCTTAAGACTAATTGTCATTTACTGTCTTAAAGTTATCCCGTTGAAACACATTTCTTTTTATTGGATTTTCTTCAGAATTGCACATTACATGTACACCAGCAACCATATGAACCATATGATTCGATAATTCATTATTGTTTTAGACATCTATGTCCTACATATCTCTTAGAGAGAAAGTTGAATGCCTAACAACTAAAGCACTTCTCCTTTTCCCTTTCAGTTAATTTGATTGAACTTTTTGATAGAAAGTGCAGTCACTTTGACAACAATGGAAACCAGATCTTGGTCTGATCTTCCACTCGAGCTTCTTGAGGTAATCTTATCAAAACTCCCACTATCATACCATCCTTATTTTGCTTCTGTCTGCAAGGTATCAGATTACTTCAGTCGTATACCCGGCCGATAAGAGTCCACTCTTAGTCCACTTGAAGCACTTACATGATGGCATCTTCAATTACTAGTCCCTTGTTGAACAAGACTTTCAGAGTGATTTGCCCTTTTAACTTATCAGACTCCAGATTCTATTTCTCAGGCACGTATGTTTTTAATGATATTTTGGGAATTTTAGTTAAATTTTCATTATAAAATAGGTTAAGGTGGTTGATTAATTAAACCTACTTTAAAGGTGGTATATGTATAAATTGAACTTTGAAGGTGGTTTTCAAATAATCACGCTTATTTTAAAGGTGGTTTACATGAAAAACCCTAAATTTTAAGTTTAACAAACAGGAAACACCCTTCTAATTGTCAAAGTAACAGTCTGACATACTTAACAGAGGCAACACTTCCAGAAGTGAATGAAATATAAAAATAAAAATACTTTTCTGAGTTTAATTTGGTCAACTAAATTTGAATAATACTTTTGACTGCAATTTAGGCGAATAATGACCAATTAGTAAGTAATTTACTAACTTGCCAATCTTAACAATAATGGCTTGCTTGCACTTAGTAGCTCTTTTATCTAGCAAGGTAACTTCTTCCATCATATTCAAATTAGTTAATGCTTCTAATTTTAAAAATTAGTTGACACTCTAGTGACTAAACTTTTGCATGAAAAGACAGCTGCTAATATTGATAAAAATATGGTCTTTCCCATGCTAAGGTAGATGTCTTAAGACTAATTGTCATTTACTGTCTTAAAGTTATCCCGTTGAAACACATTTCTTTTTATTGGATTTTCTTCAGAATTGCACGTTACATGTACACCAACAACCATATGAACCATATGATTCGATAATTCATTAATGTTTCAGACATCTATGTCCTACATATCTCTTAGAGAGAAAGTTGAATGCCTAACAACTAAAGCACTTCTCCTTTTCCCTTTCAGTTAATTTGATTGAACTTCTTGATAGAAAGTGCAGTGACTTTGACAACAATGGAAACCAGATCTTGGTCTGATCTTTCACTCGAGCTTCTTGAGATAATCTTATCGAAACTCCCACTATCATACCATCCTTATTTTGCTTCTGTCTGCAAGAGTTGGTATCAGATTACTTCAGTCGTATACCCGGCCAATAAGAGTCCACTCTTAGTCCACTTGAAGTACTTAGATGAGGGTATCTTCATTACTACAGTCCCTTGTTGAACAAGACTTTCAGAGTGAATTGCCCTTGTAACTTATCAGACTCCAGATTCTATTTCTCAAAGGATGGATGGTTAGTTCTCTATCATGAAATATCTGAAGACGAAGCTGAAGTCATTTTAGCTAATCCCATCACCAATACATTGCATAAATTCCCTGGCTTACCTTCTAAGTGTATGTATAATGGCATTGCATTTTTTGGATGCCCTCCTAATGATTGTGTAATCTTTGCCATTACGAGCTTCTCTAATGTTGTGCTCATTGACGTCTGGGATAAAAAGGGGTGGCAATTTCTACAATTGAATAACCAACAATTTATTATGGCTCCATATACTAGTCCAGTGGTGTATCATGACAGTTTTATTTGCTTAGGGGAAGAAGGAAATATTGGGGTCTATAATTACCATGAAGATATGTGGGCTACTTCTCTTGTCAAACCGAGGCATTTTGGTGTCACTTATGAAGTGCAAGAGAGATGTTTGGTTGAATCTGAGGGTGAGATTCTAGTAGTTCTAATTGGCAAGTGCAATCCACCGATTGAAATCCTTAGGCTCGATCAACAAGGGTTGACTTGGGAAAGAGTTACTATTTTGGGGTCTCAAACTTTATTTTTAGGACCTCAGGTTTCTATTTTGGCAAATTTATCCATGAAAAGGATGGAAAACATTCTTTTCGTTCACGGTTTCTTAAATTGCCAGAGGAGATTGAAGCAAAGTAGAGAATTTGTGACGGGCGAATGTTTTTCGTGCCAAAGTATTCTTCATGTTGTAATCTTGAAGAAGGAAGGAAGGGATCAACTAAAGGCCGTATTTGTACGTATTCTTTACAAAGTGGTAGGTATTCTAGATATCATGGGTCAGAAAAGTACATCTTCAGTATCTGGTATAAACCAAGACTGCAAGAAGACCATGCTCAAGCTCTTCCTAACATGAGGACATCATGATGCATTCATGGGATTGTTACCTGATTGAGTGTTTGATTTATGGACAACTGCTCTTTGTTAGTTATTAATATTTAATAGAACTTAGTTGCTTTTGATTTGTTTACAACAATTTCTCAACGGTTATTATGTGTATTTCTCAATTGTTCATGCTATTATGTATCTAGTGACATAATTTGTATAGGAAGAAATGCCTTTGCAAATTTAAGTGTCACCTTTAAGTCGGTGAAAGCTTAGAAGCCAGTTTCTTGATTTTTATTTATTTATTTATTTAAGTGAAAGCTTAGGTAGCTTAAATTTTAAGCTGCCTAAATTTTAATCTTTTTCTTTAAATTTTAAGCTAAATTTAAGTGAAAGCTTAAAGCTTAAAATCCATCCTTGAGGAGATTAAGCATAACGTGAACATAGAAGAGAATGTTACCTAAACTCAGATGGGTGAACTCTGCCACCTGAAATTCTTAAGATAATCTTATCAAAACTTCCACTATCATACCCCATCCTTATTTAGTTTCTGTTTGCAAGAGTTCACCAGTATACCCCGAAGATGATAGTCCGCTCTCAGTCCATTTCAAGAACTTTTACATGATGACATCAATTTCTACAGTCCCTCATTAAACAAGAGTTTCCGAGTTAATTGCCCTTTAGACTTATCAGACCCCAGGTTATATTTCTCAAAAAATGGATGGTTAGTTCTCTATCACGAACAATCTGAAGATGAAGCTGAAATCATATTAGCTAATCCCATAACCAATACATTGCATAAATTCCCAGGCTTAGCTTCTAAGTGCATGTATGACGGCATTGCAATTTTTTTTTTTTGGTTTCGCTCCTAATGATTGTGTAGTCTTTGCTATTGAGAGCTGTTCTTCTGATAGTGTTCTCATCGACTTCTGGGATCAAGAGGGCTGGCATTCTTTCAAAGCATCGAATAATCATCCACTTGTTATGGCTCCTCATACTAGTCCAGTGGTGTTTAGTGACAGTTTTATTTGCTTAGGCCAAAAGGGAAATCTTGGGGTTTATTACTACCATGAAGATATTTGGGCTATTCTTGACAAGCCGAGGCATTTTGGTGTCAGTTTCAAAGTGCGAGAAAGATATTTCATTGAATCTCACGGCGAGCTTCTAGCAGTTCTAATTGGCACCTACAATCCACCAGTTGAAATCCTTAGGATCAATAAATAAGCCATGCTTCGGGAAAGAGTTACTACTTTGGGGTCTCAGACATGTTTGTAGGACCTAAAGTTTCTATTCTGGCAAATTTATCGATGTAAAGATGCAAAACATTGTTTTTCGTGCACAGTTTCTAGAATCGCTGGAGGTGATTGCAGCGGAGGTGAGAATTTGTGAAGGGCGAATCTTTCTCGTGCCAATGCAATCTTCATGTTGTGATCCTGGAGAAGGAAGAAAGGGAAGAAGTAAAGGTTTAATTTTTCGTAGTCTTTACGAAGTGGTAGGTATTCTAGGTATTATGGGCCAAAAGGACACTCCTGTAGTATATCTGGTATGATGCAAGACTGCAAGAACATTGTGCTCAAACTCTTCCTCTGGTGAAAAAAAAAAAGATTTGAGTGTTTGATTTACTGACAAGTACACTTTGTTAGTTTGTATTAGACCTTAGCATTGTTTGCTTTTTCATGCTTAACAACAATTTCGCATCCGTGATTATGTGTATTTCTTCAACTTTTATAACATTTTCTTTTTGTTAGCTAATCTCAAGTATTATTCATGCTTGTAGCTTGTATATTACAGAAATTTCTCTGTATCTATTTCTTCTGTTACTGCTGATCAAATGCACATCTTTTATTTTATTTATTTATTTATAGGAAACCTGATTAAATGTGTAGTCTTCTCATCTTACAGAAATATATCAAATCCCTTGAGCAATTTCACTATACAATATTACCCAGGATTTTGTGTAAGATATTTTACTGTCTCTGAGCATCTTCTCTTTTTTAAAAGGCTGGGCATTATTGAATATTATCTTCTAGAGTTCTAGTTAACCAATTTGCATAATCTTGATGAGGTCATATGTTCCTGAAGATCTGAAATATACTATGCTATTGAAGAAGACTATATGTCCTTTGAAATAAATGAAATAAGAGTTCTTTTTTTTTTTTATTTTATTTTTACCATCAATAAGAGAATTTGTTTTGCCTGGAAATCTGGTATAAACCCTTAGAAATATCGTATGATGTTCAAAATTTCATATCTTTTCTACAAGATTGAGGATCAATTTATTTGTTTCTTGTTTGTGACCAATTTATTCATCATCAAATATTGATTAATACCAATGCCAGAAATATATAAGACTATGATTAATATTCGTAATAATTATATATTCATACTATACTTAGAACAACACTAGATTAAAGAAAGCAGAAAAACTACCTGATTTTCTATTGCTAATCATGACAAAAGCGTTGTAATATGATAATTAAAGGTCAAATATATTATTTCATTAAATTCCAATTCTAGTAGGATTGGGATTCCTTTATATACACCTTGGGTCTTATTCCTCTCATCTCTATTCGTGTGGGATGCGGTTGTATTCGAATAAAAACTTAGCCCAGCCCACTGATGCAAAGTATTTGCCCACGGTATCATTAAGCACCTCATATTTAATTTACAATGGAGAAAGTGCAAAATCTATTTGTAGATAGTGGAAACGAACCAAATAATCAAAATTGGCAGGTATACAATTTTGCATATGTGGTCGAGTGTCTAAATATTGATTATGAGTTTTTTAATTATGGATAGTTATAATTTAATTAGGAATACTAAATATTTGATTATTAGAATATTGTAATTATGGATAGTTTTAACTTGACGATCAGAATTCCTAATTATATTAAGATAAGATTTGGTGTTCACGTACACATGAGTTTTTTAATATTTTTTATATGACACATCTTTTTCTTTTTTTTTTTTTTTATTTTATTTTATAGGAAACCTGATTAAATGTGTAGTCTTCTCATCTTACAGAAATAAATCAAATCCCTTGAGCAATTTCACTATACAATATTACCCAGGATTTTGTGTAAGATATTTTACTGTCTCTGAGCATCTTCTCTTTTTTAAAAGGCTGGGCATTATTGAATATTATCTTCTAGAGTTCTAGTTAACCAATTTGCATAATCTTGATGAGGTCATATGTTCCTGAAGATCTGAAATATACTATGCTATTGAAGAAGACTATATGTCCTTTGAAATAAATGAAATAAGAGTTCTTTTTTTTTTTTATTTTATTTTATAGGAAACCTGATTAAATGTGTAGTCTTCTCATCTTACAGAAATATATCAAATCCCTTGAGCAATTTCACTATACAATATTACCCTGGATTTTGTATAAGATATTTTACTGTCTCTGAGCATCTTCTCTTTTTTAAAAAGGCTGGGCATTATTGAATATTATCTTCTAGTTAACCGATTTGCATAATCTTGATGAGGTCATATGTTCCTGATGATATAAAATATACTATGCTATTGAAGAAGACTATATGTCCTTTGAAATAAATGAAATAAGAGTTCTTTTTTTTTTATTTTATTTTTACCATCAATAAGAGAATTTGTTTTGCCTGGAAATCTGGTATAAACCCTTAGAAATATCGTATGATGTTCAAAATTTCATATCTTTTCTACAAGATTGAGGATCAATTTATTTGTTTCTTGTTTGTGACCAATTTATTCATCATCAAATATTGATTAATACCAATGCCAGAAATATATAAGACTATGATTAATATTCGTAATAATTATATATTCATACTATACTTAGAACAACACTAGATTAAAGAAAGCAGAAAAACTACCTTTGTTTTCTATTGCTAATCATGACAAAAGCGTTGTAATATGATAATTAAAGGTCAAATATATTATTTCATTAAATTCCAATTCTAGTAGGATTGGGATTCCTTCTATATACACCTTGGGTCTTATTCCTCTCATCTCTATTCGTGTGGGATTCGGTTGTATTCGAATAAAAACTTAGCCCAGCCCACTGATGCAAAGTATTTGCCCACGGTATCATTAAGCACCTCATATTTAATTTACAATGGAGAAAGTGCAAATTCTATTTGTAGATAGTGGAAACGAACCAAATAATCAAAATTGACAGGTATACAATTTTGCATATGTGGTCGAGAGGCTCTTTAATTTTTATGTCTAAATATTGATTATGAGTTTTTTTTTTAATTATGGATAGTTATAATTTAATTAGGATTACTAAATATTTGATTATTAGAATATTGTAATTATGGATAGTTTTAACTTGACGATCAGAATTCCTAATTATATTAAGATAAGATTTGGTGTTCACGTACACATGAGTTTTTTAATATTTTTTATATGACACATCTTTTTCTTTTTTTTTTATTTATTTATTTAAGTGAAAGCTTAGGTAGCTTAAATTTTAAGCTAAATTTAAGTGAAAGCTTAGGCAGCTTAAATTTTAAGCTGATTTTCATCTTTTCTTTAAATTTTAAGCTGATTTTCATCTTTTCTTTAAATTTTAAGCTGATTTTCATCTTTTCTTTAAATTTTAAGCTAAATTTAAGTGAAAGCTTAGGTAGCTTAAATTTTAAGCTGATTTTCATCTTTTCTTTAAATTTTAAGCTGCCTAAATTTTAATCTTTTCTTTAAATTTTAAGCTAAATTTAAGTGAAAGCTTAGGTAGCTTAAATTTTAAGCTAAATTTAAGTGAAAGCTTAGGTAGCTTAAATTTTAAGCTAAATTTAAGTGAAAGCTTAGGCAGCTTAAATTTTAAGCTGATTTTCATCTTTTCTTTAAATTTTAAGTCTAAATATTGATTATGAGTTTTTTTTTTTAATTATGGATAGTTATAATTTAATTAGGATTACTAAATATTTGATTATTAGAATATTGTAATTATGGATAGTTTTAACTTGACGATCAGAATTCCTAATTATATTAAGATAAGATTTGGTGTTCACGTACACATGAGTTTTTTAATATTTTTTATATGACACATCTTTTTCTTTTTCTCTTTATATATAAAGGAGGGAATTTTCCAAGATATTAGTGCCTAGGCTCCTCTTGTGTTTCTCCTCTTCAAGCCTGACGTTTCCTCTTCATCAAGCTCTTCCCATCCCTTTGCAAAATCAGGTAACTTCTCCTCCCTCTTATATTTGAATTAGTTGGCAATTTTATTTTTACTGATTAATTTGATAATGTTTGATGAAGATTTCTCTTAAATTTGTATTACAGTGTTCATGTTGCTTCAGTAAAGGGAATAAAATCTTCTCAGAGCTCGAATAGTTGTCATCTTTTTTTTTTTAATGGTGGCTGCTCTAATTCTGAAATCCATAAATAAAGTACCACTCCATAGAAGCGCTAGATGCAAGATAATTAGATGCATGAACATGTTAACCTATGTAATATTATCGAAATGCTTAAATAGTGGACTATTTTCTAGCCAATTTTACCAAGATATGATTAATTTAGAATTTTTATTATGTCCATAGTAGATATTTTTATTCTTTTATTTTATTTTATAGGAAACCTGATTAAATGTGTAGTCTTCTCATCTTACAGAAATATATCAAATCCCTTGAGCAATTTCACTATACAATATTACCCAGGATTTTGTGTAAGATATTTTACTGTCTCTGAGCATCTTCTCTTTTTTAAAAGGCTGGGCATTATTGAATATTATCTTCTAGTTAACCAATTTGCATAATCTTGATGAGGTCATATGTTCCTGAAGATCTGAAATATACTATGCTATTGAAGAAGACTATATGTCCTTTGAAATAAATGAAATAAGAGTTCTTTTTCTTTTTTTTTTTTATTTTATTTTATTTTTACCATCAATAAGAGAATTTGTTTTGCCTGGAAATCTGGTATAAACCCTTAGAAATATCGTATGATGTTCAAAATTTCATATCTTTTCTACAAGATTGAGGATCAATTTATTTGTTTCTTGTTTGTGACCAATTTATTCATCATCAAATATTGATTAATACCAATGCCAGAAATATATAAGACTATGATTAATATTCGTAATAATTATATATTCATACTATACTTAGAACAACACTAGATTAAAGAAAGCAGAAAAACTACCTTTGTTTTCTATTGCTAATCATGACAAAAGCGTTGTAATATGATAATTAAAGGTCAAATATATTATTTCATTAAATTCCAATTCTAGTAGGATTGGGATTCCTTCTATATACACCTTGGGTCTTATTCCTCTCATCTCTATTCGTGTGGGATTCGGTTGTATTCGAATAAAAACTTAGCCCAGCCCACTGATGCAAAGTATTTGCCCACGGTATCATTAAGCACCTCATATTTAATTTACAATGGAGAAAGTGCAAAATCTATTTGTAGATAGTGGAAACGAACCAAATAATCAAAATTGGCAGGTATACAATTTTGCATATGTGGTCGAGAGGCTCTTTAATTTTTATGTCTAAATATTGATTATGAGATTTTTTATTTTAAATTATGGATAGTTATAATTTAATTAGGAATACTAAATATTTGATTATTAGAATATTGTAATTATGGATAGTTTTAACTTGACGATCAGAATTCCTAATTATATTAAGATAAGATTTGGTGTTCACGTACACATGAGTTTTTTAATATTTTTTATATGACACATCTTTTTCTTTTTCTCTTTATATATAAAGGAGGGAATTTTCCAAGATATTAGTGCCTAGGCTCCTCTTGTGTTTCTCCTCTTCAAGCCTGACGTTTCCTCTTCATCAAGCTCTTCCCATCCCTTTGCAAAATCAGGTAACTTCTCCTCCCTCTTATATTTGAATTAGTTGGCAATTTTATTTTTACTGATTAATTTGATAATGTTTGATGAAGATTTCTCTTAAATTTGTATTACAGTGTTCATGTTGCTTCAGTAAAGGGAATAAAATCTTCTCAGAGCTCGAATAGTTGTCATCTTTTTTTTTTAATGGTGGCTGCTCTAATTCTGAAAGCCATAAATAAAGTACCACTCCATAGAAGCGATAGATGCAAGATAATTAGATGCATGAACATGTTAACCTATGTAATATTATCGAAATGCTTAAATAGTGGACTATTTTCTAGCCAATTTTACCAAGATATGATTAATTTAGAATTTTTATTATGTCCATAGTAGATATTTTTATTCTTTTATTTTTTAGTTTAACCAACGAGAAACACCCTTCTAATAATTTGGTTTTAGAATATCAAAAGGCAATATGAGATACTTTACATAGGCAATACTTTCAGAAGTGAATGAAAAAGAGAAATTAAAAAATCCTCTCCCAAGTTTAATTTAATCAACTAAATTTGAGTAAAACTTTTGACTGCAATTAGGCGGTTGATGAACAATTAGTAAGTAATTTACTAACATGCCAATCTTAACAATAATGGTTTGCCTGCATTTAGCAGTTGTTTTATGTAGCAAGGTAAACTCTTCCATCTTAATCAAATTAGTTAATGCTGTTAATTTTAAAATTACTTGGCACTCTAGCAACTAAAATTTTGCATGAAAAGACGATTGCTAATATTTTGATAAAAATATCGTCTTTCACGTGCCAAGGTAAGACTACTTATCATTTACTGTCTTGAAAATTATCGATTAAAACACCTGATTATTTCTTCAGATTTTATTCAGAATTGAATGTTACATGAACACCCACAACCATATGATCCGGCAATTCACTATTATTTTAGACGTTCATGTCCTACATATTTCTTAGAGAGAAACGTGAATACCTTACCCCTAAGGAACTTCTCTTTTTCGTTTTTCGGTTAATCTGATAGAATTTCTCGACACAACGCGAAGTGACTTGACAGCAAATGGAAACCAGATCTTGGTCTGATCTCCCACTCGAGCTTCTTGAGATGATCTTATCAAAACTCCCACTATTGGACCATCCTTATTTTGCTTCTGTCTGCAAGAGTTGGCATCAGATTACTTCACCTGTAGTAGTATACCCCGCCAAAGATAGGCCACTCTTAGTGTACGTACTTCAAGAACTTACGCGACGGCTTCTTCTATTACTACAGCCCCTCCTTCAACAAGACGTTCAGAGTGAATCGGCCTTTTAACGTACTCAAAGGATGGATGGTTAGTTCTCTATCGTGAAGTATCTAAAGACGAAGCAGAAGTCATATTAGCTAATCCGATCACCAACACTTCGCATAAATTCCCTGGCCTATCTTCTATGTATGGTGCCATTGCATTTTTTGGACGCCCTCCTAATGATTGCGTAATATTTGCTATTGACTTTTAAAAAAGGAGATCTATTCGAGAACAAGGAGGCATTGATCTATGCAATCCGAGAATGGTGCATCAAGAATCGGGTCAAATTCAAGCCGGTAAAAACTAAGGCAAACAACTACCGAGTAAAATGTTACTTTAACGAGAATATTGAAGTAGAGCATGCAAGTGAGCAGGATGAGAGAAACGCGAAATGTCCTTGGTGGCTAAATGCAGCTGTGAGAAAATCATCAAATGGGCAATTTGTAATCTCTAGATATTGTGGACTTCATACATGTTGCAATCCGTCGGTGGATGTTGATCATTGCTCGGCATCTTCCTCTTATATATGTAAGCTAATTATGCCTGAAGTGAGGGCAGAACTTGATCTAAATCCAGGTCAGATATTTCAAAGGGTATCTGACATGCAGGGCATTAAGAGACTCTGGGCATTTCCCAGGAAATGAAGTTCCGTCCATTTCTTCATTTCAGCAAAATCGACCGCTTTCTGCCTACGTGGGCAGAAAACGGTCGATTTTATTCATTTTTTGGGAGAAGATCGATTTTGCTCTTTTTTTTCAAAACGGTTCATTTTTAAAAAAAAATTCAAAAATCAATTGCCATATTGACAATCAAACAAAAGCAATGAGAAATCGTCATAAATGAAGAACTAACCATAGAAGTTAGGATATGCGCAGACTTATGCACCCACCAGAAAAATCTGACAAAGGCCAGACGAAGCCATTGTTCAATTTGGATAACCTCAAGCTGTAGAAGAAATCATCAAAAATTACTTACAAAGTTTTATTAACAGTATCCCAAAAAGGTTAACTGATTAGCACTTTGATAATTGCTAGTCTACATTCTCTATTCTTTTATCCATTTGAAACAACCATTCTATATTGTAAATCTATCCATATACACACGGATAAATCCACACATTACTCGAATAGAAACTGTTGTTGACAGGAAGAAAAAAACAAACCTGAGATATATTAAAAACTTACAGAAAACAGTCTACAAACCAAACACTCAATCAGATATATAATTCAAACGAAAAAAGGAGAAATAATGTGTAACAAGCATGCACACACCTCACAAAAAGAACCTTTAAACTGCAACACATAAGAGAACATCATGCTAATAATTACCTAAATGCAACATTATGTCATCATATACCTAGAACAAAACCAGTCTCCGACAAAGAGAAAGTGCAAAGAAGTTCAGAAATCTTGAAATTCCTAAGAAGAAAAGCATAATAAGCATGAATTTGTGAATGTGTCTTAACAATCTTGAACATATAGCTTTGCATTAATCATTCACTACATGATAATTGACCAGCAGATTCACTCAAAGCGGTGGCAGTACCTACATAGATCTTGACCACAAACCTGCAGGAACATGACGACTAGGCAAATTGGCTTGGGTGTTTCCTTCCTTCATATCAAAACAGTTAAAACATGTTTCGCCTCTGTTTACATAATATATGCAATCACCGACAAGTCTGAGCTCACTTACATACCGAGACGCACAGAAGCCATCATTTAGATCCAAAAAGATCACAAAGCCACCTATATCATCCACAGAAACCCATTCATCATTATTGGAATCCCTCTTTGAAATCGAAATATCTTGCACTTCATCTGATTTCCTCGCTCGAAGTGGCCTTACATGATAAAGCTCTCCACGACACGCTACCAAATATTCCTCAAAATAAAGCATCCCTTGAGTTTCCACATTGATTTCTCCCAGTATGTTGATTCTAGAATGACTTGGGTAACATTCAATTGCCACAAGATTGGACCTTGGCAGCCCGAAAAATCCTCCATTGAAGCTTGTGACATCACGTAAGAAGTCATCTTCACGGATATTATGATACAGATCATGCTTGTGTCGTGTCCATTGATTATCTCTAGGACGACAAAAAAGGAGTGCATCTTGGTCATTGCATAAGATAATGCAATTCGGATCATTCGGTGATGAAGATATAGTGAACCTGGCGGATAGAGATAGAATTTTATGCTTGAGTGGTGGTAGGTTGACTTCGTGTAGACTGCTCAGATTAAGCAAACCGCATTCCCTTGAATGAGTATCTTGGAGGACAATCCACCCCTGAGGAGTTGGCCATGCACGGTTTCTATGTAGTTGACTGATACTTAGTTCACAAAATATTCCTATACTTGATAAGTTGAAGAAAGTTTGAAATTTTTCATCCCTCACTTGGGGAAAGAGGACAAACCATGGCATAGTTTGATACTTGGTGGATATGAACTGAAATCATCTCTTGGATGCTTTCTTGAGTATAACTGCAAATTTTGTTCTTCTTCCATATCACTGATATGATCACTTGCTAAACTCTGATTGGAATGGCCTGCACAAAATAACACATTTAGATGATATGATATTTTGATTCATATTACTACTATACTAATAGGAATAAAATAGATAAAAAAGAGAAAATTACCCATTTTTAGAAGTGGTTTCTCTTAGACATGAAACAATCATGAAAGAGATCGTGAAGTATAATAACTAAATATATATAACACACAATAATGTATACCCTTGTCGTATAAGGGGATTCTCTCGTATGTCAATAATTACTCTGCATAAACCTAAAGGCTGCTATCCATTCACTTAATATACACACCACCATGTTTACTATCATGTATATTGTATGCAATCATCTCTTTTCATCACTTCTCACAAATTAGCCCACATGTCAAGCTGCAAATAGATTTTTTTTTATTATTAAATTTTATATCTGGTTGTTATCTACACGTTTACATATCACTACTGACATCGTATTTTACAACACCGAAGAAATAGCTCGGATGAAATTCAACATTAACAATTCTTTATTGATTTCTAAAGCATAAATACAGTTAAAATTAGAGTGGGAAAAAATTAGTCATAAAAAACAACTCATTCAACTATAGAGAAATCAATACACATGAAATCGGTACCTGGTTGCCTTGTGTTTGATGCTCGAGGTTCATGCCCCATACCATTCAGATATAAAAGAACCCTCCTAATGTAGGTCTTCAGATATGTCTTCTGCCTAGATTCAAATACCAATCTTTCTGCTGCAAACCAGAATCCAGGTGTTGTATATCTAGTCTCAAGAACAGTGGCAACACGACAAATTGTATCATATAGCTGCAAAGGGAAAATTCAAGTTAGTTTTGATAAATTATGTACTACCAACTCTTTTGATTGTTAAAAAAATGACAAACTATTCCCGAAGAGTTATTCAAGGATTGTGTAGCTAACTCTGGAAACACAGTAAATACTCCATGAATTGAATTATTGTTGCACAAAATTCTTGAATCTATATTCATATATCCATAATTGGCCAAACAACATGTAAAAGTTTTTTGAGCAAACAATAGACATAAATTAACTTTAATAATTTAGTCTTACATACTACCAAATTCTAAGATTCGAAACTTCCTCTGCTTCAAAAAATTCAAGAATTGTGTAGCAAACACTGGAAAAACAGCAAATACTGGTGGACTATTGTTGCACAATATTCTTGAATTTATATTCACATATCCATAATTGGAAATACAACATGTAAAATTTTTCGAGCAAACAATAGACATAAATTAATTTTCATAATTCAGTCTTACATACTATAAAATTCTAAACTTCTTGTTTCAAAAATTCAAGAATTGTGTAGCTAACTCGGAAATCTGATAAACACTTCACACATTGAATTACTATTGCACAAAATTCTTGAATCTATATTCATAGATTCATAATTGGCCATACTACATGTAAAATTTTTCTCATCATAAACTTTCATAATTCAGTTTTACATACTACCAAATTCTAAGATTCTAAACTTCCACTGCTTCAAAAACTTTAAGAATTGTTGCTAACTCTGGAAGCACAGTAAACACTCCACACATTGAATTAATGTTGCACAAAATTCTTGTATCTATATTCATTGATCCATAATTGGCCATACAACATGTAAAATTTTTCTGAACAAATAATAGACATAAAGTTTCATATTTCAGTGCCAAATTCTAAAATTCTAAACTTCCCCTACTTCAAAAATTACAACTTCTATTTGTAGAGAGCCCGACTAATATCTACTAAAAAATATCACAAACCAAGTTACATGTCAAAAAGCTGCTAATATTTTTTTATAAATATTTGGTTGTTATCTACACGTTTACATATCACTACAGACATCGTATTTTACAACACCGAAGAAATAGCTCGGATGAAATTCGGCATTAACAATTCTTTATTGATTTCTAAAGCATAAATACAGTTAAAATTAGAGTGGGAAAAAATTAATCGTAGAAAACAACTCATTCAGCTATAGAGAAATCAATCCACATGAAATTGATACCTGGTTGCCTTGTGTTTGATGCTCGAGGTTCATGCTCCATACCATTCAGATATAAGTGAACCCTCCTAATACAGGTCTTCAGATATGTCTTCTGCCTAGATTCAAATACCAATCTTTTGCTGCAAATCAGAATCCAGGTGCTGTATATCTAGTCTCAAGAACAGTAGCAACACGATAAATTGTATCATATAGCTGCAAAGGGAATAATTCAAGTCAGTTTTGATAAATTATGTACTACCAACTCTTTTGATTGTTAAAAATGACAAACTATTCCCGAAGAGTTATTCAAGGATTGTGTAGCTAACTCTAGAAACACAGTAAATACTCCATGAATTGAATTATTGTTGCACAGAATTCTTGAATCTATATTCATATATTCATAATTGGCCATACAACATGTAAACATTTTACGAGCAAATAATAGACATAAATTAGCTTTCATAATTCAGTCTTACATACTATCAAATTCTAAGATTCAAACTTCCTCTACTTCAAAAATTCAAGAATTGTGTAACAAACTCTAGAAAAGCAGTAAATACTCCATGCGATGGACTCTTGTTGCACAAAATTCTTGAATTTATATTCACATATCCACAATTGGAAATACAACATGTAAAATTTTCTTGAGCAAATAATGGACATAAATTAACTTTCATAATTCAGTCTTACATACTACCAAATTCTAAAATTTTTAATTTCCCTTTGCTTAAAAATTTAAGAATTGTGTAGCTAACTCTAGAAATATTGTAAACACTCCACACATTGAATTATTGTTGCACAAAATTCTTGAATCTATATTCATAGATCCATAATTGGTCATACAACATGTAAAATTTTTCTCATCATAAACTTTCATAATTCATCTTACATACTATCAAATTCTAAGATTCTAAACTCCCTCGCTTCAAAAATTCAAGAATTGTATAGCAAACTCGGAAAAGCAGGAAATACTCCATGCGATGGACTACTACATGTAAAATTTTACGAGAAAACAATAGACATAAATTAACTTTCATAATTCAATCTTACATACTACCAAAATATAAAATTCTAAACTTCCTCTGCTTCAAAAATTCAATAATTGTGTAGCAATCTCTGGAAATCTGATAAACACTCCACACATTGAATTACTATTGCACAAAATTCTTGAATCTATATTCATAGATCCATAATTGGCCATACAACATGTAAAATTTTTCTCATCATAAACTTTCATAATTCAGTCTTACATACTACCAAATTCTAAGATTCTAAACTTCCTCTGCTTCAAAAATTCAAGAATTGTGTAGCAAACTCGGAAAAGCAGGAAATACTCCATGCGATGGACTCTTGTTGCACAAAATTCTTGAATTTATATTCACATATCCATAATTGGAAATACAACATGTAAAATTTTTCTGAGCAACCAATAGACATAAATTAACTTTCATAATTCAGTCTTACATACTACCAAATTCTAAAATTCTAAACTTCCTCTGCTTCAAAAATTCAAGAATTGTGTAGCTAACTCTAGAAACACAGTAAATACTCCATGAATTGAATTATTGTTGCACAAAATTCTTGAATCTATATTCATAGATCCATAATTGGCCATACAACATGTAAAATTTTTCTCATCATAAACTTTCATAATTCATCTTACATACTATCAAATTCTAAGATTCTAAACTTCCTCTGCTTCAAAAATTCAAGAATTGTGTAGCTAACTCTAGAAACACAGTAAATACTCCATGCGATGGACTCTTGTTGCACAAAATTCTTGAATTTATATTCACATATCCATAATTGGAAATACAACATGTAAAATTTTCTTGAGCAAATAATGGACATAAATTAACTTTCATAATTCAGGTCTTACATACTACCAAATTCTAAAATTCTAAATTTCATCCGCTTCAAAAATTTAAGAATTGTGTAGCTAACTCTAGAAATATTGTAAACACTCCACACATTGAATTATTGTTGCACAAAATTCTTGAATCTATATTCATAGATCCATAATTGGTCATACAACATGTAAAATTTTTCTCATCATAAACTTTCATAATTAGGTCTTACATACTATCAAATTCTAAGATTCTAAACTCCCTCTGCTTCAAAAATTCAAGAATTGTATAGCAAACTCGGAAAAGCAGGAAATACTCCATGCGATGGACTACTACATGTAAAATTTTTCTGAGAAAACAATAGACATAAATTAACTTTTCATAATTCAATCTTACATACTACCAAAATATAAAATTCTAAACTTCCTCTGCTTCAAAAAATTCAATAATTGTGTAGCAATCTCGGAAATCTGATAAACACTCCGCATTGAATTACTATTGTACAAAATTCTTGAATCTATATTCATAGATCCATAATTGGCCATACAACACGTAAAATTTTTCTCATCATAAACTTTCATAATTCAGGTCTTACATACTAAATTCTAAGCTTCAAAAAATTCAAGAATTGTGTAGCAAACTCTGGAAAAACAGGAAATACTCCATGCGATCGACTACTGTTGCACAAAATTCTTTAATTTATATTCACATATCCATAATTGGAAATACATGTAAAATTTTTCTGAGCAACCAATAGACATAAATTAACTTTCATATTTCAGTCTTACATACTACCAAATTCTAAAATTCTAAACTTCCTCTGCTTTAAAAAATTCAAGAATTGTGTAGCTAACTCTGGAAATATAGTAAACACTACACGCATTGAATTACTGATGCACAAAATTTTTGAATCTATATTCATAGATCCATAATTGGCCATACAACATGTAAAATTTTTCTCATCGTAAACTTTCATAAGTCAACCAAATTCAAAGATTTTAAGCTTCATCTGCTTCAAAAATTCAAGAATTGTGTAGCAAACTCTTGAAAAACAGTAAATACTCCATGCGATCGACTATTGTTAGCGAAAATTCTTGAATTTATATTCACATATCCATAATTGGAAATACAACATGTAAAAGTTTCGAGCAAACAATAGACATAAATTAACTTTCATAATTCAGTCTTACATACTACCAAATTCTAAAATTCTAAACTTCCTCTGCTTTAAAAATTCAAGAATTGTGTAGCTAACTCTAAAAATACTGATAAACACTCCGCATTGAATTACTATTGTACAAAATTCTTGAATCTATATTCATAGATCCATAATTGGCCATACAACATGTAAAATTTTTATCATCATAAACTTTCATAATTCAACCAAATTCGAAGATTCTAAACTTCAAAAATTCGAATTGTGTAGCTAACTCGGAAATCTGATAAACACTCCGCATTGAATTCTTGTTGCACAAAATTCTTGAATCTATATTCATAGATCCATAATTGGCCATACAACATGTAAGATTTTTCTCATCATAAACTTTCATAATTCAGTCTTACATACTACCAAATTCTAAGATTCTAAACTTTCTGTTTCAAAAATTAGAATTGTGTAGCAAACTCGGAAAAATAGTAAATACTCCATGCGATGGACTATTGTTGCACAAAATTCTTGAATTTATATTTACATATCCATAATTGGAAATACAACATGTAAAATTTTTGAGCAAATTATAGACATAAATTAATTTTCATAATTCAGTCTTACACGATATCAAATTCTAAAATTCTAAACTTCCTCTGCTTCAAAAATTCGAATTGTGTAGCTAGCTCGGAAATACAGATAAACACTCCACACATTGAATTATTGTTACACAAAATTCTTGAATCTATATTTATAGATCCATAATTGGCCATACAACATGTAAAATTTTTCTCATCATAAACTTTCATAATTAGGTCTTACATACTACCAAATTCTAAGATTCTAAACTTCACGTGCTTCAAAAATTCAAGAATTATGTAGCAAACTCGAAAAATAGTAAATACTCCATCGATGGACTATTGTTGCACAAAATTCTTGAATTTATATTCACAAATCTATAATTGGAAATACAACATGTAAAATTTTTGAGCAAATTATAGACATAAATTAACTTTTCATACTACCAAATTCTAAAATTCTAAAATTCTAAATTTCATCCGCTTCAAAAATTTAAGAATTGTGTAGCTAACTCTAGAAGTACAATAAACACTCCACACATTGAATTAGTATTGCACAAAATTCTTGAATCTATATTCATAGATCCATAATTGGCCATACAACATGTAAAATTTTTACGAGAAAACAATAGACATAAATTAACTTTTCATAATTCAATCTTACATACTACCAAAATATAAAATTCTAAACTTCCTCTGCTTCAAAAATTCAAGAATTGTGTAGCAATCTCGGAAATCTGATAAACACTCCGCATTGAATTACTATTGTACAAAATTCTTGAATCTATATTCATAGATCCATAATTGGCCATACAACACGTAAAATTTTTCTCATCATAAACTTTCATAATTCAGTCTTACATACTAAATTCTAAGCTTCAAAAATTCAAGAATTGTGTAGCAAACTCGGAAAAGCAGGAAATACTCCATCGATCGACTCTTGTTGCACAAAATTCTTTAATTTATATTCACATATCCATAATTGGAAATACATGTAAAATTTTTACGAGCAAATAATAGACATAAATTAACTTTCATATTTCAGTCTTACATACTACCAAATTCTAAAATTCTAAACTTCCTCTGCTTTAAAAATTCAAGAATTGTGTAGCTAACTCGGAAATATAGTAAACACTACGCATTGAATTCTTGATGCACAAAATTTTTGAATCTATATTCATAGATCCATAATTGGCCATACAACATGTAAAATTTTTCTCATCATAAACTTTCATAAGTCAACCAAATTCAAAGATTTTAAGCTTCATCTGCTTCAAAAATTCAAGAATTGTGTAGCAAACTCTTGAAAAACGATAAATACTCCATCGATCGACTATTGTTAGCGAGAAAATTCTTGAATTTATATTCACATATCCATAATTGGAAATACAACATGTAAAAGTTTCGAGCAAACAATAGACATAAATTAACTTTCATAATTCAGTCTTACATACTACCAAATTCTAAAATTCTAAACTTCCTCTGCTTTAAAAATTCAAGAATTGTGTAGCTAACTCTAGAAATATTGTAAACACTCCACATTGAATTCTTGTTGCACAAAATTTTTGAATCTATATTTATAGATCCATAATTGGCCATACAACATGTAAAATTTTTATCATCATAAACTTTCATAATTCAACCAAATTGAAGATTCTAAACTTCAAAAATTAGAATTGTGTAGCTAACTCGGAAATATAGTAAACACTACGCATTGAATTCTTGTTGCACAAAATTCTTGAATCTATATTCATAGATCCATAATTGGCCATACAACATGTAAGATTTTTCTCATCATAAACTTTCATAATTCAGTCTTACATACTACCAAATTCTAAGATTCTAAACTTTCTGTTTCAAAAATTCGAGAATTGTGTAGCAAACTCGGAAAAATAGTAAATACTCCATGCGATGGACTATTGTTGCACAAAATTCTTGAATTTATATTTACATATCCATAATTGGAAATACAACATGTAAAATTTTTACGAGCAAATAATAGACATAAATTAATTTTCATAATTCGGTCTTACGATATCAAATTCTAAAATTCTAAACTTCCTCTGCTTCAAAAATTCGAGAATTGTGTAGCTAGCTCGGAAATCTGATAAACACTCCACGCATTGAATTATTGTTACACAAAATTCTTGAATCTATATTTATAGATCCATAATTGGCCATACAACATGTAAAATTTTTCTCATCATAAACTTTCATAATTCAGTTTTACATACTACCAAATTCTAAGATTCTAAACTTCCTCTGCTTCAAAAATTCAAGAATTGTGTAGCTAACTCTAGAAACACAGTAAATACTCCATGAATTGAATTATTGTTGCACAAAATTCTTGAATCTATATTCATAGATCCATAATTGGCCATACAACATGTAAAATTTTTACGAGCAAATAATAGACATAAATTAGCTTTCATAATTCAGTCTTACATACTAAATTCTAAGATTCTAAACTTCCTCTGCTTCAAAAATTCAATAATTGTGTAGCAAACTCGGAAAAGCAGGAAATACTCCATGCGATGGACTACTACATGTAAAATTTTTCTCATCATAAACTTTCATAATTAGGTCTTACATACTATCAAATTCTAAGATTCTAAACTTTCTGTTTCAAAAATTCGAATTGTGTAGCTAACTCTAGAAACACAGTAAATACTCCATGCGATGGACTACTACATGTAAAATTTTTCTCATCGTAAACTTTCATAATTCAACCAAATTGAAGATTCTAAACTTCAAAAATTAGAATTGTGTAGCAATCTCGGAAATCTGATAAACACTCCGCATTGAATTATTGTTGCACAAAATTCTTTAATTTATATTCACAAATCTATAATTGGAAATACATGTAAAATTTTTGAGCAAATAATGGACATAAATTAACTTTCATAATTCAATCTTACATACTAAATTCTAAGCTTCAAAAATTCGAGAATTGTGTAGCAATCTCGGAAATCTGATAAACACTCCACGCATTGAATTCTTGATGCACAAAATTTTTGAATCTATATTCATAGATCCATAATTGGCCATACAACATGTAAAATTTTTCTCATCGTAAACTTTCATAATTCAGGTCTTACATACTATCAAATTCTAAAATTCTAAAATTCTAAAATTCTAAACTTCCTCTGCTTCAAAAATTCGAGAATTGTGTAGCTAACTCTAGAAATATTGTAAACACTCCACACATTGAATTAGTATTGCACAAAATTCTTGAATTTATATTCACATATCCACAATTGGAAATACATGTAAAATTTTTGAGCAAATTATAGACATAAATTAACTTTTCATAATTCAATCTTACATACTACCAAATTCTAAGATTCTAAACTTCAAAAATTAGAATTGTGTAGCTAACTCTAGAAACACAGTAAATACTCCATGAATTGAATTATTGTTGCACAAAATTCTTGAATCTATATTCATATATTCATAATTGGCCATACAACATGTAAACATTTTACGAGCAAATAATAGACATAAATTAGCTTTCATAATTCAGTCTTACATACTATCAAATTCTAAGATTCTAAACTTCCTCTGCTTCAAAAATTCAAGAATTGTGTAGCTAACTCTAGAAACACAGTAAATACTCCATGCGATGGACTCTTGTTGCACAAAATTCTTGAATCTATATTCATAGATCCATAATTGGCCATACAACATGTAAAATTTTTGAGCAAATTATAGACATAAATTAACTTTCATAATTCAGTCTTACATACTACCAAATTCTAAGATTCTAAACTTCCTCTGCTTCAAAAATTCAAGAATTGTGTAGCAAACTCGGAAAAATAGTAAATACTCCATGCGATGGACTATTGTTGCACAAAATTCTTGAATCTATATTCATAGATCCATAATTGGCCATACAACATGTAAAATTTTTCTCATCATAAACTTTCATAATTCAGTCTTACATACTACCAAATTCTAAGATTCTAAACTTCCTCTGCTTCAAAAATTCAAGAATTGTGTAGCAAACTCGGAAAAATAGTAAATACTCCATGCGATGGACTATTGTTGCACAAAATTCTTGAATCTATATTCATAGATCCATAATTGGCCATACAACATGTAAAATTTTTCTCATCATAAACTTTCATAATTCAGTCTTACATACTACCAAATTCTAAGATTCTAAACTTCCTCTGCTTCAAAAATTCAAGAATTGTGTAGCAAACTCGGAAAAATAGTAAATACTCCATGCGATGGACTATTGTTGCACAAAATTCTTGAATTTATATTCACATATCCATAATTGGAAATACAACATGTAAAATTTTTCGAGCAAATAATAGACATAAATTAACTTTCATAATTCAGTCTTACATACTACCAAATTCTAAAATTCTAAACTTCCTCTGCTTTAAAAATTCAAGAATTGTGTAGCTAACTCTAAAAATACTGATAAACACTCCGCATTGAATTCTTGTTGCACAAAATTTTGAATCTATATTCATAGATCCATAATTGGCCATACAACATGTAAAATTTTTATCATCATAAACTTTCATAATTCAACCAAATTGAAGATTCTAAACTTCAAAAATTCGAGAATTGTGTAGCTAACTCGGAAATCTGATAAACACTCCGCATTGAATTCTTGTTGCACAAAATTCTTGAATCTATATTCATAGATCCATAATTGGCCATACAACATGTAAGATTTTTCTCATCATAAACTTTCATAATTCAGTCTTACATACTACCAAATTCTAAGATTCTAAACTTTCTCTGTTTCAAAAATTAGAATTGTGTAGCAAACTCGGAAAAATAGTAAATACTCCATGCGATGGACTATTGTTGCACAAAATTCTTGAATTTATATTTACATATCCATAATTGGAAATACAACATGTAAAATTTTTGAGCAAATTATAGACATAAATTAATTTTCATAATTCAGGTCTTACGATATCAAATTCTAAAATTCTAAACTTCCTCTGCTTCAAAAATTCGAGAATTGTGTAGCTAGCTCGGAAATACAGATAAACACTCCGCATTGAATTATTGTTACACAAAATTCTTGAATCTATATTTATAGATCCATAATTGGCCATACAACATGTAAAATTTTTCTCATCATAAACTTTCATAATTCAGTTTTACATACTACCAAATTCTAAGATTCTAAACTTCACGTGCTTCAAAAATTCAAGAATTATGTAGCAAACTCGGAAAAATAGTAAATACTCCATCGATGGACTATTGTTGCACAAAATTCTTGAATTTATATTCACAAATCTATAATTGGAAATACAACATGTAAAATTTTTACGAGCAAATAATAGACATAAATTAACTTTCATACTACCAAATTCTAAAATTCTAAAATTCTAAACTTCCTCTGCTTCAAAAATTCAAGAATTGTGTAGCTAGCTCGGAAATACGATAAACACTCCACACATTGAATTAGTATTGCACAAAATTCTTGAATCTATATTCATAGATCCATAATTGGTCATACAAAATGTAAAATTTTTCTCATCATAAACTTTCATAATTCAGTCTTACATACTACCAAATTCTAAGATTCTAAACTTCCTCTGCTTCAAAAATTCAAGAATTGTGTAGCAAACTCGGAAAAATAGTAAATACTCCATGCGATGGACTATTGTTGCACAAAATTCTTGAATTTATATTCACATATCCATAATTGGAAATACAACATGTAAAATTTTTCGAGCAAATAATAGACATAAATTAACTTTCATAATTCAGTCTTACATACTACCAAATTCTAAAATTCTAAATTTCCCTGCTTCAAAAATTCAAGAATTGTGTAGCTAACTCTAGAAGTACAGTAAACACTCCACACATTGAATTAATGTTGCACAAAATTCTTGAATCTATATTTATAGATCCATAATTGGCCATACAACATGTAAAATTTTTCTCATCATAAACTTTCATAATTCAGTCTTACATACTACCAAATTCTAAGATTCTAAACTTCCTCTGCTTCAAAAATTCAAGAATTATGTAGCAAACTCGGAAAAATAGTAAATACTCCATCGATGGACTACTACATGTAAAATTTTTCTAATCAAACAATAGACATAAATTAACTTTCATAATTCAGTCTTACATACTACCAAATTCTAAAATTCTAAACTTCCTCTGCTTCAAAAATTCAAGAATTGTGTAGCTAACTCTAGAAGCAGTAAACACTCCACACATTGAATTAATGTTGCACAAAATTCTTGAATCTATATTCATAGATCCATAATTGGCCATACAACATGTAAAATTTTTCTCATCATAAACTTTCATAATTCAGTCTTACATACTACCAAATTCTAAAATTCTAAATTTCCCTGCTTCAAAAATTCAAGAATTATGTAGCAAACTCGGAAAAATAGTAAATACTCCATGCGATGGACTATTGTTGCACAAAATTCTTGAATCTATATTCATAGATCCATAATTGGCCATACAACATGTAAAATTTTTCTAATCAAACAATAGACATAAAGTTTCATATTTCAGTACCAAATTCTAAAATTCTAAAATTCTAAAATTCTAAACTTCCTCTGCTTCAAAAATTCAAGAATTGTGTAGCTAACTCTAGAAATATTGTAAACACTCCACACATTGAATTAATGTTGCACAAAATTCTTGAATCTATATTCATAGATCCATAATTGGCCATACAACATGTAAAATTTTTCTCATCATAAACTTTCATAATTCAGTCTTACATACTACCAAATTCTAAGATTCTAAACTTCCTCTGCTTCAAAAATTCAAGAATTGTGTAGCTAACTCTAGAAGCAGTAAACACTCCACACATTGAATTAATGTTGCACAAAATTCTTGTATCTATATTTATAGATCCATAATTGGCCATACAACATGTAAAATTTTTCTCATCATAAACTTTCATAATTCAGTCTTACATACTACCAAATTCTAAAATTCTAAACTTCCTCTGCTTCAAAAATTCAAGAATTGTGTAGCTAACTCTAGAAGCAGTAAACACTCCACACATTGAATTAATGTTGCACAAAATTCTTGAATCTATATTCATAGATCCATAATTGGCCATACAACATGTAAAATTTTTCTCATCATAAACTTTCATAATTCAGTCTTACATACTACCAAATTCTAAAATTCTAAATTTCCCTGCTTCAAAAATTCAAGAATTATGTAGCAAACTCGGAAAAATAGTAAATACTCCATGCGATGGACTATTGTTGCACAAAATTCTTGAATCTATATTCATAGATCCATAATTGGAAATACATGTAAAATTTTTCGAGCAACCAATAGACATAAATTAACTTTCATATTTCAGTCTTACATACTACCAAATTCTAAAATTCTAAACTTCCTCTCTTCAAAAATTCAAGAATTGTGTAGCTAACTCGAAATATAGTAAACACTACACGCATTGAATTCTTGATGCACAAAATTTTGAATCTATATTCATAGATCCATAATTGGCCATACAACATGTAAAATTTTTCTCATCGTAAACTTTCATAAGTCAACCAAATTCAAAGATTTTAAGCTTCATCTGCTTCAAAAATTCAAGAATTGTGTAGCAAACTCTTGAAAAACAGTAAATACTCCATGCGATCGACTATTGTTAGCAGAAAATTCTTGAATTTATATTCACATATCCATAATTGGAAATACAACATGTAAAAAGTTTCTGAGCAAACAATAGACATAAATTAACTTTCATAATTCAGTCTTACATACTACCAAATTCTAAAATTCTAAACTTCCTCTGCTTTAAAAATTCAAGAATTGTGTAGCTAACTCTAAAAATACTGATAAACACTCCACGCATTGAATTCTTGTTGCACAAAATTTTGAATCTATATTCATAGATCCATAATTGGCCATACAACATGTAAAATTTTTATCATCATAAACTTTCATAATTCAACCAAATTCAAGATTCTAAACTTCAAAAATTAGAATTGTGTAGCTAACTCGAAATATAGTAAACACTACGCATTGAATTCTTGTTGCACAAAATTCTTGAATCTATATTCATAGATCCATAATTGGCCATACAACATGTAAGATTTTTACGAGC
Source organism: Asparagus setaceus (assembly GCA_012295165.1). Classification (NCBI taxonomy): domain Eukaryota; kingdom Viridiplantae; phylum Streptophyta; class Magnoliopsida; order Asparagales; family Asparagaceae; genus Asparagus; species Asparagus setaceus. Next base: position 1,173,587 of record CM022709.1, on the reverse strand, counting down.
AAATAATAGACATAAAGTTTCATATTTCAGTACCAAATTCTAAAATTCTAAACTTCCTGCTTCAAAAATTACAACTTCTATTTATAGAGAGCCCAACAAATATCTACTGAAAAAATATCACAAACCAAGTTACATGTCAAAAGCTGCTAATATTTTTTTATAAATATTTGGTTGTTATCTACACGTTTACATATCACTACAGACATCGTATTTTACAACACCGAAGAAATAGCTCGGATGAAATTCGGCATTAACAATTCTTTATTGATTTCTAAAGCATAAATACAGTTAAAATTAGAGTGGGAAAAAATTAATCGTAGAAAACAACTCATTCAGCTATAGAGAAATCAATCCACATGAAATTGATACCTGGTTGCCTTGTGTTTGATGCTCGAGGTTCATGCTCCATACCATTCAGATATAAGTGAACCCTCCTAATACAGGTCTTCAGATATGTCTTCTGCCTAGATTCAAATACCAATCTTTTGCTGCAAATCAGAATCCAGGTGCTGTATATCTAGTCTCAAGAACAGTAGCAACACGATAAATTGTATCATATAGCTGCAAAGGAAATAATTCAAGTCAGTTTTGATAAATTATGTACTACCAACTCTTTTGATTGTTAAAAATGACAAACTATTCCCGAAGAGTTATTCAAGGATTGTGTAGCTAACTCTAGAAGTACAGTAAACACTCCACACATTGAATTAGTATTGCACAAAATTCTTGAATCTATATTCATAGATCCATAATTGGCCATACAACATGTAAAATTTTTGAGCAAATAATAGACATAAATTAACTTTCATAATTCAGTCTTACATACTACCAAATTCTAAGATTCTAAACTTCCTCTGCTTCAAAAATTCAAGAATTGTGTAGCAAACTCTTGAAAAGCAATAAATACTCCATCGATGGACTATTGTTGCACAAAATTCTTGAATTTATATTCACATATCCATAATTGGAAATACAACATGTAAAATTTTTGAGCAAATAATAGACATAAATTAACTTTCATAATTCAGTCTTACATACTACCAAATTCTAAAATTCTAAATTTCCCTGCTTCAAAAATTCAAGAATTGTGTAGCTAACTCTAAAAATACTGATAAACACTCCACGCATTGAATTATTGTTGCACAAAATTCTTGAATCTATATTCATAGATCCATAATTGGTCATACAAAATGTAAAATTTTTCTCATCATAAACTTTCATAATTAGGTCTTACATACTACCAAATTCTAAGATTCTAAACTTCCTCTTCAAAAATTCAAGAATTGTGTAGCAAACTCGGAAAAATAGTAAATACTCCATGCGATGGACTACTACATGTAAAATTTTTACGAGCAAATAATAGACATAAATTAACTTTCATAATTCAGTCTTACATACTACCAAATTCTAAAATTCTAAACTTCCTCTGCTTCAAAAATTCAAGAATTGTGTAGCTAACTCGGAAATCTGATAAACACTCCGCATTGAATTATTGTTGCACAAAATTCTTGAATCTATATTCATAGATCCATAATTGGCCATACAACATGTAAAATTTTTCTCATCATAAACTTTCATAATTCAGTCTTACATACTAAATTCTAAGCTTCAAAAATTCAAGAATTGTGTAGCAAACTCGGAAAAATAGTAAATACTCCATGCGATCGACTCTTGTTGCACAAAATTCTTTAATTTATATTCACATATCCATAATTGGAAATACATGTAAAATTTTTGAGCAAATTATAGACATAAATTAACTTTCATATTTCAGTCTTACATACTACCAAATTCTAAAATTCTAAACTTCCTCTGCTTTAAAAATTCAAGAATTGTGTAGCTAACTCTGGAAATATAGTAAACACTACACATTGAATTCTTGATGCACAAAATTTTTGAATCTATATTCATAGATCCATAATTGGCCATACAACATGTAAAATTTTTCTCATCGTAAACTTTCATAAGTCAACCAAATTCAAAGATTTTAAGCTTCATCTGCTTCAAAAATTCAAGAATTGTGTAGCAAACTCTTGAAAAGCGATAAATACTCCATGCGATCGACTATTGTTAGCGAAAATTCTTGAATTTATATTCACATATCCATAATTGGAAATACAACATGTAAAAGTTTCGAGCAAACAATAGACATAAATTAACTTTCATAATTCAGTCTTACATACTACCAAATTCTAAAATTCTAAACTTCCTCTGCTTTAAAAATTTCAAGAATTGTGTAGCTAACTCTAAAAATACTGATAAACACTCCACGCATTGAATTACTGATGCACAAAATTTTGAATCTATATTTATAGATCCATAATTGGCCATACAACATGTAAAATTTTTATCATCATAAACTTTCATAATTCAACCAAATTCGAAGATTCTAAACTTCAAAAATTAGAATTGTGTAGCTAACTCTGGAAATACAAGAACACTCCACGATTGAATTATTGTTACACAAAATTCTTGAATCTATATTCATAGATCCATAATTGGCCATACAACATGTAAGATTTTTCTCATCATAAACTTTCATAATTAGGTCTTACATACTACCAAATTCTAAGATTCTAAACTTTCTCTGTTTCAAAAATTGAGAATTGTGTAGCAAACTCGAAAAATAGTAAATACTCCATGCGATGGACTATTGTTGCACAAAATTCTTGAATTTATATTTACATATCCATAATTGGAAATACAACATGTAAAATTTTTCGAGCAAATTATAGACATAAATTAATTTTCATAATTCAGTCTTACGATATCAAATTCTAAAATTCTAAACTTCCTCTGCTTCAAAAATTCGAATTGTGTAGCTAGCTCGGAAATACAGATAAACACTCCGCATTGAATTATTGTTACACAAAATTCTTGAATCTATATTTATAGATCCATAATTGGCCATACAACATGTAAAATTTTTCTCATCATAAACTTTCATAATTCAGTTTTACATACTACCAAATTCTAAGATTCTAAACTTCCGTGCTTCAAAAATTCAAGAATTATGTAGCAAACTCGGAAAAATAGTAAATACTCCATCGATGGACTATTGTTGCACAAAATTCTTGAATTTATATTCACAAATCTATAATTGGAAATACAACATGTAAAATTTTTACGAGCAAATAATAGACATAAATTAACTTTCATACTACCAAATTCTAAAATTCTAAAATTCTAAATTTCATCCGCTTCAAAAATTTAAGAATTGTGTAGCTAACTCTAGAAGTACAGTAAACACTCCACACATTGAATTAGTATTGCACAAAATTCTTGAATCTATATTCATAGATCCATAATTGGTCATACAAAATGTAAAATTTTTCTCATCATAAACTTTCATAATTAGTTTTACATACTACCAAATTCTAAGATTCTAAACTTCAGTGCTTCAAAAATTCAAGAATTATGTAGCAAACTGGAAAAATAGTAAATACTCCATCGATGGACTATTGTTGCACAAAATTCTTGAATTTATATTCACAAATCTATAATTGGAAATACAACATGTAAAATTTTTCGAGCAAATAATAGACATAAATTAACTTTCATACTACCAAATTCTAAAATTCTAAAATTCTAAATTTCATCCGCTTCAAAAATTTAAGAATTGTGTAGCTAACTCTAGAAGTACAGTAAACACTCCACACATTGAATTAGTATTGCACAAAATTCTTGAATCTATATTCATAGATCCATAATTGGTCATACAAAATGTAAAATTTTTCTCATCATAAACTTTCATAATTCAGTCTTACATACTACTAAATTCTTAGATTCTAAACTTCCTCTGCTTCAAAAAATTCAAGAATCGTGTTAGAAATCTGGAAACATAGTAAACACTCCACACATTGAATTAATGTTGCACAAAATTCTTGTATCTATATTTATAGATCCATAATTGGCCATACAACATGTAAAATTTTTCTAATCAAACAATAGACATAAAGTTTCATATTTCAGTACCAAATTCTAAAATTCTAAATTTCCCTGCTTCAAAAATTACAACTTCTATTTATAGAGAGCCCAACAAATATCTACTGAAAAAAAATATCACAAACCAAGTTACATTCATCTACCAGTTACAAAACATAACCAAAAACTAAAACATAACCAAAAACTAACATTTTTTTTTCCAGCTCAAACTACTTAGCAAGCTAATCATACAACAAATTACACACAAAATGCAAGCAAATCACAGAGTTGAATCATACACGACCCCTTTTTGTGCAATCCACTCAGCTCCCTCCAAAAACTTATGGACCGAATATTGGGCTGCCTCCTCAGCACTTACTGCAGGATTATACCCGGCCCATTTAACCCTGCCTGCAGTATTTGAGCCCGGCCCAGTATTCTGAAACTCCGCATAATTTATGGTCTCTGGCGGGTCGGTTCCGGGTTCCCACGAGAGCCAACCAGCACTATCCACAACCGATCCAATATCCGATTGCATATAAATCGCTGTCGAATAGGGCCTCCAGGGCCGGCCCAAATAAGTTTGGGCCGTTACATTATTTGGTGCCGAAACGGTGCATTCTTGGATCACGATGCCCGTGTTTTCATTGGGGTCCTTTTTTCCTTGGGCCGTTATTATGTTCTTTTGGTTGGCTAAAGGCTGTCTTGGGCTTATGTTACATTTTTGGAAAACTACGGCGGCATCGCCGAAGATGAAGTCCACGGTTCCGGCGATGTTGCATTCTCGGTAGAACTGTCGGTTTGAGTGGGCATAGAGAGTATCTTGATAGGCTTCGAACGAGCAACGGTAGAAAACGGAGCGATCGGCCCCAGAACGGAAGGCCACGGCCTGGTGCTTTTCTGGCCCGGCTGTATTTTTAAAGCCCATGTCTTTGGCCATGAATCCTCGGCCCATAACAGCTGAAGAAATAAAAGACGTAGTTATAAAGAAATTATTGATCAAATGGCAAATGTGTTTAGAACATCATCTATACTATTTACGAAACATAATTTTTAGTGATGGCAGAAATATAACAAGTATAAATCATTCTTAATCTATCTCTTTTAAAACTATTACCTATGTATTTTTCAGCTTCCATGCTCTTTTGCGTCTAACTCATTTATATTTGAGATTTGTTTTATCTTAGAAATAATTATATATCACTATTTCTTTTGATTAAAATTTTTATAGTTTCATTGAGGAAATGATTCTGACAGATGTTCCCAAAACAAAAAAAAAAGAAAAAATAAAAAATAAAAAAAGTCCTACTAGTTAATTGTCAAACATAACATTACCACAATATGAATACTCGTAATGTCAAGTCTTAGTTATGTATTGGCTTAAAGTTTTCATTTTCAACTCTAAATTCTTAATTACCACTTCATCTTTAATATGTTTGTTTGTATGTATAGTCTATCATAGCTCATGAGAGTTCACACACGTCGGTAACCTCACCGGACACCAACATATGCGTTCCCGAAAAAATCCAAAACCACATGGGCATCTGCCCATTGATGTTTGTGCTCATAATACACGTAACACATCCCACCGAACTTTGGGCCCGGCCCATAATGAATAGAAAAGAACACTGGTCATGTTAGCTGGGCCCACAGCCTACTGAACCCCTATCGACCTTTGATTCCCACCTATTTTAAATTGGCCCAAGTACTCATTATAGAAACGGTAGAATAAAAGTTGAAATTAGTTGAAAGTTGTTGCTACAATGTCATGGATGATCCTGGATCTGAGATTTATACGAATAAATTAGTGTGATTAGATATAAATTAGTTAGTGATTTAGGTAAACGGTACTATTTTAAGTCATTGTCAGTGATCCCTTTATTGAGAGAATGCATGGGAGAATAAGTACGCGCAACAAAAATGCACAATTTTATACACGGATAAACTCACAAACAACTTTGGATGATTTTATATTGAATTTGGTACATCAAACAATATAGTCTTATATTGGGTAGTTTATATGCTAATAGGTGTACATTATACAATAATAGTTCTTATATTGCAACCAAAATCTAACTCCAGGATAAACACTAAATTTAGGTTACCAAATTAGATTACGGCTTCTGTTAAAAATGATAATCTCAAAATTAAGAATATGTAACAAGATTTGTGAGAAGAAAATTTGACGGTTAAACATTTTTGGGTTAAATTATGTCGTTGGCATGTCACACATCTAGCATATTTATTAAAGTTTTTCTCCGACAAAAGTTACGATCTTTGAAAACATATTCATGATATGGATTGTAGAAATCTAAATGCACTCACACACACAAACAAGTAAAGGGAATGGAGTGATACTCCAATTCTATGACAACTTTTCTTCAATCTACCTAAGGTTTAATATTCATGTCACATGACCTTATGCTGACTAAAATTTGCCGACCAAAATGGCCACATAAAGTGTACCATGCTAATACTCTAAAGACAACAAGAGCAACATTAATTATGTAAGTGCAAACTTTTTCTATCAAACATGCATTAGCACCTACTCTCATTAAGGCATATTCTACCTTAAACAAAGAAAAACACAAGTAATTGTGTGATGAAGAACTCACCGAAAGTTGCCGTCGAGTACGTCGGCGTTCCATCAAGAAAATTCAAGCTCCCGGAAACAATGGTATCATACATACCATCTCCATATATGTGCACATTCCACCTATTCTTATCAAGCACAATATTTTCTTCATAAGTCCCTTCCTTCACATAAATCACAAATGGGTCCAAACTCTTTTTAGGGATCATCTCAACTGCCTCCTTAATCGTCTTCACATCTCCACTCCCATCTTGAGCTACTGTCACATTGGGGGCTACTTCAACGGTAGCTTGCAGAAGAGCCCTCCTCTGTGATGAAGTGATCCATCCAGGAATTTGACGAGTTCCGCTAGTGCTCAGCAGTTTTCTGTGCAGCTGACTATCCAGGCTCTTCAGGATCCCGAGGATCCCCGTGACGATCGCCAGACTGTTGCTCGTCGACCGCATCGCGTTCGTCATGGTCGCCTCGAACCGGGCTCGAGATTGCCGTACGTCCCGTCGAAACCCTCGAGGCACGTGTCCTGGTAGGCCACGGCGGCGCTGAGCCACGTTCGGATATCGTTTATTTTCGACGCTGTCAGAATTTTCTCGTTAGGATTTGCGGGGCTCATCGTGGAGATTGCGTCTTGGAGTTTATCGACCGCTTCGTCGAATAACTCCTTGCAATCTCGAACCGCCAGCTCGAGCCTTTTGTCGTCGGACGGGATCGTGACGGCCTCGGGTAGCAAAGCTAGCTCGGAGAGAGCGTTGGAGGCGACGTGGAGCGAGAGCTTGAAGAGCGCTTCGGGGTCGCTCGTCGTGTTGGCGCCCTTTATCGATGAGATGCTATGGAAACATCTATCGGGATATTGTGTCACGCTACACACCGCCTTTATCGAGTTTGATACGGACGCTGGAGAGTTGCCGTGGTTATCGTCGCTGCCGTCGCTGCTTTTGTTATTAGCGACGACAGTGACGATAACGCCTACGATGATCGCTACGAGGACGATGGCAGAGAGGACGATGGCGATGAGCCGGCATCGAGCTTTACGCTTGAATGCGCGGTCCTCGGCCTCGTCTACTTTGCCGTAGCCTTTGAAGGACTTGAGGGAGTCCATTGAAATGGTAGCAGTAGTAGCGCTACTGAGTTTGTGTTTAGATTGCTGGAGTTCGATGTGTAAATAGTTTGAAGGAGGTTGAGGGTTATGCAAAATGACTAAAATACCCTTAGTTGTCGGCTCTGTAACGGATAAAATAATGTTTAGGTAGTGACAAATTAGTCGAAGAAATTGTTTGGTGGCGGGATTAGGAAAGAGACAGGAAGGGGAGAGCAAGTATTTCTAAATCAGTTTTCTGCAGCGTAGGGAAAGAATATCCATCAAAATAACAAGATTGCCATTCCCCGTTGAGGTGAGGAAATAAACAAGAAAGAGAAGATAATGGTATTATTGTAATTAGAACATAAAGGAACACCGAAAGCTACTGCTTGCAGTGACATCTCAACAGACAGCTTAGAAGGAGCTGGACTGAAGGCCGCTGCGCTGGCATGAAAGTTTTTTAGAAACCATTTTCGGCCCTCACTTGCTTCCTAATTATCCACTTAATTTATATATTTGCTCAAAGTATCTTGAAAAAATATATACAGTTATAAATTATAATTGCTCATAAGAGATATTGTGTAGACTAAGAGGAGTCAGGACAACGCTCGAGTCCTCCAATGTGTTACTAGGGATTCACAAGAAGTTCAAGAGAACTTCATGACTTTTGGACTAAGCTTAGGACACAAAATGATAAGTGTATTGAAGAGAATGTTGGCATAGATGTCCAAATCCTGAAGCATCAATACAAAGAGAAATCAGAAAGTATAGCTGAGTCTTACTGCTCAAACAGGAGCATCAGTTGTTTATGGTCAACCGCTAAATACTTTCTCGATTGTAAGATGTTGGATATATTGGATAATACTAACTAAACTACAATCTTCAAACTACTTTTATACCGCAAGAAACAAAAATATACGAGATGCAAACTTAAGGGGAGAAGAAGGGGCAAAACTGGTACAAGCTAGTGATTAAGTGTCACGCTTGAGGTTTTCAGAATGTCTTTAACATTTTTCGAAACACCAATTATTCCTTGTCTATATCATGCCACACACCCATAGTACCATGTTCAGATAACCTTGGCATGGACCAAAGAAACAAACAAATCTAGGGACACCATCATAAATTTATGGGTTGACTAAAAACCAAACCAAGACAGTAAGTAATTAATCTAAACACAAGGATGAGCATTAGTACACAGTACACACTCATGTGTCCTGGTAGGCCAGCGGCGCTGAGCCACGTTCGGATATCGTTTATTTTCGGCGCTGTCAGAATTTTCTCGTTAGGATTTGCGGGGCTCATCGTGGAGATTGCGTCTTGGAGTTTATCGACCGCCTGGTCGAATAACTCCTTGCAATCTCGAACCGCCAGCTCGAGCCTTTTGTCGTCGGACGGGATCGTGGCGGCCTCGGGTAGCAAAGCTAGCTCGGAGAGAGCGTTAGGCGGCGATGGGCGAGAGCTTGAAGAGCGCTTCGGGTCGCTCGTCGTGTTGGCGCCCTTTATCGATGAGATGCTATGGAAACATCTATCGGGATATTGTGTCACGCTACACACCGCCTTTATCGAGTTTGATGTGGACGCTGGAGAGTTGCCGTGGTTATCGTCGCTGCCGTCGCTGCTTTTGTTATTAGCGACGACAGCGACGATAACGCCTACGATGATCGCTACGAGGACGATGGCAGAGAGGACGATGGCGATGAGCCGGCATCGAGCTTTACGCTTGAATGCGCGGTCCTCGGCCTCGTCTACTTTGCCGTAGCCTTTGAAGGACTTGAGGGAGTCCATTGAAATGGTAGCAGTAGTAGCGCTACTGAGTTTGTGTTTAGATTGCTGGAGTTCGATGTGTAAATAGTTTGAAGGAGGTTGAGGGTTATGCAAAATGACTAAAATACCCTTAGTTGTCGGCTCTGTAACGGATAAAATAATGTTTAGGTAGTGACAAATTAGTCCAAGAAATTGTTTGGTGGCGGGATTAGGAAAGAGACTGGAAGGGGAGAGCAAGTATTTCTGTTAGTAGCGGACATGGCAAGTCGAGAAACCACCACAAACAATAGAAAACACAATAAAAGAGTAAAGACACGAGATTTACGTGGTTCGGCAAGTTGCCTACGCCCACGGGGTAAGGAGGGATTTTCACTAATAGAAAGAGAGAATACAAATTAGGATTACAAGTTCTCACAAAGAAACCCTAAAAACAAACCTCTCAATCTCTCAAAGATCTCCTCTCCAAAGATGCACAAAACCCTCTAAAAGTCGCCCAAAACGTGCTTGATTACATCCAAATAATCGGTTTAGGGTTATATATAAACTCTAAGCGAACGGGTTTAAAACCAAAACCCGTTTTGAATCGCCAGTTAGTCGACTACTACACCATATTAGTCGACTACTACACCATATTAGTCGACTACTACACCATATTAGTCGACTACTACACCATATTAGTCGACTACTACACCATATTAGTCGACTACTACACCATATTAGTCGACTACTACACCATATTAGTCGACTACTCGTTCCTGACTCAAAACACGCTTCGTCATGCCAGTTAATTAGACTACAATGCAGTAGTGGAATTTGCTTGTCTTGTGCATGTTTTTGTGCATGTTCTACAATTCTCCACCTCGTACATCATTTGATTCACCTCAAATTTTGGACGAACACCAGAAGAACACCAAGAACATCTAGAGAGATCACCATTAGCCAATCCAGGCCAATCCAGCTGCGTCACTACAGCGCGTGCCTCACGTTACCCTCCACCGGGATCAAGCTCACCGTAGTTCACCTCAAATCATCTCCACCTTACCCATTACCGCCCCGAAGGGCCATGCCCTCTTGGGCAAATCAACAAGAGCTGATATGAAGCAAGTCTAAGCAATGCTTAAACTTACTACCTGTGACCACCTTGGTTAACATGTCGCGGGATTCTCATTCGTGTGCACCTTCATGAGAGAAATATCACCTCCTCTATGACATCCCGCACAAAATGATACGACATCAATATGCTTGAATGCGAGCATGATGAACTGATTCTTCGCCAAGTGAATTGCACTCATTGTCACACCACAAGTTCACGTTTCCCGCCAATCCCCAAATCGTCTAGAAGACCCCACAACCACAATGCTTCCTTCACTCCCTCGCCATGGCCATGTACTTTCGGCCTCTGTGGTAGAAAGTGCCAGCGTGGCTCGCAACATCGATCGCCAACTAACCGAGCCCCATGTATCTTGAATACATAACCGGTGAGTAGATCGTCGTCTATCTAGATCGCCGCATAATCGAGTCCACAAACCCGTCAATCGACATGTTTCTCCACTAAAACACGTAACGTGATCAACCTGCATTCTTTGGTACTGAGGACCCACTTCCTTCCCGGTCGCCTTTCCGGATTCGCCATGAATCTATGACCACACTAACCGCTGTGAAATATCGTGTACACACCATTGCATACATTAAAGCGCCAATTTGCACTAGCATAGGGCAACACGTAATGGCGCTTCTTTGTAGTGGGAGATTGATTACCGAAGCCTAAAGTGTGGAGCCAATGGAGTCACCACCGACTTAGCACTTTGCATCCCGAACCTCGCGATCACCCGCTCTATGTAGCCCGCCGACTCAAGAACAATCGTCGATTCGCGCTCTCTTCTAATCTCCATACCGATATTTTCCTAGCGGCACCCATGTCCTTCATCTCGAACTCTTCACCAAGTTGAGATTTCAACCTATCTATCTCCACCCCGCTCTTAGAAGCAATAAGCATGTCATCCACATACAAAGAAGATAGATAAAATTACCTCCGAAGCTTCAGATGTAAGCGCAACAATCATGATCGCCGTGAAAACCCATGCTTCAAAGATGAAGGAGTCAAATCGCTTGTACCATCGCCGGAGATTGCTTTAATCCATCGGTGACTTCCTCAAGCGACACACATGATTCTCCTTATCCTCAACCTTGTAGCCCTCGGGTTGATGCATGTAGATCTCTTCATCCAAGTCTCCGTGCAAGAAGGCGTTTTAACATCGAGTTGATCGACTCAAAATCACCATGAGCAACAATACTCAATAGCACCGAATAGAAGTATGCTTCACCACCGGAGAAAATATCTCATTGTAATCCACACCCTCTTTACATTGCAAAACCCTTAGCCACTAGCCTCGCCTTGTATCTTACACCACCGAAGCTCGAAGATCTTCCTTTCTTTTATACACCCACTTACAACCAATAGCTTTTCTTCCTACGGCAATGGGACCACCTCCCATGTTTGGTTCTTCAGAAGAGATTCCATCTCTTCCTCCATCGCAGACCAACCAACTCTCACTATCCTTGTCCCGAATAGCTTCCTTGAAGGAGACCGGCTCGTCCTCCTCCACCGAGAGTCGTATTCAACCATATTAGCCCCTTGTAGTGCTTCGGTTGATCGGCCCGGCTTCAAAACACCTTGTATGCTCGCTTTGGCCTAGTGGAAGCCAAATTATCCTCGGTTCTTTGTTGTTGTAGTACGTGTATTTTCTGTGAACCTCCTCTGCTCAAGCTCATCATCTACGACTTCCCACTTGAGCACGATTAGAACCTAGTTGGTCTTTAGGTTCTATTTCAATAACCCGAGACTTAGAAGTCTCACCGGTCATAACACCATCATCCTTGGGCGCCCTAGCAATCATGGATTTCTCATCAAAGGTAACATCCTGGCGATCACGAACTTTGAATCTTCCGTACACCAAAGGCGATAGCCCTTCGCCCTTGCATATCCCAAGAATATTGCCTTCTTGGCCTCGCGTCAAGCTTTCCCTCGTTGGCGTGATAGTAGGCGTACATCCAGAAATTCGAGCCTATCATAATGCATGCTCCACGACCACACCACATAGGGTGTATCACCATCCATGTCGAATGTGGTGAGCGGTTCACAATGTAACAAGTGCAAGCCAGCTACGCCCACCATTCGTTGCCCAATCACGCATAAGATCGCATACTCACGCCTTTTCCCGCGGTGTTGGTTCGATCTCTCGCGACCCCATTACGTGGTGTAGACGGCGTCGGTGTCGAACAATTCCCTCGATCCGCAGAACTCCTTGAAAGCACCATCCGTATACTGCATGCGGATTATCGGATCTCGGCGTCTTCAATTTCTTTCTGTCTGTTCTCAACCATTGTTCTCCACTTCTTGAATGTCTCGAACACCTCATTCTTGTGCTTGAGAAAATAAATCCAAGCATACCTAGAATAATCATCAATAAGCGAGACATAATACACGGAACCACCCTTGGAAGTTGTGCAGGCGGACCCCAAACATCCGTGTGCACATAATCTAGTATCCCTCTGCTCTTAGACTTCTTTGTTCGGAAACTTGACCACGTGTGACTTTCCATACACACAATCCTCGCAAAAATCCATGCTAGGTTCCTTGATTCTTCAACGGACCCTCTTTACCAAGCGAACTAGACCCTTCTCGACATATGCCCAAGCCGCTTATGCCATAACGTGTGCTCACATGGGTCTCCACTTCCTTCCGGTTCCAAGCCGCATCTCACATCGCGAGTGCGTACGAGAGTATATAGATTACCGTGGCGAACACCCTTCATCACTACTAAGGAACCACGAACAACCTTCTTCACTCCGTTTTCGTCACAATCCGCAACCACCGAGTCCAAAGCACCAACCGAGATAAGATTCTTCCGGTCGGAACATGCCTCACATCCGTCAAGGTTCGAACCACTCCATCATGCATCTTGATTTTGATATTACCTAGCCCCTTGTTTTACAAGCATGGTTATTCCCCATCAATACAGTTCCCCATCAATGCCTCTGTAGGTAGTAAACCACTTCCTATTTGGACACATATGGTAAGAGCAACCGAATCAAGTATCCACTTCCGGGAGATCTCCTCGCCACCCGTGGCGACATAGCATTCCTTATCGCTCCCTTCCTCACGAAGCGTAGCTTCGCTTCTTCCTTGCCCTCTCTCCTCTCGGTCTTGTTGTTGTTCTTCTTTCCACCTACTCTCTTATTTGGATGGTCGACTTTGAAATGCCCGGCTTCACGCGCTTGAAACATCCTTTTCATAAAGAGGTCTTGATTTAGATCTAGACTTTCCTCCCTTGCCTTTTCCTCGCTCATTGCTCCTTCCTCTTGCAAACAATCCTGCTTGTTCCTGTTACGCCGATGGCCATGTCACTAGTTGCGATCTTAGAAGATCGTCGCTAGAAGTGCCGTTCTAGTCTCATCCATCTTCGATTTTCTCCCACAAGCCTCGGTGTTTGCACGGGTTCTCATAAGACTTGGCAGAGAGCAGTAGTAGAAGCGCTGATCCTCGTCTCCTACTTTAACATCTATGTCTTTCAAATCGATATGATCCTATCAAACTTGTTGATGTGTTCAGGATTGATGAGCCCTCCTCCATCTTGCAAGTATACAATTTGGATTTTAAGTAGATCAGGTTAGTTAGACTCTTCGTCATGAAGGTACCCTCTAACTTCTTCCACACGCCCGTGTAGTTTCCTCTCCATCTACCAAAGCTACATCCCTCTCGAGGCATAGGATAATCGGCCGTGCTTCGAGATCCAACTCCTCCCAATCCTCATCGGACATATCCTTGTTCTTCTTCTCCTTACCATCCAAAGTCTTATGCAATTTTTGCGAAATTAGAAAGTTTTTCATCGCATCCTCCAATAGGAAAAATCGTTCTTCCCATTGAACTTTTCAATCTCGAATTTTCCCACTTTGGTGATTCTTGGTTGGCGCCATCCTCTGTTTGTCTTCGTGAATCCGCTTCTCGGGAATCACCGAACACCCCTCAAATTAGAAATTACACCACTTCAATCGAACAATAGCTCGATACCATTGTTGGTAGCGGGCCATGAACCGTCGAGAGAAACCACCACAAACAATAGCAAAAACACAATAAAGAGTAAAGACCGAGATTTCGTGGTTCGGCAAGTTGCCTACGTCCACGGGGTAAGGAGGATTTTCACTAATAGAAAGAGAGAATACAAATTAGGATTACAAGTTCTCACAAAGAAACCCTAAAACAAACCTCTCAATCTCTCAAAAGATCTCCTCTCCAAAGATGCACAAAACCCTCTAAAAGGCTGCTCCAAGCGTGCTTGATTACATCCAAATAATCGGGTTTAGGGTTATATATAAACTCTAAACGAACCGGGTTTAAAACCAAAACCCGTTTTGAATCTGCCGGATTAGTCGACTACTACTTGATTAGTCGACTACTCGCCTATAGATTAGCATTACAACACGATTAGTATTACTCGGACCAGCGAAACACACCTTTACGTAGATGCAGTTAATTAAATACTACTATTAATTAAATTACTGCTCGTTCATTTCAGCGCTTGCTTTACGTAAAATTGCCCAGTTAGTGATACAATCGCAGTAGTCATTCGGAACTTACGAAAGCGTGCGTAAATGTTTTTAGCAAGTATTACAATTTCTAAATCAGTTTGCTGCAGCGTAGGGAAAGAATATCCATCAAAATGACGAGATTGCCATTCCCCGTTGAGGTGAGGAAATAAACAAGAAAGAGAAGATAATGGTATTATTGTAATTAGAACATAAAGGAACACCGAAAGCTACTGCTTGCAGTGACATCTCAACAGACAGCTTAGAAGGAGCTGGACTGAAGGCCCCTGCGCTGGGTTGAAAGTTTTTTAGAAACCATTTTCGGCTCTCACTTGCTTCCTAATTATCCACTTAATTTATATATTTGCTCAAAGTATCTTGAAAAAATATATACAGTTATAAAGTATAATTGCTCATAAGAGATATTGCGTAGACTAAGAGGAGTCAGGACAACGCTCGAGTCCTCCAATGTGTTACTAGGGATTCACAAGAAGTTCAAGAGAACTTCATGACTTTTTGGACACAAAATGATAAGTGTATTGAAGAGAATGTTGGCATAGATGTCCAAATCCTGAAGCATCAATACAAAGAGAAATCAGAAAGTATAGCTGAGTCTTACTGCTCAAACAGGAGCATCAGTTGTTTATGGTCAACTGCTAAATACTTTCTCGATTGTAAGATGTTGGATATATTGGATAATACTAACTAAACTACCATCTTCAAACTACTTTTATACCGCAAGAAACAAAAATATACGAGATGCAAACTTAAGGGGAGAAGAAGGGGCAAAACTGGTACAAGCTAGTGATAAGTGTCACGCTTGAGGTTTTCAGAATGTCTTTAACATTTTTCGAAACACCAATTATTCCTTGTCTATATCATGCCACACACCCATAGTACCATGTTCAGATAACCCTGGCATGGACCAAAGAAACAAACAAATCTAGGGACACCATCATAAATTTATGGGTTGACTAAAAACCAAACCAAGACAGTAAGTAATTAAGCTAAACACAAGGATGAGCATTAGTACACAGTACACACTCATGTGAAGTTCCATGTGGAAGCCCCATTTTTTTTAAGTGTAGCAGAATATTTCGGTGATGATATCTCCACACCTATGTTACCTATAATTGTCAACACATTCATATCGCAGACGCAAGATCCTATTTAGCGAAATTGAGGAGAAAAATAAAAGTGCTAGAAAAGAGATGCAACAAATAGAGATTCTCTATTGATATCTGGTTCTAGAGCTTCATAATTTTCCTATTTGGCAACAGGAATGGTTAGTTCCCAAAATTGTAGCTTGAGCGTTGACCTGAAAGTATATTTTAGCCATTATATATGTTATTACACAACCAATGCTTAAAATCGCAACCGAGTTTAGTAAGTACACTTGCTGATATAATTCTGAGGATATTCTGAGGATTGTTATTCAAAACATAGAATTCAGTTCTTAGAACTGAAACTGATCATGTCAATAGCTTTATTTTAGCCATTATATATGTTATGTTATTACACAGCTATAAATAAGCGACAATATAGTACGAATTGCAAGCATAAGACCTAACATACCTTGGCCTGTAGAGTTAGTTTGAAGCTATTGGAGGTTATTTGCACCATAAAAGACAAAGCCACGGTCCCTCCTCGAGCTAGTTATGAGCACAAACTGATCCTGAAGATCTTCCGCTATTTGCCTTTACATGTTAGCTATCTCATCTTTAGGACACAGATTGAGCTAACTTTCTTGAGTGATTGAATGTTGGCTCTTCTATTCGGTTGGAAGTTGTATCTAATGTCCTCGGATGTGTTGTTAATGACTCTGGAGGAGGATAAGCAAACTCTTGAAGCTCCGCATGGATTGTGCATCTACTACTCCCTAACAGCGAAAATAGTATCTTCTATAGGAAAAACACATGGGAGGAAGGAAAAGACAATACGTATCTTATTATCAATTTTAAATCGGTATGTTCGCTGCATAAAGTTGTTAAAAACAATACAGGTTGATGCAAACAATTAAATATCAGCACGGCTAAAATACTAAATCAGTGCAAATCGTACAAAAGGAAGTATAATGATCAATTTCAAAATTGATGTTGAGACACATAAACTTCTACTTCTGTATAATTTTTTTTCAATAAAAAGTCCTCTATATTATTTTCACATTAGTAGCACCATGACTGCATCTATTGTTACATTTTATTGAAGGAACATCTATGAATCAGGAAATGGACTTATTACGGTCTAATAACTTCTCAAATAGAACTAAAGTCATTAGATGGGCATACTTAGCTTTTCTACTTCATAATAACTCAGTCCATATTAATCCATACGCACCTCCCCCCCCCCCCCCCCTCTTCCTTCTTGATACACACTGGGCTTCTCTTCTTGATACTTCTGTTCTGTGCTGCTGCTGCAATGTCGAAAGTGGAAGAATCTCAATGAGTTCTTCATTTCGATGAGATCACCTCGAAAGAGCAGAGACTTGGAGCAAGAGGGAGGCTCTGAACAGGCAGAGAAGAATCAGCGAGAAGAAAGATTAGTTATGAAGATTAAGGCTTCAATCTTCATTCTCACTAAAACAGGATTCAGTAATCTAAAACGCCATTGCCCTTAGTCTAATAGCCCAAAACCTAATCCTACAATCCAAAACCTATACTCTAATGCACCAACAATTATGTTTATTTCGCAGCCATGTACCAAAACTATAAAATCCAGTATTTTTTTGTACAACAGAATCTGAGGGTCAGAAAGAGTATACCAGACACATGAGTCGATAGTCTTAATAATGTGAAAAGATGGCCCACATAAATTCTACAACGTAGCATAGCATTGTTACAGAGACGTTTCAAATTTTATATAGAGCATGATCATTTAGGTTTAAAAGGAGCTAAAGAAGATGATGCAGAGCACTAATAAAGCAGAATGGTCTGGACACTATGCAAATTAAGCCAAAAAGAAGATTCAAACATAAATTTGCACAGATAACGAAGTGGATGGGGTCAAGTAGCAGTAGAAATACAAAAGAACACGGAATAGGAGCAAATTATCACAACTAAGGTGAAACAAAATATTTAAAAAACTAATATCTAACACCATACCAAGTACACGTACAGCAAAAATTTTAAGTTTGTCAGAAAGGAAAGGAGTACCAGTATGTACCAGGATGGACTCTTACATGGATAAAAGAGTAAGTCTTATTCCCTAGGCAAGGACATATGTATTTGGGAAGAAGTTAACAATCAACAACCAAATTGCTACGATGTGGCATGTTAGTTATGTTAATCATTCATTCATTCATTAATAAACTAATCTCTGAATATAGGATTGCTAATCAAAAGATACCGAATTCTGCTTTTTCCTGTAAGTTTCAAATAAAACCATGTTAAAATGCTTAGACTTAGTCACTTAGCAAATTATTGAAATCTAACACATTAGTGGGACACATATCTTCAATGTAATCCGTTATTATTACTTCTTTAAGAGGTTGGTTGATCTTAGGTAAATAAAATCAACCCAGAGGTTGGTTGATCTGATTCATAATTAAATATCCCTCATGTCGGAAAAAATAATTTCACCAAATTTCCATTATCTTTAGGAAAGTTTCCATTTTGAGATGCAGTTGGAGATGTAAGCCCCTTAAAACTGGTAATCTTCTGAGCTAAAAAAATTGTGGTTTACATTGTGCTCGAATATGAACAGTAGTCATGCATGCATATCTGACTATAAATGTATGTTTATGCTAAATTGAGGTTTAAAATATAAGCCTATACTTGTCAATCATACTCGGATGTTGTATGTTTCAGGCATATTTTTCTATTTTAAATCAGTCTCTGGACAAAACCTGTGAAAATGAACTTCCTCCTACAAAGAGACAAAGGTTTAACAAAACAATGAAACATACTGTTGTCGAAAGGTAACAACCAAATTGCTAGAATGTAGCTTATTACTAACATTCATGCTTTATTATTCAAGTTATCAGTTACGTATTAATAACTATTACGAATAGAGACTAGAGGGATATCAAATACTGATCTTCTGAAGTCCAATGTAAAATCATGTGAAATATTTTAAATTTTGTGAACCGTTAACATCAAACATATTGGTGAAACATGTATCTTAAATCCAATCCATTATATACATTCATCAATACTCTGATTCTAGTATCATGACAAAGTTGGCTGGATAAATACACTAAGGAAAACAGAAAGCAGTTCCTTTCATTATCGCAAAAAATGTGAAGTATACAACTTACAGATATAGCCAACACCAGCCTAAAGCGTCAAGATTCTAGTACCGGAAATAAATATGATAGGCGTGAAACACCAAAAACACCAATCTCTAAAGCTGAACAGTCCGCCTATAGAGCACCTCACTATCACTCTCATCGTCCTCTTCATCAGATACCAATTCGCTCCCAGGCATATCCAATTTCCCACCCATAACAAACGAAGGCCCCGTAATCTCTCCTTCAATATAATCACCCTGCAACCTCTCCTCAAATCTTTGATCACTACAATTCAAGAACCACCCCAACCCACAACGAATCCCTTTGCTCGCCAACCTCTGGTACCTTGGCTTTATCCTTGCCTCCAAGCTATAAGTAAAATACTCAGGAAACTCCAACAACTCTTCCATTCCCCTTCTCATCTCACTCTTAAAGAAGTAAAAACTGTTCTTCATCACCTCAACTCGAAGCACAAGCAACTGGGGGCACTTGACAACCATTCTAGCCACATCCCCATCGGAAAACCCCCTCCCTCTAAGAAAGTCCACCGGCCTCATCATCAAATTCTGATTCAAGCCAACAATCTGCGGCAACTTCTCCAATGCCTTTGAAAATCCCTCAGGATCAATCTTAAGCTTCAAACTAAAGAAATACTGCATAGTCGACAGTTTAGCCTTCAATGGCAATCCAAGAATCTGCGGAAATTGTGCAACTATCATCGGGATCACCTCTTTTCTCACTCCAAAACTGATCAAAGCATCCACATTCGGCTTAACCGTCTCCTCCAAATCATATCCAAGAACATAAGTCCTCTTCTCTAGCATCCTCGCCAATATCCTCTTCGGAATCCCCAACTCAATCAAAAACTCAACCAACGGCTTAATCATCGTCCCGACCCTCATTCCGAGAAAATACGGGAACTGGGTCACCATCGGCCCGATATCTCTAGGCGAAACACCGATACTAACCAAATACGCAACCGAAGTACTCATCGTACCCTCAAGTTTAAACCCGAACAACTCCGGAAACCTAGATAACACATAGGGTATGTCCTGCTTCTCGACATCCAATCCTCTAAGGAACTTAACAACAGGGGCTAACTCAACAATTACACTAGAATGCAATACCTGAGGGTAGTTCTTCACAAACTCTCCGAGCTTGGGCTTCGCAAAGCCGATCTTTTGGAGGTAAGTAAGCACCGGGATGATGTTCTTGCGGAGAGAGCAGCCGAGAATTAATGGGTAGTTGTTGATGTCGTCGACGGTGAGGCCGAGCTTGGTCAAGAACTCTATTCGCTCTTTCATGACGTCAACTGTGGAGGGGAGCTCGATGGGGGCCAGCTCGTCGGGGATGATGCCGAGGGATTTGAGGTAGTCGGAGATGATCACGCGGGAAACGAGGCGCTCCTTGCGGCCGTGGATCGCGCCCCAAGTTACTGTGGGCATCTCGTATTCGGGGAATTTGGGGGAGGATTGGGAGGAAAAGCTAGGGTTTTGGAGGGTTTGAGCATGGGTTAGGGTTTTGAGGAGGAATTGGATTGGGGGTTTTCGACGGGATAGAGTGATCATTGGATTAATTGCAGGAATGACAGTAGAAATAGAGAGACTGTAGATTTTTTGCTAGGGTTTTAGTTAGAAAAAGATCAGGGTTTTGGAGAGAGAGAGGATGGAGGAGGTAGAGGGTGAGGACGAGGGTTAACGGGTTTTGGGTCGAATATGGGCCGGCCTATTAACAGATTTGCTTAGGAGTTCTTGCTTTGCTATTGTTGTTAAGAAATGGCCTAGATCGCCAGGTGAGCCCAAAATAATTGTACACGAGCTTAAAATATACTAGCGTAAGGAGGGGGGGAAATTGAATAAATGGATCTGATTGTCCCTCTCGGTTTGAATGTTGTTACGTGACACACAAATTTAAATTTCATAATGTAGACTCATTGTGAAGATAAAAACTAACAATATGATATGTATCACGTTAACAACATAGAGAAAAATTTAATGTTTAATTGAAGTAAAGAAAGTAGTGAAGAAAATCTAAAATCCTCTACAATAATACAGATTCTGAAGTAGATGGTTGGGTTTGGATTGATCAGACAAACTGGATCACGAACATGAACAAGCACACTAAGCACAAGAATCATATCAGAACACCCTATAGAATGAGATGATTTATATCATTTATGGTTGGCTAGCGAATTTTAACTATTCCATTTATGGCGTGAACCGCCACTCGTATATAGTGGTTCTTATTAGATTGTTATTCGTGTATTCATTATTATAATGATAATATGATCGATTCATTGATAGATTATAGGAGATTCCATGCATGTGACACCTATACCTTCGCTTTTATTAGAAAATCATATTACAAATTGATTCCTTCCCTTACACAAACGAACAAATAAATACATTTATTTAGCATATAACCAATCATCGTTGTTGTTCATGGATGTGATCTCTTCCAAAATCGTCAACCAAAATGACACCTTCTTCCTCAAATCACCATAAGTAGAGACTATAGAGAAGCAACAACACTAAACTTCTGGGAAAAAAATGAAGGGCGCCTACATCTTCATCTATTTTCTCATAATCTCTCAACTTTTCTCTCTAGCTTTGGCCACCTTGGAAGACACTTGCAAGAAAGTAGCCGGAATTGACTTCCAATTTTGCGTGACATCTCTCCAAGCTATTCCCAATAGCGAAACCGCGGACGCGAAGGGTCTTGCTCTCATAGCAACAAACTTGACGATTGCCAACTACACCAGCAACTTAGCCAAAGTAAGAGAGCTTATGAGTACTCAAGAGAAATTATGTCCTCAAGTTGAAGTAGCACTAAACTCTTGCTTGGCTAGTTACAATGTTGGGGTCTCCGATTTGATGCTGGCTAATACAAAGATTGAAGTTGTTGATGTTGATGGTGCTTTGGTTAATCTAAGTGAGGCTTGGAAGAGGCCCGTTGAGTGTGAAGATGCTTTCAAGAAGAGTAGGATGAGGTCTTTGTTGGTAAAAGAGGATGATTTCGCTTCTAGATTTGTTACTCTTGCTTTGAAAATCACTGTTTTGATTAAAACATGAAGGGTATTTATTTTGCTTAGTAATTTCTTTTTGTTAGATTGATTAAGGAGATTCAGTACTCTAGCCCACGTACATTGTGTATGAAAATGTTGAATTCTTGTTTTAAATAATGTGGTGTCATGGAGACTTATCACTCGCTTAGGGAGTCCTTGACAACAATAAGCAAAATTTGAGAAAATAACAAAACTTCAGAAATCATGTAAATCATTTGGGAGAGGCAAACAACTTGAGGAGAATGAGAAAGAGGGGAAGGACGCAGGCTAACGGGTTCTGGGTCAAGTATGGGCCGGCCTGTTAAATGATATTATTAGGAATCTTAGGTTTGATGTTGTTTTAAGAATGGGCCACTTCCTTAATTTAGCCCAGCAAAATCTAGCAAAGACTTGTGTAATATCGCCCCAGTTGCCGATAGGACTCCCATAGTTCTGTCTATGCGGATAGACCCTGTAGTATTCCCCTAAATGCGGATTGACCTCCTCAATGAACTTTTTAACTCTTTTTAAAGCAAAATCTAGCAAAGAGTTATCTTTCTACTATGTCTTCTCTACCTGTATGCATGTATGCGTTTTACGGATGCATGTACGTATTTTGGTAGGTATTTTCGGGAAAAACAATATTTTAACATCCAATACACTTTTATAGTAGTATAAGATTAACAAGAAAATATAGAAGCTTAGAATCTCCTAATTTTGATTATTAAGAACATAACTCTTAAAACATAGTGTAGCTCATTATAGCTGAAATATAGCTCCTTAATGAAATCAATAGCTCTTTTGAGCAAAATATAGTTCTTTTAATATCCAAAATATCTAGCATATATTAATTTTGATGGCATGGTATGTTACTACAGAGCCATGACACAGAAAACGATATATGAGCCTTGAAATATATATATAGCATAAAGCGGTTGCAAGTCACAAAGTTTCCCATTTTAATTTGGAACCTTATGCTATATATTTAAGCAAAGAAGAATAGTGAACATTAAGCTCAGCCATTGATTTTCTCTTCTAGTACATGTAAACCATAAATAATCATTGCCTAAAATAGAAACTAATGCACATATAAATAAATCCAAAAGCAAGATGAATCTCACATACCAAAATAGAAAGCCTAAAATTGAACATTCCATATATTGAACATTGTTTGACTTGAGAAGCCTCCCACACTAAATCAACTCCTTGTCAAAATAATAATAACTATCAAAAGATTTCCGCATAATTCTTAATTTACAATTTACCCTAGAGAATAAAATAAATGAATAGATGATACAAACTTTTGCAAGCTTTTCTAATTCATACTTAGTGATCATGTATAATCCAATATCTGGTGAAATAAACTACAATTTGAAAACCTACCCGAATCTAGATACCTAAAAGAACTAAAAGATGAGTAAAATTCAAAATATAAAAAAATAAAATAATAAAAATCAAAATAAAAAGTTAAAAAGAGAGGCCTCAAATCTCACAAAAACTAAAAAAGAGTAAACAAAGAGATTATGATGATCGTATTGAGAGAGAGAGTTGTAAGAGAGACCTTCGGTGGTCGTTGATCCTCTCGAGTCCAAAGAAGTCGAGCTCCAATGTAGCCTTCGACATGCCATTGAGCTCTTCATGTGGCAATAAATCCATATTGTAATTTCTTCAAAATAGTAAAAGTTTTAGGTGAACATATATTTTGTTGCAATAAACTCATATTATAACCTGATTCGATATAAATGAAGGATTCAAGTGAAGCTGATCGAATTTTTTTCTCAACAAACTCCCAGTCGAACAACAAAAATTAATTACAAATTCTAACCTATGCAAAATCAAAGAAATCCCAATTGTTAGAAATGGTTGACCAAATCAACCAAATCCACATGTTTAATGTGTGATAATTGACCATTAATAAAGAATTAATGGGTCATTATCAGAATTTATATTAGGGCAATAAAAGGCTTTAATTCGCAGTTAATGAGAAAAATAATTAGGCTGATTTTGGGATAGAGATGATTGGGAGAATAGCCTATATAAAGAGTGGTTTTCTTTGTGAAAGAATACACAGAAAAAGAAATCAAACCTTTCACCGGAGCCCCAAAATATCTCTCCTCTATTTTTCTTCACCAATTGCAAATTAGGAGTTTGGATTTTTTTTTTTTTTCAACTTAGGATCATAAATTGGGTTGGCTACAAGATCCACGTCGGATGACAGGATATTGCGGTCAGAGAACTCGATCAAGGGTTTCCCTGAGGCTTTTGCAAAGAAATAAAAATGATAGTTAGATTGACCCTTGGAACTCAAGCATTTAATCAATGAATTGAATCATGAAGTCTATGAGATTGCTTGTGAATGAGATCAATATAAAATAATTTAACAAAAATTTAAACACTGTAAAAGAAATGTTTTGCTGAATGACAAGTATTGATTTCAATAATTGGGGGAGATGTTAGGGTTTTCAAGAGATTTGATTTCCCACATCGTTCATCGAAGCATTGATTGTAGCATAATTAAATTCCCGGCTACAAGTTACTTCTTTGCCTGCGATTAAGGAGAATCCAAGTGATCATAATCCCGCTAAAAAAAACACTAGTCTGGATTATATTTAAGTTAGTCCTAGCAAAATCAAATATTGAATTAGATTAATATAGTCCCCGGATAACACAAGCACAAGACTATAGTCTAGGGATTATAGTGCCCCAAAGTCCTAGGATAATTAAAAAAAAAAAACGTGGCCCATGAATTATAATTAGAGGTTTTGTATTGATTGCATCTCTTCATATATAGTCTAATAATATGCATGGATATATATCATGCCATTGTCACATGGTACCAAGTTCAAATATATATGTATAGCTCCCTTATTACCAAGTTCAAATCTATATCTTACCATTGTCACATGGTAGACTGTGTCATTGTCTATAGCCCGCAGTAATTCAATCTGGGATTTTTGTCATGTATCCCTCAAATATTCCATGTTCGCAAATTTGCTGACTAAATCTTACTATTTGCAAATCGACCCCTCATTTCTTTGAGCATTGTTGTTTCCTAGCTACCCCATCAATTGCTGCTTCGCTCACATGCTTCATTGTAGTTACATTCAAATCATTTCATTCCTTTTATTTTTTCCTTTGATTATCCCTAATTAAATTAGCATAAGTCTCCTATCTAATTATTTTTTGGGGGGAGGATATTTGATGCAATATATCCATCACTTATTAGCTAGGCAGCCCGTAGGCTGCTAATTTTATTGGTTGTTACTATTTAAATTTTTGGTGAGGTACATGTGATCAAATCATTTAATATCTTTTCCTGATTCTTTAGTTGCTTTTCATCTTGTAAGAGAATTTTCAGCTTATTACGGAGGTGGACAAAAATAAACATTACTAACTTTGGAAGAGAACCAAACTTTAGGGGGTTTTGCAAAAGAACCCCTCTATTAGGTGGTTTTGCAAAAGAACCCTTCTAAACTGAAGTGCATTGTGTATGAAAATATTGAATTCTTGTTCTAGTGGACATGGAGTCGTTAGACAACAAGGAGTAAGAATTGAAACTATTAAGTGAAAAACATTTGACTTGTCGACCAATCCACCGTTGTGACCAAATTAACACATAGGCAGTGAGTGAGAAACTGAGTTAACCAGATTAAATGGAACAACAATTAGGACCACGAATAATCCTAGGTAAAAGGAGTAGCTTCTTAAGGAATCCTGTAAAAATATAGAATTAGGCGTCACATTTTTCGTATCAATTAAGGTTAAGATATACAATTTCTCAAATGTAGAAATAAGTGTCCAAAATTAATTTCCAAATAATAAATTATAAGGGGTTTATTTGCAAACATGCCATTTCATTATTAATCGGCCACTGTCGATAGTCCGATCTCCCTCCACGCACAGTAATTGAATTCATCTTCTTCTCCGGCGAAAAAATAAATTTCTCGATCTGCAATGAGTTCTCTCGCATCCTTACTCCTTGTCCTCCTCCTCTTGATGTTGTGCACATGCAAACCCCGCTTCTTCGGCTTCCCGATGCGTTCTCTCACCCTCCTCGTCCTACTCCTCACCTCGTCGGCGGCGGCGACGTATCCGGCGTCCTCCTTCGCCGCCAGTAGTGGGACCACGTTGCCGGGGCCCGAGGCCGCCGACGTGGTGGTTGCAGCAGACGGCAGTGGGAACTGCACAACAGTAGGAGAGGCCGTTGCAAAGGCGCCGGGGGCCGCAGACAGGAGGTTCATAATCTACATAAAGAGAGGGGTGTACAATGAGTACCTGGAAATTAACAAAACCAACGTAATGCTGATCGGTGACGGTATGGACGCCACCGTCATTTCCGGCAATCGGAGCGTCGGAGACGGTTGGAAGACCTACGGAAGTGCCACTGTTGGTATTGGTAAGTTCTTACAGCTTGTTTCATTCTCATTTGCACGGGTAACTTTGACAAACCCCCACTTTAACTCTTTTTTTAATATTTCTGAAGGCGAGTCCGGCAGCAGATTCATTGCTCGGGACCTTACTATTGAAAACACCGCGGGACCGTCAAAGTACCAAGCCGTCGCCCTCCGTTCAGAGTCTGACTTCTCGGTGTATTACAAATGTGCCTTCAAGGGTTACCAAGACACGCTCTACGCCCGAAGCGGCCACCAATTCTACCGGGATTGTGTGATCACTGGGACGGTGGATTTTATCTTTGGGGGTGCCTCTGCAGTCTTCCAGCACTGCCAGATACGAGCTCGGGTAGCATTACCCCACCAGAAAAACACAATTACAGCTCACGGACGGCGAACTTCTGACGAGGATACAGGTTTCTCGTTCCACCTCTGTAACATAACAGCGGATGAGGACCTAGCCAAGAATATCAGTCAGACGTTCACCTACCTAGGCAGGCCTTGGGGGATTTGCTCCAGGACGATCTTCTTGAAGTCCGATTTGGGAGCTCTGATACGGCCTGAAGGTTGGCTGGAGTGGGATGGTCAGCCTGCGCCCGATTCGCTGTACTACGCCGAATACATGAACCAGGGGGACGGTGCGAACACGACCAGTCGGGTTACGTGGTTAGGCTTCCACAACCTTACGAGTTCCGAGGAGGCTGCCAATTTCACGGTGGCCCGTTTCATTGATGGAGACTCGTGGCTGCCGTCGACGGGTGTAGAATATAGAGCGGGATTATGATGTCAGTGTTTGGCTGATTAGGTATAGAATGTTAGGGAGAGAATATATATTATAGAAATAAGATAGTTTGTGTGTTTCCGCGTATTAAAAAGTTATGTATCTGTAATTGTTTAGTATACCGGTAAAGATTGATCGATTAATAAAAGCGAATATCCCTCTTTCAATTAATATAATGTTTTATTCTTTTATTAAACAAAGGGGTAAAAAGAAAGTAAGAGGGGGGAAAATGGACGGAAGTTTACCAATCACTTCGCTCACAATTTCTCTAGCGCGAACGGGGAAAAACCTACCGCTAAATAATAATAATTAATTTAAAAAAATCTTTTCTGCTCATCTCTCTGCTCTCCTCACGAGCGAATCGCCCCTCCTCATCTCCTTCTCCATCGCGAATTGCCCCTCGCTAATCTCCTCCAACAGGCCCCAGAGCCTCTCATCTAGGAGTGGCAAGCGACCGACCGACCCATATAAATTTTGACTCGATCCGTATAATATTGACCCAACCGGACCCATTAAATAATCCGGTCAACCCGTTTATTAAATGGGTTACTCATCGACCCAAGTGACCCATTTAATTGTTTTATGATTTTCATGTACTTAATATAAAGTCCATGGTTCAAATTTTTATGGTCCTATTTATCATTCATACATTTTGTATTGTTTAAAAGTTTAGGTATTTTTTGTAAAATTTAAATTTTGAGGGCGTTTTTTGTAAATTTTAAAAGTTCTAGGGTGTTTTCTGCAAATATCATTTTCTCAAGGGATTTCTTCTAATTTATAAACTTTATACTCTGTAACTTTAGACTATTCATGTTTTTTCTAAATTTTGGCGTTTAGGGCGTTTTTGTAATTTTGAAGCTTTTAGGGCGTTTTTGCAAATATCAAAATTTTCACGTTGCTGTTTATAAGCTATAAATTTTGTACTGCTTGTAAGTTTTCATATTTGTGCCATGTATCTCTGTAAAATTTGACTTTTTAAGGGTGTATTTTGCAATTTTGAAACTTTTAGGGTGTTTTCTGCAAATTTCAAAATTTTCACTTGCTATTTATGTTATAGATTTTGTACTATTTTTAAGTTGTGACATAATTGTGGTGTGTTTCTGTAAAATTTGATTTTTGAGGGTGTATTATGAAATTTTAAACCTTCGAGGTGTTTTTGCAAATTTTAAAACTTTCATGACATTGTTTATAACTTATAGATTTTGTACTGTTTGTAAATTTTAATGTATCCGGGTGTGTTACTATAAAAGTTTGGCTTTTGAGGGTTTATTTTGCAAATTTTCAAACTTGTAGGGTGTTTTTGCAAATTTTAAAACTTCATGGTGTTGCTTATAACTTATAGATTTTGTATTTTTGTAGGTTTTGATATTTTTGGGGAGTGTTTGTGTAAAAGTTTAACTTTTGATCGTGTATTTTGTAATTTTGAAGCGTTTAGGGTGTTTTTGCAAAACTCAAAACTTTCAGCAGGTTCTTATAATTTATAAACTATAAAATTTTACTGTTTAAAAGTTTCAATTTTTCAGTTTTTAAAAGTTTTGACTTATTTTGGGTTTTGCAACTTTTGAAACTATAAGGGTGTTTTTGCAAATTTTAAAACTTTCATGGTGCTATTTATAAGTTATAGATTGTGTACTTTTATAGATTTTGTTTTTCTGGGTGTGTATTTGTAAAATTTGTCTTATTTAAGGTGTTTTTGTAACTTTTGAAACTATCAAGGTGTTTTCTGCAAAAATTTTATTTTACTGTTTATAAGTTTTAGATTTTGAACTGTTTGTCAGTTTGATACTTCTGGGTGTGTTTTTATAAATTTGACTTTTGAGTTTGCATTTTGTAGTTTTGAAACTTTGAGGGATATTTTACAAATTACAAAATTTTCATAGTGTTGTTTATAATTTATAGATTTTGTATTGTTTTGTAAGTTTTGATATTTTCATGGTTTTGGTAAATTCTAACTTTTGAGGATGTTTTTAATTTTCGAACCTCTAAGGGAGGTTTCTACAAATTGTAAATTTTGATAGTGTTGTATATAATTTATAAATTTTATAGTGTTTGTAAGCATTAAAAATTTTGAATGTTAATGGTTCAATGATAAATTAGTTAAAGTTAAACGGGTGGCTGGTTAACACATTTATAATCCGATTAATAAATAAATTCCTTGGGTCGACCTATTTATGATCCGATCCATATAAAGTCACCCATACCCATTTATAACGGGCCGGATCGGATCGGGTCACAAATTGCCACCCTTACTCTCATCTGGATCTCGATCTCGATCTCGATCTCTATCTCTCGAACTTTCTAGATCCTCAAAAGCCTAGATTTCTTCGATTTCGCGAACGAGGTCGATTTGATACCAGGAAAACCCAGCGATCCCCTCAATCCTCATCCAATCTCTAGTAAGTTCGTGAATTCGTCATCAAAAAGTTTATTTAAGTACGTTTTTAAAGCAAATTTATGCATGAATCGATTGTTTTTTAGAAAATTTACGCTAGATCGCTAGGGTTTTTTTTTTCCATCTTTGGATTATGAGATCTCTAAATTTCTACATTCGTTTTAGTTTTTGATCTATTTCTCTAGAATTCCTTGTATTATAAATTTAATTGATGTAATTTTTACTCAAATGCGCTTATTTGATACGTGTTCGTTGTATCATAAGATAAAGGGAAAATTCTGAAGAAGTTGAATATGGAAAATAAATAATGCATCGAACCCAAAACCCCCAAGTCTGGACAGAATAGAGTTTTAGGGACTTTTGTTTTTCCTTTGTTTGTATTTTTATTTGTTCTGGTGCATTGATCAAATTGTTAAATAAAAGTATTTTGTCTTTATGGGAAAAAATTTTGATCCTATTTGATTCTTAGATGTTAATTTGGAGCTGATGCTTGTTTATGTATTTCTAGTTAAAATCAGATAGCACCGCTTCCTCCGAATTGCAATCGAGCAGATCAGATCAAAGTATGTTTTCTTATTTATTTTTATGCTTATTTTATGTTTGTTTTCTAGGGTTTAATCTTTTTGTTAGGGATTTTTCTGTCTTCATGAAGGTTTTTGTTGGGAATCTTTCATTTCCTTGTATTCAATTAGAGCTTTTTCATGAGTAACTCAAGTTGTTGAAATGAATACATCTTTTTTGGAAATTTATAGCTTAAAAATAAACAAAATGAACCTTTGGATGCTTATTAGAAATATTATTTCTAAATTTCTTAAGATCAAATAAGATGGATAGTATATTGTGCAGTTGCTTTTGGATGATTAAGGTGGATCATTTTCGAAATCTCCTAAATAGTAAATTCGTCTAAGATGCTGGTAGCTTGTTTGAGTACAACATCTGGTGAACTATTAGGTGAAATATCAATATAATATATATATTTTTCTATTAGCAGGGCTGAGCTTTACCTACTGTAAATCAATGAACTCAACTGAAAACATACTATGAGAAAATTTGCATGGTCAGGACAACATCTCGTTTCTTTGAGAAAATTACACTAAACTAAACACATGTATATGAGTCCAGGTTTTGTTAGCATAATTAGGTATTTCAATCTTCATATGAGACTAAGATGATTGTATTTGCATTAGAATGATGGAATTTGTCCGCTAATGTATCCAAAATGTCACATTTAATGTTTGATATGGATGTTTTCATCAAGTAAAACCTTGTCTTTTCATTAATCTTGATATTCGAGCAAGTCTTTGTTAATTACAGGGTTGCTCCTGCAAGTAGAATCTTAAAGCCTTCATTTTATGCTCAATTAGTAATTTTTTTGGTGATTAAGACTTCGTGGTTCATTACTGAAGATTCCGTCCTCTATGATTAATATGGAGATTCTGAAATAGGCAACATGCACACACACACACACCCCAACACCATTCTTCATGTCTCTCATGGCCTGAAACATAAATAGATAGAAATTGCAACATGTAAGCCTCCCACCCATGTATCAGACTGTTGAATGAATGGTTCTTTCTATAGTATAAAAAAATGCAACTATTAGATCCATAGATAAGAAGTATACAAATAACATGATTTTATGTTTCATTATTTAGTATTATTGAGCTTGTCAAAAAAAAACTGCAGAACCTGCAGAGCAAACGGTATACATGTAAATACTAGAATTACAAATTGCATACAGGATAAAATTTTCTTCTTGTAGTCCTTACCCTCTCTATATAGCTGCTGGTAATTGAAATATCTTTGATTCGTTGCATTCAAAACTCCCTTTTGTTCATTTATTGAAATATCTGAGTAATTTTGTATGTCATTGTAATGAAATAAGAGTTTGATGGTTGCAATGTTTGAACTACATTTAAACCTTTGCATAGATTCTGCGATAGCTAATTATTGTTTCCCCCAATTGACTAGGACGTTAACTCATGCTTTTTACATGTATCGTTATGAGAGTATGAAGAAAGTGATGAAGAATATGATGAATCTACTTGATGTAACATTACTAGAGTTTGATGGTTGCAATTTTAAACTACACCTAATTGTGTTTATTTTTCTTTGTAGAATAATGCATCCACTTGATGGACGGCTATGTGAGGGCACTTGCAAAATCTTGAAGGGCGTTTTACTATGGAAAATTTTGAGAGAATATTTTGAGTGCTTTTGTCGTAATACATGTGAAAGCATCGTGAGAAATTATTGTAGAATCTTTTTTCATAATTACTTTTGTGGAAATATTTGCTTGTGGTTTAATAGTGTTTCCATTTGTTAAATTGATTGCCAAATAATAAATTATAAGGGGTTTATTTGCAAACATGCCATTTCATTATTAATCGGCCACTGTCGATAGTCCGATCTCCCTCCACGCACAGTAATTGAATTAATCTTCTTCTCCGGCGAAAAAATAAATTTCTCGATCTGCAATGAGTTCTCTCGCATCCTTACTCCTTGTCCTCCTCCTCTTGATGTTGTGCGCATGCAAACCCCGCTTCTTCGGCTTCCCGATGCGTTCTCTCACCCTCCTCGTCCTACTCCTCACCTCGTCGGCGGCGGCGACGTATCCGGCGTCCTCCTTCGCCGCCAGTAGTGGGACCACGTTGCCGGGGCCCGAGGCCGCCGACGTGGTGGTTGCAGCAGACGGCAGTGGGAACTGCACAACAGTAGGAGAGGCCGTTGCAAAGGCGCCGGGGGCCGCAGACAGGAGGTTCATAATCTACATAAAGAGAGGGGTGTACAATGAGTACCTGGAAATTAACAAAACCAACGTAATGCTGATCGGTGACGGTATGGACGCCACCGTCATTTCCGGCAATCGGAGCGTCGGAGACGGTTGGAAGACCTACGGAAGTGCCACTGTTGGTATTGGTAAGTTCTTACAGCTTGTTTCATTCTCATTTGCACGGGTAACTTTGACAAACCCCCACTTTAACTCTTTTTTTTTTAATATTTCTGAAGGCGAGTCCGGCAGCAGATTCATTGCTCGGGACCTTACTATTGAAAACACCGCGGGACCGTCAAAGTACCAAGCCGTCGCCCTCCGTTCAGAGTCTGACTTCTCGGTGTATTACAAATGTGCCTTCAAGGGTTACCAAGACACGCTCTACGCCCGAAGCGGCCACCAATTCTACCGGGATTGTGTGATCACTGGGACGGTGGATTTTATCTTTGGGGGTGCCTCTGCAGTCTTCCAGCACTGCCAGATACGAGCTCGGGTAGCATTACCCCACCAGAAAAACACAATTACAGCTCACGGGCGAACTTCTGACGAGGATACTGGTTTCGTTCCACCTCTGTAACATAACAGCGGATGAGGACCTAGCCAAGAATATCAGTCAGACGTTCACCTACCTAGGCAGGCCTTGGGGGATTTGCTCCAGGACGATCTTCTTGAAGTCCGATTTGGGAGCTCTGATACGGCCTGAAGGTTGGCTGGAGTGGGATGGTCAGCCTGTGCCCGATTGTACTACGCCGAATACATGAACCAGGGGGACGGTGCGAACACGACCAGTCGGGTTACGTGGTTAGGCTTCCACAACCTTACGAGTTCCGAGGAGGCTGCCAATTTCACGGTGGCCCGTTTCATTGATGGAGACTCGGTGGCTGCCGTCGACGGTGTAGAATATAGAGCGGGATTATGATGTCAGTGTTTGGCTGATTAGGTATAGAATGTTAGGGAGAGAATATATATTATAGAAATAAGATAGTTTGTGTGTTTCCGCGTATTAAAAAGTTATGTATCTGTAATTGTTTAGTATACCGGTAAAGATTGATCGATTAATAAAAGCGAATATCCCTCTTTCAATTAATATAATGTTTTATTCTTTTATTAAACAAAGGGGTAAAAAGAAAGTAAGAGGGGGGAAAATGGACGGAAGTTTACCAATCACTTCGCTCACAATTTCTCTAGCGCGAACGGGGAAAAACCTACCGCTAAATAATAATAATTAATTTAAAAAAATCTTTTCTGCTCATCTCTCTGCTCTCCTCACGAGCGAATCGCCCCTCCTCATCTCCTTCTCCATCGCGAATTGCCCCTCGCTAATCTCCTCCAACAGGCCCCAGAGCCTCTCATCTAGGAGTGGCAAACGACCCGACCCGACCCATATAAATTTTGACTCGATCCGTATAATATTGACCCAACCGGACCCATTAAATAATCCGGTCAACCCGTTTATTAAATGGGTTACTCATCGACCCAAGTGACCCATTTAATTGTTTTATGATTTTCATGTACTTAATATAAAGTCCATGGTTCAAATTTTTATGGTCCTATTTATCATTCATACATTTTGTATTGTTTAAAAGTTTAGGTATTTTTGTAAAATTTAAATTTTGAGGCGTTTTTGTAAATTTTAAAAGTTCTAGGGTGTTTTCTGCAAATATCATTTTCTCAAGGGATTTCTTCTAATTTATAAACTTTATACTCTGTAACTTTAGACTATTCATGTTTTTTCTAAATTTTGACGTTTAGGGCGTTTTTGTAATTTTGAAGCTTTTAGGGCGTTTTTGCAAATATCAAAATTTTCACTTGCTATTTATGTTATAGATTTTGTATTGTTTTGTAAGTTTTGATATTTTTGGGAGTGTTTGTGTAAAAGTTTAACTTTTGATCGTGTATTTTGTAATTTTGAAGCTTTTAGGGCGTTTTTGCAAATATCAAAATTTTCACTTGCTATTTATGTTATAGATTTTGTACTATTTTAAGTTGTGACATAATTGTGGTGTGTTTCTGTAAAATTTGATTTTTGAGGGTGTATTATGAAATTTTAAACCTTTCAGGGTGTTTTTGCAAATTTTAAAACTTTCATGACATTGTTTATAACTTATAGATTTTGTACTGTTTGTAAATTTTAATGTATCCGGGTGTGTTACTATAAAAGTTTGGCTTTTGAGGGTTTATTTTGCAAATTTTCAAACTTGTAGGGTGTTTTTGCAAATTTTAAAACTTCATGGTGTTGCTTATAACTTATAGATTTTGTATTTTTGTAGGTTTTGATATTTTTGGGAGTGTTTGTGTAAAAGTTTAACTTTTGATCGTGTATTTTGTAATTTTGAAGCGTTTAGGGTGTTTTTGCAAAACTCAAAACTTTCAGCAGGTTCTTATAATTTATAAACTATAAAATTTTTACTGTTTAAAAGTTTCAATTTTTCAGTTTTTTAAAAGTTTTGACTTATTTTGGGTTTTGCAACTTTTGAAACTATAAGGGTGTTTTTGCAAATTTTAAAACTTTCATGGTGCTATTTATAAGTTATAGATTGTGTACTTTTATAGATTTTGTTTTTCTGGGTGTGTATTTGTAAAATTTGTCTTATTTAAGGTGTTTTTGTAACTTTTGAAACTATCAAGGTGTTTTCTGCAAAATTTTATTTTACTGTTTATAAGTTTTAGATTTTGAACTGTTTGTCAGTTTTGATACTTCTGGGGTGTGTTTTTATAAATTTGACTTTTTGAGTTTGCATTTTGTAGTTTTGAAACTTTGAGGGATATTTTTACAAATTACAAAATTTTCATAGTGTTGTTTATAATTTATAGATTTTTGTATTGTTTTGTAAGTTTTGATATTTTCATGGTTTTGGTAAATTCTAACTTTTGAGGATGTTTTTAATTTTCGAACCTCTAAGGAGGTTTCTACAAATTGTAAATTTTTGATAGTGTTGTATATAATTTATAAATTTTATAGTGTTTGTAAGCATTAAAAATTTTGAATGTTAATGGTTCAATGATAAATTAGTTAAAGTTAAACGGGTGGTGGTTAACACATTTATAATCCGATTAATAAATAAATTCCTGGGTCGACCTATTTATGATCCGATCCATATAAAGTCACCCATACCCATTTATAACGGGCCGGATCGGATCGGGTCACAAATTGCCACCCTTACTCTCATCTGGATCTCGATCTCGATCTCGATCTCGATCTCTATCTCTCGAACTTTCTAGATCCTCAAAAGCCTAGATTTCTTCGATTTCGCGAACGAGGTCGATTTGATACCAGGAAAACCCAGCGATCCCTCAATCCTCATCCAATCTCTAGTAAGTTCGTGAATTCGTCATCAAAAGTTTATTTAAGTACGTTTTTAAAGCAAATTTATGCATGAATCGATTGTTTTTAGAAAATTTACGCTAGATCGCTAGGGTTTTTTTTCCATCTTTGGATTATGAGATCTCTAAATTTCTACATTCGTTTTAGTTTTTGATCTATTTCTCTAGAATTCCTTGTATTATAAATTTAATTGATGTAATTTTTACTCAAATGCGCTTATTTGATACGTGTTCGTTGTATCATAAGATAAAGGGAAAATTCTGAAGAAGTTGAATATGGAAAATAAATAATGCATCGAACCCAAAACCCCAAGTCTGGACAGAATAGAGTTTTAGGGACTTTTGTTTTTCCTTTGTTTGTATTTTTATTTGTTCTGGTGCATTGATCAAATTGTTAAATAAAAGTATTTTGTCTTTATGGGAAAAATTTTGATCCTATTTGATTCTTAGATGTTAATTTGGAGCTGATGCTTGTTTATGTATTTCTAGTTAAAATCAGATAGCACCGCTTCCTCCGAATTGCAATCGAGCAGATCAGATCAAAGTATGTTTTCTTATTTATTTTTATGCTTATTTTATGTTTGTTTTCTAGGGTTTAATCTTTTGTTAGGGATTTTTCTGTCTTCATGAAGGTTTTGTTGGGAATCTTTCATTTCCTTGTATTCAATTAGAGCTTTTTCATGAGTAACTCAAGTTGTTGAAATGAATACATCTTTTTTGGGAAATTTATAGCTTAAAAATAAACAAAATGAACCTTTGGATGCTTATTAGAAATATTATTTCTAAATTTCTTAAGATCAAATAAGATGGATAGTATATTGTGCAGTTGCTTTTGGATGATTAAGGTGGATCATTTTGAAATCTCCTAAATAGTAAATTCGTCTAAGATGCTGGTAGCTTGTTTGAGTACAACATCTGGTGAACTATTAGGTGAAATATCAATATAATATATATATTTTTTCTATTAGCAGGGCTGAGCTTTACCTACTGTAAATCAATGAACTCAACTGAAAACATACTATGAGAAAATTTGCATGGTCAGGACAACATCTCGTTTCTTTGAGAAAATTACACTAAACTAAACACATGTATATGAGTCCAGGTTTTGTTAGCATAATTAGGTATTTCAATCTTCATATGAGACTAAGATGATTGTATTTGCATTAGAATGATGGAATTTGTCCGCTAATGTATCCAAAATGTCACATTTAATGTTTGATATGGATGTTTTCATCAAGTAAAACCTTGTCTTTTCATTAATCTTGATATTCGAGCAAGTCTTTGTTAATTACAGGGTTGCTCCTGCAAGTAGAATCTTAAAGCCTTCATTTTTATGCTCAATTAGTAATTTTTTTGGTGATTAAGACTTCGTGGTTCATTACTGAAGATTCCGTCCTCTATGATTAATATGGAGATTCTGAAATAGGCAACATGCACACACACACACACCCCAACACCATTCTTCATGTCTCTCATGGCCTGAAACATAAATAGATAGAAATTGCAACATGTAAGCCTCCCACCCATGTATCAGACTGTTGAATGAATGGTTCTTTCTATAGTATAAAAAAATGCAACTATTAGATCCATAGATAAGAAGTATACAAATAACATGATTTTATGTTTCATTATTTAGTATTATTGAGCTTGTCAAAAAACTGCAGAACCTGCAGAGCAAACGGTATACATGTAAATACTAGAATTACAAATTGCATACAGGATAAAATTTTCTTCTTGTAGTCCTTACCCTCTCTATATAGCTGCTGGTAATTGAAATATCTTTGATTCGTTGCATTCAAAACTCCCTTTTGTTCATTTATTGAAATATCTGAGTAATTTTGTATGTCATTGTAATGAAATAAGAGTTTGATGGTTGCAATGTTTGAACTACATTTAAACCTTTGCATAGATTCTCGATAGCTAATTATTGTTTCCAATTGACTAGGACGTTAACTCATGCTTTTTACATGTATCGTTATGAGAGTATGAAGAAAGTGATGAAGAATATGATGAATCTACTTGATGTAACATTACTAGAGTTTGATGGTTGCAATTTTTAAACTACACCTAATTGTGTTTATTTTTCTTTGTAGAATAATGCATCCACTTGATGGACGGCTATGTGAGGGCACTTGCAAAATCTTGAAGGGCGTTTTACTATGGAAAATTTTGAGAGAATATTTTGAGTGCTTTTGTCGTAATACATGTGAAAGCATCGTGAGAAATTATTGTAGAATCTTTTTTTCATAATTACTTTTGTGGAAATATTTGCTTGTGGTTTAATAGTGTTTCCATTTGTTAAATTGATTGCCGTTAAATCATGAATACACTATTTTTGTTGAAAACCTTTATATACAGGAAAATTTGCAAATTTGAGGTGGGGGATGTGAGCATTGCCCATGAAAACTTCCCGGGTTAATGTATTGTGGGTATAGTCCTTTACCCAGGGATATTATTTGTGGGTATTGATCTATACTAAGGACAGAGTTGTTGTGGGTGATGAGCTACAACCTGAGGGGACGGACATTTACATGCGAGCTTAACAAGCTATTTGTGGGTTTTGACTATTAGCCAGAAGGGTATCAACTATGGACTTTTACACGGGAAAAGTTCCTGGTACTAATCACTTTCCATCGTTTTATAACCTCTATCCAGGAATTGATTCCATGGAAATGAATTGGGAGCTACTGTTAGCGTCATGATTGCTTCTTTTTGGGTAAAAAGAGAAGAAAGTGAAAAAAATAAAAGTTGAGAGGAAGAAATCTACATCATGTAGTATCAATTGTTGCTGTTCATGAGAGAGAAAGTTGATAGAAAGAAGGAATAGGATATGGCATTTTTAGCCAGAGAAGATGAGTAAAGGGGCAAAATTTGAAGAAAGAAATATTGATGAGGTGTAAAGTTTTGGGGGGTGGGGGGGGGGATAAAAGAATGGTTTTTTGGATCAAAGTGTTTTTAGGACGTTGACTTTTTTCTTGGGGTGTTTTATGCATGACTCAAAAAGTTTTGCTCTCTACAAGCAATTTTCCTAAAAGAAAATGTTTAAAGGACAAAAGGAACAATAATAAGATCAAAAGCAAGTAATTCGATGTCCATGATTTCTCCAATCCCATGCTCTGAGTCTTCCTCTTTACTTATGAGGTGAGATTTTGTTAGTTGTTGCCTATCAAGATACTTGGATTGACTCCTGAAGCGCAAGTAGGTTTTGAAACCTCGAGGTGGTGATTTTGGAACAATTGGCCCCATTTGAAGAATGTGCCATGCAAGAATTTAATTTGCTTTGTTGCAAGGTGGTGGACATTCTCACAAACTCATACAAACAAGATAAAATTGAAAGAAAAAGTCACTAAGAGGATTTTAATTTGATTCGAATGACTTGAACAAACTTGTTGATTACGTGAATATTTATACTACTTAAAAGAACACTCTAGATTCAATGCATTTAACACAAAAAACTCTTCATATCTAATACATTATCTCCAATAACTAGGTTCATGAATCTTGATTTTCGGGTGAACTGAACAGTTTCCACAGATAACTCTCTCTAGAAAACTCCTAATAAAAAACGGTTTGATTTGCTGTAATTAGACAGATAGGGCTTTCCAATGGATCCCTCTTTAACTTAATTTGGTGAACGATAACCCAGTCAAAAGTCTCATCGAATTCTCTGCTCAGATACAGATAGAAACTGCAAGTTTAGTATCCAAAGTGCTTCTCCTAATTTGTCGAGTTCTATCTCGAGAATTTCTATTTGTACGAGAAGTATTTTAAATTTCTGCATAATCAAAGATCATTTTTTTATTCATGTATTCCTTGAAACGCGCTGTTTCATGACGTCGGTTGGTTTAATCGGTTTGCATCGAATCACCGCTAGTTTAAACCCATTCACCGAATGTGGACAAAGCATTATTTACAAATTTACTTTGAAGATATTTACCACCATAACAAAACAGAGATTTTCACATAAATGGTAAGTATTAATAGGAGGAATTTATTCTTATTTAGGTCAAACCATTCATGGAATGTATACAGGGCAAAAGATGCATGTTTATTTACTTAGCAAATATGAACCTATACACCTATTAATTAGATGCCAAAGGAAGATAAGATCCCAGATTATATAACCAGGTCTTCTCAAATAAAATTTACGCCAAAAAAAAAAAAAGAAAGAAAGAAAGAAAGAAACAGACAGAAAATGAAGGCTTTTCCCTCTCTCATTGTTGCTCTCCTCTTCCTCAACTTGTTATCAGTTGATGCCACTCTTGAAGAAACATGCAAACAATTAGCAACTCACCCAGGCGTTCAATTTGACGTCAACTTCTGTATAACAACTCTTCAGGTTGTTCCAGGAAGTAATAAAGCCGACGCTATAGGTATATTCTTTTTCTACATCCCTCTTTAGAAGTTCACATTACCCAACTCTTTTTACTTTTTTAGAAGAAGGCCAACAAATGGATTCAGATCCTCTCTGCTACTAAAAAGTAGCGAAGAGATCACTACTTTTATTATCATCTATTGGAATTTTTTGAATAGATGAGATTAAAAGAAAAATTACACATCCATTATTATATGAGCAAATTCCTGAAACAAACTCCTTATTTTTCTCCTATTCTATTTCTTTCCAAATTTCGGCCTCCATTCTCCTCCTCTCTCCGTCTCTTGTTCTTTCTCTGATTTTTTTTTCCCTTTATATTGCTTATCTGTACTTCCTTCTAATATTTTGACTTTATTTTTTTCTTTCTAGTTGTCTCTATTTTAATCGGATAAGACATGTCTGATTTTCAATATTTTTATTGTGAAATAAATACAAGTTTGTTTTTATAAAATATATCAATGGTAAAATAAAATAGAGAACTTTTAATCCGAAGATTAGATAAAACAAGCTTAATAGAAAACAATAAAATTTGTAGTAGTTTTCGCTAAAACTAATTGGAGAAATGAAATTAAACGATGATTTTTATAATAGATAATAATTATAATTTTTAATGCAAAATAAATATAAAAAGGTAGTTGTAAAATATTTGTAGAAAACAAATGAGGGCACAAAAGGATAGAAAAAGACGGAGAAAGATGGAGAACATAGACAAGGAAAAAAGGAAAGAAAAATGGTCTGAGAAATTCAAGGAATTTGTCTCATAAATCTGTTACTAATATGCAATGTCTCTTTTAATCTCGTCCATTAGATAAAATTCAATGGATGAGAATAAAAGTAGTATCTCCACAGTGGAGAGGATCCAAATCCGCTAACGACCTGTTATTCATTTTAGGGTTAATTCTCGATAGTTATCAATTAAAATTTTTTTAAAATCAGGTCTTACCTCTATAATAGCCAACCTAGCCAACACCAACATTACACACAACCTTGCCAAAGTGAAGGAGTTGCTGAACAGTAAAAACGTGTCAACGGAGAGCAAAAAGGCTCTGGCTGTCTGTGAAGACGTGTACAATACGGGCACTCAGGACGTCAAGGACACGACTGAAGCGCTCAAGTCTCGCGATTTTTTTACGGTTAAGAGTCGTTTGAGTGCTCTACTGTTCAATGTCTTCACATGCATGGATGCTTGGACTGAGTCGAAGCTGAAGTCTCTGATGCCTGAAGAAGAAGACGTGGCTTATAAAATCTGCGAACTCGCTGTCTCCATTGGTGCTTCGCTTCCTGATCAGTGACTAGCTTCTTGATTTTATATATGTTGCTTTTAACGGTTTGTCTTCAGTAAGAATGAGAAGAATAAAATATTATGCATGTGTTTGCTTTGTGAACTTGAAGATATTATCAACGTTGGTAGCCATGTTGCCTTTCATTATTTTTCAGTAGATAGTAGTGGTATCAAATTTAGGCTTTCCCTTTGTTTTGTATGCATAGAAGTTCTTGAAGTAATTTAGATCTTCTAATTTCATAAGCGAAGGAGCATGCATGCCATATATCACACGTTCCA
The DNA here is from genome assembly GCA_012295165.1 of Asparagus setaceus. Classification (NCBI taxonomy): domain Eukaryota; kingdom Viridiplantae; phylum Streptophyta; class Magnoliopsida; order Asparagales; family Asparagaceae; genus Asparagus; species Asparagus setaceus. The sequence continues at coordinate 1,131,774 of CM022709.1, read as the reverse complement.
GTATCGCATCATTTGTGTAAACTATTTTTAATTTCAAACTATTCTCGTAAATCACAAAACTGAAGAAACAAATATTGTCTTTTGATCCTATACAATAACAAGAAGGAAAAAAACCCAACTTAGAAAGTCCTCGGGACATCTTAGCTAAGTACATAACCATATCCAATTCTTCCTTTTTCAAGATTTTTATAAGAAAAGGGTAAATACGCTTCTTATCAGAACCTCCCGCACCGTGCGGGAGGTTCTGATCCGTTCATTAGTAAAGTAGGGGGTTCTTATAGGATTTGTAGTCAATTTCACAAACCCGCCAATACTTTGGGGCATCCCCTTGGATTATATGACTTTATTTCTTCTCAAACAAAATAGACGCGAATAATACACAATAAAGAAATAAAGAATAAAAAAAAGAAAAAAAAACTGAAGCCTTTTTGTGATCGGTTTCCTAATCCTTCCTACAACAATTGAGCAATTTTGTTTGATTATAATCTCTTCAATTAATGATATTATATTTGCTCCAATTAAGTCCAAGAATATTTGGTCAAGAAATGATGCCGACTTATTGTAGAATGACAATAAATTATTCAATATTGGCAATTAGAAACATTATGGAAAACTATACATTAAGGCTCGTTTGGTATTAGGCTAAAGCAATCGGGGTTAAACTTTAACATTATAATTATTACCCTAGAACAGTTGGTGGGAGAAACATTTCTGTGTATGGTATAAAGCAATCGGGGTTAAACTTTAACATTATAATTATTACCCTAGCTAGAACAGGTTGGTGGGAGAAACATTCTGTGTATGGTATAATGCAATCGGGTTATAATTTTACACAAAAGAATCTCTACCACTCTCAACTCAAAAGCATAAATTACAAAAGCCCCATAAAATTATTAAACTTATAAACAACCTCCTAAAAAATATGACAATTATAAAAAGTCTCATAGACAATTCAAAATTGCTAGAAAACACCCTAGAAGTTTTAAAATTATAGACAACACCCTCAAAAATAAAAAATACCCTAAAAATTTCAAACCTATGAAAAAGTACATTAACAATATAGCATTACAAACATCCCCCTTGAAAGTTTTGGAATTTGCAGATAACACCCTAAAAGTTTAAAATTATGATAACACCCTCGAAGATTCAAAATTTACAGCAAATACCCTGAAATGATCAAAACTTACAAACAAATACTTCCTTGATTTTTACGGTAGTTTTGCAATTTTCTAACTTTTAGGGTTTTGCAATTTTCTAACTTTTAGGGTGTTTTTAGAAATTGCAAATAAATTTCAGTTTATTGTTTGTATCTTTTGAAATTTCTAGGATGTTTTTGTACCAAATATTTTGAAGGTGTTCATTGCAATTTTAAAATTACTAGGGTGTTTTTGTAAAGTTTAAATTTTAGGCTGTTGTTTGTAATCCTATATTGTCAGTATACTATTAATTGGTTTGAATTTTTCAAAGTATTTTTTGTAAAATTTGAACTTGAGGGTGCTTTTACAATTTTCAAAACTTCTAAGATGTTTTCTGCAAATTCCAAATTTTTAAGGGGTCTGTTTGTATTTTCTATATTTTTAGTGTATTTTTGTAGGATTGAAATTCTCAGAGTGTTTTTGTAAAATTTGAAATTTGATGGTTTTTGCAATTTACAAAACTTTTAGGGTGTATTATCCAAATTCCTATATTTTAAGAGGTTGTTTGGAGTTCCTAAAATTTCAATGTACTGTTTGTACGTTTTGAAAATTTTAGGGTGTTTTCCTTAATTTTTAAATTTTTCAGGGTGTTTTCTACAAATTTTAAGTTTGGTCATTGGCTGTTTGTATATTTTGAAATTTTTAGTGTTTTTTAAGTTTTGGATTTTTCAGAATGTTTTAGGATGTTTAATGAGTTTTACAAAATATCGTTGTGGGGCTTGATGTATTGAGGGTGATTCATTGTATTTTTTATGATGATGGTGTCCGTTTATTTGCGATAGGACACATAGTCGAAGAAATTAGAAATATGGACTCCTTGTTTCAATAGTGTCTTTTCTCTCATGTTGGACTCGATGGAAATATTACTACTCATCTTTTCGTTCAATTTGAATTTTCTTGTCCGAATGTAGCATTCGTTTCTCTTGATTAATGAAGTCTTTCTACCCCCACACCCCCATCCCCAAACAAAAAAAAAAAAATCCAATATAAACTCAGATCTATGGTCATAAATTAATTAAGAGATATCGGAGCTTTCAGTGAGAGGGTTGAGTATAAATTTCACAAAATCCCCAAGAAGTTGGCGTATTTTTGAGCTAACCTCCAAACAAATTTGAAATGTATCTTTAACCCTCAAGAGTTCTTGAAATGTAACTTTAATCCCCAAGAGTTTTGCATTTTTCTCAATCTATTTTCAAATAACGGCCTCCAACTTTTTGGGATTTATCTGAAAATGTTTTGCGAGCCAAGTGACATTTTCATGCATACAGGATAAAATTTTCTTCTTGTAGTTGAAATATCATTGATTCGTTGCATTCAAAACTCCTTTTTGTTCATTTATTGAAATATCTGAGTAATTTTGTATATCATTGTAATGAAATAAGAGTTTGATGGTTGCAATGTTTGAACTACATTTAAACCTTCGCATAGATTCTGCGATAGCTAATTATTGTTCCCGCCAATAGACTAGGACGTCAACTCATGCTTTTTTACATGTAATGTTATGAGAGGATGAAGAAAGCGATGAAGAATATGATGAATCTACTTGATGCAACATTACTAGAGTTTGATGGTTGCAATTTTTAAACTACACCTAATTGTGTTTATTTTTCTTTGTAGAATAATGCATCCACTTGATGGAAGGCTATGTGAGGGCACTTGCCAAATCTTGAAGGGCGTTTTAATATGGAAAATTTTGGGAGAATATTTTGAGTGTTAGATCTGAAGGATCTTAAACATGATTAATCCAAAGAGATAAACATCATAAGTGCGGAAGCAATACCTGAATCCATGATTTGGATCTTGAGTGGATTGATGGATCTTCTAATCTTAGGGGTTCTTCTCTTCCTTAGATCTCTTTTTAGATGGGGGGTAAAAGAGATGAGAATTCTTATGTTAACCCTAGATTATGGACCATAACCCCATATATATAGGTGTTGCACTTTTACAATTTGGCCCCTCATCAAATTGTAATTACAACCTAGTATCTGCACATTTAGCCCATAATTTATTTAAATACCCATTAACCTAACTTGATTGATCACTTTAGTGGGTTAGCCTGAGAGATAGCACTACACATTAATGTAACATATGTGCCCACAAATAGATTTAATTAGATTTAAATCTAACAATCTCCCACTTGGGCACCATATGTTTCCTTAAAATGTGTATAACCTTATGAGCTCAAAAATTGCTATCACTAATAAGGGTATTTCCAAACAATCTCGTCCATCAACTATATCAATATAGGATCAAAGCGGTCGTCGTCACATTTATCGTGACTAAACCCATCAATGGTCACAAATACTAATCTGATCAAATGACATAGATCAATCATGGATGTGCGGCATGAAAATTACATGCAATGTGATGCGTGCATGTCTATTTTCAACCGGTCCTACCTTAAACTTTAGTGAGGTCATCCTCAACCATAATGTAGCGAGTGTATAATCAGAATACTTTATTACGTCGAGAAAATAACCAAACATAAATTTATCTGAAATTCTCATAAAGCAATAAAATCACAACTCCCACTAAAACATGATATCCTCAAATATTACAACACCCATATGAGCAGTGTGCTCATGAAAGACCTTGGGTGGTAATCCTTTAGTAAGAGGATCGGCTATCATGGAGTTTGTCCCAATATGCTTTATGGATATCTGACCACTCTGTACCCTTTCTTTCACAACTAGGAACTTAATGTCAATATGTTTTGACTTAGTTGAGCTCCTGTTGTTATTGGAATACATTACTGCTGATTTATTGTCACAAAATAACTTTAGTGGTCTTTCAATATTTTCCAGAATGTGCAGTCCAGTGACAAAATTTCGCAACCATATTCCATGATTGGATGCCTCATAGCAAGCTACAAATTCTGCGCCATAGTGGAGGAAGCTACAAGTGTCGTTTGACACTTTTCCATGATATAGCTCCTCCCGCTAACATATAAATGTAGCCCGATGTAGACTTTCGCTATCTTGGCATCTAGTAAAATCGAATCGAGTACCCAATGACCTCCAACCGATCGATTTCACGTATGTGAGCATATAATCTTTTATTTTGAAGATCGCCCTTTTGGCCGCTATCCAATGATCCATACCGGGGTTGCTTAAGTATCGCCTAACATACCAACAATGTACGCAATATCCGGACGGCGTACATGCACGAGCATACATTAGACTCCCTACGGTGAAGCATAGGGAATCTTCGCATTTCTGAATTTCAAGATTACTTTTAGGGCCGATTGGTGAATTTATCTCCTTTAGCAGGGGGTTTCACAGTGCGCAATCTTGCATGCCAAACCTTTTGAGTATTTTATCGATATAGCTCTTTTGAGATAATCCAAGTATACCTCGAGAACGATCTCGATGTATCCGGATTCCTAATATAAAGAAGCGTCCCAAGATCTTTCATCTCAAAATTCTTTGATAGAAATCTCTTGGTTTAGTGCAACAAGCCTATATCATTAGTGGCAAGCAAAATGTCATCCACATCTGAGAACGAGAAAAATATACTTACTCCCACTGAATTTTTGATATACACAATCATCAACAATATTCATCTCAAAACCAAACGAGATAATTATTTGTTGAAACTTGTGGTACCATTGACGAGGAGCTTGCTTGAGTCCATAAATGGATTTCCTTAGTTTACAAACCATATTCTTTGGGTCTCGACACAAAGTTTTCTGTTGTACCATATAGATCATCTCATCAATGTCTCCATTGAGAAATGCGATCTTAACATCCATTTGATGTAACTCAAGATTGAAATGAGCAACAAGTGCCATGATAGTCCCGAAGAGTCTTTCGATGAAACCGAGAGAAAGTCTCAGATAGTCAATGCCTTCCTTACGGTATAGCCTTTAGCTACAAGGCGTGCTTTATACTTTTCCACATTACCATTTGCATCCGGCTTGGTTTTAAATATCCATTTACAACCAATTGGTTTTGCACCTTCTGGCAATGGGACAAGTTCCCAAACCTTATTGTCTTGCATAGACTTGTACTCCTCATTCATGGCATCAATCCACTTTTGAGAGTTAGAACTTTTCATGGCCTGAAGGAAGTTGATTGGATCATCTTCCATCATTCCATTACTTTCCTCATGTTCTTGAAGAAATACAATATAATCATCCAGAATAGCATTTCTCCTTTCTCTCGTGGATCTCCTTAATGGCATTGGTTCTTGAGGTTGTTGAGTTTGTTCTTACGGAGCAGGGAGTTGTTCAATATTGCCTTCTTGAGGTTCAATTCATTTCTTGAACAATAACAGGTATAGGTACTTGAATATTGTCGAAATGGTATGGATTGGATTTAAAGCCAATTCCTCCTCAAAGGCAATGTCTCTAACCTTATTTCTCCCCAAACTCAACATCCTCAAAGAATGTTCTTGTTCCGTCTCAAAAATATTCTGAGTGTGGGATCATAAAACTTATAGCCCCGGATCGCTCGAATACCCAATAAAGTAGGCGCTTCTTGTTTTGGAGTCCATTTCTTTTCATTTGGCCTATAAGGCCTTGCCTCATTGGACATCCCCAAATATGTAAGTGCTTTAGGCTGGGCTTTCGACCGGTCAAAGCTCATAAGGTGTTTTAGCAACTGCTTTACTTGGTACTCTGTTAAGAATGTAAATGCAGTCTTTAGTGCTTCTCCCAGTGACTCGGTAAAGAAGAATGAGCAATCATACTTCTTACCATATCCTTAAGAGTCTGTTTAGTCTTTCGGCTACACCATTCATGCTAGGTGATCACGGCATGGTGTCTTGTGGGGCGATACAATTCCTCTAGGTATCTAGCAAATGGTCACGGGCGTTGTTCACGAACCATCATATCTGCCGTAGTACTCACCACCACGTCGGATCTAACGGTTTTAATCTTTTATTGAGTTGGTTCTCAACTTCACCTTAAAAGCTTTGAATACGTCCGAGACTCGATTTTTCTTTAATGAGATATAGGTACCCATAGCGTGAGTAATCGTCATGAATGATATAAAATATTGTTGACCATTCCGTGATGCCGTAGGGAATGGCCCACAAATATCTGTATGTATCAATTCTAAGGCGTCGAAGATCTGTTGGAACCTAATCTCTTAACTTTAGTCTTTTTCCCTTGATCTGATCAATGCATACATCAAAGTCGTAAAATCAAGGGAATCCAAAATACCATCGGACACAAGGCGCTCAACTCTACCTTTTGAGATATGACCCAAGCTTGTGCCATAATGATGTGAATTTTCCTTATTTAATTTACGCTTAGTACCACGTGATTCCACATTCGGGGTTTCATTATAAGAAGCAAGCGTATCAAGCAAATATAGGTTATCAAAAGTACTCAAGAAATCAGTTCCACAATATTTGAATTTAAAGATAAGCTAGCACGGTTATTTCCAAATGAACAATAATAACCCGATTTGTCCAATAAAGGAATAGAAACCAAATTCGTCTAAAAGGCGGGACTACAAAAGTATCTTTCAAATCCAAATAGGAACCAGTTCTAACAATAACCTAAAGTGCCCAATTGCTTCCACATCTACCGATTGTCCATCGCCCACAAAGATGTGTCTTTCACCATCACTTGGCTTTCGTGCTTCAGGCAACCACGCATAGAAACACTTATGTGAGTAGTAGAAGCGAATCTAACCACCAAGTGTTTCTAGATGCTGAGACTAAATTAACCTCGAAACGGACCAAAGTAAGGAACGCATTTTTGACACGCCAGCGTGATATTTGGTACAATCCTTCTTTACGTGTCGGTTGTTGCAAAAGAAACAACCACGATCATCCTTATGTTGTTTCTTACGGCTGGACCCTTAGCGGCTTCTTTATCATCCTTTCTTTTCTTGCCCTTATCCTTAGGGGCATAAGCCAAATGAGCACTTTCGGTCTTATCTTGCTTCAATCTGTCTTCTTCTTGCACCGCGGTATGAAATGAGCTCATTCAGAGTCCATTTCTCCTTTTGACGGTTATAACCGACCTTAAATTGATTAAATTGTGCGGGAAGAGGCAATGAGAACGGATGCACTAGTAACTTCGTCACAAAGATCGAGTTTTAGTGCCTTAAGTTTTGAAGCAATATGAGACATTTCCATAATGTACTCCGGATATTTCCTTTGCCCTTATACTTCATTGAAATCAAGCGAGCTAAAAGCGTGCTTGTTTCTATATCGTTTTAGCAAAACGCTTCTCAATTCGGCAAGGAAATTTTTGGCTTTAGTAATCCCGGATTACATTGCCCCTAAAGGCTTCAGAATGCAGCTTGATGATCATGAGACTCATGCGATTTGAGCGCTCCCACCTCTCATACTCCTTCTTTGCATCGAGTGCTTTCATGATGAGAGGTTGGGGTTGTTCGATTCTTAATGCAAGGTCTAGATCCATGCACCAAGAACAATTAAAATGTTCTCTTTCAAACCTTGAAATTTGTCCCATTTAGCATGGGAATTGAGTTGATGTTAGCGTAAATTGATGCCAGATGCATTAGCTGAAATAAACAAAAGATTTCACATTAATAACTGTAATTAGTAATCAATAAAATTCAAATAATGACATATCCCCATCCAAGATATCTTGTACAACATTAATATCAAGTCTTTGGACGGTAATATTAGCGCAAGTGATATCTTGTTGCAATGATCAAACATCGACAATAACACATGTCAAACAACAAACCCATCTTTGGATTGATTTGTTATCCACATGTAAACCTTATAATTGTCACGCGTTTATCATCGCGAATCATATCTGATCTAAATAAATATTAATCTTCCTTTGGGCGATTAAATATCTACTCGGAAAAAGTATACACACAACCATCTAACATCCTTCATGAACAATCTACACAAGAGAGGTTACTTTGGCAACATCTTGCTTCAATTAATCATTTAGAATGAGAGACCAACTTAATTCCTTAGTGTCATAATACTTGAATGAAATAATTGATTAACACCGAAATTTAATTGAGTTCGAATCATGAGGTTCGACTTGAGTTCGAACGGCGAGTTCGACTTGAGTTCGAACGGCGATGTTCGACTTGAGTTCGAACGGCGAGTTCGACTTGAGTTCGAACGGCGAGGTTCGACTTGAGTTCGAACGGCGAGTTCGACTTGGCGAGGTTCGACTTGAGTTCGAACGGCGAGTTCGACTTGAGTTCGAACGGCGATGTTCGACTTGAGTTCGAACGGCGAGTTCGACTTGAGTTCGAACGGCGAGTTCGACTTGAGTTCGAACGGCGAGGTTCGACTTGAGTTCGAATCATGAGGTTCGACTTGAGTTCGAACGGCGAGGTTCGACTTGAGTTCGAATCATGAGGTTCGACTTGAGTTCGAACGGCGAGGTTCGACTTGAGTTCGAACGGCGAGGTTCGACTTGAGTTCGAACGGCGAGGTTCGACTTGAGTTCGAACGGCGAGGTTCGACTTGAGTTCGAACGGCGAGTTCGACTTGAGTTCGAAGCGAGGTTCGCCAAAGGCGAGGTTCATCAAAATGAACCGAGGTTCGCCAAAAGACGAGGTTCGCCAAAAGACGAGGTTCGCCAAAATGAACCGAGGTTCGCCAAAACGAGGTTAAGCCAAAATGAACCGAGGTTCGCCAAAATGAACCTCGAACCTCGTCGAACTCTGAGAACCCCTTAGGGTTTAGATCCGAACCGTCAAAGCCGCTTAGGCTTTTGAACCCATTAGGTTTATTCGTGATGGTCGCCCGTCCACAAAACCAAAATTTTTTTTTTTTTTTAAAACTCAATCCGGATCCAAACCTTATATTAATTTTCTAAAATCATAGAAAATATAACCAAAAATCGAAAAAGTTACTGTTCACGACTCAAAATTTACACTTCTTCGCGGATTATTTAATTTCTTGTTCATCCGAACATAAATTACTGTTCATCCGAGATCAAACCTTCTTGTTCATCAGAAAAGAAAAACTTTCTTGTTCATCGGCCAAAAATATTCTTGTTCATCAGGCCAAAAAATCCGAAAAGATTTGATCTTTATTCATAAATCCACCAAAAATCATAGAAACTCAAAAATCTCTAAGAGTTAATCACAATTTGGCTCGATACCACTTGTTAGATCTGAAGGATCTTAAACATGATTAATCCAAAGAGATAAACATCATAAGTCTGGAAGCAATACACGAATCCATGATTTGGATCTTGAGTGGATTGATGGATCTTCTAATCTTAGGGGTTCTTCTCTTCCTTAGATCTCTTTTTAGATGGGGGTAAAAGAGATGAGAATTCTTATGTTAACCCTAGATTAGGGACCATAACCCCATATATATAGGTGTTGCACTTTTACAATTTGGCCCCTCATCAAATTGTAATTACAACCTAGTATCTGCACATTTAGCCCATAATTTATTTAAATACCCATTAACCCAACTTGATTGATCACTTTAGTGGGTTAGCCTGAGAGATAGCACTACACATTAATGTAACATATGTGCCCACAAATAGATTTAATTAGATTTAAATCTAACATTGAGTGCTTTTGTAGTAATACATGTGAAAGCATCGTGAGAAATTATTGTAGAATCTTTTTTCATAATTACTTTTGTGGAAATATTTGCTTGTGGTTTTATAGTGTTTCCATTTGTTAATTTGACTGCCGTTAAATCATGAATACAGTATTTTGTTGAAACCCTCTATATACAGGAAAATTTGCAAATTTGAGGTGGGCAATGTGAGCATTGCCCATGAAAACTTCCTGGGTTAATGTATTGTGGGTATAGTCCTTTACCCAGGGATATTATTTGTGGGTATTGATCTATACTAAGGACAGAGTTGTTGTGTGTAATGAGCTACAGCCAGATGGGACGGACATTCACATGCGAGCTTAAAAAGCTATTTGTGGGTTTTGACTATTAGCCAGAAGGGTATTATCAACTATGGACTTTTACATGGGAAAAGTTCCTAGTACTGTTCACTTTTACATGGGTAATGCCACATTTTCCAGTACGATCAGCTTGTTGAAATAACAAAATCTGCCGAAATACAAAAAAAAAACATTAGGGTAACCGTTGCTCGCCGAGTGGTGATGGAAATGAATTGGGAGCTACTGTTAGCGTCATGATTGCTTCTTTTTGGGGTAAAAAGAGAAGAAAGTGAAAAAACATAAAAGTTGAGAGGAAGAAATCTGCATCATATAGTATCAATTGTTTTGCTCTCTCATTGTTTTTAGGAAGTTGACTTTTTCTTGGGGTGTTTTCTGCATGACTCAAAAAATTTTGCTCTCTACAAGCAATTTTCCCAAAAGAAAATGTTTATAAGACAAAAGGAACAATAATCAGATCAAAAGCAAGTAATTCGATGTCCATGATTTCTCCAATCCCATGCTCTGAGTCTTCCTCTTTACTTATGAGGTGAGATTTTGTTAGTTATTGCCTATCAAGATACTTGGATCGACTCCTGAAGCGCAAGTAGGTTATGAAACCTCGAGGTGGTGATTTTGGAACAATTGGCCCCATTTGAAGAATGTGCCATGCATGAATTTAATTTGCTTTGTTGCAAGGTGGCGGACATTCTCACAAACTCACACAAACAAGAAAAAATTGAAAGAAAAAGTCACTAAGAGAATTTTAATTTGATTCGAATGACTTGAACAAACTTGTTGATTACATGAATATTTATACTACTTAAAAGGACACTCAAGATTCAATGCATTTAACACAAAAGACTCTTCATATCTAATACATTATCTACAATAACTAGGTTCATGAATCTTGATTTTCGGGTGAACTGAACAGTTTCCACAGATAACTCTCTCTAGAAAACTCCTAATAAAAAACGGTTTGATTTGCTGTAACTAGATACATAGGGCTTTCCAATGGATCCCTCTTTTAACTTAATTTGGTGAATGATAACCCAGTCAAAAGTCTCATCGAATTCTCTGCTCAGATACAGATAGAAACTGTAAGTTTAGTATCCAAAGTGCTTCTCCTAATTTGTCGAGTTCTATCTCCAGAATTTCTATTTGTACGGGAAGTATTTTAAATTTCTGCATAATCAAAGATCATTTATTTATTCATGTATTCCTTGAAACGCGCTGTTTCATGACGTCGGTTGGTTTAATCGGTTTGCATCGAATCACCGCTAGTTTAAACCCATTCACCGAATGTGGACAAAGCATTATTTACAAGTTAATTTACTTTGAAGATATTTACCACCATAACAAAAAAGAGATTTTCACATAAATGGTAAGTATTTTTTTATGGCATAAATGGTAAGTATTAATAGGAGGAATTTATTCTTATTTAGGTCAAACCATTCATGGAATGTATACAGGGCGAAAGGTGCATGCTTATTTACTTAGCAAATATGAACCTATACACCCATTAATTAGATGCCAAAGGAAGATAAGATCCCAGAACCAGGTCTTCTCAAATAAAATTTACGCCAAAAAAAAAAAGAAAGAAAGAAAGAAACAGACAGAAAATGAAGGCTTTTCCCTCTCTCATTGTTGCTCTCCTCTTCCTCAACTTGTTATCAATTGATGCCACTCTTGAAGAAACATGCAAGCAATTAGCAGCTGACCCAGGACTTCATTTTGATATCAACTTCTGTATAACAACTCTTCAGGTTGTTCCAGGAAGTAATAAAGCCGACGCTATAGGTATATTCTTTTTCTACATCCCTCTTTCGAAGTTCACATTACCCAACTCTTTTCACTTTTTTAGAAGAAGGCCAACAAATGGATTCAGATCCTCTATGCTACTAAAAAGTAGTGAAGAGATCACTACTTTATTATCTTCCATTGAATTTTTTTTGAATAGATGAGATTAAAAGAAAAATTACATATCCATTATTATATGAGCAAATTCCTGAAACAAACTCCTTATTTTTCTCCTATTCTATTTCTTTCCAAATTTCAGCCTCCTTTCTCCTCCTCTCTCCGTCTCTTGTTCTTTCTCCGATTTTTTTTTCAATTTTTATTTTTCTTTAATTTTCTTATTTCTACTTCCTTCTAATATTTTGTCTTTATGTTTTTTCTTTTTGTTGTCTCTATTCTAATCTAATAAGACATATCTGATTTTCAATTTGTTAGAAAATAGTTTATTGACTTTATTTTTATTGTGAAATAAATACAAGTTTGTTTTTATAAAATATATCATTGGTAAAATAAAATAGAGAATTTTTAATCCAAAGATTAGATAAAACAAACTTAATAGAAAATAATAAAATTTGTAGTAGTTTTCGCTAAAACTAATTGGTGAAATGAAATTAAACGATGATTTTTATAATAGATAATAATTATAATTTTAATGCAAAATAAATATAAAAGGTAGCTGTAAAATATTTCTAGGAAAAAATGAGGGAAAAAAGGATAGAAAAGAAGGAGAAAGATGGAGAATAGAGAGGAGAAAAAGAGAATTTGTCTCATAAATCTGTTACTAATATGCAATGTCTCTTTCAATCTCGTTCATTAGATAAAATCTAATGGATGAGAATAAAAGTAGTGGTTTCTCAAATTTTTTAGTGGAAAGGATCCAAATCCGTCAACAACTTGTGATTAATTTTAGGGTTAATTACCGATACACACCCGAGATAGTCATCAATTTAATTATTATTTTATTTTTTTCAATCAGGTCTTACCTCTATAATAGCCAACCTAGCCAACACCAACATTACACACAACCTTGCCAAAGTGAAGGAGTTGCTGAACAGTAAAAACGTGTCAACGGAGAGCAAAAAGGCTCTGGCTGTCTGTGAAGAGGTGTACAGTTTGGGCACTCAGGACATCAAGGACACGACTGAAGCGCTCAAGTCTCGCGATTTTTCACGGTTAAGGGTCGTTTGAGTGCTCTACTGTTCAATGTCTTCACATGCATGGACGCTTGGACTGAGTCGAAGCTGAAGTCTCTGATGCCTGAAGAAGAAGACGTGGCTTATAAAATCTGCGAACTTGCTCTCTGCATTGGTGCTTCGCTTCCTGATAAGTGACTTCTTGATTTTATATGTGTTGCTTTCAACGGTTTGTCTTCAGTCTATGGATGTTGGATGTGGAAGTTTAAAGTAAGAATGAGAAGAATAAAATATTATGTGTTTGCTTTGTGAACTTGAGGATATTATGAACGTTGGCGACCATGTTGCTTTGCATTATTTTTCAGTAGCTAGATATATATATATATAGTAGTTCGCGTTTACATGAAGATGTAGACGAAAATTATGGGGAATTTCACGTCTAGGTATCAAATTTAGGCTTTCCCTTTGTTTTGTACGCATAGAAGTTCTTGAATTAATTTAGGCCTTCTAATTTCATAATCGAAGGAGCATGCCATATATCACATTCCAGTATCTGGTTTTCTAGGGCATCATTTGTGTAAACTGTTTTTAATTTCAAACTATTCTCGTAAATCACAAAACTGAAGAAACAAATATTGTCTTTTGATCCTATACAATAACAAGAAGAAGAAAAAAAACCCAACTTAGAAAGTCCTCGGGACCTCTTAGCTAAGTACACAACCATACCCAATTCTTCCTTTTTTAAGATTTTTATAAGAAAAGGGTAAATTTCGCATACCCGCCAATACTTTGGGGCATATTGGCCTTAAACTTGACCAAACTAATCTTAGCTAAGCACATAAAGTGCAGGGACCAATTTGAGTATGAAGGACTAGTACAAGGAGCAAATTGGCCTTTTAGCCTATATTTTAAGAGCAATTTGTAATCTGGTATGTGAGTATTAGGGGTGGCTGGCCGGGTCTGTGCCCGTGGACTACCACGGCTTAAGGCCCGGGCGATCCGACGCTCACCTCGTAAGAATGGGTCGTGCCCATTTCTCCAGTCCCGGGTCTGATCGGACGGCTCGGGCCAGTGGCTGCATACAGGGGTGGGCCCCCGACCCACAGTCGGTGGAGTGCATCCATGGGTTTTTTTTTCTTTTTTAAATTTTAACTTATAAACTATATTAACTTTGTATTTGTATCTATTAAATTATATTTAAATTATTTCTTTTCTTTTCTATTTTACTCTTTGTTTAAAATTATATATATATATATATATATATATATATATATATATATATATATATATATATATATATATATACACACACACACACACACGATGACACATATTGTATAAAGATAAAACATCACAAATGCAAAGATATACATGGTTCGGACTTCGATGGAAGACCTACGTCCACGGGAAGTTAATAACTTTTCTTTAGTTTAAATTTAAATTACAAATATTAAAGGAAAAAGGAAAAAAAGTTAAAATTTAAATACACTGGTCGGGGCGGGTTGGAGTGGATTGGTGGTAGGGTCAAGTTCTCTCGTCCCGGGTTTAAAGCTGGACTCGGCCCAACCCGTGACCCGTATATATCACGCGTCGGATCGAGCCAAGTCGTGACCCATGCCGGGGTGGGCCGTGTCAGCCCGCGGGTCGACCCAGCCCGTGCCCAACCCTAGTGAGTATTTGAGCAACGAAGGGTTTGCTTGGGCCTTAATCTTGACCAAGATTGTTCCATCTCTCCACTGGTCCTAAATTAAATTGTTTCATTGTTTTAAAATTGCGGAGAGTTGCCAAAGTGGTCCTAACTCTCTAGCTCGAAAGAGAAATGGTTGATCCAATGTGATATCTCAACTATTGGATGATATTATCTGTGTATTCTACCTGTGATATCAATTATTGGAGAGTAATGAGGCCCAACTTAATTCTTCTTCTTCTTTTTCTTTTTTTTTTTTAAGGCAAACGTCTAACTTAGAGTTAATGAGCTTCAATCTAAAAGCTGAGCTATTAGTTATTAGTTTCAACTCCTATTTTAAATTCATTACTGTTTCTCACATTCTCCGATCCGAAATTATACTTGTATATGAATCCTTAAAAATTTTCTGCTTGAATCCAATTTAGGATTTAGTCCCATCAAACAGTAAAATTAGCAATCATATTTTATATAGTCCACATCATTCAAATGTGGAATCCATATGGTTCAATGCATACATATAATATATCTCTATGGAAAATATATCCACAAAGGTGCTCGGATTGCATTAATTTTGTTGCACCGCTTGCCAATGTTCACATGGCTCATCCAACCATTTCCAATGTTCTGTCTTCTACCTTCTCTATCCAAAAATTTCACGAGCTTAATGATCCCTCCTTCTCTCTTTGTATTTTATCCAAGCAACTTGCTAGTCACGGGCTATGGATTGAATTAAATTTTAAAATGATATAAATTGTACGCGGATTTTTCTTTATTTGGAAGTGATGAGGATATATTTGTCCAAGTCTGTGACCTTTCAAAGTTCTTTCAATGCTTAAGTCAATCTCTAAATAAAAAATTTATTGTAAAACAATATATTTATCATTAGATAGGTTAAAAAAGATCATATATGTCTTTATTGGAATATATATGTCTATATAAGAGTGGATCCACCTTAACCAAATTGGTGTCACTGGACACCAGTTTGGTCAAGGAGAACCAAGAACGGCCCAAAAAAAAAACATAAAAAACTCATCTCTTTAAGAAATTTACCACACTTTAATTTAGATGAACCCCTTTGACAGAACCCAACCTAAAATTCTAAATTGCCACGCGATCCCACCCAATTAAAATGGTAAATTTAACAAAAACCCTCTTAGTTTGGGAGTTTCTTAGATAAGTCCCCTTAACTTCTAAAATGTTACAAGACCTTCTTAAGTTTTTTTGTTTCTCAGAAAACCCCCTTCAACTTTCAATTTTCCAAAAAAAAAACCCTAAAGACATGAAGCACAATTTTCACTATAAAAAGTCTCACATGCGAGAATTGTGATTAACACGAGCAATGATTTTCTTTGAATGATGTTGAAAGTTGAAGGGGGTGTTTTCTAGAACCCCAAAACTTAAGTAGGATTTTGTGACAATTTGAAAGTTGAAGGGGATAACTAAGAAACTTGACAAAAACTCACACCAAAATTCAAGATCGGAACTTGAGAATCCGTGATTAGTGACATATTATATTAAGAAGGATGTATTTGATAGTGTTATTAATGATGTGATTATGTACTTTTCTCGAAAGATAAAAACTCATCAAGGAAAGTTGTAAAGTTTTTTTAATTGTTAAATAGATAGTGACACTATTTCAAGAAATCCTAGATCCGCCACGAACTATATAGCAGTCTATAATTAGAGAATTGCTCCTTGGAAGCTCGTAACAAGCAAAATTTGTCTTCTTATATGCACCCATGCTCAGTGGCGGAGCCATACTGTGTCTAGTGACACAAGATAGCACTAAATTTCCTACTTTATATTTTTGTTATTATTTTTACTTGTATTTACTGCTTATAACACCGCTGAAATTAGGTATGATACCACTAAAAGAAATAAAGTTGTGAAATTGCCAATGCAGATTTCAAATACGATCATGATAAATTATATGGTGACGCCACTAGGCCTTGTTGCATAGAAAATAAAAAACACTAAAAAAAATAAAAAAGGTCTAGCATAAATATTTGAAGATATGTATTTATAAATATATAATAATTCATGTGAACCCCCTAAAACCAGCACGCAATGTGCAAATCTCTGACTATTTGTCCCTTTAGTTGTTTTATTCTCGTTATCCTAGTGGGATTAAAGAACATCATTCTAAACTTTCATGTGACAAACTCAGATTAAATTTAAAAGATTATAAATTTTAAGTAAAAGTATAAACGAATTGAAAAGGAAAGGTAGGAGATGAATAAGTACACTATATTTTAGAGTTTTTGCGTGAATCCCATGGAAGTTAATTTCATAACTAAGGAAATCTTTTAGATGAGAAAGGGCGTAACTTTAATGATAAATAACCACCCAAAAACATATTTTTCTAAACTTACTTTTTTATTCTTAACACTTTTCTCGTGTTGGACTAACAATATATATAGACCAAGTAAGTTATAGATGTTAGAATGAGCGGGGTACTTGAATGTTTTTTTTTTCTTTTTGTTTAATTTTACATAAAACAAAACTCCCCATCCCCATGGCTCCCTCCATCCTCTCTCAACTCCTAACCTTCACTCTCATCTCCACCCTCTTCATCCCCCCAATCACCACCGCCGCCGCCGCCATCAAATCCCTCTGCAACTCCACCCCTTACCCCGACTCTTGCCTCGACTCCTCCCTCATCTCCATCTCCATCGACCCCTCCTCCCTCCTCTCCTTCATCCTCCGCTCCCTCTCCGCCGCCCTCTCCGCCTCCTCCTCCCTCCTCCCCCTCCTCCTCTCCTCGCACCTCGCCGAGCACCAGCGAGGCTCCATTCAAGACTGCCACGAGCTCCACCTGAGCACAATCTCATCCCTCAAGAAATCGTCCGAAGTACTCCTCCGACACTCCGCCGACAGCGCCATCGGCGCCCGAGCTCTCTCCGACATCAGAACCCACCTCAGCGCCGCCCTGACGAACAAGAACACGTGCTTGGAGGGGCTCGCGGCGGCCACTGGGCCGAGGAAGGACGCGCTCGTGGGGTCTTGGGTGGCGGCGTATCGGCACGTTAGTAACTCGCTGTCGCTTGTTTCGAGGTCGGGGGTGAGGGGAAGGGAGGCGAAGGGGAGGAGGTTGATGAGGAGGTCTCCGGCGTGGGTGAAGGGGGAGGGGAGGAGGTTGTTGGAGGGTGGGGATTATGATGGGTATGACCCGGCTTCGGTGAGTTAATTTGGTAAAATTTGTATTTGAAAGGGCATTTTTGCAAAAATTCTTATTTTGGGGATTGCAAATATCCATTTTTTTTTTTAAATAACAATTTCGTTGTTGCGGATAGACCCCATTTTATCTTTGGATAGACTCACTATTTCACCATGAATAATATATGTCAAAATTTCATCCAGGCCGGATAAAATAGTCAAGAGAATTTGACCCAGGGTTCTTTCAGCAATAATGAAACTGCATGCTAAATTTAAAACAACGATACGAAAGGGGTCTCTGTGCAATTGACCACAAAACAAAATTTAGACATTGACGATAGTCTCTGTCGTCTCCGTATCAAAGCTTAGAATTATTGTGAGAATTGATCATAAAAATATGCCCCCACAAGGGTACGGGCTCAAACATGGGCTTCTTTACAACTATATTATTCTAAATAAATCATGAATCTTTTGATGCCATATTAATTTTGTGATCTCACGCTAACAAGCTTGTTTGTTTATAATTAAGTATATTAAGCAAAAAGGACAAAACCTTTTTATTTAATTTTAAAGATTTAAGGACACGATCTGATCACTAATTTATTTATTTTTTTCCGTTTTCTATTTCATTCTGTAATTTTTGCATGCAGATATTGACTGTGGCTGCAGACGGGAGTGGGAATTTTACGACCATCAGGGACGCAATCGCATTTGCGCCAAACATGAGCGACGATCGAACCATCATATCGATCAGGGCGGGATTCTACGATGAGAATGTGGAGGTTCCGAGCTACAAGACCAACATTGTGTTGTTGGGAGAAGGGAGCGACATCACTGTGATCAGAGGGAATAGGAGCATGGGAGATGGGTGGACTACGTTCAGAACAGCCACTGTTGGTGAGTCTTAACATTTCATTCCTCGGATTTGGATTCTCTGTTGGGTTAACATTGCATATAGACCCCCTGTTTCATTGTTGCAGACAGACCCCCATGCTAAATTTTTCGACTCTTTTATCATGGGTGAAATTTTAGGAAATATTTTCTGTTGGGTTAACATTGCAATGTCATCCTGGATACTGCCATTGAGCTAGATACTTGATAGGTAATATTAACATTTGAGATAGCAAGTGGTGCGTGTGATCTTTTGGTATGTCAGTTCGACTCGATGAGAATTTTCGCTTTCTTTGTGCCAGAGGCTTCAATCTCAACGGGGCACAAGCTCTCATTTAATTTTAGGATTTACCACATGTGAACAAACTATATATATATAGCATTGTAGTTTGAAACTTATTTTTACTCTTTTACTCTCAGATAGACTCACTAATTTCATCCTGGACAATATCCGCCAAAATTTCACGCAGGGAAGAAGGATAAAAAAAAATTCACCCCTAGGGTTTATTCGTCAAAATCAAATTGTATGACCAAATCGCGATATTCTAGGGGGAGCTATGTACAATTAACCCACAATTTCATGGTCCAATTTGCAAAGTTAGTCGAGTTTTACTTCAACAGTTTAAAAAATAATAATAATTTCGAGTTTTGAAGCCTTGATTCAAAAAACGGCTTAATTTGTTTGGGATTTTGAGCAAGAGTTGTAAATAAACAACATTAATACACTATAAATCTTATGTTTCACTCTTCAATTTTCAGCCGTATCTGGTCAGGGCTTTTTGGCCCGGGACCTCGCATTTGTGAACACTGCCGGCCCGTCAAAGGGCCAGGCCGTGGCCCTACGCGTCAACGCCGACCTCGTCGCAGTCTACCGCTGTGTCATCGACGGGTACCAAGACACCCTCTACGCCCACTCCTTCCGTCAGTTCTACCGCGACTGCGACGTCCACGGCACTGTCGACTTCATCTTCGGCAACGCTGCCTCCGTCTTCCAGAACTGCAACATCTACGCCAGGTTACCAAAACCAGGCCAGGCCAACGTCATCACGGCCCAGGGCCGCGACGACCCGAACGAAGCAACGGGCTTCTCGATCCAGAACTGTTCGGTTTTAGCCTCGGACGACCTTGCGGCTAGCAATGTGCTGACCAGGACTTATTTGGGCCGGCCGTGGAGGAATTACTCGACGACCGTGTACATCGAATCGTACATCGACGGTGTTGTCGATGCATCTGGGTGGTCGAAATGGTCGAAAGACGATGATCCGGCGTCGTATAAGTTGTATTACGGTGAGTATCTGAATGACGGGCCCGGAGCCGAGACGGACAAGAGGGTGAATTGGCCCGGGTTTCATTTGATGGAGTATGATGAGGCGTATGATTTCGCGGTTTCGCAGTTTATTTATGGCGATCAATGGTTGTACTCGACATCGTTTCCGTACGATGATGGGATTTGATTCTTGGTTTTCTTACACTACAAGTCGTAATAAAAAGATTGACTGATTTTGTTTGGTATCACGTAGACAACGTAAATTTGAGCTGAGCTGTGCTACTATCGGTAATATCGAAGATGCAAATGCTATAGACTCAAATTCAATTTTCAGATTCATAATTTGCAAATTCACACCGTGAGATGTGATCTACTACACATGAAATCTATGTTAACAAAATTTTAGAGAATTTCGATTTTTTTAACCATGTATCTTAGATCGTTAAAATCAACATTTGAAAATTTTCTAAAGATGGATTACTTTTTACCCCTTGATACATGATGCGAAGCATGTTGAAATCCTCTGAAATTTTACTTATATGTAATTCATGTGTAGTAGATCACATCCGATGGTGTGAATTTTTAATTTGTGAGCCCGAAATTTTGAATTTGAGTTTATAATATACGCATCTTGGATATTACTAATAGCACAGCTCAACTCACGTAAAATGTTGCATGTTATTGATTGCTAGCATATGATCGAGTAAAAACTCTTGAATATTTCACTCATGGGGTTTAGGTAGAAGAGAAAACTTGTTAGATGATTATGCTGAAGTCATTGAAAGTTAGTTAGGGCTGAAGAACAGAAGGAATAATAATTTAAAAGGATGTTTAGTAGAAAAGATACTAATTGGGTTTGATAATAAATTAGATAATAGATTAGCAAATATGAACATTTGGGTCATATTCAAAATCTTACAATTTTGAGGGGTAAATCAAAATTCTTGATCGTCTCAGTCAAACTGAGCAGATTTACAAGATGTCGATGGTAAGTTTTAGACGATTAAGGTTTTATTAGCAAAAGGTTGAACTTACCAACTTAATCATCTTGCAACAAACGAAATGTTTCATACAAAATGCATCGGACTGGAGACTGGAGCAATTACAATGTTTAGGGTTTTTTGGGATATGTACCCTTCAAATTATATTTTCTTTAGGGTTGATGAATTATTCCTAACACTAGACTAATCCAGTATAAAGGCAAATGTTAAAAGTAGATGCCCATAAATACACTTATCAATAAATTAACAAAGCCTGTCAACTAACAAGAATAATTGGCCCATTAAAACCTCTATTAAATGACCCAGCCCAAATATTTTAAAAAAAAATGGAGAAATCTCAATAAAAGGGTATTATTTCACAGGGCAAGACACAAGTTTTGAGTTCAAATTAAACAAAGACAAGGAACCTGACAACAACTTTTACTCGTGGTGCAGTTAATGGGCCGGCCCATTACAAAGAAATACGAGGAAACGTTAATGCAAGTTCGGTAACATTTTCATGGCACGGCCTATGAACAAGCCCCTCAGCCGACACACAGTTCTTGTTGATTTCTTGCTCTTTAATTAATCTTAGCTCAAACGTCTTTGGCTTGGCCCAGTTAGTGCTTTGTTTTGATTTGCTACAGGTTGGTTATTCATCTGGGTATTTGATATTTGATGGGCTAATTCTTTTTTTTTTTCTTTTCTTTTCATTTTAGGCTAAATTGCTGTTAAATGCCCTATAATTTACCCAACCTTACACTTAAGTGACCCGAAGTTTTAAAACTTATCAAAAAATACCCTAAAGTTTTAGGGCCCTGCAATTAAATATCCTCAAGTTTTAAAATTGCACTTTAGTGCCCTCCATTAGCTAGCCATTAGAATATTTTGGGAATATTCTCAAAGTTTTAAAGTTGCACTTAAGTGCCTTGCAATTGAATAACCCCAAAGTTTTAAAATTGCACTTTAGTGCCCTCCATTAGCTAGCCATTAGAATATTTTGGGAATATTCTCAAAGTTTTAAAGTTGCACTTAAGTGCCTTGCAATTGAATAACCCCAAAGTTTTAAAATTGCACTTATGGATTTTGTTCAAACTCCATGTATGTGCATTAATCATAAATATCTATAGCAAATATGTGAATTATAGTTTTACTGACTAATAATGTTAGCTCAATTTAGTTGGCAAGTTTCTAGAAAGTTTAGTGAATGAAAAGATGTTAGAGGAGGTATTTAGAGCACAAGAGCATGAGATATAGTTGACAAGCTCTTGCAAGTACATGTCTTCATGCAGCAGGCTATGCAAAAATTCTTTAAATCAAATCCTTATGATCATGAATTAGTATTGTTCTAATCGTTGGCAATTTTAATTTGTGCAAGTAAAAGCAAAAGTTCAGAGGGTTGATATATCTAAAGAACCTATTCCTAAAATTCTTGTTAGGATGATTTTAAAACATGGAGAGATTGGTCATGGCATTCAAAAACACGAAATCATTATCATGGTAAACAATTTTGTATTCTTGAACTCAAGTATAAAGTTTTAAATGTCTAATTTAATAGAAGAAATAGTTTTCTTTAATGCAAATTTTAATTCTTAAATGGCTAAATTGCTATAATTAGGAATAAATTTTACCAAAATCTCTCATTTCATGGGAAAGGGATAATATAAGGTAGGGTGGTTTAATTGTAGGGTGGTTTAATTGTAATTAGTATGAACTATAGGGGTATAAAACTATAGCATATAACCATGTGACACCTCACATTGGAATATTCCCATAATATTCTAACGGAGAGCACTTAAGTGCAATTCTAAAACTTTGAGGTACTTAATTGCAGGGCCCCAAAACTTTGGGGCATTTTTTGACAAGTTTTAAAACTTCAGATCACTTAAGTGCAAGGTCTGGCAAATTATAGGGCATTCAACAGCAACTAAGCCTTTTTTTTTAATTGAAAGGCTATCAAATTTATTTATTATTTTATTTTTACCTTTAGTTATAAAAGCATTAAGAAAGAAAATTGTAGACGCCCAAAGAAATTAAAGAATAAATGAAAATAAAAATAGCATCCCATGAATAATAAATAAAATAATAATAATGATAAACCTAATTACCCGTAACTCGATTAATTAACCACCAATAATAAAACCTAATTTAAATCAAAACCAATCAATTGAAAATATACCAATCTAACCTGAATTGAACCCAAGCAAACATAAATTGAATTTAATTTAAGACCGACCTATTAAAAAGTTTCAAAATACAAAATCTACTTTAAATTAAACCAATCCATAAAAATTAAATTTAAAGAAGGCCTTTACACAAATCAATTAAACTAGTAAAATTAAAATATCAAAATTTCACCAAGTCATTAATTTTACTGCTCAAAAGTGCGAGTTTATTTACTGTTATAATAAAATTATGTTATCATATATAGTTTTTTCCCCAGTTTCAAAGTTAAGCTTTCATTCAAAATAAGTACATCTTTTCATTATTCTCAGTCGAACACCTTTCCCATTTAATAGAGATTACTTCTACTCTTTCAGTCTACTACTAAATTGATCCAATAAGTTCGTCGCACATATTACCATATTTATATTATTAATAAGGTACTTTTGTCAACAGGACAATGTTTCAATTTTTTTTAATTTTAATCCCTTTGATGTATAACAAACATGCATGTGAAATCTATTTTATTATTGATAAATCTTGGTTTGTGTTGGTTTCACAAAGCCAAGAGGTCGATCAATGCTTAAGCAAAGCAGTAAGAGAGAACGCAAGCCAGCTAATTTTAAGAGCATCATCATCTTCTTTAGCCATTAGAGACTCCTGCTTCATCTCATTCCAAGAGTCGATGCAGGTCTCCACATTTTTCCCTAGACCACCAAGACTATACAAAGCCGTTGAAATATCGTGAGACCCAAGTGCTTCAATTGCTTTCTTGAGGAGGAGGACGACAACAATGAGGGAGAGAGAAAGGCCTTCATTATTTTTACCTATTAATTTTGAATTTTTTTTTCTAGTACACTACTAACCAGAATTTTATTTGAGGAGGGTCCTATATAAATAGTAGATAATCCTAGAGAAAATCTTCTTTTGACATCTAATTAATGGATATGTGCATATTTGTTAAGTAAATAAATGAGTATCTATTGCCTTTTCAACATTCCATGAATGGTTTGAACGAGATAGGAGTAAATCCCTCCTACTAATAATAACCTATTCTGTAATGATAAAGGGTTATTTCGATATTAAGTCCCCAAATCTTTGATATTTTGAGAATGGGTATTTTGAGAATGGGAAAATCTCTTCAATATTCCTATTTACAGCGACGAAGAATAAAACTATCACTATATTTTTTCCTTTTCCTACTTCTTCTTCCAAGCATTTAGAAGTTATAGATTTTGTACTGTTTTTAAGTTTTGATGATCCTGAGCTGTGTTTTTGTAAAATTTGACTTTTGAGAGTGCATTTTGTAAGTTTATACAAGTTTCAAAATTTACACTGTGCTATTTATAACTTATATATTTTATATTGTTTGTATGTTTTACATTTTTGGGGCGTGTTTTTGTATGACGTTTTAAGGGTGTATTTTGCAATTTTCTAAACTTTAAGGGCATTTTCTACAAATTTTAAAATTTTCATGGTGCTATTTATAGCTTATATATTTTGTACTTTTGTATGTTTTGATATTTATGGGTCATGTTTCTGCAAAATTTGACCTTTTGAGGGTGTATTTTGCAATTAGGAAACTTTCAGGGTGTTTTGCAAAATCAAAATTTTCAGTGGGTTTTGTAATTTGTAGATTTCCACTGTTTATAAATTTTAATTTTTAGGTTTTTATTTTGACTTATTTAGAGTGTTTTTGAAATTACGGTGTTTTCTACAAATTTTAAAATTTTCATGGTACTATTTATAAGTTATTGTTTGTAGATTTTGATTTTTCTAGGGTTTTTGTAAAATTTGACTTTTGAAGGTCTTTTTGCAACTTTTGAAGCTATCAGAGTGCTTTCTATAAATTTCAAAAATTTCATGGTGTTGTTTATATTTTATAGATTTTGTATTGTTTTTGTAAGTTTTGATATTTCTCCGGTGTGTTTTTGTAAAATTTGACTTTTGTGGATGTATTTTTAAAATTTTTAATGTGTTTTGTTTAAATTTTAAAATTTTAGTGGTGTTGTTTATATTTTATAGATTTTGTATTGTTTTTGTAAGTTTTGATATTTTCAAGGTTTTTGGGTAAATCTTGAACTTTTGAGGATTTTTTTTAAAATTTTCGAACCTTGTAGGGTGTTTTTTTTATTACAAAATTTAAACTTTTATGGTGTTGTTTTTATAGATTTTATACTGTTCATAAGAATTGAATTTTTTAGGTGTGTTTTTATAAATTTTGAATAATAAGGATTGAATGATAAATGAGTTAAAATAAACGGGTCAGCAGGTTGACCCGTTTATGACCTGATTAATAAATTGGTTCTTTGGGTCGACCTGTTTATGATCCGACCCGTATAAAGTGACCCTCACAGCCCATACCCATTTATAACGGGTCGGATCGTGTTGGGTCGGATCATAAATTGTCACCCCTATAAACTCTTCTTATCTAAAGCAAATCTCATTTTTATTTAATAAATAAATACATCTCTTTTGTCAATCATGTTAAAGAGTATACTCATAAGTCTCAATTTCTCATCCTGCTAATTTTTTCCGATATAATCATCCTGCTAATGAGCAGTATATAATTTTCTTTCTTTCTTTTTTTTTCCCCACTATAATGACTAATACACCTGAAATATCCTCCTGATTTAAACCCAACGTATTTAACCCTCGTCTTCTTCCCTCTTTCCTCCCTCCTCCTTCACTGGGACCCACCACCTCCCCACAGATCCTATCCACAGGCGCACCCAAACCGCTGCCCTCAAGTCCGAACCCGTCACCTTCGAGCCTGACAATGCTCTCTTCGATCCGAACCCGACCCACAACCCGGAAAAAGAAAATCTACCAATAAGTATCTACTTATCTATAAATTACAGAGTATACGCGCGGTGTTAAAAACTTTTCAACTTGCTAATTAGAAGCATACCCATTTCTTTATGCTTCTTA
The DNA here is from genome assembly GCA_012295165.1 of Asparagus setaceus. Classification (NCBI taxonomy): domain Eukaryota; kingdom Viridiplantae; phylum Streptophyta; class Magnoliopsida; order Asparagales; family Asparagaceae; genus Asparagus; species Asparagus setaceus. Next base: position 1,105,763 of record CM022709.1, on the reverse strand, counting down.
ACCAAATATTCTTTTTCTCATACTAATTGGAATAACAAAAAAGAAAAACATTATTCTATCGCATTTTAGTCGGTAGAGTAGACCAAATTAATCTTGTCACGTTAATACAAATTAGAACTGGTCTTCGGATCATGGAGCAGCCTCATTTGCACCCGTTCAGACTACCGGATCCAACTTTAACCCAAGAGGAATTTAATGCATTTAATAAAACTGCAAAAAGAAATCAATCAAGGGGGGCAAAATATAAAAAACGTATATACATTGAGCTCAGGTCTAATGCCAGTCATCAATCAACAATCAGATGAAGGTGCTGGAACCCACTCCGCACAAGCACAATTCCTCATCGCTCGACTTTTGACTATCAAAATTTGCGTTTCTTAAACTTAATAATTGTTGTATATTCTACCGATGTGGGACTATTATAGACCTGACTTTATACACGAACTAACCCACTCGTGATCAAACATGCAAAAGCCTGTGATTCAACATCCAGACACGAAGCCACATATCACAATGACAACAGAAAATTTAACAACCTTGACTATAACTTAATCTTCCCATATAATCAAACAAAAAGAATCAGACTTAACAATAACAAATATGAAACAGCCCACAACTCCTCAAATTAAGAGAGCAACCTCAAAACACACTTCTTCCATTAAAAACCCACCCTATTCTCTACAAACTATTTACTCTCACTGACCATTTACACCGTCAACCCTGCTGTATACTTAACCCCAGTCGACGGCAACCACATATTCCCATCAATGAACTGAGCCACCGTAAAGTTGGCCGCCTCAGCCGAACTATTGAGCGCATGGTAACCAGGCCACTTAACCCTATTCGCTAGTCCTGATCCAGGCCCATAATTCATATACTCCGCATAATACAATGTGTTGAGTGCAAAATCGTCTTGCCAAGCTAGCCACCCTTCAGGCCTAATCGCATTACCTAAATACGATTTCATAACTATCGTTCTCGAATACTCCTTCCAAGGCCTACCAAGATAGGTATATGTCTGGTTCACATTGCTAATGAGATCTGTATCAGCATTAATGTTGCATAAGTGGATAGAAAATCCTGTGTTTTGGTTAGGATCTTTGCGTCCTTGGGCGGTAACGGAGTTTTTCTGGTTGGGTAACGGGAGTCGAGCTAGGATTTTAGAGTTTTGGATGACGGCAGCAGCGTTGCCAAAGATAAAGTCGACTGTGCCTGTGATGACACAATCGCGATAGAACTGACGGAGGGAATGGGCGTAGAGCGTGTCTTGGTAACCTCTGAAGGCGCAACGATAATAGACCGACAAGTCTGAGTCTGAGCGAAGGGCGACCGCTTGGTGCTTTGAGGGTCCGGCGGTGTTTTCAATTGTTAGGTCCCGTGCAATGAACCCTCTTCCGGATATACCTATAGAAGAAGAAAACATTTAAGACATTGGTTACCTGTCGTTCAAAAATGTGTGAAACAAAAAAAAAATGCTAATTTTATTATAAATTTTGGGTAAATTTTAACAAACACTTTAAGTAAGTTCTGTCCATTTTTTACCTAAAAATAGATTTAGAAAAATGGATAAGTTTTGGGAGTCAAGGGACATCTCCAAATTTTTGCGGGTTATATCAAAATGGATCAACCATCTTTTTGTGAAATTTACCCTAAAGCTTTACATTAACTAATAGTTTGATAATAGTCAAATACTTCAATTCAAATTATTGTAGGCACTTTCCTACTAGCCAATTTAAGAGTAGCCGACAAAAATCTCATGTGCTAGAATCCTGACCCACGACTGACAAGAGTAAGAACAAGTTAAATGAATAATCCAGTGAAAGAATCACATCTCCACTTTTAGTCACATATCACATTGTTTGGGTCAAAAGTTGATTCCATTCGTAAAACTTGAGAAAATTACACCTTTGGTTCTCAGTTACAATGAAAATTAAATAACTCTCTCACAAACTCGAACAAAAGACGCTACAAGTGTAGATCTCTTATTTTCGTAGGACTTTGCCTGTGCCGGGGATGCGTAATCCGTGGACCACCGAGCAGCGATCGTCGAATCGACGGGGTTTAGTTAGTGCTTCGCAAAGGAAACAAGAACTTCAGCAAATATCTTAGCAAGGTAAGATATCTACTCTTCTCAAGAATAAGTCAAGGCTTAAACTCGAGGAATCTCCGCGTGGATAGTGTTCTTGAACTCCAGAAGCTTGGATATCAGATTATCCCTTTCTAATGGCCGACCTCCTGCCCAAGTGGACGTAGGAGGGTATTTATAACCTTTGGGAAACGTGCCCTCTGAAGAAACACAAGTGTCATAAGTGCAGGAAATTTGATTAAGCCTGGCTGTTGCCTGCGTAAGCTGCCCTCGCTCAGCGGCGAGGTAAAATTGCTAGCTAGCCCGGCGGCGGTATAGCTGCCTGTTGGCTGGCGGCGATTAATGTCCCTCCAACGTAGCGGTTTTCACGCTTTTTTAGGCACGATTAAATGCCCTAGAATTACGCCTAGTGGTATATTCGTATATAACCGATCCATTGAGGTAGTGAGCGTCTCTTTCTTGTTGATAAAGTCAATTGGGCCCCACCGGCATTGATTTAGATCCTTCAAGAGCTCGTTTATAGTATTACGGGTGTCTCGCATTTGGCGAGGCACAAGTAAGTGTCTCGCTAGTTGCGAGACACATCAAGTGTCTCGCTAGTGCGAGGCACAAATAAGTGTCTCGCGTGGCGAGGCACAAAAGTGTCTCGCCGAGCGAGACACATCAAGTGTCTCGCTAGTGGCGAGGCACAAATAAGTGTCTCGCGTGGCGAGGCACAAAAGTGTCTCGCCGAGCGAGACACATCAAGTGTCTCGCTAGTTGCGAGACACATCAAGTGTCTCGCTAGTTGCGAGACACATCAAGTGTCTCGCTAGTTGCGAGACACATCAAGTGTCTCGCTAGTTGCGAGACACATCAAGTGTCTCGCTAGTTGCGAGACACATCAAGTGTCTCGCTAGTTGCGAGACACATCAAGTGTCTCGCTAGTTGCGAGACACATCAAGTGTCTCGCTAGTTGCGAGACACATCAAGTGTCTCGCTAGTGGCGAGGCACAAATAAGTGTCTCGCGTGGCGAGACACAATCTTCCCCGTGTTGGGCTTCTTGAGATTTTGACGACGTTGTCCTTGATCTTCTCATGATTTAGTCATATTTGAGGTTCTTGACAATTTTGATGCCTACAGATACCCCTCCAAAGTTTTCGGACTCCTCGTATTTTGTCGAAGTGCGGAATACTTTGGATAAGATACTTTGCTTCGCTCAACGTTGAACTTTGTAGAAGAGACCCATGTTTTGCTTGGTTTCTTGAACCACGGCTCTGTGACGTCGTGACCATACTTTGGGATCAATATCATTTGCATTTGTATTTGAATGGATTAAAATGTCGAAGTCGATTTTGGACTAATCATCTTCATCTTGAAAGTCATCATTTGAGTTGTAATTGAATGCCTTGAGAAACATCGGTCACTATTGCGGCTTGTTTGTGTTTTCTCTTGGGGCTAAAACGAACCCTTTGTTGGAGTAGACCTCTCATTCATAAAAGAATCGAGAAGATTTTGACCATGGTCCTAAGCGTAGGAAGGTTTGATCGGGATAGGAGTTTTGGAGACGATCCTAACTATCGGAAGGTTTGATCGCTCAATCTGAAATGGACCTCTCGTTCATGGAAGGAATCAAGAGGAATTTTGACCATGGTCCTAAGCGTAGGAAGGTTTGACCAGTGATATTTGAGTCAATCCTAAGCGTAGGAAGGTTTGATCGCTCAATCTGAAATGGACCTCTCGTTCATGGAAGGAATCGAGAGGGATTTTGATTATGGTCCTAAGCGTAGGAAGGTTTGACCAGGATAGGAATTTTGAGACAATCCTAAGCGTAGGAAGGTTTGATCGCTCAATCGAAAAGTGGACCTCTCGTTCATGGAAGGAATCGAGAGGGATTTTGACCGTGGTCCTAAGCGTAGGAAGGTTTGACCATGATAGAAATTTGGAGCGATCCTTCTTGTCGGAAGGTTTGATCGCTCAATCGAAAAGTGGACCTCTCATTCATGGAAGGAATCGAGAGGGATTTTGACCGTGGTCCTAAGCGTAGGAAGGTTTGACCAAGTGGGAGTGAAAATTTAAAATGATCCTAAGCGTAGGAAGGTTTGATCGGGATAGGAGTTTTGGAGACGATCCTAACTATCGGAAGGTTTGATCGCTCAATCTGAAATGGACCTCTCGTTCATGGAAGGAATCAAGAGGAATTTTGACCATGGTCCTAGCGTAGGAAGGTTTGACCAGTGATATTTGAGTCAATCCTAAGCGTAGGAAGGTTTGATCGCTCAATCTGAAAGTGGACATCTCGTTCATGGAAGGAATCGAGAGGGATTTTGATTATGGTCCTAAGCGTAGGAAGGTTTGATCGGGATAGGAGTTTTGAGACAATCCTAAGCGTAGGAAGGTTTGATCGCTCAATCTGAAATGGACCTCTCGTTCATGGAAGGAATCGAGGGATTTTGACCGTGGTCCTAAGCGTAGGAAGGTTTGACCAGTGATATTTGAGTCAATCCTAAGCGTAGGAAGGTTTGATCGCTCAATCTGAAATGGACCTCTCGTTCATGGAAGGAATCGAGAGGGATTTTGACCGTGGTCCTAAGCGTAGGAAGGTTTGACCAGTGATATTTGAGTCAATCCTAAGCGTAGGAAGGTTTGATCGCTCAATCTGAAATGGACCTCTCGTTCATGGAAGGAATCGAGAGGGATTTTGACCGTGGTCCTAACTGTAGGAAGGTTTGACCAGTGATATTTGAGTCAATCCTAAGCGTAGGAAGGTTTGATCGGGATAGGAGTTTTGGAGACGATCCTAACTATCGGAAGGTTTGATCGCTCAATCTGAAATGGACCTCTCGTTCATGGAAGGAATCAAGAGGAATTTTGACCATGGTCCTAAGCGTAGGAAGGTTTGACCAGTGATATTTGAGTCAATCCTAAGCGTAGGAAGGTTTGATCGCTCAATCTGAAAGTGGACATCTCGTTCATGGAAGGAATCGAGAGGGATTTTGATTATGGTCCTAAGCGTAGGAAGGTTTGACCAGGATAGGAATTTTGAGACAATCCTAAGCGTAGGAAGGTTTGATCGCTCAATCTGAAAGTGGACATCTCGTTCATGGAAGGAATCGAGAGGGGATTTTGACCGTGGTCCTAACTGTAGGAAGTTTGACCAGGATAGGAATTTTGAGACAATCCTAACTGTAGGAAGGTTTGATCGCTCAATGTGGAGGTGGACCTCTCGTTCATGGATTATCCACCCCCAGCTTTCTTTGCAAAATTGGGTTGCATTCATTTAGAATAGTTTATACTCATATTCTTATTGGAGTAAGAAGGTGGAGTAGTTTAACCTCTTGTACTCATCGGAGGAGAGGGAGCAGTTTGTACTCGTATACCTGTCGGAGTGTCTTCTCATTCGGTTTATTTTGGCGTTAAAACGCCGGCTTCAACCAAGGCTTGGATGATGGCCTTGAGAGCTAAGCAATTCTTAGTAGGATGGAGGATCCTCCTGTGGTACGCACAGTATTTAGGGTCCGAAGTCTTGTCAGCCTCCTCTTGATTTGTAATCGGAGGCAACTTGATTTTGTTGTTATCAAAGAGGTGTTTGAAGATGATCGAACTTCTTCGTCTCGAAGAATATGTCTGTGGAATTACGTTTTAGAAGCTTTTGGCGGTGTTGTTGAAGCGTTTGACCAACAGCGATCCACAGATGCCTTTCCTCTATTACGAGAAGAAAAATTTACTTCGAGGGTCACCATCTTTTAGCCTCTTCGGCTTTCTTCCTTCGAGGAAGCTTCGGCTTGTTCTCCTCATATTTTCGGATCTTTCCATGTAGTTGGCGGGGCGACCCCATGACTTCCAACAGATCAATGGAAAGATTATTGTGGCACGTCCGCAATATGAATTCCTCGGTGATTGGATCTTTGCAGTTTATGGCCTTATTGCGGAAACGTTTAACGAAAATGTCAATTGTTTCCCCATTCTTCTGTTTTTCATCCAAGAGGGTTCCAATCGAGACTTCAGTGTCGTCATCGAAGAAGTTGCTGAGGAACAAGTTTTCTATGTCACCCCAGCAGTTAATGCTCCCGGCCTTGAGTCTTCGATACCAATCGAAGGCAGCCCCGCGAAGAGTACCGACGAATGACCGAACCATTAGAGGCTCGTTTCCCGAGATTACCCCCAAATGTGATTTGAAGTAAATCAGGTGTTGTGAAGGTGACCCTCTCCCGTCAAATGGTGTGAAGTTGATCAAATTGAATTTTGGTGGGTAAGGAATTGAATCCCACTCTCTAGGATACGGACACGGGATACCAGTCCTTTTGACTTCCTGTACGGACATCAAAGCATTGATTTTATCTTCAAGCTCTTTCATCCTTTCGCCATCATCCTCCCCTTGTTTTGGATTACTTCCAATAGGAAGAATTGGATCATTTCCACCTTGAGCATCGGATCGGCTTTCTTAGGAGGTTGATCAGCATAAATGTGTTCATCAATCTCCGAATCACTATCTTCGATATTATGGGCATTATGGTGGGTAACTCCACCTTGTTGACTGGATTCAGGTTGTTGACTGGACCCAGGCTGTGCCACCGTTTGGGTTTGCAACTCCCTCATCTGTTGCATGGCTAGCTCCATCTCTGTTCTCATTTCGGCCTTAAGCTCTTCTCTTTGCTTGGCTAAGGCTTCTTGTAACATTTGAGCCAGGACATCGGTAGTAATGGTAAAAGCTTCTCTGGGATGGGGACCAGCACTTGACATTGTGTCATCGGAAGCTATCGCCGAATTGCTGTCGGAAGCTTCATCTTCAAATGACTCTCCCTCATGCATCCTTCTGTAGTCGATGTGTTGGGTAGCTTGCAATTGCAACCGAGACATTCTCTGAGAAATTTGAGACCCAACCTTTCCTCCAGGAGTGAAGTCAGGATCTGCATCCGTCGCCGGTCCTTTCCCTTTGTTCACCATATTGATAGTCACTTCGGGAAACTCATCAAATTGGATGAATGATCTCTTTCTTCTTCGATGTCATCTTGACCGTGGCTTCAAATCTTCCGTTGTTGACAGGGAAAGCCGTTCGAATACTGAAGCTCTTTGTGGGTGAGCGTTCGACTCAGAACAGGCACATCCTGATAACAGCGTCTTAATCAGTTTTGCACATGAGCAAGAACAATCTATTTCATCGATCATCCTCTTTTGTGTGTTATTACAAATTGCACTTCCACCCCCAAGTGTAACGTTGTCCTTAATTGGAGGACACGTCTTCTTTTGGGGACGTCGACTCTTTGACTTGAGAGACAACTTCCGTCGCTTGGCTTTGTCATCTGAAGTTGCTTCTGTATAAATCACGAGGGTCTGGTTATCTCTCGTGATTTTGCGAGTCACTTGCCTCAACTTCTTCTTCTCGGCAGACTTCGTGGACCCTTGTGAGATGCTCAAACGAGACGCCAATGAAATTCTTCGGTTTGAGTGCGTCAAATGGCTCGGCACATTTCGAACATCACTTGGAATTTGGGTACGACACAATCGTTGTTTATGGATCGGGTGACCCAAGCGTTCCATTACGGTGTTTTGACTTTGGTTCTCAATTGTGGACCAAGGCGTGAACACCGAAGTTGACGGATTTCGGACTTAACGGTTGATACCTCGGTAGGAAAAGTGGAAGAAAGGCGGAAAAGCCCATTTTTGTCAAGGCATGGAAGATGCCTGGCTGTTGGCGGCGGTTCATCTTGCTCACCGGCGGCAGTTTACTGCTACCCTGTTGTTGGCGAGCAGCTCGAACTACCATTGGCCTTGAGAGTTTAACTATCTCGGTGGCTTGTTGGCAGAACTTTTGAATTTTGATGTCGACTTTGGGATCCATGCTTGGCGATTTTGAGCCGTTTGCTGGGTTGCTTTTGACTCTTGCGCCTTGCGAACAACAGCACGTGCTCGAGCAAAGCGTGCACGGCGTTTTTGAGCGCGCTCCTTCTTTGTCAATCGGGTCCTTTTGACGAGAACCCATTCTTCCTTGGGAGAGTCGCGTGGATTGAGATTGCGGTTTGTTGATGCCTTTGATCACGTGAGTTCGATAATGAACTCCATCCGTCGACTCGAGCCTTGGCGGCGGGCCATCTTTTGACGTCGTCTTTGGCGAGCTCTCTTCGTCAGATCAGTTGAGATCTTGTTGAGAGGGGAAATCGCCTCTGTCGCAAGCGAACAAGAACGAACCTCCCTCTTAAGAGATGACATCCTCCGATGTTTGCGGGGTGAGGAGGACTTCGATGTGGAAGAGGAGAGATACTCTTCGAATTTGGCTTGATCGAAGAAGTAGTCTAGCCCATCAACCATGAGGTCGGCCGGTCACGCAGGCGTGCGACACAACGATCTCGGGCTCGAGACCGTTGGCTCCCACTGTGGTCGCCATCGTGTTTGGGTCGAAAGTTGACTCCATTCGTAAAACTTGAGAAAATTACACCTTTGGTTCTCAGTTACAATGAAAATTAAATAACTCTCTCACAAACTCGAACAAAAGACGCTACAAGTGTAGATCTCTTGTTTTCGTGGGACTTTGCTGTCTTGGGGATCGTATCCGTGGACCACCGGCGGCGATCGTCGAATCGGCGGGGTTTAGTTAGTGCCGCAAAGGAAACAAGAACTTCAAAGAAATATCTTAGCAAGGTAAGATATCTACTCTTCTCAAGAATAAGTCAAGGCTTAAACTCGAGGAATCTCCGCGTGGATAGTGTTCTTGAACTCGAAGCTTGGAAATCAGATTATCCCTTTCTAATGGCCGACCTCCGCCCAAGTGGGCGTAGGAGGTATTTATAACCTTTGGGAAGCGTGCCCCGAAGAAACACAAGTGTCATAAGCAAGTGCGAATTAAGGGTACCGAGTCGCCCGCCGCCAAAGCCGCTCGCTCAGCGGCGTAGGTGTAGGTTGCCCGCTAGCGGTAGCAGATAGCCGCCGCCGACGGCGAGGCAAATCGTCCTCCACCGTCGGCCGTAACGGTTTTCTGCTTTTTAGGCGCGATTAAATGCCCTAGAATTACGCCTAGTGGTATATTCGGCGTATAACCGTCCATTGAGGTAGCTGAGCGTCTCTTTCTTGTTGATAAAGTCAATTGGGCCCCACCGGCATTGATTTAGATCCTTCAAGAGCTCGTTTATAGTATTACGGGTGTCTCGCATTTGGCGAGGCACAAGTAAATGTTTAGCTAGTTGCGAGACACATCAAGGTGTCTCGCTAGTGGCGAGGCACAAAAGTGTCTCGCTCGGGCGAGACACATCAAGGTGTCTCGCTAGTGGCGAGACACATCAAGGTGTCTCGCTAGTGGCGAGACACATCAAGGTGTCTCGCTAGTGGCGAGGCACACATAAGTGTCTCGCGATCAGAGCGACACAATCTTCCCCGTGTTGGGCTTCTTGAGATTTTGGCGACGTTGTCCTTCGATCTTCTCATGATTTAGTCATATTTGAGGTTCTTCAGCAATTTTTGATGCCTACACACATACTTTCAAGAGTAAGAACTAGTCAAATGAATTATTGAGTGATGCCACAAGAAATATGTCCTTTTTTCTAGTCTTGGACAGAGCAGCACAAAATTTCCCTTTCTTCTTCATGCTTGATATAGAAGAAAACAGAGAAAAGGATAGAGTTCGGTGATAAAGAAGACAGCAAGGAGAATGTGACATGAGAAGGATTGACATAAACTTTGGATAAAAAGAGATCTTGTAGCTCCTTATACCAATCAAAGGACTTGATCTAGATCATCCAACGGATTCGAGAGAAGAAACATAAATGGTTTTCTGACCACAAAAATCGAATTAATCGAACACATATGTCATTGTAGTCTAATCATAAATAGTAAGAAATAGATATGATGGCACGGGCACATATACGGAGATTTATGAATGAAGTCACAACTTTGTAGCCTATTCACAAGAATCACATTATGAATCTAAGTTCAACCCCTGATCTAATCAAATTTGCTATATATATATATATATATATATATATATATATATATATATATATATATATATATATATATATATATATATATATATATAGTAACTCTTACAATATTGAATTAATGCAAGGGATCCAAAATGTTGCGTCCAACCCATGTTATGTTGATTAATGATAATACGAATTTAATGAGGTTTCATCGATCAAATTGCTAGTTCTGTGAAAGCTTCCTCCACTAGGTTGATATATAGCTTCCTTTTAGCCATTACACTTGCATGTTGCTACCTGCAACAAATTTATTATACATACTAGATTCTTAGATCATGAACCCCACAGGGTTGGTATCTGAGGATGAGACTAATTAGATTTACTTTACTAAGTTCAATGAAAGTTCATATACCTAAACTTTGTTGCCTCTAAAAATAGTATCGGCAAACTTAAATGAGACCGCATCTAACGAAGTTTATAAGATTCAAACTTCTAATTCTGTCAATGGACAATAAAGGGTGCACTTTAATACTGACTAATTCATTCTGTGTATAAAGTATATGAGTAGGTATTTAATATATGCACGTTTATGACATATATATACTATGAAATAAGATACAAGTAGTATGTTACTAAGAGAATAAATTCAAGAAAATTTAACAACCATAGAAATATATGTGAAGAACAAAGTAACACTGCTGAGGCTGAGCAAAAGATTTTTGAAATTTAGACAATGTGGGACAAAAATTTGCTCACCAACAGTAGCAGATCGATAAGTGGTCCACCCATCGGCAACACTCCTAGTGGCAGAGATCACAGTCTGATCCATTCCATCCCCGATCAACATTATGTTCCACTTCTTCTTCTTAATCTCCACGTTCTCCACATAAACCCCCTTCTTCACATAAATCACAAACCTCTTGTCGCTCTCCGCCGGGGCCTCCTCCACCGCCTTCCCCACCGTCGTGTAGCTGCCGCTCCCGTCCGCCGCCACCACCACATCCGCCATCACCCCGCCAGGTGCCACCTGCACAACCAGTCGCCGATCCATGATTTTGTCTCAGTATTGTTCTCATATAATTTATTATGGTTGTATTCAGAATCTACATTGACAGTTTTATAATTTTAGCGTGTGTTTGGCAAACTACACAAAACTAAGGCCTATGAAAAGTAGACCAGATCTGGCCCGGTTGTTTGCCAAACAAAAATTCTTTCGAAATATTGCCAAACACACCCTTAACCTTTTCAGGTGTATACCCTACGCTAATTCTAGTGATGTTACGGATAATAATTAATTAATACAAGTAAAAATAATAATAATAAATGTATAAAGTAGGCAATCCAGCAGCATGCTGCAAAAATAGGGTTAATTTTGGAAAACCCCCTCAAATTTGAAGGTGTTGTAGATAACCCCCCTCAACTTTCAAAATATGACTAAATCCCCCTTAACTATGGGGTGTATCACAAAACCCCTTTTATCTTTCTAGTTTTTTCAAATAACCCTCCTAATATTATTAATTTGAAATATGCAATGACTAAAATACTCTTGGTTGAAAAAAATTCATTTGAGTTAAAAACCCAACCCAATCAAAATATTAGAGTTCGGTTCAATGGGTTTTGATAAGGAAACTAATCTTCAAAAGAAATTTAAAAGTTTTAATTGTTTCAAACATTACAAGTGTGGATAAGCAGAAAATAAAAGAAGTTTAGCGTTTCAAAACAGAAAGAAAAAAAAATTAGATTTGCACGTAAATATAGCAATAAAGATGGAGGAATAAGAAGAGGGAAATAAAATGAAAGTTATTTTTAACCAAAAAAGTTTAAAATGAACAATATGGTAAAAAATTAATGTCTAAGGGATAGTATGGTCATTTTAAACCATTTGTTCCTTTATATTTAAATTATATTAGTTTAGGGGGTTAAGTGAGAAAAGTTAAGGGGGATAAATAATATTTTGAAAGTTGAGGGGGTTATCTATAACAACACCATAATTGAGGGTTTTTTAAAGTTAAAATAGTTGAGGGGTTTGATAGGGCCCCGATAGTTGAGGGGGTTTTCTAAAATTAACCCGCAAAAATATTACCTGCAACAATCTCCGGTCCTCTGCTCTAACCCATTTCGGGAAGCCATTGGAAGAAACAAGATTTCTTTTATTCGATCCGCCGGCGGGGATTTGGGAGAGGGTTTGGGCGACGAGGGAGGAGACGGTGTCGAGGCCGGAGCCGACGAGGGAGGCGAGGAGGGAGGAGGCGCCGGAGAGGGACTCGCGGCACGTGTCCTGGTTGCCGAGGGCGGCGGAGAGCCAGGACCTGAGGTCGGTGCGGCGGTCGCCGGTGCCGTGGGAGGGGTTGAGGGCGAGGTCGAGCTCGGAGGAGGAGAGGTCGAGGAGGTCGAGGCAGTCGGAGACGGCGGAGGAGAGGCGGCGGTCGCCGGTGCCGTGGGAGGGTTGAGGGCGAGGTCGAGCTCGGAGGAGGAGGTCGAGGAGGTCGAGGAGGTCGAGGAGGTCGAGGAGGTCGAGGAGGTCGAGGAGGTCGAGGAGGTCGAGGAGGTCGAGGAGGTCGAGGAGGTCGAGGAGGTCGAGGAGGTCGAGGAGGTCGAGGAGGTCGAGGAGGTCGAGGAGGTCGAGGAGGTCGAGGAGGTCGAGGAGGTCGAGGAGGTCGAGGAGGTCGAGGAGGTCGAGGAGGTCGAGGAGGTCGAGGAGGTCGAGGAGGTCGAGGAGGTCGAGGAGGTCGAGGAGGTCGAGGAGGTCGAGGAGGTCGAGGAGGTCGAGGAGGTCGAGGAGGTCGAGGAGGTCGAGGAGGTCGAGGAGGTCGAGGAGGTCGAGGAGGTCGAGGAGGTCGAGGAGGTCGAGGAGGTCGAGGAGGTCGAGGAGGTCGAGGAGGTCGAGGAGGTCGAGGAGGTCGAGGAGGTCGAGGAGGTCGAGGAGGTCGAGGAGGTCGAGGAGGTCGAGGAGGTCGAGGAGGTCGAGGAGGTCGAGGAGGTCGAGGAGGTCGAGGAGGTCGAGGAGGTCGAGGAGGTCGAGGAGGTCGAGGAGGTCGAGGAGGTCGAGGAGGTCGAGGAGGTCGAGGAGGTCGAGGAGGTCGAGGAGGTCGAGGAGGTCGAGGAGGTCGAGGAGGTCGAGGAGGTCGAGGAGGTCGAGGAGGTCGAGGAGGTCGAGGAGGTCGAGGAGGTCGAGGAGGTCGAGGCAGTCGGAGACGGCGGAGGAGAGGCGGCGGTCGCCGGTGCCGTGGGAGGGTTGAGGGCGAGGTCGAGCTCGGAGGAGGAGGTCGAGGAGGTCGAGGAGGTCGAGGAGGTCGAGGAGGTCGAGGAGGTCGAGGAGGTCGAGGAGGTCGAGGAGGTCGAGGAGGTCGAGGAGGTCGAGGAGGTCGAGGAGGTCGAGGAGGTCGAGGAGGTCGAGGAGGTCGAGGAGGTCGAGGAGGTCGAGGAGGTCGAGGAGGTCGAGGAGGTCGAGGAGGTCGAGGAGGTCGAGGAGGTCGAGGAGGTCGAGGCAGTCGGAGACGGCGGAGGAGAGGCGGCGGTCGCCGGTGCCGTGGGAGGGTTGAGGGCGAGGTCGAGCTCGGAGGAGGAGGTCGAGGAGGTCGAGGAGGTCGAGGAGGTCGAGGAGGTCGAGGAGGTCGAGGAGGTCGAGGAGGTCGAGGAGGTCGAGGAGGTCGAGGAGGTCGAGGAGGTCGAGGAGGTCGAGGAGGTCGAGGAGGTCGATTGATTAATTTGTGTGATTAATGAAGATTTTGGTTGCAGTAGCAGAGAGTGGGGAGAAGATTGTAGAGTTGGCGCGCTTTTTGGTATTGGGGTTGTAATGATAATATATTATAAACTCATGGTACTAAACATTTTGCTTACCTTTTTCTTTGTTTGCTAGGATTCCCTTGATTTTTTTTACATACGCCCCTTAAATCTTGTGTATTTGTGGAACTGCACTAAAATCTCATGTTAAACTACTCAAAATTATCAATATAGACAAAAACACCCGTAAATTAAAAAATCATCAACTTTGTCGAGTGAAAGTTTGGCTATTTGTAGGTATTTTTATATTGCAGTTGCAAATTGGCTATTTTAAATTGAATGAAATTTTGATTCTGCGTATAATTATTTTCAAACATTTATAAATATGGATGATTTGAAAGGTATATATATAAAAAAAATTCCAAAAAAGACTTTGTTTGAGAGGAGAGGTAACTACAGATGTGACATATGTGACGGTGGTATAGAGCGGCTATGCGTGCCAGTGTAGGTAGAGTTGGCAAACTCTTGTCTATACACGGGTGCGTTATCATGTAACTCTTTAACATTTTAGATAGTTATGTTTATTTGTTCCATTATATTAATTAATCCTGTCACAGTTACATAGACAAAAATACATTCGCTTGCATTCGACCACTTTTTTTTAGTAGCAAAAAAGTTAAAATACTTAGATTGCATCCAATAATAATCAACTTTCAACTTATATCCAAAAGATTTCCATATTATAAAAATATATAAGTAAAATGCAGTTTTAATTGCAAAATTTAAAATTGAACCTAGTAACTGTAACTATATATATGTGTGATAATAGTTGCATGCAATTAGCATCTGCATTATAATCAAAGAGAATTTAACAACCCCTTAGTGTAGTGTGTGGATCTTAAAATTGTGACCATATTTACCTTCTATAAATTAAATGAATCTTTATTTTTTTGCAACAAGGCAATCATGAAAAGAATAAAAACTAAAAACAAAATTAATGTTGGTAGTCCTACAACTAATTTTTAGTGCGGAGAATTTAAACCTCGATATCAGATGTTAATGTCCAATAGAAAAACTTATTATAAGAAGTCTACAGACAGACATGTGATTATTACTACAATGGCATAAAATAGTGAAAAACGACACAAATTAGAAAGAGCCAGAAGGATTTTTTTCTAAGAAGGATTGAAAATGTTCATGATACTATAGAACAATGTCGGAATCGTAGGAACACATGCCAATAAAAAAAAAATCTCGAAGACACTAAAATAGCAAAAATTACAAGAAAAACAGGGACACAAAAGGCTGAAAAATAAAAATTGAGGTATTTTAGAATACCTCTTTTCTTCTCTCTCTCCTCTCTCCCTCTTTTGCCTTTCCTCGAACCCAAGACCATTTGCTAGATAATCAAGTACTCTACCAAATGAGCTACTGGAGGAAGGCATGAAAATTACCAAATAATAATTTTTATCTATATTAAATAAATGAACTTGCTAAAATTTGTTACTACTGTCTTTCTTAATTAAAACACACGCGGAGATGAGAGATCCATAGATTGAAGACGGCCTGAAAGTCCCATGGCCTCAATTTAAGAGTCGGCACGTAAAGAATCAACGAGATGGATGGCGACTGTGCCCAACTGGACTCAACCAAATTCTCTAACTTAGTTGACTACATGACACTATAATTTGAGTGAGCCTAACAGAATGAAACACATAAGTTTTATTACCAAATATTTTTATTTTCTTATTTATTAGTGTCATTTAACAAAAGTTTTATTCGAATAGCTAAAGAGAAACTTTGGCTTTATAAACTAAAACAATAGATGAATTGATACTAATAACTTTGAAAAGGTTGTCTTTAGTGAGACGAATCGATTCGCATAGAGGACTCTAAAATTTTGAGAATAAAACTTTTATTAACTATTATGCTTTTTCTCTTTTTATAATTAGAGCGATTGATCGTTGACTCACACCATTCACAAGGATGAGAATCTATGTTATGATATTACATAAAGGGGTTTTCTCTTTTTTTTTTTTTTTTTTTTTGTCAGGGCACGCCCGCTTGATTTAGGCCATATTTCAAGCCACTATGCTTAACTATCTGAATTTCAAAACCACCCTATCTATCATTCTCTTATCGTACAATCATCCATATACTTTTTCATCCATTTCTCCAGCCAAAAATTATAATTTGTTGGTTTATCCGTACAAAGCATTAATTTTGTTTAATTTTGGGTATTACAGTTAATTTTTATGAACTTTCGGTATCAAAACAAAAATTTGTTGGAACTTTAGGTATCAAAGTTAAATAGCCCATATTATTTGATGCCCCTAAGTTTTTCTTTGCCCGCAGCAAATTCTTTTTCACTTTTTTACTTTGACACCAAAATAACTTTTTTGTCCAAAGTTCAATAAAAATTAACTTTAATACCCACAAAGTTTTTTTAAAATGTGATTTTGATACCCCAAAGTTCAACAAAATTTAGCTTAAATACCCAAAGTTCAATAAATTTAACTTTAATACCTGAAGTTGAAAAAAATTAAATCTACGTAAGGATAACACCGCCAAAGTAAAATTTTTTGGATGAAAAATCGGATGGAAAAGTACATATGTCGCTATATGATAACGAAATCATTCATAGGAGTAATTTTCTGAAATCGTTATATGATAACGAAATCATAGATAGGAGTGATTTTGATCTGAAATTAGGGTATAATTAAAAATGATAACTTTAAGATAGGGCTCAGGTTAGAGATGGTCCCTTAAAAAAAAAACCTATTATAAAATCATTTCGCTGAAGATTCGTCATAACTTTTTGATATATATACTGTGGTACAACGCGCATGCCTCGCCTCGAGATTCTGAGAGAACAGATTTCATCTCTCTTTCTGTTTGTCGTGTTCGAAGCAAAATGATGTAATTAAAGGTAAAATATTTCCCAAAGTCCAAATGTTTTGGATTGTTCCGACAAACTTTAGAAATTAGAGAAAATATTTTTGAGCTTGCGATGTTATGTAAAGTCTTTTTGAACTGTTGTAAATTATCATAAGAGATGTTAACGTAGAGGGTAAAGATCTAAGTTGTGGTTTTTAATTTGCTTCCTTGAAACGGGTTTAGGGTGATTTTTCTGATTTATAAAGTTTAGGGGCTGGTTTCATGTCAAAATATTCCTGAAAGCTTAGGGTGGTTTATTAAATTTACCTGATATATAATAAACAACTCAAAGTAAAGATTTGGGTCACAGCAAAGTTATAGCCGACAAAATCTCTTTCAAGAGAAAAGAAACTTTGTCCAATATTATTCGTGCTAAATTGTTGTTTATTGGTAATTTTATTTGTGCTTAATTGTTGTTTATTGAGCTTTATGTATACAAACTTAAGGCTAGAACAGAACAGAAAATTGTTGTTTATTGGTAATTTTATTTGTGCTTAATTGTTGTTTATTGGTAATTTTATTTGTGCTTAATTGTTGTTTATTGGTAATTTTATTTGTGCTTAATTGTTGTTTATTGAGCTTTATGTATACAAACTTAAGGCTAGAACAGAACAGAAAATTGTTGTTTATTGGTAATTTTATTTGTGCTTAATTGTTGTTTATTGGTAATTTTATTTGTGCTTAATTGTTGTTTATTGGTAATTTTATTTGTGCTTAATTGTTGTTTATTGAGCTTTATGTATACAAACTTAAGGCTAGAACAGAACAGATAATTGTTGTTTATTGAGCTTTATGTATACAAACTTAAGGCTAGAACAGAACAGAAAATTGTTGTTTATTGAGCTTTATGTATACAAACTTAAGGCTAGAACAGAACAGAAAATTGTTGTTTATTGAGCTTTATGTATACAAACTTAAGGCTAGAACAGAACAGAAAATTGTTGTTTATTGGTAATTTTATTTGTGCTTAATTGTTGTTTATTGGTAATTTTATTTGTGCTTAATTGTTGTTTATTGAGCTTTATGTATACAAACTTAAGGCTAGAACAGAACAGATAATTGTTGTTTATTGGTAATTTTACGTTTTCTGACTTTTTAAACAACCGGTTACTTTGCCCTTTAACTGGTAAGTTGACACGGACCACGGTTAATATCTGACCTTTTTTCTCATTTAATAATTTATCCTTAAGATTTGAATCTTTTTAACTTTTATACGAATTGCATATGTAATTTCTACTTTTACTTTTAGAAAGAATCAAAAGTATCAACAAATTAGTGGATAACAAACACCTTGATTGCTTGCGTTAAGGTTAACACTTGATACCTACACGTACCCTGTTTTATCTTTGCATGTGTTAGTGCTTCCTCTTCAATCATGCACAATTCTTTTTTGTTGAAGAGTTGGCATCAATCATCATCACTTTCATTCACATTAGTCTCCATATAACTTAAAACAAAACAAGCACCTCAATTAGCTACATTGAAAGCAAGCACACAGTTCTTGCAATAAATCATAAGATCAATGACCTATCTTTTTCTTCTTCTTTTTGTAATGAGTGAATGGTTTGCTTCAACTGTAGTCCTTAATTCTTTGCCACATACATGCTTTTGTATTGGAGTGGGGTTCTTGATGTTGGTCCTCATGCTTGCATGGAGAAAATATCCAGTGGGTCAATCTATTATAAAGTAGTGAAATTCCAAAGAATGAGATAAATTGGATCAATGCAACATCAAGGGCTTGAAGATAAATATATTGATCCAAATGTTCTCCTTTTAGTCCATCACATAAGTAATGGACCTGATATCCACTTCAAAATTTATGGTTTGTAGGCAACTTTCTCAGATTAGTTTAAACTGATATTCTTGCATGGAGAAAGTATTCGGTATATTGAATACATTGGAAATCCGGTGTTCCAACGGATGAGAGACATTGGATCAGTGCAAAACGTTAGCGATTTGTAAATAAATGAACTACATTTTTTTGGCCCACCCCATAATTAATGGACCCGATCTCATTGAAAGTTCTTTCTTTTGCATGCAACGTTCTCACATTAGTTGAAACTTCTCTTCTTCTTTTAATGCATGTGAGATGTCTCAAGTCCTAACTTGTTTGTTTCATGGATAACATATGAAGACTAACAAGGAGTTTGCATGCATATCCCTTTATTTTAATTTGGAGTGCCCATGCCCATGTGTTGCAATAGCGGGAAGCACATGCAATTTGATCACAATTTCTTTAACTCGATGGATCTTAAATTGAACTTTTTTTAGCGTACACAACAAGAGTGATGTCATAAGTTTAGGACATGCAAAGTGATTGTACAATACATGATCGTCTAGTCTCGTATTGACTAATAAATTGACATGACTCAAATAGAATTAATCATTTTAATTCAATTTAAATCCAAACATAGCTAGATTAGTTAGTCTGTCTCCTTGGCTGATTGTTCACTTATGCAAATATTCGAGAGTTCGAAGTAAATTTTCAGTTGATGTTACCGATAAAGGATGCATTCTCTCCAGCATTATAGAAACAACCATAAATATTTGTCATCAATAAGTTCAAGATTTCTTTCTCAAAAATAAGTTATGTAACTAATGTCGTTACGCTATTCATAAATTAATTGAGCATCCAATTTAAATAGGATTACAAATGGACACAACAGTACCGGACGCGTACATGTCCTGATATTCTATATAACATTTAAATAACTGAGTAAGTGCATATATTTCGTGCCTAACTTAGCATCAAAATGTTAAAATGTCGGTCTTCTTGACTCTTCGAGCAAAGATTGTCACGACATAGAGACATGGAGCGGTAATCGAAGTCAATAAATGTGCTTGTGCCTTCTTGAATGCTTAAAACCCTATAATTAATTTATCTTACATGGAGAGTCAGGTAGATCACATGTAGCAGGTAATGGAAACCGTATTAGGCGTGCCAGGTTGATTCAAATTTTATACCCCCACATGAAATTATTTGAATTCTATAATCAGTTAGTAATTAACCATATTTAAATAGCATGCACTGGTTAACCTAATTAAAGACATGAATGATTGACAAACGATCAATTTAACCTATCATTAATTATGCTTTTCGGCACTTCTCAAATCAGCTTCTCATTAAATTGCGAGTTGACATTGATTTTCTTTCAACATACCAATTGTTAGAACAAGAGGAACTCTTGATATTTATATTGATCAAGAAACAGGCCACGGAAAATTCATTCGCATTTTTTTAAATTAGTAAAATATTTCTTAATTTCATCAATACCAAGAAATATTTCTTAATTTCCTCATTCTCAACACTTTTTATTTTTATAAAACTCCTAGAATTCTAGTAATTTGCTGGACTTCACAAATTGTCTCCAAATACTTGGCCATCATTTTCACACCCAAATAAAATAATCAAGTGACTTGACTCAAAGGAACAAAGGATGAAAAGAACAGACGCAAAGCAACAAAAAATCCCAATCCCAAATTTTCTTCTACTGTTGTTGCACCGACACCGTTCTCATTCGTGATCGAGGTTCTCCTGTCATTCTCACTTTGTAGTTTGTACGCGTTTAGGGTTTGAGAGTCTCATTCCATTCTTGAATATAGATAGCAAGGCACATGGTAGTTTGCCAACCAAAGAGAATGAAATCTTTAGAAAAAGGAATTAACAAAATATTAGAGAAGCAAAAATAGTGCAACTTTAGATTTCTTCCCTTTTGCTTTAATAAAACAAATAAAGTCTCGCGGCTAAAACCATCAGAGCATGAATTATAGTCATTAATCCTATGAATTATAGTCCTTAATCCTTATTGAATTTTTTTTAAAATTGGATATTGTAGAGTTGTAGGGGCTGTTTGGTTGGGGAAAAAAACGCAGAAAATAAGGGAAAGTAAGGGAAAGTAGGGGTATTTTTTACATTTTCCTTCACATTCGTGTGTTTGTTTGCAAAAATTTTCCGGAAAGTGAGGGAAAGTTGGGGTGAAGCATTAGTTTTTTTTCCGGAAAATTTTCCGGACTAAAAACCCCGATTTTGGGGGAAAATGGCGGAAAGGAACCAAACAAGCCCGTACTTGAATATCTTAAGATGGTAGCGGAGTAACCAGATGCAAACTCAATCAGATACATTTAAAATTGATTAATTATGGGTTTTAGTCTATAAAAGGCCTCCAACCTATAAAGACAACTTCGAAGTAATATAATGAGAGGAAGTTTAATATAGTGAATAAATTATATGCAAATAAATCCGACAAGTTTGTGGGCCACAATATGATACAAGGGATGCTTTTCTTTTTGGATATCAAGTGACCTTTGACGTGTTCAAATTCTTGGAATCTATCTCATTAGTTGTTGGAAACTTAGGGAACCCTAAAGTATATATGATCCATTGCCGCGTTCAATAAATACGGCCATGTTCTAGTGTAATTGCAAGCATTTATTCCCTCCATATCCTGAGCTGCCTGTACTCAACTAACCCTCTTTATTATAGTGGGGACAAGTTTTATTCCCTCTAAATTAAGACGGGCTCACTCGAGTCCTTTGAAGTTTGGATCCATGTTAGTGGATTCAAACTGTCCAAATCCGTGTCCTTGAATTTAACAGAGTCTGGTTCAGTAGGATAAGGTGGTATTAATGTTGTAATCGGAGAGAAATTAATTTCTAGGTTATTAGACTTGAAGATTTGTGCACTAATTGAAGAGTTGATATATTTTTAATGCACCGTTAATAAAATGAATGGATTGCCGAACTGAATTCTTTCTTCGATCTGTTGGGATAAGCTTTCGAGTTAGCCGAGCACATCAACAATGGTTCACTTACGGAAGGGAGAACAATTGCATGGAAAAAAAAATCATGTGATATTTAATTATTGGCTAGTTAATACGCGCAGAAAGAAGAGTCATTGGATCAATGTAATAAACTTCAATTTTATATTGTTTCAAAAATAGATAATCAATTGGGAAAGGTTTTTAAGACGTAGGGATTGGATATAATTATTTGCTTTTGCAAGGCAAGTTGTAGGGTCTAATTTGTTGTGATGCTACTTAAAGGTGCACCGTATATAAATAAACCAGCTAAAAAGCATAAAGAAGGTCTTAATATGTAAAGATCGTAAAGCTAGCCCTGTTGGTTTTTGGTTGTTGTTATTTTTTGGGTAAATTTCAAAACAAACCCTAGAACTTTGCGGTGTTTCATGAAAACCCCTAGAACTTTGTTTTTTTTTCCTAGTAACTTCTTTTCACACAAAACCCCCAAAATTCGAGAGAATCTCAAATAACATTCAAAGCTTTTGATTTTTTTCCCCACAAGACCCCTCAAAATGTGTCTCTTGCAACTGGGGTAGTTTATTATCTGTCTGTTCATCTTCTCCTCTTCCTTCTTACTTTCTGGGGTTTTGTGAGAAAAATCAAAATTTCTTTCTTTTTTATTGTTTTGTTTTGTTTTTTTTTTTTTGGGGTTGGGGGTGTGTTGTGGGAAAATTTTGGCTTTAGAGGGAAAAAGGTTCAGGGGTTTTGTTTGAAGCGCCCCAGTGGACTTATTTCTCGTGCGAAGGTCTATTATCAAGCTTATACAGCCCATGGGCCATAAGTGGCTCCTGTATGAGACAATAACAGTGGAAAGCCTCAGCCCAAGCTTTAGCGCCTAATGAGTTTTGCTACAAAACATTGCCAAAGGAACTTGAAGTGGGCTTGTAGATATTATTCACTTGAAATTAAAAGCGGTAACTGGACTAACTTTGTTCATATTATAAAAACGCATATCACAGAATACAGCTTCATTTATCTTCACCTTTCCATTCGCGTGGCTTATCCTCCACTCAGAAGGCCCATTCTTTCAAGGCCGAGTACTTTCAAGAGACCTCTCGTTGGCGAAAAGTAAAACCATAATGGGCCGTCCGTTTGTATTCCAAAAGATATATCCCATGTTGGATTTGTATCGAGATTTGATACGTATGAATTACCCACATAAATCAGGGAAATATCTCCTCCATTTGTATTTCTCATATATAAGTAATAGATACGTAGTAGTTATCTACTTCCCAAAAACTAATGGCTAAATAGCACTTAAACACCTTTAGTTTCACCCCCATAGTGCTTACATATATCCTCAGTTCTCTTCCGTATTTATATACCGAGTTGTTTAAAATTGACATGTTAATTCCTTTTGTTATGTAGCGAAAATTTACATTCGAAAGTTCTCGCATTCCTATGCTAATTTTATTACTTTCTAACTATTAAGTTTGTTGAGTTTAGTGGTAGAGCTTCCTGGATTCTATTTTTAAAACAATATTAGGATACATTTCAATTAGAATTTGGGTAGACTTAACAAGAAATTTACAAAATATTAATGATTAAAAAATCTAAAACATATAAATGTTAAATGGAAACATTCAGGGCAAAATTTTTCATATTTGCATAAAACAAAATATGGACGTGTCAATTTTAAACAACTTAGGGTATATAATTGCAACAAAAACATTAGGGTATATAATTGCAACAAAAACATTAGGGTATATAATTGCAACAAAAAGCAGATAAGTATAAGTTAGGAAGTGAGTAAACACAGTAAGGTATTTAAGCGATACTAGCTAAATCGCACGTGCATAATGCAGGTGTCAAAAGTATAATAGAACTATGTTAGCATTTTAAATTCATCATTTTTTACCAGTCTTTAATATAATATTGAAGCTACTACTTATAATTTGATTGTAAATTTCAGTTATTTGTAAACACGGTTGTAAAAGGATGAATGAGTTTTCCTTTTGGGGAGAGAGCATTTATTGATGGAGTAAAATGACAAAATGACCAATTCGCCCTAAAAATCAAAAAATTCTCTAAAAACAAATCTATGGAAAGAAGAATTCAACCCATTCCTTCACTTCTAGCAACCCTCACTTAATTTTTTATATGATAGAAAATAATAATAAATAGCATAGAAGTATAGATAGTATAGATTTCGCCAAAACTTAAATAGGTAAAACTTCTACACACCCCATGCACAAAAGTTAGCGCACATTGGATTACCATATGGAAGAAGGCAATTTAACAGGTACCTTTATGCAAAATAATTAACTGCATAAATTATAATCAATCAATTTCCCAAAAATTAATTGATAGAGACTTCATTGCAAAAGTAGAGCGCATTTGGATTAATATAATGAGAGGAAGTTTAATATAGTGAGTAAATTATATGCAAATAAATCCGACAAGTTTGTGGGCCACAATATGATACAAGGGATGCTTTTCTTTTTGGATATCAAGTGACCTTTGACGTGTTCAAATTCTTGGAACCTATCTCATTAGTTGTTGGAAACTTAGGGAACCCTAAAGTATACATGATCCATTGCCGCGTTCAATAAATACGGCCATGTTCTAGTGTAATTGCAAGCATTTATTCCCTCCATATCCTGAGCTGCCTGTACTCAACTAACCCTCTTTATTATAGTGGGGACAAGTTTTATTCCCTCTAAATTAAGACGGGCTCACTCGAGTCCTTTGAAGTTTGGATCCATGTTAGCGGATTCAAACTGTCCAAATCCGTGTCCTTGAATTTAACAGAGCCTGGTTCAGTAGGATAAGGTGGTATTAATGTTGTAATCGGAGAGAAATTAATTTCTATGTTATTGGACTTGAAGATTTGTGCACTAATCGTAGAGTTGATATATTTTTAATGCACCGTTAATAAAATGAATGGATTGCCGAACTGAATTCTTTCTTCGATCTGTTGGGATAAGCTTTCGAGTGGGTCGAGCGCATCAACAATGGTTCACTTACGGAAGGGAGAACAATTGCATGGAAAAAAAAATCATGTGATATTTAATTATTGGCTAAAGAAGAGTCATTGGATCAATGTAATAAACTTCAATTTTATATTGTTTCAGGAATAGATAATCAACTGGGAAAGGTTTTTAAGATGTAGGGATTGGATATAATTATTTGCTTTTGTGAGGCAAGTTGTAGGGTCTAATTTGTTGTGCTGCTTCTTAAAGGTGCACCGTATATAAATAAACCAGCTAAAAAGCATAAAGAAGGTCTTAATATGTAAAGATCGTAAAGCTAGCCCCGTTGGTTTTTGGTTGTTGTTATTTTTTGGGTAAATTTCAAAACAAACTCTAGAACTTTGAGGTGTTTCATGAAAACCCCTAGAACGTTGTTTTTTTTTCCCCACTAACTTCTCAAAATTTTCACACAAAGCCCCCAAAATTCGAGAGAATCTCAAATAACTTTCAAAGCTTTTGATTTTTTTTCCCCACAAGACCCCTCAAAATGTGTCTCTTGCAACTGGGGTAGTTTATTATGTGTCTGTTCATCTTCTCCTCTTCCTTCTTACTTTCTGGGGTTTTGTGAGAAAAATCAAAATTTCTTTCTTTTTTATTGTTTTGTTTTGTTTTTTTTTTTTTGGGGTTGGGGGGGTGTGTTGTGGGAAAATTTTTGGCTTTAGAGGGGAAAAAAGGTTCAGGGGGTTTTGTTTGAAGCGCCCCAGTGGACTTATTTCTCGTGCGAAGGTCTATTATCAAGCTTATACAGCCCATGGGCCATAAGTGGCTCCTGTATGAGACAATAACAGTGGAAAGCCTCAGCCCAAGCTTTAGCGCCTAATGAGTTTTGCTACAAAACATTGCCAAAGGAACTTGAAGTGGGCTTGTAGATATTATTCACTTGAAATTAAAAGCGGTAACTGGACTAACTTTGTTCATATTATAAAAACGCATATCACAGAATACAGCTTCATTTATCTTCACCTTTCCATTCGCGTGGCTTATCCTCCACTCAGAAGGCCCATTCTTTCAAGGCCGAGTACTTTCAAGAGACCTCTCGTTGGCGAAAAGTAAAACCATAATGGGCCGTCCGTTTGTATTCCAAAAGATATATCCCATGTTGGATTTGTATCGAGATTTGATACGTATGAATTACCCACATAAATCAGGGAAATATCTCCTCCATTTGTATTTCTCATATATAAGTAATAGATACGTAGTAGTTATCTACTTCCCAAAACTAATGGCTAAATAGCACTTAAACACCTTTAGTTTCACCCCATAGTGCTTACATATATCCTCAGTTCTCTTAGTATTTATATACCGAGTTGTTAAAATTGACATGTTAATTCCTTTTGTTATGTAAGCGAAAATTTACATTCGAAAGTTCTCGCATTCCTATGCTAATTTTATTACTTTCTAACTATTAAGTTTGTTGAGTTTAGTGGTAGAGCTTCCGGATTCTATTTTTAAAACAATATTAGGATACATTTCAATTAGAATTTGGGTAGACTTAACAAGAAATTTACAAAATATTAATGATTAAAAAATCTAAAACATATAAATGTTAAATGGAAACATTCAGGCAAAATTTTTCATATTTGCATAAAACAAAATATGGACGTGTCAATTTTAAACAACTTAGGGTATATAATTGCAACAAAAAACAGCTAAGGGCGTATAAGTCGGAAGTGAGTAAACCTGTAAGGTATTTAAGCGATACTAGCTAAATCGCACGTGCATAATGCAGGTGTCAAAAAGTATAATAGAACTATGTTAGCATTTTAAATTCATCATTTTTTTACCAGTCTTTAATATAATATTGAAGCTACTACTTATAATTTGATTGTAAATTTCAGTTATTTGTAAACACGGTTGTAAAAAGGATGAATGAGTTTTCCTTTTTTGGGGGAGAGAGAGCATTTATTGATGGAGTAAAATGACAAAATGACCAATTCGCCCTAAAAATCAAAAAAATTCTCTAAAAACAAATCTATGGAAAGAAGAATTCAACCCATTCCTTCACTTCTAGCAACCCTCACTTAATTTTTTATATGATAGAAAATAATAATAAATAGCATAGAAGTATAGATAGTATAGATTTCGCCAAAACTTAAATAGGTAAAAACTTCTACACACCCCATGCACAAAAGTTAGCGCACATTGGATTACCATATGGAAGAAGGCAATTTAACAGGTACCTTTATGCAAAATAATTAACTGCATAAATTATAATCAATCAATTTCCCAAAAAAATTAATTGATAGAGACTTCATTGCAAAAGTAGAGCGCATTTGGATTAATATGGAACGAGGGTAGTTTAATGGGTCCCTTTATGCAAAATGAAAAGCTCTAATTTAATGAAAAGTTTTCGAGATTTCTAAATCGAAGCCCCTCTTCGAGAGTATTATTCTTACCTCCCTTCTTCCAAATTACTAATCTGACTTATTTCAAACCCTAATTCCCCAAAATTGATCTCTGCATCCGTCGATTTTATCGATTTCGTCGCCAAATCAGCAGTAAGATCTCGCGATCCCTTCGCTTCTGTTGTTTTCCCCCAAAATTGAAGTGCAAATTATCTGTGCATGTGCCGAAGATAGGAATTATAACGATCATTTGATAAATCTCCATCTAAAACTTTATCTTGATGTGTAATTTCAGTAAAATTTATGAATTTGTCTTCAACTTTGTAGCAGAACTGCGAATGATTGATTCTTGAATTTAGGGTGTTTCTTGAATTTAGTGTTTTTGGCAGTATAAAGTAGTTAGATATTGGTTTGTTTGGTCGTCAACTAAGATTTTTGAACTTCCAGCTTCAAACATGAAGAGTTTTATCTAAAGCCAATCATTTATTTTATGGTAAATAGCATTACAAAATAACAGTAAAAAAAGGATTTTAATGTGCAATTTTCTCTTACTAGTAGAAGACGTACGATTATGCCTGTTTCTGCTGAGCAACCGAAGAGCCAATTTGTTTTAGAATTTGTATTTGAGGATTGGAGTTAGGAGATGTAGGCCTCAGACTTTAGAACCTGTTTTGAGTTTGGGTTCACTTGAGAATGCCATTTAGGAAATATGAGTATTAAGTAGAGTGGCTATTAGCACGGAGTTGGATTTTGGATACAACTATTGGGTGCATGATATGATTCTGGTATTCTGATGCAGAAGTTCTTGTTTTGAGTAATATTATTCACGTAAGTTATCTGGATCATATATCCGGATTAGTCGCCATATTATTTTAAAAATTTCTTGTTCTCCTCCTAATATATTTAGTATTTACCTAGGTAAATTGGTGAGGCGACCTGGACTGATGTTGAGTAGTTGGTCAATATGTTGCACAAACAGCCTCTTTCTGTGTCATTGTTTGTGCTCTTTTTCTTTGGCTTTTACTATCTAAAATTTACTGAAATTTGCTGCCATCTCTTTCCTTTTCCTTTCTTCATTTATGTTGTTATAATTCCACTTCAGAGGTACATCAAGTTGTAACCTGTAACCAGAGTTGTATGCCCATTTTGTGCCTGCATGTTATGTTGGCTCCAGTTGCTGTCAAGAAATCATAGGGCATAGTAAGCCTTCAAAATATGCAAGTAACATTTGTAAACCAATTGGCTTCTAGTCCAAGTTTAGATTAGGCAATTATTTTTTCTATTGTGTAAAAAGATCACTTCATGATATCTAAGGCATACTACAGTAGAAAGCCTCAGCCCAAGCTTTAGCGCCTAATGAGTTTTGCTACAAAACATTGCCAAAGGAACTTGAAGTGGGCTTGTAGATATTATTCACTTGAAATTAAAGCGGTAACTGGACTAACTTTGTTCATATTATAAAACGCATATCACAGAATACAGCTTCATTTATCTTCACCTTTCCATTCGCGTGGCTTATCCTCCACTCAGAAGGCCCATTCTTTCAAGGCCGAGTACTTTCAAGAGACCTCTCGTTGGCGAAAAGTAAAACCATAATGGGCCGTCCGTTTGTATTCCAAAAGATATATCCCATGTTGGATTTGTATCGAGATTTGATACGTATGAATTACCCACATAAATCAGGGAAATATCTCCTCCATTTGTATTTCTCATATATAAGTAATAGATACGTAGTAGTTATCTACTTCCCAAAACTAATGGCTAAATAGCACTTAAACACCTTTAGTTTCACCCCATAGTGCTTACATATATCCTCAGTTCTCTTAGTATTTATATACCCCGAGTTGTTAAAATTGACATGTTAATTCCTTTTGTTATGTAAGCGAAAATTTACATTCGAAAGTTCTCGCATTCCTATGCTAATTTTATTACTTTCTAACTATTAAGTTTGTTGAGTTTAGTGGTAGAGCTTCCTGGATTCTATTTTTAAAACAATATTAGGATACATTTCAATTAGAATTTGGGTAGACTTAACAGTAAATTTACAAAATATTAATGATTAAAAAATCTAAAACATATAAATGTTAAATGGAAACATTCAGGGCAAAATTTTTCATATTTGCATAAAACAAAATATGGACGTGTCAATTTTAAACAACTTAGGGTATATAATTGCAACAAAAAACAGCTAAGGGTATATAATTGCAACAAAAAGCATTAAGGTATAAATTAGGAGTGAGTAAACCTGTAAGGTATTTAAGCGATACTAGCTAAATCGCACGTGCATAATGCAGGTGTCAAAAAGTATAATAGAACTATGTTAGCATTTTAAATTCATCATTTTTTTACCAGTCTTTAATATAATATTGAAGCTACTACTTATAATTTGATTGTAAATTTCAGTTATTTGTAAACACGGTTGTAAAAGGATGAATGAGTTTTCCTTTTGGGGAGAGAGCATTTATTGATGGAGTAAAATGACAAAATGACCAATTCGCCCTAAAAATCAAAAAATTCTCTAAAAACAAATCTATGGAAAGAAGAATTCAACCCATTCCTTCACTTCTAGCAACCCTCACTTAATTTTTTATATGATAGAAAATAATAATAAATAGCATAGAAGTATAGATAGTATAGATTTCGCCAAAACTTAAATAGGTAAAAACTTCTACACACCCCATGCACAAAAGTTAGCGCACATTGGATTACCATATGGAAGAAGGCAATTTAACAGGTACCTTTATGCAAAATAATTAACTGCATAAATTATAATCAATCAATTTCCCAAAAAAATTAATTGATAGAGACTTCATTGCAAAAGTAGAGCGCATTTGGATTAATATGGAACGAGGGTAGTTTAATGGGTCCCTTTATGCAAAATGAAAAGCTCTAATTTAATGAAAAGTTTTCGAGATTTCTAAATCGAAGCCCCTCTTCGAGAGTATTATTCTTACCTCCCTTCTTCCAAATTACTAATCTGACTTATTTCAAACCCTAATTCCCCAAAATTGATCTCTGCATCCGTCGATTTTATCGATTTCGTCGCCAAATCAGCAGTAAGATCTCGCGATCCCTTCGCTTCTGTTGTTTTCCCCCAAAATTGAAGTGCAAATTATCTGTGCATGTGCCGAAGATAGGAATTATAACGATCATTTGATAAATCTCCATCTAAAACTTTATCTTGATGTGTAATTTCAGTAAAATTTATGAATTTGTCTTCAACTTTGTAGCAGAACTGCGAATGATTGATTCTTGAATTTAGGGTGTTTCTTGAATTTAGTGTTTTTTGGCAGTATAAAGTAGTTAGATATTGGTTTGTTTGGTCGTCAACTAAGATTTTTGAACTTCCAGCTTCAAACATGAAGAGTTTTATCTAAAGCCAATCATTTATTTTATGGTAAATAGCATTACAAAATAACAGTAAAAAAAGGATTTTAAGGTGCAACTTTCTCTTACTAGTAGAAGACGTACGATTATGCCTGTTTCTGCTGAGCAACCGAAGAGCCAATTTGTTTTAGAATTTGTATTTGAGGATTGGAGTTAGGAGATGTAGGCCTCAGACTTTAGAACCTGTTTTGAGTTTGGGTTCACTTGAGAATGCCATTTAGGAAATATGAGTATTAAGTAGAGTGGCTATTAGCACGGAGTTGGATTTTGGATACAACTATTGGGTGCACGCATGATATGATTCTGGTATTCTGATGCAGAAGTTCTTGTTTTGAGTAATATTATTCCGTAAGTTATCTGGATCATATATCCGGATTAGTGCGCCATATTATTTTAAAAATTTCTTGTTCTCCTCCTAATATATTTAGTATTTACCTAGGTAAATTGGTGAGGCGACCTGGACTGATGTTGAGTAGTTGGTCAATATGTTGCACAAACAGCCTCTTTCTGTGTCATTGTTTGTGCTCTTTTCTTTGGCTTTTACTATCTAAAAATTTACTGAAATTTGCTGCCATCTCTTTCCTTTTCCTTTCTTCATTTATGTTGTTATAATTCCACTTCAGAGGTACATCAAGTTGTAACCTGTAACCAGAGTTGTATGCCCATTTTTGTGCCTGCATGTTATGTTGGCTCCAGTTGCTGTCAAGAAATCATAGGGCATAGTAAGCCTTCAAAATATGCAAGTAACATTTGTAAACCAATTGGCTTCTAGTCCAAGTTTAGATTAGGCAATTATTTTTTCTATTGTGTAAAAAAGATCACTTCATGATATCTAAGGCATACTACAGTAGAACTTCCCAGTTATTTGTGCATGCTACCATTGGGAGAGCATTTTTTGATTTCTTTGGCCAAAATTTTCTACTGCTTACAGTCTCCTCTATGCTTATACAGCTATGCTAGTGAATATATGCTGACTTCAGTCTGCTGAAAAAGGTTCAATTTTATGTACCTTTAATTTTTCTTATATTGCCTATTGCAGGTTTAGATTGTTCAGCAGAATAAGCTGAGGCATACTAAGAGCTTTACCGGTTGAGGATAAAAGCATTGTTTGGAGCTTCATTCTGAGAGTAGCTATAGCTGATGGCAGAGAGAGCTTGTTTGAAACGTCTCCAGAAGGAATATCATGCACTTTGCAAGGTGTGTTAGTTTAATTATATATAATCCTTATACATTTAGGAGGCTGACGTGCATTATACATATAACTACCTACATTTTGGTTGAATGCATAAATTAAATTGGATAACTGGTAAAGAAGTTTTCATTAATGTTTTGTTTTGGTATTTATATGGCTACTTTGTCAGAGAATTGAGAAACTCTTTCTTTGATCACAAATTCTAAACAAATAAAAGCAATTTACTGCCTTGCCCTTCTGATGAATATCAAAATATTGGACAGAAAATGACATAGACATGTTAGAAAGGACATGACAAACTTAGACATGGAAAATTCCAAAACTACACAACACATAATAAGTGTCTATTTGAAACATCTGGAATTGGTCAAACACAACACTGCCTAAGAAATCTTCATACTACATGATCATCTGGCAAAGTAAATCAGATGTCTCATGATTAAGTATTTATACTGATTTTTAACGATGTGAAAATACTCATTCCACATACAACAACAATTCATACAAATTGAGAGAATAGTAAAAGAAAACTTTTAGGAAAATATTTCTTGTTCTTTGCTTGAGATGAGTGTTATTGTTACCTCCCTTCTTCCAAATTACTAATCTGACTTATTTCAAACCCTAATTCCCCAAAATTGATCTCTGCATCCGTCGATTTTATCGATTTCGTCGCCAAATCAGCAGTAAGATCTCGCGATCCCTTCGCTTCTGTTGTTTTCCCCAAAATTGAAGTGCAAATTATCTGTGCATGTGCCGAAGATAGGAATTATAACGATCATTTGATAAATCTCCATCTAAAACTTTATCTTGATGTGTAATTTCAGTAAACTTTATGAATTTGTCTTCAACTTTGTAGCAGAACTGCGAATGATTGATTCTTGAATTTAGGGTGTTTCTTGAATTTAGTGTTTTTTTTTGGCAGTATAAAGTAGTTAGATATTGGTTTGTTTGGTCGTCAACTAAGATTTTTGAACTTCCAGCTTCAAACATGAACAATTTTATCTAAAGCCAATCATTTATTTTATGGTAAATAGCATTACAAAATAACAGTAAAAAAAGGATTTTAATGTGCAACTTTCTCTTACTAGTAGAAGACGTACGATTATGCCTGTTTCTGCTGAGCAACCGAAGAGCCAATTTGTTTTAGAATTTGTATTTGAGGATTGGAGTTAGGAGATGTAGGCCTCAGACTTTAGAACCTGTTTTGAGTTCGGGTTCACTTGAGAATGCCATTTAGGAAATATGAGTATTAAGTAGAGTGGCTATTAGCACGGAGTTGGATTTTGGATACAACTATTGGGTGCACGCATGATATGATTCTGGTATTCTGATGCAGAAGTTCTTGTTTTGAGTAATATTATTCCGTAAGTTATCTGGATCATATATCCGGATTAGTGCGCCATATTATTTTAAAAATTTCTTGTTCTCCTCCTAATATATTTAGTATTTACCTAGGTAAATTGGTGAGGCGACCTGGACTGATGTTGAGTAGTTGGTCAATATGTTGCACAAACAGCCTCTTTCTGTGTCATTGTTTGTGCTCTTTTCTTTGGCTTTTACTATCTAAAAATTTACTGAAATTTGCTGCCATCTCTTTCCTTTTCCTTTCTTCATTTATGTTGTTATAATTCCACTTCAGAGGTACATCAAGTTGTAACCTGTAACCAGAGTTGTATGCCCATTTTTGTGCCTGCATGTTATGTTGGCTCCAGTTGCTGTCAAGAAATCATAGGGCATAGTAAGCCTTCAAAATATGCAAGTAACATTTGTAAACCAATTGGCTTCTAGTCCAAGTTTAGATTAGGCAATTATTTTTTCTATTGTGTAAAAAAGATCACTTCATGATATCTAAGGCATACTACAGTAGAACTTCCCAGTTATTTGTGCATGCTACCATTGGGAGAGCATTTTTTGATTTCTTTGGCCAAAATTTTCTACTGCTTACAGTCTCCTCTATGCTTATACAGCTATGCTAGTGAATATATGCTGACTTCAGTCTGCTGAAAAAGGTTCAATTTTTATGTACCTTTAATTTTTTCTTATATTGCCTATTGCAGGTTTAGATTGTTCAGCAGAATAAGCTGAGGCATACTAAGAGCTTTACCGGTTGAGGATAAAAGCATTGTTTGGAGCTTCATTCTGAGAGTAGCTATAGCTGATGGCAGAGAGAGCTTGTTTGAAACGTCTCCAGAAGGAATATCATGCACTTTGCAAGGTGTGTTAGTTTAATTATATATAATCCTTATACATTTAGGAGGCTGACGTACGTATACATATAACTACCTACATTTTGGTTGAATGCATAAATTAAATTGGATAACTGGTAAAGAAGTTTTCATTAATGTTTTGTTTTGGTATTTATATGGCTACTTTGTCAGAGAATTGAGAAACTCTTTCTTTGATCACAAATTCTAAACAAATAAAAAGCAATTTACTGCCTTGCCCTTCTGATGAATATCAAAATATTGGACAGAAAATGACATAGACATGTTAGAAAGGACATGACAAACTTAGACATGGAAAATTCCAAAACTACACAACACATAATAAGTGTCTATTTGAAACATCTGGAATTGGTCAAACACAACACTGCCTAAGAAATCTTCATACTACATGATCATCTGGCAAAGTAAATCAGATGTCTCATGATTAAGTATTTATACTGATTTTTAACGATGTGAAAATACTCATTCCACATACAACAACAATTCATACAAATTGAGAGAATAGTAAAAGAAAACTTTTAGGAAAATATTTCTTGTTCTTTGCTTGAGATGAGTGTTATTGTTTGCATTTTGCCTGATTGTGATGTGCCTTTGGAATTGTATGGGAAGGTTTATGGAGTTGAATGCTTCAAGACATCAATTTTCTTGCCAGCTTGGTGCTTTCCATATTGATTATGTGGGTTCATTTTAACAAAAGCTTAACATTTTGAGGCTCATCTTTCTACAAATGTGATGCAATAGTATAAGTTATTTGTTATTGTCATAAATGTCCAGTGTGGAATTTCTGATCCATACCATTTCCTAAGAATTTCAAGAGCAAGGTTTTAAATATCGTTTATCGAGATTTATCGGACGGTCAAAATCCATATCGGATAGCGAAATCGGGGATATATCGGGATAAGTAGTATTTATCTGAGTGTCATATCGAAGGGTGTGCATGCATAATATAATGTCCTAAAATATAATCTTGAATAACATACAAGCAAATAACAAGATAAACTAACCAGAAACTTAATGAAATATAAACATACCAAAATGTAAATGCATGTGCTTAAGATCACAACCAAATGTAAATACACATTTTAAGATTACTAACCGATAATTTCGATAATTTCCGCTAAGCTTCGGCCGTTATCGACTTATGCCGATAATTACCCCAAAATGATAACTGATTAAAATTTAAACTTATCATAGCGGAAGGGCCCCAAAACCCAGATAAATGTGATAATATTGATTTATCGGCCGATATTTAAAACCTTCTTTGAAGTGCTAAAAATACTAAGTTTGTGAATGAGAATAGTAAAATTATACGGGAGAGTTTAACTACACAACATAGGTTGATGGTAGTGGGCATATCTATTAATAAGTGGAGTAGAAAAACTAACATGAACAAGAGGCTAAGAACTAAATGGTGGAATTTAAAATGAGAATTTAAGGCATTTTAAGGATAAGATCCGTGTTTTAAAAGCCTCACTTTAGCCTTTTGGCGATACTGATCGTCTGCCTAGCACCTAAGTGATCACGAGGATCTTAGGTTTCGGGAACCACAGGAGTGTGGAATGCTTACATGGTGCACCCTTAGGCCTTGATCATGATTTCTTTCATTGTAGCCTCCGTCCCCAGGCCAGCTCTAAATTCCTCTAGACTTCAACTATGAACACCTCTTCTACCTCCTCAGACCTTTAACAAAGGTCCTCCACCACCATTTAAGCGAAGAAATCCTTCTAAATGACAGTGAGCACCTAAGCCTTCTATAACATTGGCATTTATTATCAATTATTGTAATTAAAAAATAGCAAAATCGCCTAGACCCGCTTAGGCACTGCTGTAAAAGCTGTCAAACCTTCAAACCTTTAAGCAACTACGTAATATTATGCCTGTTTCTGCTGAGCAACCGAAGAGCCAATTTGTTTTAGAATTTGTATTTGAGGATTGGAGTTAGGAGATGTAGGCCTCAGACTTTAGAACCTGTTTTGAGTTTGGGTTCACTTGAGAATGCCATTTAGGAAATATGAGTATTAAGTAGAGTGGCTATTAGCACGGAGTTGGATTTTGGATACAACTATTGGGTGCACGCATGATATGATTCTGGTATTCTGATGCAGAAGTTCTTGTTTTGAGTAATATTATTCACGTAAGTTATCTGGATCATATATCCGGATTGCGTGCGCCATATTATTTTAAAAAATTTCTTGTTCTCCTCCTAATATATTTAGTATTTACCTAGGTAAATTGGTGAGGGCGACCTGGACTGATGTTGAGTAGTTGGTCAATATGTTGCACAAACAGCCTCTTTCTGTGTCATTGTTTGTGCTCTTTTTCTTTGGCTTTTTACTATCTAAAAATTTACTGAAATTTGCTGCCATCTCTTTCCTTTTCCTTTCTTCATTTATGTTGTTATAATTCCACTTCAGAGGTACATCAAGTTGTAACCTGTAACCAGAGTTGTATGCCCATTTTTGTGCCTGCATGTTATGTTGGCTCCAGTTGCTGTCAAGAAATCATAGGGCATAGTAAGCCTTCAAAATATGCAAGTAACATTTGTAAACCAATTGGCTTCTAGTCCAAGTTTAGATTAGGCAATTATTTTTTCTATTGTGTAAAAAAGATCACTTCATGATATCTAAGGCATACTACAGTAGAACTTCCCAGTTATTTGTGCATGCTACCATTGGGAGAGCATTTTTTGATTTCTTTGGCCAAAATTTTCTACTGCTTACAGTCTCCTCTATGCTTATACAGCTATGCTAGTGAATATATGCTGACTTCAGTCTGCTGAAAAAGGTTCAATTTTTATGTACCTTTAATTTTTTCTTATATTGCCTATTGCAGGTTTAGATTGTTCAGCAGAATAAGCTGAGGCATACTAAGAGCTTTACCGGTTGAGGATAAAAGCATTGTTTGGAGCTTCATTCTGAGAGTAGCTATAGCTGATGGCAGAGAGAGCTTGTTTGAAACGTCTCCAGAAGGAATATCATGCACTTTGCAAGGTGTGTTAGTTTAATTATATATAATCCTTATACATTTAGGAGGCTGACGTACGTATACATATAACTACCTACATTTTGGTTGAATGCATAAATTAAATTGGATAACTGGTAAAGAAGTTTTCATTAATGTTTTGTTTTGGTATTTATATGGCTACTTTGTCAGAGAATTGAGAAACTCTTTCTTTGATCACAAATTCTAAACAAATAAAAGCAATTTACTGCCTTGCCCTTCTGATGAATATCAAAATATTGGACAGAAAATGACATAGACATGTTAGAAAGGACATGACAAACTTAGACATGGAAAATTCCAAAAACTACACAACACATAATAAGTGTCTATTTGAAACATCTGGAATTGGTCAAACACAACACTGCCTAAGAAATCTTCATACTACATGATCATCTGGCAAAGTAAATCAGATGTCTCATGATTAAGTATTTATACTGATTTTTAACGATGTGAAAATACTCATTCCACATACAACAACAATTCATACAAATTGAGAGAATAGTAAAAGAAAACTTTTAGGAAAATATTTCTTGTTCTTTGCTTGAGATGAGTGTTATTGTTTGCATTTTGCCTGATTGTGATGTGCCTTTGGAATTGTATGGGAAGGTTTATGGAGTTGAATGCTTCAAGACATCAATTTTCTTGCCAGCTTGGTGCTTTCCATATTGATTATGTGGGTTCATTTTAACAAAAGCTTAACATTTTGAGGCTCATCTTTCTACAAATGTGATGCAATAGTATAAGTTATTTGTTATTGTCATAAATGTCCAGTGTGGAATTTGCTGATCCATACCATTTCCTAAGAATTTCTGAAGAGCAAGGTTTTAAATATCGTTTATCGGGGATTTATCGGACGGTCAAAATCCATATCAGATAGCGGAAATCGGGGATATATCGGGGATAAGTAGTATTTATCGGAGTGTCATATCGAAGGGTGTGCATGCATAATATAATGTCCTAAAATATAATCTTGAATAACATACAAGCAAATAACAAGATAAACTAACCAACTGTAGAAACTTAATGAAATATAAACATACCAAAATGTAAATGCATGTGCTTAAGATCACAACCAAATGTAAATACACATTTTAAGATTACTAACCGATAATTTCGATAATTTTTACCGCTAAACTCGGCCGATTTATCGGCTTATCGCCGATAATTACCCCAAAATGATAACTGATTAAAATTTAAACTTATCATAGTGGAAGGGCCCCAAAACCGATAAATCGCCGATAATATTGATTTATCGGCCGATATTTAAAACCTTGCTGAAGAGTGCTAAAAAATACTAAGTTTGTGAATGAGAATAGTAAAATTATACCGGGAGAGAGTTTAACTACACAACATAGGTTGATGGTAGTGGGCATATCTATTAATAAGTGGAGTAAAAAACTAACATGAACAAGAGGCTAAGAACTAAATGGTGGAATTTAAAATGAGAATTTAAGGCATTTTAAGGATAAGATCCGTGTTTTAAAAAGCCTCCGCCTAGCCCGCCTAGGCGATACCTAGAGTCGTCTGCCTAGCACCTAGAATTTACCTAGGATCTTAGGTTTCGGGAGCACCTAGGGGAGTGTGGAATGCTTACATGGATCGCACCCTTAGGCCTTGATCATGATTTCTTTCATTGTAGCCTCCACGTCCCCAGGCCAGCTCTAAATTCCTCTAGACTTCAACTATGAACACCTCTTCTACCTCCTCCGACCTTTAACAAAAGGTCCTCCACCACCATTTAAACGAAGAAAGAAATCCTTCTAGGCTGACAGTGACACCTAAGCCTTCTATAACATTGGCATTTATTATCAATTATTGTAATTAAAAAATAGCAAAATCGCCTAGACCAGCAGGCACCTAAAGCTAGTTGGGTCAAACGCTGAGCCTTAAGCTTACGTAATATTAGATAAGATAATGAAAGAAGATATATGGAATATAAATAATGATACTAATATTATGTGGAATAGCATGACTTGTATTAGGAAGGTGGCTAAATATATACTAAGAGAATCTAAAGGGTAGATTAGGCGGTAATGAGAGTTGGTGGTGGAATGAGAGTGTGCAAAATGTTATTAGAGAAAAGAAAGCTTTATATAAAGAGTGGCAAAAGTGTAGGAATAGGGAAAACTTAAAGAAATATAAGCTAGTAAGGAAGGAAGTAAAAAGAGCGGTTAATGAGAATAAATACAAGGCTTATGAAAATTTCTATAAGAAGTTAGAATCTAAAGAGTTCTAGTGACCGACGGGGAAATAAAAGAGAGGTGGAGGAGTTACTTTCATCGTTTATTTAATGATAACCAAACAAGCGAGCAAAATAGAGAATTTGACTATATAGTGAATGATAAGAACTATAGATATTGGCAAAAAATTAGGATTAGAAGTTAAAGATGCTCTAAAGAAAATGAAAGTGGGAAGAGTAGGACGGTATCCCATTGAAGTTTGGAGATGTCTTGGAGATATAGGCTTATGATGGTTAACTAAATTATTTAATAAGATTATCGAGACGAAGAGAATGCCTGATGAGTGGAGGATTAGTACTTTGATACTGATATATAAGAATAAAGGAGATATACAAAGTTGTTAAAATTATCGCATAAAACTCATGAGTCATACTATAAAATTTTGGGAGATGGTAATTGAACAAAGACTAAGAAAGGAAACAAGTATATCTGAAAATCAATTTGGGTTTATGCCCGGGAGGTCAACTATGGAACCTATACATATTTTTAGACGATTGATGGAGAGATACAGAGAGAAGAGAAATGATCTACATATGATTTTCATTGATCTAGAAAAAGCTTATGATAGAGTGCCTAGAGAGGTAATGTGGTGAGTTTTAGAAAAATATTTCTTGTTCTTTGCTTGAGATGAGTGTTATTGTTTGCATTTTGCCTGATTGTGATGTGCCTTTGGAATTGTATGGGAAGGTTTATGGAGTTGAATGCTTCAAGACATCAGTTTTCTTGCCAGCTTGGTGCTTTCCATATTGATTATGTGGGTTCATTTTAACAAACGTTTCATCTTTCTACAAATGTGATGCAATAGTATAAGTTATTTGTTATTGTCATAAATGTCCAGTGTGGAATTTGCTGATCCATACCATTTCCTAAGAATTTCTGAAGAGCAAGGTTTTAAATATCGTTTATCGGGGATTTATCGGACGGTCAAAATCCATATCAGATAGCGGAAATCGGGGATATATCGGGGATAAGTAGTATTTATCGGAGTGTCATATCGAAGGGTGTGCATGCATAATATAATGTCCTAAAATATAATCTTGAATAACATACAAGCAAATAACAAGATAAACTAACCAACTGTAGAAACTTAATGAAATATAAACATACCAAAATGTAAATGCATGTGCTTAAGATCACAACCAAATGTAAATACACATTTTAAGATTACTAACCGATAATTTCGATAATTTTACCGCTAAACTTCGGCCGATTTATCGGCTTATCACGATAATTACCCCAAAATGATAACTGATTAAAATTTAAACTTATCATAGCGGAAGGGCCCCAAAACCGATAAATCACGATAATATTGATTTATCGGCCGATATTAAAACCTTGTGAAGAGTGCTAAAAAATACTAAGTTTGTGAATGAGAATAGTAAAATTATACCGGGAGAGAGTTTAACTACACAACATAGGTTGATGGTAGTGGGCATATCTATTAATAAGTGGAGTAGAAAAACTAACATGAACAAGAGGCTAAGAACTAAATGGTGGAATTTAAAATGAGAATTTAAGGCATTTTAAGGATAAGATCCGTGTTTTAAAAAGCCTCCGCCTAGCCCACCTAGGCGATACCTAGGTCGTCTGCCTAGCACCTAGGCGGTACCTAGGATGCGCACTTAGGTTTCGGGAGCACCTAGGGGAGTGTGGAATGCTTACATGGACTGCACCCCTTAGGCCTTGATCATGATTTCTTTCATTGTAGCCTCCACGTCCCCCGACCGCTCTAAATTCCTCTAGACTTCAACTATGAACACCTCTTCTACCTCCTCCGACCTTTAACAAAAGGTCCTCCACCACCATTTAAACGAAGAAAGAAATCCTTCTAGGCGACAGCCGACACCTAAGCCTTCTATAACATTGGCATTTATTATCAATTATTGTAATTAAAAAAAATAGCAAAATCGCCTAGACCCGCTTAGGCACCTAAGCGCTAGGCGTTGGGTCAAACGCCTAGACCGCCTAGCGCTTTCTGTAACATTAGATAAGATAATGAAAGAAGATATATGGAATATAAATAATGATACTAATATTATGTGGAATAGCATGACTTCTTGTATTAGGAAGGTGGCTAAATATATACTAAGAGAATCTAAAGGGTGTAGATTA
Organism: Asparagus setaceus; assembly: GCA_012295165.1. NCBI lineage: Eukaryota > Viridiplantae > Streptophyta > Magnoliopsida > Asparagales > Asparagaceae > Asparagus > Asparagus setaceus. The sequence continues at coordinate 1,064,846 of CM022709.1, read as the reverse complement.
GACGGTAATGAGAGTTGGTGGTGGAATGAGAGTGTGCAAAATGTTATTAGAGAAAAGAAAGCTTTATATAAAGAGTGGCAAAAGTGTAGGAATAGGAAAACTTAAAGAAATATAAGCTAGTAAGGAAGGAAGTAAAAGAGGTTAATGAGAATAAATATAAGGCTTATGAAAATTTCTATAAGAAGTTAGAATCTAAAGAGGAGAAAAGATATATATATATCTATATATATATATATATATATATATATATATATATATATATATATATATATATATATATATATATATATATATAAGATTAGAGAAATGAAGAGTAGGGATTTGGGTAATATTAGGTGTATTAAAAGCGAAGATCAAAGAGTTCTAGTGACCGACGGGAAAATAAAAGAGAGGTGGAGGAGTTACTTTCATCGTTTATTTAATGATAACCAAACAAGTGAGCAAAAGAGAGAATTTGACTATATAGTGAATGATAAGAACTATAGATATTGGCGAAAAATTAGGATTAGCGAAGTTAAAGATGCTCTAAAGAAAATGAAAAGTGGGAAGAGCCGTAGGACCGGACGGTATCCCTATTGAAGTTTGGAGATGTCTTGGAGATATAGGCTTATGATGGTTAACTAAATTATTTAATAAGATTATCGAGACGAAGAGAATGCCTGATGAGTGGAGGATTAGTACTTTGATACTGATATATAAGAATAAAGGAGATATACAAAGTTGTTAAAATTATCGTGGCATAAAACTCATGAGTCATACTATAAAATTTTGGGAGATGGTAATTGAACAAAGACTAAGAAAGGAAACAAGTATATCTGAAAATCAATTTGGGTTTATGCCCGGGAGGTCAACTATGGAACCTATACATATTTTTAGGCGATTGATGGAGAGATCTGAGAGAGAGAAATGATCTACATATGATTTTCATTGATCTAGAAAAAGCTTATGATAGAGTGCCTAGAGAGGTAATGTGGTGAGTTTTAGAAAAGAAACATGTATCTAGTTTATATATTGATGTGATTAAAGATATGTATGATAGAGTAACAACTAGAGTACGAACTAATGAAGGACAGACTAAGTCGTTTCCTATTACCATAGGTTTACACCTATGGTCAGCCTTAAGCCCTAATCTTTTGCATTAGTTATGGACCAACTTACTAGACACATTCAGGATAAAATTCCATGGTGTATGTTATTTGCAGATGATATAGTGTTAATTGACAAAACTAGAAGATGTATAATTTCTAAAGTAGAAAGATGGAGACAAGCTCTTGAATCTAAAAGTTTTAGAATTAGTAAAACAAAAAAAAGAATATATGGAGTGTAGTTTTAGTAAAACTAAGAAAAGAAAAGAGCATATAGTGCATATTGATGGAAGCAGTTAGGAAGGATATGATTATGACTAACTTAACGGAGGAGATGATCCATAACAGAATGGAATGGAAGAATAAGATTCATGTAGCCGATCCCAAACATTTGGGATAAAGGCTTTGTTGTTGTTGTTGTGAATGAGAATAGTAATTTGATCTTTAACATTGAGGGTTCCTGTTGTGTCATATCATATGTGCCTTTTGTTCATTTTCTATAAGATCTATTTGCATCCTGACGATCTTAATTCATAGCAGGATCCTTCTGTTCTCACTGGTGGTTTTTTAAGTTTCTTACGAACTTGTTCTTCTTCATGTACTTGCAGGAACCAGTTCCACAGGTTGTGGCTCACCCTTCGCCTAGTGATATCCTCGAATGGCGTAAGTCAATAATCATCTTACATTTGCTTAATCATATATTCCTTACGGATTTGTTTTCTGTGATATATCTTGGGTATTATTCATGGGAGACCCCTTACCCTTTTTTTTAGTATTGATGTTTGATATTTCAATGAAAACCCAATCTTTAGAGGTTTATAAGCTATAGATCATACTGGAGTTGGGTAATATTATGAGCAGGTTAATTAGCTTATTTAACAGCTGTTGAAGATCTGTTCTGAAGCTGAACTATATGTACGTTACTACATGAGAATTAAGAAGCATATATAACTACTGTTTGTTCTTAATGCGGGCACCTATGTATTGATGATCGATTAGGTAGTTGTTGCCTTATTGAACTTATATATTTGTCTTGTTTTCATGGTTTAACAACAGAAGAGCTACTAATAAATTGTCTTGAACTTCATTTTTTAAAAATGTAACATTAATCATGACAGATAATCTTTAAAAATCAAATTAGGTGATGTGATATTTGTCATATGCTGACTGCAATCTCACACTGCTAATTTATGCTGATTCTAGCAAGCATTCCTGTGAAATTTGTCACGCCCTCAAGTAATCTCCATATGTAACATTTTATTTTATGGTGTTGATAATGAAGTGCATCATGAACACCACTTCTGTATGATTCTCTTTTACTGGAGGTGTTATTTACATGCTACGTTACATTGTTCTCCTGTGTTCAGATATAAAAAGTAGTCTGTAATCAATTGCAAGTTCTTCCGCTCCATCAGTTTGTTTCCTATCTTTATTTCTGTCATTGCCATCATATATGAGTTTTGACATTCAGTTTGGACAACGAATGTCCTGGAACACTCAAATTTTCTGAATCTTGTTCTGATATCTTGAAATTACATTGATTCTTTGACATGTTCTCCCTTCAGATTATGTCCTTGAAGGAAGTGAAGGAACTCCTTTTGCAGGTACATATATCTTCATGTACATACGTGATTAATTTTTTTCTTCCTTGTGTTCCTACTTTTCCTTTTTTACTTTTTTATTCTACTGTTAGTTTACTCCTTTTTCAGAACCAGTCCATCATTTACTACTATTGGTTAATTTTTCTTACATTCACCTATTCCCTTGTATTTTATCTATGTTTTATGTGAAGGTGGATATTACTATGGAAAGATCAAATTTCCTTCTGAATATCCATACAAGCCTCCAAGTATCAGGTACGAAACTCTTGTATATGGGTACCTCTGCTGATTGAAATCATTTGTCTATATAGTCTTTATGTAACAATTGTAGAATTTTTTGCCCTCAATTCTTTTTTATCTCGGTCAGCATGATCACACCAAATGGAAGATTCGCACCTCACAAGAAGATTTGCTTATCTATGAGTGACTGTAAGTTTATAAATATTTGTAGAGTCGCAAGTTATTTTTATTGTATGTCATGCATTTTTTATTGTTTGTAATATAACTTTTATCATCTTGCAGTTCACCCTGAGACTTGGAATCCAATATGGTCTGTGTCAAGGTGAGGACCATAATTAGAAGTTATGTGATGATAGGCTGATAGGTTTCCATGCTACATATATTCACTGAACCTTTTCCAGTTCCACACTGTTGATGTATACATCAACTGTGGATAAATGAATAACTAATGCCTAAACCTCTTAAAATGTTGAAGTAGCAACAAATTCGACCATTACTCTTTGCTCTTTTCTTTCTTTTGAGGCTTTGTCGAAAACATATTAATATTAAGAATTTTTGGCATTCCTTTATTTCTTTGATACTACCTCTGTATTTGAAAATTTTATTCTGTAATAATTCAGTTATTCTTACTGTCTTGAATAATGCAGCTTTTGTTTTCAGATTGACTAATTAAATTTTTGATGCAGCATTCTCACGGGCCTTTTATCTTTTATGGTAAGTCATTCATGGCATTGCTATTGTTATTTTACTTCTTTCTTCTTATAGAGCATATAAAAATATAGAGCTAAATACATCTGAAATATGGTATATGTAAGCATGCTTTGTTGTGGTCCCAAGCATATTATCTTATATCCATGTCAGTCACAGCACAACTTCAACTTTACATGCCAACCTTATAAATCAAACTTGAGTGGATAGATGTAGAGAAGAGGTAGTCCTGATATTGTGTCTGATACTTTCTTTGGAGACTTATAATGAGATTCTCTTGTATGACTTTGAAGGAGTTTGGGGGGAGTTGATGTAGGACCCATTTCTTCTTGTCATAAACCTCTTGCTAGTTCCTTTTTGCTCCAAGGTTGCTCCAAGGATAGAGTTTCCACTATTGAAGAAGAGGGAAAAGGAAACAAGAACCTTCATTTGGCTGGAGGGAGTAAGCAGGACTACTAGTGGGGTTCAGTTGACTCCCTCCTAGATACCGATTGAACATTGAAGGGACATACTTCTGTACTTGACCCCCTTCTGTTTTATTCCTTTTTGTGTATGTGTGTACGTGCTAGCATGCTGTGTTATAGTCAAATGGTGCATACAATTATTCTGTTAATGATCTGGGTTAGGTCTACAAACCTCTAGATTCCCTTGCAGATACAATTATTCTGTCATGATCTGGGGTTTTCTTTCATATGCTATTTTGCAATTTTCCAAAAGAAAATCATTCTCCATTCTTTCAGTCACATTTAAGCTAATTATGATTTAACCTTTGGGATTTCCATGACCATTCAGTTATATTTAAGCTAATTATGATTCATATTAAGATACATTTTGGATAATACTTTGATAAATTATTTGATTATATGTTTCGATTCTTTGAAGATGTAAGAAGAATCTTTACTTCTTCAATCACAATGTTTATACTTCATTGAGCAATTATTAACCTTTAATTAGAAGGTGAAAACTAGTTTATTTAACTTATTATAATTTTAACTTCTATTTATTTTAAAAATCAGTTTGATTTATCATTTATGGTTCTATTAAGGTATATACCCAAACAGATATCTACTTAAGTAAATATCCTGAAAGATTAGGACTCAATTGAAGACTCAATTCTTTCGTGAAAGTTTTGCAAAATATACCACCTTTCTCCACAGTTGCACCTTTCCCCACAGCTCCATTATTTTGTGCATCAGATATGCTGATATGGACATGTATGGCGTGCACACACACACACTATCGATATGACACCCTATATTTTATTAAATATCTCCAATATATCCTCGATACTTGCCATACCATATGGAACTTTTCCTGTCCAACATGTCCCCGACATCTAACATTTAGAACACTTTTACAGTGATAATTGTAGTTGAAATGAACCATAATTAGCTTAAATTGCAGCTGAATGGTTTGGGATTTCCAGATCACATTATCACTCTTTTATGTTTATTCCTATGCAGATGGATGATGGACCAACTACCGGCAGCATCAGAACCACAGATGATGAGAAGCGGCGACTGGCAAAGCTGTCACTCGCATATAATTGTGAGAGGTAACTTATTTAATTCCATCTGCATTAATTTTAACATATGATAATGTGCATATTATGAGTTCATTATACTTCATATTCTACATCAAGTTACTGCAGACAAGTTTTACTTTCATGAGCTGCTTGGTAGATTTAGAATTTATTAGGATTGCTGTATGCTATTCGTCATAATCTGATACTGCTAACTTGTTTTGGAGGCAATCTCGAGCGTGTTTCATTTTTGTGACTTCTTTCTTGGTTGGCAAGCTAGTCTAATCTTTTACTTTTCATATTCATGTTAAAGGAAACCCATATTCAGTTCACTTCTTATGTATTAATCCTTCAGCTAGTTTTTCTTTCTTGATTAAACTATGAACAGTATAAGCTTTAGCTATATGGGCAAGGAAGAAACTTTGTTAATATTGGTATATCACATTACCTCACAATGCTCGTGTCTATTAATTGATCTGTGATCACATCTGATATGACTTATGGTTTTAGGCTTAGAATCGTATTCTTGAAATCATCTTATTTTTCAGCTCTTTTGCAATTTCTGAAATCAAATCCTCAACCCTCTCTGTTAACAGCAAAACTGCCCCAATTTCAAAAGCTATTCCCAGAATACGTAGAAGCACGAGAAGCTGCGTGCTCCTGAGCAATCAACATCCAAGCAAACAACAAACAGAGAGCAATCCAGCCCTCCGTCCACCACACTCGAAAGAGCCCCAGCCTTGGAAGGCACTGACATGGTGATCGAAAACAACGGTAGAAACAGAAGGCAAACCAAGAACGTCCCGTTCTGGCTACTAATGGTGCTGTTATCGGTCTTTGGTGCTGTAATGGCTTTGCCTCTCCTTCAAATGTGACCCAAAACAAATGTATTGCTTCTGATGGAACATTATTTACTTTGGTACTTGATATTGAAGACATTTTGCGTCCTAATTTTTGTGAGAGTTTACTGAGTTTTGTATAGAGGTTTCAAATGCTGAGACGTGGTTGAAGTGTTTTCTTCATCCTCACATTTACTGCTAATTTTGTTTCTTCTTCTTCCATCGCAATTCCTTTTGCAGTAACTGAGAAATTTAATCTTTTGTCAGACAAATAAAAAGTTTTCTTTTGAGGGCAATGGTGAGGACTGAACCCCAGCTCCCTCTCATGCTCATCAGGCTGATTAAATTGTTTGATAATAGAAAACATGTTTGCGCTTTTGTTCTTAATTACTTTAGTTTGAGCATAAGGCACGTGTCACATTTTAAAGCTAATTTCACATGTGTCTCCTATGTCAGCCAAATGATGCATACAATTATTCTGTTAATGATCTGGGTTAGGTCTACAAACCTCTAGATTCCCTTGCAGATACAATTATTCTGTCATGATCTGGGGTTTTCTTTCATATGCTATTTTGCAATTTTCCAAAAGAAAATCATTCTCCATTCTTTCAGTCACATTTAAGCTAATTATGATTTAACCTTTGGGATTTCCATGACCATTCAGTTATATTTAAGCTAATTATGATTCATATTAAGATACATTTTGGATAATACTTTGATAAATTATTTGATTATATGTTTCGATTCTTTGAAGATGTAAGAAGAATCTTTACTTCTTCAATCACAATGTTTATACTTCATTGAGCAATTATTAACCTTTAATTAGAAGGTGAAAACTAGTTTATTTAACTTATTATAATTTTAACTTCTATTTATTTTAAAAATCAGTTTGATTTATCATTTATGGTTCTATTAAGGTATATACCCAAACAGATATCTACTTAAGTAAATATCCTGAAAGATTAGGACTCAATTGAAGACTCAATTCTTTCGTGAAAGTTTTGCAAAATATACCACCTTTCTCCACAGTTGCACCTTTCCCCACAGCTCCATTATTTTGTGCATCAGATATGCTGATATGGACATGTATGACGCGCGCGTGCACACACACACACTATCCGATATGACACCCCTATATTTTATTAAATATCTCCAATATATCCTCGATACTTGCCATACCATATGGAACTTTTCCTGTCCAACATGTCCCCGACATCTAACATTTAGAACACTTTTACAGTGATAATTGTAGTTGAAATGAACCATAATTAGCTTAAATTGCAGCTGAATGGTTTGGGATTTCCAGATCACATTATCACTCTTTTATGTTTATTCCTATGCAGATGGATGATGGACCAACTACCGGCAGCATCAGAACCACAGATGATGAGAAGCGGCGACTGGCAAAGCTGTCACTCGCATATAATTGTGAGAGGTAACTTATTTAATTCCATCTGCATTAATTTTAACATATGATAATGTGCATATTATGAGTTCATTATACTTCATATTCTACATCAAGTTACTGCAGACAAGTTTTACTTTCATGAGCTGCTTGGTAGATTTAGAATTTCGCGTAGGATTGCTGTATGCTATTCGTCATAATCTGATACTGCTAACTTGTTTTGGAGGCAATCTCGAACGTGTTTCATTTTTGTGACTTCTTTCTTGGTTGGCAAGCTAGTCTAATCTTTTACTTTTCATATTCATGTTAAAAGGGAAACCCATATTCAGTTCACTTCTTATGTATTAATCCTTCAGCTAGTTTTTCTTTCTTGATTAAACTATGAACAGTATAAGCTTTAGCTATATGGGCAAGGAAGAAACTTTGTTAATATTGGTATATCACATTACCTCACAATGCTCGTGTCTATTAATTGATCTGTGATCACATCTGATATGACTTATGGTTTTAGGCTTAGAATCGTATTCTTGAAATCATCTTATTTTTCAGCTCTTTTGCAATTTCTGAAATCAAATCCTCAACCCTCTCTGTTAACAGCAAAAACTGCCCCAATTTCAAAAAGCTATTCCCAGAATACGTAGAGAAGTACGAGAAGCTGCGTGCTCCTGAGCAATCAACATCCAAGCAAACAACAAACAGAGAGCAATCCAGCCCTCCGTCCACCACACTCGAAAGAGCCCCAGCCTTGGAAGGCACTGACATGGTGATCGAAAACAACGGTAGAAACAGAAGGCAAACCAAGAACGTCCCGTTCTGGCTACTAATGGTGCTGTTATCGGTCTTTGGTGCTGTAATGGCTTTGCCTCTCCTTCAAATGTGACCCAAAACAAATGTATTGCTTCTGATGGAACATTATTTACTTTGGTACTTGATATTGAAGACATTTTGCGTCCTAATTTTTGTGAGAGTTTACTGAGTTTTGTATAGAGGTTTCAAATGCTGAGACGTGGTTGAAGTGTTTTCTTCATCCTCACATTTACTGCTAATTTTGTTTCTTCTTCTTCCATCGCAATTCCTTTTGCAGTAACTGAGAAATTTAATCTTTTGTCAGACAAATAAAAAGTTTTCTTTTTGAGGGCAATGGTGAGGACTGAACCCCAGCTCCCTCTCATGCTCATCAGGCTGATTAAATTGTTTGATAATAGAAAACATGTTTGCGCTTTTGTTCTTAATTACTTTAGTTTGAGCATAAGGCACGTGTCACATTTTAAAGCTAATTTCACATGTGTCTCCTATGTCAGCCAAATGATGATCATTAGAATAGTATCGAAGAAGTGACCTCAAGGTACAAATATACGTCCTATGTAGATCAAAACTGTCTCCTATATTTTAAAACTATGGCAAGCTGTCGATATCAAAAAACAATTACGTATAATAAAGTGTCTCAGCACCAGCACTGGATTAGGGATAAACATCTCAAATATTATCCGAGGTAGAACTATACATAATGACTTAAAAATAATCTTCAATCAAAGACCCATCGTCAATTGAAGGATGATAAAGCTCACTCCTAAATTATACACCGCAATTTAAATAATGAAGCCTTCCAAATATAAGCAGTCACTACCGATCATTATTAGGTAGGTGCACCGATCATTGACACAACAGATAAGAACTAAAAAATTGTGGGACCCACAAAAAACACACGTCGGATGTTGAGCTCCTTATAACTAGATAAGTCCGAGATGTTTTCAATGCTTCAATTTCGCATGGGAAGTTGAGTTCGAGTTCTTGGAAAGCGACTTCGATGTGATCTACGTGCTCTTTTGTTCCCGTACGCAAACCTTTGCTTGTTAACTCAAATTAACTACTTAATTTTCATTTGATTAATTGATTCACATCGAGCTAAATTTTCACTCTTTAAGTTAAATGATCTAAAGTAGTGAGCTTGGCTCACACGATACGACACTGCCTTTTCTTTAAAGAAGTGAATTTGAATCTCTCCGTCTATAGTGAATAAGATATTGTTCTAAATTATGTACGTGAAATCATTCACACATATTTATTTTCATAAACGATTTGCAAACCAATTAATAAATTTCATTAATGCTTTACAAATGATTCATACATAAAGCAACTCAAATATATGGATAAAGCTCATGTTACTTACTATTTCTCCTGCTATGTTAGAACTTGAAGTTGTGACGTGAATTATAATTTTATAACTTAACATGCTCTTGTATGGATATTTTTATTTTTGAAAAATCAATTTGATTTATCATTTATGGTTCTATATACCCAAACAGATATCTACTTAAGTAAATATCCTGAAAGATTAGGACTCAATTGAAGACTCAATTCTTTCGTGAAAGTTTTGCAAAATATACCACCTTTCTCCACAGTTGCACCTTTCCCCACAGCTCCATTATTTTGTGCATCAGATATGCTGATATGGACATGTATGACGCTGCACACACACACACACTATCGATATGACACCCTATATTTTATTAAATATCTCCAATATATCCTCGATACTTGCCATACCATATGGAACTTTTCCTGTCCAACATGTCCCCGACATCTAACATTTAGAACACTTTTACAGTGATAATTGTAGTTGAAATGAACCATAATTAGCTTAAATTGCAGCTGAATGGTTTGGGATTTCCAGATCACATTATCACTCTTTTATGTTTATTCCTATGCAGATGGATGATGGACCAACTACCGGCAGCATCAGAACCACAGATGATGAGAAGCGGCGACTGGCAAAGCTGTCACTCGCATATAATTGTGAGAGGTAACTTATTTAATTCCATCTGCATTAAGCTTAACATATGATAATGTGCATATGATGAGTTCATTATACTTCATATTCTACATCAAGTTACCGCAGACAAGTTTTACTTTCATGAGCTGCTTGGTAGATTTAGAATTTCGCGTAGGATTGCTGTATGCTATTCGTCATAATCTGATACTGCTAACTTGTTTTGGAGGCAATCTCGAACGTGTTTCATTTTTGTGACTTCTTTCTTGGTTGGCAAGCTAGTCTAATCTTTTAGTTTTCATATTCATGTTAAAAGGGAAACCCATATTCAGTTCACTTCTTATGTATTAATCCTTCAGCTAGTTTTTCTTTCTTGATTAAAGTATGAACAGTATAAGCTTTAGCTATATGGGCAAGGAAGAAACTTTGTTAATATTGGTATATCGCATTACCTCACAATGCTCGTGTCTATTAATTGATCTGTGATCACATCTGATATGACTTATGGTTTTAGGCTTAGAATCGTATTCTTGAAATCATCTTATTTTTCAGCTCTTTTGCAATTTCTGAAATCAAATCCTCAACCCTCTCTGTTAACAGCAAAAACTGCCCCAATTTCAAAAAGCTATTCCCAGAATACGTAGAGAAGTACGAGAAGCTGCGTGCTCCTGAGCAATCAACATCCAAGCAAACAACAAACAGAGAGCAATCCAGCCCTCCGTCCACCACACTCGAAAGAGCCCCAGCCTTGGAAGGCACTGACATGGTGATCGAAAACAACGGTAGAAACAGAAGGCAAACCAAGAACGTCCCGTTCTGGCTACTAATGGTGCTGTTATCGGTCTTTGGTGCTGTAATGGCTTTGCCTCTCCTTCAAATGTGACCCAAAACAAACGTATTGCTTCTGATGGAACATTAGTACTTTGGTACTTGATATTGAAGACATTTTGCGTCCTAATTTTTGTGAGAGTTTACTGAGTTTTGTATAGAGGTTTCAAATGCTGAGACGTGGTTGAAGTGTTTTCTTCATCCTCACATTTACTGCTAATTTTGTTTTTTCTTCTTCCATCGCAATTCCTTTTGCAGTAACTGAGAAATTTAATCTTTTGTCAGACAAATAAAAAGTTTTCTTTTTGAGGGCAATGGTGAGGACTGAACCCCAGCTGCCTCTCATGCTCATCAGGCTGATTAAATTGTTTGATAATAGAAAACATGTTTGCGCTTTTGTTCTTAATTACTTTAGTTTGAGCATAAGGCTTCTTCCTCTGATGCTCATTGGCTTTATGATATTGTTGGCAATATTATTGACAAAATGTCACATTTTAAAACTAATGTCACATGTGTCTCCTATGTCAGCCAAACGATGATCATTAGAATAGTATCGACGAAGTGACCTCAAGCTACAAATATACGTCCTATGTAGATCAAAACTGTCTCCTATATTTTAAAACTATGGTAAGCTGTCGATATCAAAAAACAATTACGTATAATAAAGTGTCTCAGCACCAGCACTTGATTAGGGATAAACATCTCAAATATTATCCGAGGTAGAACTATACATAATGACTTAAAAATAATCTTCAATCAAAGACCCATCGTCAATTGAAGGATGATAAAGCTCACTCCTAAATTATACACCGCAATTTAAATAATGAAGCCTTCCAAATATAAGCAGTCACTACCGATCATTATTAGGTAGGTGCACCGATCATTGACACAACAGATAAGAACTAAAAAATTGTGGGACCCACAAAAAACACACGTCGGATGTTGAGCTCCTTATAACTAGATAAGTCCGAGATGTTTTCAATGCTTCAATTTCGCATGGGAAGTTGAGTTCGAGTTCTTGGAAAGCGACTTCGATGTGATCTACGTGCTCTTTTGTTCCCGTACGCAAACCTTTGCTTGTTAACTCAAATTAACTACTTAATTTGCATTTGATTAATTGATTCACATCGAGCTAAATTTTCACTCTTTAAGTTAAATGATCTAAAGTAGTGAGCTTGGCTCACACGATACGACACTGCCTTTTCTTTAAATAAGTGAATTTGAATCTCTCCCTCTATAGTGAATAAGATATTGTTCTAAATTATGTACGTGAAATCATTCACACAAATTTATTTTCATAAACGATTTGCAAACCAATAAATAAATTTCATTAATGCTTTACAAATGATTCATACGCAAAGCAACTCAAATATATGGATGAAGCTCATGTTACTTACTATTTCTTCCTGCTATGCTAGAACTTCGAAGTTGTGACGTGAATTATAATTTTATAACTTAACATGCTCTTGTATGGATATTTTTTATTTTTGAAAAATCAATTTTAGAAAATTATTTCGGTGAGATTTGAATCTGAATTTCTTTTTACCATCAGTTATGCAAGATTCCAACCAGAGTGGGGCACAAAAATACAACTGTTTTTGATAAAGCCTCTGCCCTTTTTGCCCTTTTCGGAAATTCAGGTACTTTCCTCGTGCCAATTGGTCGGTTGGGCCCCACCGAGCTGGATACGTGCCAGAGCGATTCAGTGCCAAGGTCCCTTTCATTTTTTTCTTCTATTTCTTTGTCTTTATTTTCTCCCAAAAAAAAAAAAAAAAACCCAACTTTCTCTACTCAAATCTCTTGTAAACAATCACCACTTCACTCTCTCTCTCTCTCTTCTTGGAGGTCTACAGCAGTCAAAGGTTCGTGGGTTCTTCAAAATTTTGTTGCAGGTATGAATCGTTGCGCTAAATTCAGTTCGGGGTCCTGATAAAAAAAACCCAAATTGAGTAGTTTCCGGTTAATGCAGATGATTTGAGTTGTGAAAATTGAACTGGCTGCTGTTTTCTCTTTTGGGTAATCTTTAAAGTTAGCTATTTTAGCCCTTTTTATGTCAGTGATTATACTTGCTTGTAACGTAAATTTCACAAAGCCCCCGCGAGTGTGGGAGTTTTCACTTAATTCCCAAGAAGTTTGAAAATTTCAGCTAACCCAAGAAGTTTAGGAAAAATCCATAAAAATCACATAATATTTTAATTTTTTCACCTAACCCTGTGATGGCATTACATAAAATAGGATGAATTTGGAGTTCTGGAGGAAGAAATAGCCAAAACCAAATTTCGGAGATTGGGAGCTCAGACCTGTGAGCTACCACAACCAAAGATGAGAGAGAAGTGGGAAAAGTGAATTTTAGGGCGTAGCCAAAACCAAATTTCGGAGATTGGGAGCTCAGACCTGTGAGCTACCACAACCAAAGATGAGAGAGAAGTGGGAAAAGTGAATTTTTTGGTGGTTGTAAAGATTAAGGGTATTTTGTCTTTGACAGCACCTGATTTGCGTGATGCGTCAGAACTAACGCTTGTTTGTTATGAATGAGTGGGAATGGAATGCTCATTCCACTTCTCATTCATGCAGCACATTTTAGAAGCTAGAATGCTCAATCTCACTTCTCACTTAGAGCATTCCCAATGAGGCGGTAGGGAATGGGCATTCCCATTTAAGTGAGAATAAAAATTTGAAATAATGCAGTGATTGCTTATTAATTGTTCATACCAAAAATAAAACTATTGTCATCCTCACTTTATTCTCTAATCGCTCCCAAATGTGAGAATGGGAATGAGCATTCCATTCCACACTTATACGTCCTATGTAGATCAAAACTGTCTCCTATATTTTAAAACTATGGCAAGCTGTCGATATCAAAAACAATTACGTATAATAAAGTGTCTCAGCACCAGCACTGGATTAGGGATAAACATCTCAAATATTATCCGAGGTAGAACTATACATAATGACTTAAAATAATCTTCAATCAAAGACCCATCGTCAATTGAAGGATGATAAAGCTCACTCCTAAATTATACACCGCAATTTAAATAATGAAGCCTTCCAAATATAAGCAGTCACTACCGATCATTATTAGGTAGGTGCACCGATCATTGACACAACAGATAAGAACTAAAAATTGTGGGACCCACAAAAACACACGTCGGATGTTGAGCTCCTTATAACTAGATAAGTCCGAGATGTTTTCAATGCTTCAATTTCGCATGGGAAGTTGAGTTCGAGTTCTTGAAAGCGACTTCGATGTGATCTACGTGCTCTTTTGTTCCCGTACGCAAACCTTTGCTTGTTAACTCAAATTAACTACTTAATTTTCATTTGATTAATTGATTCACATCGAGCTAAATTTTCACTCTTTAAGTTAAATGATCTAAAGTAGTGAGCTTGGCTCACACGATACGACACTGCCTTTTCTTTAAAGAAGTGAATTTGAATCTCTCCGTCTATAGTGAATAAGATATTGTTCTAAATTATGTACGTGAAATCATTCACACATATTTATTTTCATAAACGATTTGCAAACCAATTAATAAATTTCATTAATGCTTTACAAATGATTCATACGCAAAGCAACTCAAATATATGGATAAAGCTCATGTTACTTACTATTTCTCCCTGCTATGTTAGAACTTCGAAGTTGTGACGTGAATTATAATTTTATAACTTAACATGCTCTTGTATGGATATTTTTTATTTTTGAAAAATCAATTTTAGAAAATTATTTCGGTGAGATTTGAATCTGAATTTCTTTTTACTATCAGTTATGCAAGATTCCCACCGGAGTGAGAGTGGGGCACAAAAATACAACTGTTTTTTATAAAGTCTCTGCCCTTTTTGCCCTTTTCAGAAATTCAGGCACTTTCCTCGTGCCAATTGGTCGGGTGGGCCCCACCGAGCTGGATACGTGCCAGAGCGATTCAGTGCCAAGGTCCCTTTCATTTTTTCTTCTATTTCTTTGTCTTTATTTTCTCCCAAAACCCAACTTTCTACTCAAATCTCTTGTAAACAATCACCACTTCATTCTCTCTCTCTCTCTCTCCTCTTCTTGGAGGTCTACAGCAGTCAAAGGTTCGTGTGTTCTTCAAAATTTTGTTGCAGGTATGAATCGTTGCGCTAAATTCAGTTCGGGGTCCTGATAAAATAAAACCCAAATTGAGTAGTTTCCGGTTAATGCAGATGATTTGAGTTGTGAAAATTGTACTGGCTGCTGTTTTCTCTTTTGGGTAATCTTTAAAGTTAGCTATTTTAGCCCTTTTTATGTCAGTGATTATACTTGATTGTAAGGTAAATTTCACAAAGCCCCCACGAGCGTGGGAGTTTTTACTTAATTCCCAAGAAGTTTGCAAATTTTCAGCTAACCCAACAAGTTTAGGAAAAATCCATAAAAATCACATGATATTTTAATTTTTTCACTTAACCCTGTGATGGCATTACATAAAATAGGATGAATTTGGAGTTCTGGAGGAAGAAATAGCCAAAACCAAATTTCGGAGATTGGGAGCTCAGACCTGTGAGCTACCACAACCAAAGATGAGAGAGAAGTGGGAAAAGTGAATTTTAGGGCGTAGCCAAAACCAAATTTCGGAGATTGGGAGCTCAGACCTGTGAGCTACCACAACCAAAGATGAGAGAGAAGTGGGAAAAGTGAATTTTTTGGTGGTTGTAAAGATTAAGGGTATTTTGTCTTTTGACAGCACCTGATTTGCACGTGATGCGTCAGAACTAACGCCTTGTTTGTTACGCATGAATGAGTGGGAATGGAATGCTCATTCCACTTCTCATTCATGCAGCACATTTTAGAAGCTAGAATGCTCAATCTCACTTCTCACTTAGAGCATTCCCAATGAGACGGTAGGGAATGGGCATTCCCATTTAAGTGAGAATAAAAAATTTGAAATAATGCAGTGATTGCTTATTAATTGTTCATACCAAAAATAAAAACTATTGTCATCCTCACTTTATTCTCTAATCGCTCCCAAATGTGAGAATGGGAATGAGCATTCCATTCCCACACTTATTCCATTCCATTTCTTATTTTATTCCATTTTCACTTGACTCGATTCTTGCATATCAAACAAGGCGGACGATCTTATTTTTGGGGTTCTCTGACGAAACTTATTGGAGGATAAGTGAAAGTTTCAAACCTTTTAGGTTTTAAGTGAAAAATGCCCAAATCATTTTTTGGGTTTTGGTTGGGGTGGATATTAAACAATGTAATCATGGAAACTTTATGTCGTAGTTTATGAAGATAAATTTGAGAATGAAACAGGCCAACTTGCTTGTTTTCTTTTTTCCTCTTCCAAACTTAGTTTTTGTTCATGTGCATTGATTATGTATTTACAATCAGTAAGAACTAGATATAATTGCATTCTCCTAGTCAAAGTATATGGTTGGGTTTTGTTTTTGATCACTTTATCACCAATTTTATGGTGCCTATGAAAATTGCTTTTCATTATGAGATTTACTTGCCTTTTGTATATAGGTAATAATTAGTTAAGGTTTCAGCTTTTCAGATACATAACAAATAGACAGTTTGTTGAAATATTTCATGGTTTATCATTCTGATGATACATAGATTTTTCCTTGACAAATGTCGTATGAACGTAAATTTGGTTCATGATTGATATGTTGGTGGAGAAAGGGGAACAATTTTTAGGTGTTTTGCTATTTTTGATCCCAAGACTTGAGACCTTCATTTCATTTCTTTTTTTTTTTTCCTTTTGTATTGCTTAGTGTTAAATGGCTGGTATGCTTGCTTGAGCTTACTTATATATATTATCTAAAAAACAGAGCTTTCTCGTATACATTTTTGGTTAAGTTATTCACTACACTAACATTTGAGATTTATGTCCAAAGTAGTAGTCTCAGCCATTCTTTTATGTAACTCCACTTTCTTTCAATTTGGGGTCTTTTATTTTGTATTCTTTTAATTTAATGCCTAAAGATACAAATCTCCTGCAGGATATAATCATGTTTTAAAAATTTAAAACTTTTGAAATGGCAGGATTGTGACATCATGTTGGGAAATGGAGTTGTTGGTATCCTATCTGAGTCTTGTAATGTATGGGAAAGGAGAGCTCCATTAACCCCTGCCCACTGTGCTCGCCTTCTACTCAGTGGAAAAGGAAATGGAGTTGAATCTCTCCGTCTATAGTGAATAAGATATTGTTCTAAATTATGTACGTGAAATCATTCACACATATTTATTTTCATAAACGATTTGCAAACCAATTAATAAATTTCATTAATGCTTTACAAATGATTCATACATAAAGCAACTCAAATATATGGATAAAGCTCATGTTACTTACTATTTCTCCACGCTATGTTAGAACTTGAAGTTGTGACGTGAATTATAATTTTATAACTTAACATGCTCTTGTATGGATATTTTTTATTTTTGAAAAATCAATTTTAGAAAATTATTTCGGTGAGATTTGAATCTGAATTTCTTTTTACTATCAGTTATGCAAGATTCCCACCGGAGTGAGAGTGGGGCACAAAAATACAACTGTTTTTTATAAAGTCTCTGCCCTTTTTGCCCTTTTCAGAAATTCAGGCACTTTCCTCGTGCCAATTGGTCGGGTGGGCCCCACCGAGCTGGATACGTGCCAGAGCGATTCAGTGCCAAGGTCCCTTTCATTTTTTTCTTCTATTTCTTTGTCTTTATTTTCTCCCAAAAAAAAACCCAACTTTCTCTACTCAAATCTCTTGTAAACAATCACCACTTCACTCTCTCTCTCTCTCTCTCTCTCTCTCTCCTCTTCTTGGAGGTCTACAGCAGTCAAAGGTTCGTGGGTTCTTCAAAATTTTGTTGCAGGTATGAATCGTTGCGCTAAATTCAGTTCGGGGTCCTGATAAAAACCCAAATTGAGTAGTTTCCGGTTAATGCAGATGATTTGAGTTGTGAAAATTGAACTGGCTGCTGTTTTCTCTTTTGGGTAATCTTTAAAGTTAGCTATTTTAGCCCTTTTTATGTCAGTGATTATACTTGCTTGTAACGTAAATTTCACAAAGCCCCCACGAGTGTGGGAGTTTTCACTTAATTCCCAAGAAGTTTGAAAATTTCAGCTAACCCAAGTTTAGGAAAATCCATAAAAATCACATAATATTTTAATTTTTCACCTAACCCTGTGATGGCATTACATAAAATAGGATGAATTTGGAGTTCTGGAGGAAGAAATAGCCAAAACCAAATTTCGGAGATTGGGAGCTCAGACCTGTGAGCTACCACAACCAAAGATGAGAGAGAAGTGGGAAAAGTGAATTTAAGGGCGTAGCCAAAACCAAATTTCGGAGATTGGGAGCTCAGACCTGTGAGCTACCACAACCAAAGATGAGAGAAGTGGGAAAAGTGATTTTTTGGTGGTTGTAAAGATTAAGGGTATTTTGTCTTTTGACAGCACCTGATTTGCGTGATCGTCAGAACTAGCGCTTGTTTGTTAGCATGAATGAGTGGGAATGGAATGCTCATTCCACTTCTCATTCATGCAGCACATTTTAGAAGCTAGAATGCTCAATCTCACTTCTCACTTAGAGCATTCCCAATGAGGCGGTAGGGAATGGGCATTCCCATTTAAGTGAGAATAAAAATTTGAAATAATGCAGTGATTGCTTATTAATTGTTCATACCAAAAATAAAACTATTGTCATCCTCACTTTATTCTCTAATCGCTCCCAAATGTGAGAATGGGAATGAGCATTCCATTCCCACACTTATTCCATTCCATTTCTTATTTTATTCCATTTTCACTTGACTCGATTCTTGCATATCAAACAAAGTGGACGATCTTATTTTTGGGGTTCTCTGTGAAACTTATTGGAGGATAAGTGAAAGTTTCAAACCTTTTAGGTTTTAAGTGAAAAATGCCCAAATCATTTTTTGGGTTTTGGTTGGAAGTGGATATTAAACAATGTAATCATGGAAACTTTATGTAAGTAGTTTATGAAGATAAATTTGAGAATGAAACAGGCCAACTTGCTTGTTTTCTTTTTCCTCTTCAAACTTAGTTTTTGTTCATGTGCATTGATTATGTATTTACAATCAGTAAGAACTAGATATAATTGCATTCTCTAGTCAAAGTATATGGTTGGGTTTTGTTTTTGATCACTTTATCACCAATTTTATGGTGCCTATGAAAATTGCTTTTCATTATGAGATTTACTTGTATATAGGTAATAATTAGTTAAGGTTTCAGCTTTTCAGATACATAACAAATAGACAGTTTGTTGAAATATTTCATGGTTTATCATTCTGATGATACATAGATTTTCCTTGACAAATGTCATTATGAGCGTAAATTTGGTTCATGATTGATATGTTGGTGGAGAAAGGGGAACAATTTTTAGGTGTTTTGCTATTTTTGATCCCAAGACTTGAGACCTTCATTTCATTTCTTTTTTTTTTTCCTTTTGTATTGCTTAGTGTTAAATGGTTGGTATGCTTGCTTGGGTTACTCATATGTATTATCTAAAACAGAGCTTTCTCATATACATTTTGGTTAAAGTTATTCACAACACTAACACGTGAGATTTATGTCCAAAGTAGTCTCAGCTATTCTTTTATGTAACTCCACTTTCTTTCAATATGGGGTCTTTCATTTTGTATTCTTTTACTTTAATACCTAAAGATACAAATCTCCTGTGGTCTAGAACCATGCTTTAAAAATGTTAAAATGCTTGCAATGGCAGGACTGTGACATTATGTTGGGAAATGGAGTTGTTGGTATCCTATCTGAGTCTTGTAATGTATGGGAAAGGAGAGCTCCATTAACCCCTGCCCACTGTGCTCGCCTTCTACTCAGTGGAAAAGGAAATGGAGTTGATCGTATAATCATTCAGCCAAGCCCTAAACGTATCTATCATGATTCACAATATGAGGATGTTGGTTGTGAAATATCAGATGATCTATCTGAATGTGGTCTCATTTTAGGAGTCAAGCAACCAAAGGTAATAAGATATTTTCAAGTCTAGTGCTAAATTAAATGTGTAAATCCATAACTGGTTCATTCATTGCAGTTGGAGATGATTCTGGCAGATAGAGCATATGCATTCTTTTCCCACACCCACAAGGCTCAGAGTGAAAACATGCCTTTGTTAGATAAGGTAAATATTTTATGACATGATTGATTACTGTTTCTCTTTAATGGCCTCACAACGGGAATAATTATTTTGCATATAGATTCTATCTGAGAGGGTGTCACTATATGATTATGAGCGTATTATTGGAGATGATGGCAGAAGGTTGCTTGCATTTGGAAAATTCGCTGGTAGAGCAGGATTCATTGACTTCTTACATGGTCTGGGAAAAAGTATGTGTCCTTAGAATTATTCTAAAGTATGTGCTTTCCTTTTCACAATTTCTAATTGATATCATATGTTTATATCATGAGTGATGTTTCATCTTTGCGACTACAATAAGCTAGCATTCAAAAGTATGGAGATTTGAAATTTTAAGACTATTGCATGGCATAGTTTTCTTCCTTGAAAAATCTAATGTACTGCTTGGAGCTTTTCTGAGTTTGCTTCATGCAAATTACTCCATTTTCTTAGACGTTGGCAATACAAGCATGTATATACTGCTATTCCATCTGGAACCTGATGATTAAGAGAATTTAAGGACAAATTTTCATTTTAGACCTTTTTAGGAATTTATTTCTAAAATTGACCTCATTCAAATTTATTTTCAAATTTGACTGGTTTGACCGGTTGGTGAAACAGTCAAAATAAAGCAAATAAATTTAATTCAAATCAGTGAATTAGTGCTAATTACCCGACCAGTACTTAAAATACAACCACGCGAGAAAGAACCACAAACTTCACGGATTTCAAATCCGTGAAGTTTAGATACGATAATTAGCACTAATCTTCAGGAATTTAATTTGAATTATCATCGACCTGATTTGATGGCCCGGTAAAACAGTCGAAATTTGTAATTAAATATGAAATAGGTCGTTTTGGAATTAAATTCTAAAAGAGTCTACAATGAAAATTTGTCCAGAATTTAATTACTTGACTATGTGGTGTACAATCTGATGTTCTTTTCAATTTCAGGATACTTGCATCTTGGCTATTCTACACCTTTTCTGTCTCTTGGGGCATCTTATATGTATTCTTCTTTGGCTGCTGCCAAGGCTGCAATAATTGCTGTTGGTGAAGAAATAGCTACACTTGGTCTGCCATCTGGAATTTCTCCTGTTGTCTTTGTGTTTACGGGAACTGGAAATGGTAGTTCAATAAAACTTATTCTTTACTGCTAGATACTTTTGTCATGCATTCTTTTGTAGATACTTGAAAGGTTGTGCTGTCATATAAAGTAGAGGCTTCACTACAGATGTTTCTGATTCACATTTTCACATTGTCTTTATTACTTGTGTAGTTTCCCAGGGTGCACAGGAGATATTTAAGCTTTTGCGATACTTTTGTGGATGCTTGTAAGCTTCGAGCTTGTTGAACAGGTAATATACATTCTTTTGCCAAAAATTCTTATTTCGTTTTTAATTTTTCCTGCTGTAGTGATGCATTATGATCTATGATATCTATGACACTTCCACGAATAAATAATTGTTGTGTTACACCTGTATATTATCAGCATAATTGTTAAACTTAGCATAATTCTTGACCATTAATACTGTCAACTCCAGCATTATTACATTTTCATCATTTTAAGTATGGACAATGTTTACTTCGGTAATTCTTATTATCATCTTCATCATCCACTTTGAGCTATAAATTGCTGTCCTATGCCAGCTAACTGATATATCTTTCCTTTTATAAATAAACTTTGCCTGTGGGCGTGGTGGCATAGTCTTCTATTGTGCTGCATTATTGCTGTATTCTTCATTTCAGCTATTATGCATATTAACTACTGATACTTGTAGGCTGGGAATCACTCTCAACAATCGCAAACAACAAGAAGAGTTTTTCAGGTATATGGTTGTGTAGTGACTTGTGAAGACATGGTTGTTCCCAAGGATTCTGCGCGCAATTTTGATAAGGTATTTTTTAATATTTTGTTCTCGTTTGCTATGTGTATTACTAAATTACTCAGACATTTTTGCAATTATCTTTCTCACAAGAACACAACGTTTTCCTCATATACACAATAACGGTTGAATTCTTTCTTCCGTTTGAGATAAGGATAAGGTCAGGGTGCCCTTGCCCAGAAAATTCAATAAAATTAAGTAGCAAAGTACAGATAATATTTTTTTGGAAAACCGGCCAAGAAGGCTAGGAAAGTTATTAGTTAGAGTGAAAAGATACAAAATACAGAATCTACATGAAGAGGAAATGGGAAAAGAAGGTTTATAAACTTAATCAAGAAAAAACATCTAAAACAAAAGAAAGTTGGGTTGGATAAGCATTTTAGCTGCTAAGCTATCCTTTCTTATGCACAAGTGAACTGGTCTCAATAGTATATTGACATACCTGTCCCTCTTATATATTTAGTTTAACTCAGACACTTATTGCTATGTAGCATTATGCGTGCAATTTCATGACTAAACTAAATTCACAAATTTGCTATATCCATTCACATAGATTTTTAGTATAATTGTATAAGCTTTTTTGCCTTGGAGCACTCATTATCTGAAGTAGTATTAATCTATTTAGTGACTCTTTTCAGGATGACTACTACGAACATCCAGAGCACTATATCCCTGTTTTCCATGATAAGGTTGCTCCATATGCATCAGTCATTGGTGAGACATTCTTTTATACCCTTCTTTTTCTTATTATCTTTATTTTATTATTCCTGAAATGGTTTAAAATCAACTAACCACCAACCCAACCGCATAAAACTGGTAATTTCAAATGCGTGAAGATTAGTGCTAATTACCCGATGCTTAAAATACAACCTGAGAAAGAACCACAAACTTCACGGGATTTCAAATCCGTGAAGTTTAGATACGATAATTAGCACTAATCTTCACGGATTTGAAATCCAAGATTTATCAAATTCGACCTGATTTATACCGGTAAACCAGTCGAAATTTGTAATTAAATATGAAATAGGTCGTTTTTGGAATTAAATTCTAAAAGAGTCTACAATGAAAATTTGTCCAGAATTTAATTACTTGACTGTGTGGTGTACAATCTGATTTTCTTTTCGATTTCAGGATACTTGCATCTTGGCTATTCTACACCTTTTCTGTCTCTTGGGGCATCTTATATGTATTCTTCTTTGGCTGCTGCCAAGGCTGCAATAATTGCTGTTGGTGAAGAAATAGCTACACTTGGTCTGCCATCTGGAATTTCTCCTGTTGTCTTTGTGTTTACGGGAAATGGAAATGGTAATTCAATAAAACTTATTCTTTACTGCTAGATACTTGAGTCATGCATTCTTTTGTAGATACTTGACAGGTTGTGCTGTCATATAAAGTAGAGGCTTCACTACAAATGTTTCTGATTCACATTTTCACATTGTCTTTATTACTTGTGTAGTTTCTCAGGGTGCACAGGAGATATTTAAGCTTTTGCCGCATACTTTTGTGGATGCTTGTAAGCTTCCAGAGCTTGTTGAACAGGTAATATACATTCTTTTGCCAAAAAATTCTTATTTCGTTTTTAATTTTTTCCTGCTGTAGTGATGCATTATGATCTATGATATCTATGACACTTCCACGAATAAATAATTGTTGTGGTACGCCTGTATATTATCAGCATAATTGTTAAACTTAGCATAATTCTTGACCATTAATACTGTCAACTCCAGCATTATTACATTTTCATCATTTTAAGTATGGACAATGTTTACTTTGCGGTAATTCTTATTATCATCTTCATCATCCACTTTGAGCTATAAATTGCTGTCCTATGCCAGCTAACTGATATATCTTTCCTTTTTATAAATAAACTTTGCCTGTGGAGCGTGGTGGCATAGTCTTCTATTGTGCTGCATTATGGCTGTATTCTTCCTTTCAGCTATTATGCATATTAATTACTGATACTTGTAGGCCGGGAATCACTCTCAAGGATCACAAACAACAAGAAGAGTTTTTCAGGTATATGGTTGTGTTGTGACTTGTGAAGACATGGTTGCTCCCAAGGATTCTGGGCACAATTTTGATAAGGTATTTTTTAATATTTTGTTCTTGTTTGCTATGTGTTACTAAATTACTCAGACATTTTTGCAGTTATATTTCTCACAAGAACACAATGTTTTCCTCATATACTTTGAGATAAGGATAAGGTCAGGGTGCTGCTGCCCATAAAATTCATTAAAATTAAATAGCAAAGTACGGATAATATTTTTTTTGGAAAACCGGCCAAGAAGGCTAGGAAATTTATTAGTTAGAGAGAAAAGATACAGAATACAGAATCTACATGAAGAGGAAAGGGCAACAACAAAAAAAAAGGTTTGTAAACGTAATTAAGAAAAAAGATCTAAAACAGAAGAAAGTTGGGTTGGATAAGCATTTTAGCTGCTAAGCTATCCTTTCTTATGCACAAGTGAACTGGTCTCAATAGTATATTGACGTACCTGTCCCTCTTATATCTTTAACTCAGACACTTATTGCTATGTAGCATTATGCACGTGCAATTTCATGACTAAACTAAATTCACAAATTTGCTATATCCATTCACATAGATTTTTAGTATAATTGTATAAGCTTTTTTGCCTTGGAGCACTCATTATCTGAAGTAGTATTAATCTATTTAGTGACTCTTTTCAGGATGACTACTACGAACATCCAGAGCACTATATCCCTGTTTTCCATGATAAGGTTGCTCCATATGCATCAGTCATTGGTGAGACATTCTTTTATACCCTTCTTTTTTCTTATTATCTTTATTTTATTATTCCTGAAATCGTTTAAAATCAACTAACCACCAACCCAACACGCAAAACTGGTAATTTCGAATGCCGCTGTTAGTGGTAACATCTACTTAAATATGCTGATTCCTCTTGTTATTAGAGATCTAATCTTGACATATTTGAGATCTAGTGTGTAGTTTATCTATTCTTCTACTATTAGTTTTTGATAAGGGTTCTTTAGCCACTTTGCAAGTTTGTATATGAGCTAATCTTGGCTTTTGTTCAGTCAATTGCATGTATTGGGAAAAGAAATATCCTAGATTGCTCAGCACCCAACAATTACAAGAACTGATGAAGAAGGAAGTCCTCTTGTTGGCATTTCAGATATAACTTGCGATATTGGTGGTTCAATTGAATTTGTTAACCGAACTACATACATAGATAAACCCTTCTTCAGGTATTTCTTTACTATTTCTAAAATACAAATAATCATTGCTAAACCTACTGCGATTTCCACCTTCAAGCGACAGCTTTCTTCCAGTGTTTGATTGTCTTCTTACATGCTGAGTTGTTTTTCAAGTACTTCCTTGTGCGAGTTACATAATTTTAAATTTTGAATTTTTTCATGTATTTACATGTTAACTAATGCATGCACTATCACGACATATAATCATCATCATCTAGGCCTTTTTCCATAAACATGGGGTCAGATATGGAGGACAGAGGTCTATGAAAGGTTAACCAAATTTTATGGCCTCAACTAATTCATGTGAACCAACTTTTATTGGCAATATCGACTCTTATCTGGAAACTATGGGCAATACAAAGGCTAGCGGGTGCAAAATGTTAGAGAAAGTATTATTTGTTACACAATTTGAGTGCATGTAACCATGGAGAAGTCCTCCATTTCCTGTTTGAGGTTCATATGCAAAGGGATGAAAAAATTGCTGTTGGTGAAGAAATAGCTACACTTGGTCTGCCATCTGGAATTTCTCCTGTTGTCTTTGTGTTTACGGAAATGGAAATGGTAATTCAATAAAACTTATTCTTTACTGCTAGATACTTGAGTCATGCATTCTTTTGTAGATACTTGACAGGTTGTGCTGTCATATAAAGTAGAGGCTTCACTACAAATGTTTCTGATTCACATTTTCACATTGTCTTTATTACTTGTGTAGTTTCTCAGGGTGCACAGGAGATATTTAAGCTTTTGCATACTTTTGTGGATGCTTGTAAGCTTCGAGCTTGTTGAACAGGTAATATACATTCTTTTGCCAAAAATTCTTATTTCGTTTTTAATTTTTTCCTGCTGTAGTGATGCATTATGATCTATGATATCTATGACACTTCCACGAATAAATAATTGTTGTGTTACACCTGTATATTATCAGCATAATTGTTAAACTTAGCATAATTCTTGACCATTAATCTTGTCAACTCCAGCATTATTACATTTTCATCATTTTAAGTATGGACAATGTTTACTTTGCGGTAATTCTTATTATCATCTTCATCATCCACTTTGAGCTATAAATTGCTGTCCTATGCCAGCTAACTGATATATCTTTCCTTTTATAAATAAACTTTGCCTGTGGGCGTGGTGGCATAGTCTTCTATTGTGCTGCATTATGGCTGTATTCTTCCTTTCAGCTATTATGCATATTAATTACTGATACTTGTAGGCGGGAATCACTCTCAAGGATCACAAACAACAAGAAGAGTTTTTCAGGTATATGGTTGTGTTGTGACTTGTGAAGACATGGTTGCTCCCAAGGATTCTGGGCACAATTTTGATAAGGTATTTTTAATATTTTGTTCTTGTTTGCTATGTGTTACTAAATTACTCAGACATTTTTGCAGTTATATTTCTCACAAGAACACAATGTTTTCCTCATATACTTTGAGATAAGGATAAGGTCAGGTGCTGCTGCCCATAAAATTCATTAAAATTAAATAGCAAAGTACAGGATAATATTTTTTGGAAAACCGCCAAGAAGGCTAGGAAATTTATTAGTTAGAGAGAAAAGATACAGAATACAGAATCTACATGAAGAGGAAAGGGCAACAACAAAAAAGGTTTGTAAACGTAATTAAGAAAAAGATCTAAAACAGAAGAAAGTTGGGTTGGATAAGCATTTTAGCTGCTAAGCTATCCTTTCTTATGCACAAGTGAACTGGTCTCAATAGTATATTGACGTACCTGTCCCTCTTATATCTTTAACTCAGACACTTATTGCTATGTAGCATTATGCACGTGCAATTTCATGACTAAACTAAATTCACAAATTTGCTATATCCATTCACATAGATTTTTAGTATAATTGTATAAGCTTTTTGCCTTGGAGCACTCATTATCTGAAGTAGTATTAATCTATTTAGTGACTCTTTTCAGGATGACTACTACTGAACATCCAGAGCACTATATCCCTGTTTTCCATGATAAGGTTGCTCCATATGCATCAGTCATTGGTGAGACATTCTTTTATACCCTTCTTTTTCTTATTATCTTTATTTTATTATTCCTGAAATCATTTAAAATCAACTAACCACCAACCCAACATAAAACTGGTAATTTCGAATGCAGCTGTTAGTGGTAACATCTACTTAAATATGCTGATTCCTCTTGTTATTAGAGATCTAATCTTGACATATTTGAGATCTAGTGTGTAGTTTATCTATTCCTCTACTATTAGCTTTTGATAAGGGTTCTTTAGCCACTTTGCAAAGTTTGTATATGAGCTAATCAGCTAATCTTAGCTTTTGTTCAGTTAATTGCATGTATTGGGAAAAGAAATATCCTAGATTGCTCAGCACCCAACAATTACAAGAACTGATGAAGAAGGAAGTCCTCTTGTTGGCATTTCAGATATAACTTGCGATATTGGTGGTTCAATTGAATTTGTTAACCGAACTACATACATAGATAAACCCTTCTTCAGGTATTTCTTTCCTATTTCTAAAATACAAATAATCCTTGCTAAACCTACTGCGATTTCCACCTTCAAGCGACAGCTTTCTTCCACTGTTTGATTGTCTTCTTACATGTTGAACTAGTTGTTTTTCAAGTACTTCCTCGTCCAAGTTACATAATTTTAAATTTTGAATATTTTCATGTATTTACATGGTTAACTAATGCATGCACCGCTATCACAACATAATCATCATCGTCTAGGCCTTTTTCCATAAACACGGGGTCAGATATGGAGCACAGAGTTCTATGAAAGGTTAACCAAATTTTATGGCCTCAACTAATGCATGTGAACCAAATTTTATTGGCAATATCAGCTCTTATCTGGAAACTATGGGCAAGACAATGGCTAGTGGATGCAAAATGTTAGAGAGAGTATTATTTGTTACAGAATTTGAGTGCATGTAACCATGGAGAAGTCCTCCATTTCCTGTTTGAGGTTCATATGCAAAAGGGATGAAAAAATTGCTAAGTTAGCCTCATAAGTCATAATACATTGTTAACCTAATACCCAATAGGTTAATGCATGTGAACCAAATTTTATTGGCAATATCAGCTCTTATCTGGAAACTATGGGCAAGACAATGGCTAGTGGATGCAAAATGTTAGAGAGTATTATTTGTTACAGAATTTGAGTGCATGTAACCATGGAGAAGTCCTCCATTTCCTGTTTGAGGTTCATATGCAAAAGGGATGAAAAAATTGCTAAGTTAGCCTCATAAGTCATAATACATTGTTAACCTAATACCCAATAGGTTAAGCTTTTGGCTGACTGCTTATCTAATGTGGTATTGGACCATCAAGTTTCAGGAGGTCCTTGGTTCAAACCTTATCAACGTAAAAATCTAAAATATGTTTATTTGGCCATTGTTTATTCTATCTTCCTAAGTGTGGTCAGATAGAGGCTTTTCTATATCTAACTACCCACATGAGGGAGAGTTTTAAGAGGTAAGTTAGCTTGATATAGAATGTTATCTCATAATCCAACTACTAACTTTCTGAGCGAAGTAGTTATCTGGAAAATAATGATTAAGCATTCGACACATAGCTTTCTTGAGATTCAAAAATCTGGTTTGAGATATGTTCTGTCTACGCATCAACCTTTAAATTTATCCCTGTAGATGCTTCATTACTTTCCAAGAGTCCATTCTTTTAAGAGATTCATTTTGATTACCAGATATGACCCTTTCACTGATTCCTATCACGATGATATGGAAGGCGATGGGATAATATGTTTGGCTGTCGACATTCTTCCAACAGAGTTTTCAAGGGAGGTTAGGCTACTTCTTTTTCTTTCACGTTCTCTACAATTTCAATTGTGCTGCAAGGATGATTCTCCATCAGATAGGTATTTGAATTCTTGTATGCGTAGTGGTATGTTCAGTGTATTTATTTTTCTAAAATCATTTGTAGGCTTCTCAACACTTTGGGGACATACTCTCTCAATTTATTGGCTGCTTGGCTTCAACTAAGAATATAAGAGAACTGCCTCCCCACTTACAGGCAGCTTGCATAGCTCATGAAGGAACACTTACTTCCATCTATTCATATATAACTCGAATAAGAAATTCTTCTTCATTGTAAGATTCTGAACTTAGCCCTTATATGTTTTGCAGAAGGTGGATTATTTTTATGTTTACTTGTAGTATGTATTATCATGGTATGCTTCCGTTGTGGCTGCACTGTTGCTCTCTGTTCTTGTGTTATCTCCTCTTATTGTGAATGTCCTCTTATTCTTTGCAGGGAAGCACAACCATATCCTGTGAATGGATCATCTAGCAGGAAGAAGTGTAACACACTGGTAATTCTTTCTAACACATTCATTCATTCACAAAAACACATGCACATGCATACATGTATGTCAGGTCATGTTCATACATTCATAAATATTCTGTGCATTTTTATACATGGAAAATTCTTTAAACATGTTTATGCACATACCCACAATAATGTTACCTGCGTGCATGGATGCATAAGCATGAAATTGCACATGTAGATCTATATGTATGCTTATATGAAGTAATACAGTATATTTGTTCTTTAAGCATTTTCACACACTTTCAGTTTTATTTTATTTTATTTTCAATTCTTCACTATTGACAACAACTATGTATTTTGTACTGAAGGACTGTGCATGTGCTTTCACTTTCTGAAACCTAAACTTAAAATAATTGCTACTCGTTCTTGAACATTATCTCACTTGCTTGACAGGTATCTCTCAGTGGTCATTTGTTCGATCAGCATTTAATTAACGAAGCTTTAGATATTATTGAGGGAGCTGGTGGATCTTTTCACTTGGTTAAATGTGAAGTGGGTCAAAGTGCAGATGTCATGTCCTATTCTGAACTCGAAGTATGTTAACTTTCACAAGTCAAAATGTTATAGTTCTTGGTTTATTTCCAGTTTACTTGTTTTCTATTTTTTCATGGAGCTTGGTTCATTGGTTATTTGAATTAAATATTACTATCTCTCGATTTATGCTTGCGTTCAACTTATTTTATATTATACCCTTTTCAAAGTGCATATTTGATTATGTGCCTGGAAACATTGCTTAAGAACTTGAATACAGTGCCATCATATATAATGACTTGGTTTCTGTTAGTCACTGAAGACATCTTCATGGCTTCTACAGGTTGGTGCAGATGATGCAAACACTCTCAATCAAATAATTGATTCTTTAATTTCTCTTGCAAATCCAAGTTACAAAGATGGATCCTTAAACAAGGAGAAAATATTATCTCTGAAAGTTCGGAAAGTTAATGAAAAAATGTTGGATGATAGGGATTGCTTTAAGAAAAAACCAGCAGTTTTGATTCTGGGTGCAGGCCGCGTTTGCCGGCCTGCTGCAGAGTTTTTAGCATCAGTCGGAAATGTTTCTTCAAGAGATTCCTTAAAATATGCCAAAGCATTGGTGTTGAAGAAATCACTGAATTTCAAGTCATAGTAGCTTCTCTTTACAAGAAAGACGCAGAAGAGGTACTCTTTGGATCACTTTCTTACTTTATGTTTTTCCCAGTGAACTGCTTTCCAAGCAATTTTCTCATTGAGTACAGATCAATGTTGATTCTTACTAATTCTTTATTGATACTTCCATACTCAAACCTTGTTATGAACTGAAATAGTGGTCTCTTTCCTGCTCACTTTCTCTTGCGGTGCCACTCTGAGAATTGTTAGTCCAAAGATTATAACTTTCTCAACTGCCATATTAGTGTTATAGAAAGACCAGGAACTGGAGTTTAATTTCTGTATGAATAATGCTTGAATAGCAAGTGTATAGAAGAATTGGAAACGAAAAATCTGACAAATCTGAAGCCAGAGTTTTGGTACTTTTTCAGAGTGATGAGACAGAAAATCTAATAGAAATACACAAAGACACTAGAGTAACCACTACTTTGGCACATAAGTTATTCTTATTCAAAGGCTTATGTGTTTCTATTGTTGAGACCAACGAAGATTTGAAACCTCACAAAACAGTAAGGACTGAAGACACACCCGTTGGTTTTCCAGAACAAAACTTCTTAGCCATGTAAATTATTGCTTATAAAGAGTTTTAAGCTATCAGCTTGATGTCAAATCCTCTATGGTCAATGATTTATTGCATATTTGCCATAGAGCAACACTGTGAATGATCCTTGACTGGTAAGAGTCAAAGAAGAACAAGTAACAAGTAACAGAACATATTTTTCTAAATTATGTTGGATTCTTCACTGAGCCATAAATAAGGTGATACCCAGAGATAATCAGAATTTTACAGGGACAACTGGTGCCATAAATTTAAACTAAAAAAAGGGGTTATAATAGCTAGCATTTTTAACCATCTACTTATTTGCAGGTAGTTGGATATTAACTTCTTACTTGTTTTGAATGTTGTTTGACCATAGAAATATGTAATTTCATGGTTTACAATTAAGCACGTACTTATCTCCTGGAAAATTTTATCTTTTGGGAACAGATTTTATTTATTGAGAATAATCGAAGTACATGAGCCATAAATATTTGAAAGCAATTTTCTGCTTGTAGGCGATCGAGGGTATCTCAATGCAACAGCTATGGAACTTGATGTAAGAACTATGAAAGTCTTTCTGGTGTATATCAGAGGTAAGGTTTTCCTTTCATCTTCTAATGACCATTCTGATTCCTCACAACCTTTTTTATCCATTATACCAGTACCACTATGCCATTTCTTTGTTCTGCAGTTGGCTTAATTTTCACCTGCTTCTTGTATACTTCAAACAGTTTCTTCTTCTTTATTATTATTTTATTGTGTATTGATCTTAAGGATCTCATGCCTAATGAATCCATTGATGTGTCGGCATGAATACGCTATAGTTTGATGTTCTTCTTTTGCAGGTCGAGATTGTACTTAGCTTACTCCCACCAAGTTTTCATGCTGTCATAGCGAATGCATGCATAGAGGTAACTTTACATTTAATGAAAGATGTTCGATAAATTGATGGATAGTTCCATACTCAAACCTTGTTATGAACTGAAATAGTGGTCTCTTTCCTGCTCACTTTCTCTTGCGGTGCCACTCTGAGAATTGTTAGTCAAAAGGTTATAACCTTCTCAACTGCCATATTAGTGTTACAGAAATACCAGGAATTGGAGTTTAATTTCTGTATGGATAATGCTTGAATTGCAAGCATATAGAAGAATTGGAAACGAAAAATCTGACAAATCTGAAGCCAGAGTTTTGGTACTTTTTTGGAGTGATAGACAGAAAATCCAATAGAAATACACAAAGACACTAGAGTAACCACTGCTTTGGCACATAAGTTATTCTTATTCAAAGGCTTATGTGTTTCTATTGTTGAGACCAACGAAGATTTGAAACCTCACAAAACAGTAAGGACTGAAGACACACCCGTTGGTTTTCCAGAACAAAACTTCTTAGCCATGTAAATTATTGCTTATAAAGAGTTTTAAGCTATCAGCTTGATGTCAAATCCTCTATGGTCAATGATTTATTGCATATTTGCCATAGAGCAACACTGTGAATGATCCTTGACTGGTAAGAGTCAAAGAAGAACAAGTAACAAGTAACAGAACATATTTTTCTAAATTATGTTGGATTCTTCACTGAGCCATAAATAAGGCGATACCCAGAGATAATCAGAATTTTACAGGGACAACTGGTGCCATAAATTTAAACTAAAAAAGGGGTTATAATAGCTAGCATTTTTAACCATCTACTTATTTGCAGGTAGTTGGATATTAACTTCTTACTTGTTTTGAATGTTGTTTGACCATAGAAATATGTAATTTCATGGTTTACAATTAAGCACATACTTATCTCCTGGAAAATTTTATCTTTTGGGGAACAGATTTTATTTATTGAGAATAATCAGTACATGAGCCATAAATATTTGAAAGCAATTTTCTGCTTGTAGGCGATCGAGGGTATCTCAATGCAACAGCTATGGAACTTGATGTAAAGAACTATGAAAGTCTTTCTGCGTGTATATCAGAGGTAAGGTTTTCCTTTCATCTTCTAACGACCATTCTGATTCCTCACAACCTTTTTTTATCCATTATACCAGTACCACTATGCCATTTCTTTGTTCTGCAGTTGGCTTAATTTTTCACCTGCTTCTTGTATACTTCAAACAGTTTCTTCTTCTTTATTATTATTTTATTGTGTATTGATCTTAAGGATCTCATGCCTAATGAATCCATTGATGTGTCGGCATGAATACGCTATAGTTTGATGTTCTTCTTTTGCAGGTCGAGATTGTACTTAGCTTACTCCCACCAAGTTTTCATGCTGTCATAGCGAATGCATGCATAGAGGTAACTTTACATTTAATGAAAGATGTTCGATAAATTGATGGATAGTGTATTTAATGTAACTGATCTATCGAGTATACATCCTGTAGACTGCTTACTTTTCTACTCTGAGGATCTATCTTACTTTGATGATCTATCTTATTGTTGCTTAAAAGTTTTCTTACCTAATATTGGTGGCTTTGTTTTTGTTGAAGTTATGCCTCAAAACCCTCTGATTGTTCAATCCAGCCAATGGATCATTGATGGTCAAGAGGAGATCATCGATGGTTACTTCGATCATCGATGGAAAAACAGAAATAGGATTTTGAACCATCGATGGATTACAATGAACCATCGATGGATTACAATGAACCATCGATGGATTACAATGAACCATCGATGGATTACAATGAACCATCGATGGATTACAATGAACCATCGATGGATTACAATGAACCATCGATGGATTACAATGAACCATCGATGGATTACAATGAACCATCGATGGATTACAATGAACCATCGATGGATTACAATGAACCATCGATGGATTACAATGAACCATCGATGGATTACAATGAACCATCGATGGATTACAATGAACCATCGATGGATTACAATGAACCATCGATGGATTACAATGAACCATCGATGGATTACAATGAACCATCGATGGATTACAATGAACCATCGATGGATTACAATGAACCATCGATGGATTACAATGAACCATCGATGGATTACAATGAACCATCGATGGATTACAATGAACCATCGATGGATTACAATGAACCATCGATGGATTACAATGAACCATCGATGGATTACAATGAACCATCGATGGATTACAATGAACCATCGATGGATTACAATGAACCATCGATGGATTACAATGAACCATCGATGGATTACAATGAACCATCGATGGATTACAATGAACCATCGATGGATTACAATGAACCATCGATGGATTACAATGAACCATCGATGGATTACAATGAACCATCGATGGATTACAATGAACCATCGATGGATTACAATGAACCATCGATGGATTACAATGAACCATCGATGGATTACAATGAACCATCGATGGATTACAATGAACCATCGATGGATTACAATGAACCATCGATGGATTACAATGAACCATCGATGGATTACAATGAACCATCGATGGATTACAATGAACCATCGATGGATTACAATGAACCATCGATGGATTACAATGAACCATCGATGGATTACAATGAACCATCGATGGATTACAATGAACCATCGATGGATTACAATGAACCATCGATGGATTACAATGAACCATCGATGGATTACAAAGAGTTTTAAGCTATCAGCTTGATGTCAATCCTCTAGGGTCAATGATTTATTGCACATATGTCCTAGAGCAACACTGTGAATGATCCTAGACTGGTAAGAGTCAAAGAAGAACAAGTAACAAGTAACAGAACATATTTTTCTAAATTATGTTGGATTCTTCACTGAGCCATAATAAGGTGATACCCAGAGATAATCAGAATTTTACAGGGACAACTGGTGCCATAAATTTAAACTAAAAAAGGGGTTATAATAGCTAGCATTTTTAACCATCTACTTATTTGCAGGTAGTTGGATATTAACTTCTTACTTGTTTTGAATGTTGTTTGACCATAGAAATATGTAATTTCATGGTTTACAATTAAGCACATACTTATCTCCTGGAAAATTTTATCTTTTGGGGAACAGATTTTATTTATTGAGAATAATCGAAGTACATGAGCCATAAATATTTGAAAGCAATTTTCTGCTTGTAGACGATCGAGGGTATCTCCAATGCAACAGCTATGGAACTTGATGTAAAGAACTATGAAAGTCTTTCTGCGTGTATATCAGAGGTAAGGTTTTCCTTTCATCTTCTAACGACCATTCTGATTCCTCACAACCTTTTTTTATCCATTATACCAGTACCACTATGCCATTTCTTTGTTCTGCAGTTGGCTTAATTTTTCACCTGCTTCTTGTATACTTCAAACAGTTTCTTCTTCTTTATTATTATTTTATTGTGTATTGATCTTAAGGATCTCATGCCTAATGAATCCATTGATGTGTCGGCATGAATACGCTATAGTTTGATGTTCTTCTTTTGCAGGTCGAGGTTGTACTTAGCTTACTCCCACCAAGTTTTCATGCTGTCATAGCGAATGCATGCATAGAGGTAACTTTACATTTAATGAAAGATGTTCGATAAATTGATGGATAGTGTATTTAATGTAACTGATCTATCAGTATACATCCTGTAGACTGCTTACTTTTCTACTCTGAGGATCTATCTTACTTTGATGATCTATCTTATTGTTGCTTAAAAGTTTTCTTACCTAATATTGGTGGCTTTGTTTTGTTGAAGTTATGCCTCAAAACCCTCTGATTGTTCAATCCGACCAATGGATCATTGATGGTCAAGAGGAGATCATCGATGGTTACCGATCATCGATGGAAACGAAATAGGATTTTGAACCATCGATGGATTACAATGAACCATCGATGGATTACAATGAACCATCGATGGATTACAATGAACCATCGATGGATTACAATGAACCATCGATGGATTACAATGAACCATCGATGGATTACAATGAACCATCGATGGATTACAATGAACCATCGATGGATTACAATGAACCATCGATGGATTACAATGAACCATCGATGGATTACAATGAACCATCGATGGATTACAATGAACCATCGATGGATTACAATGAACCATCGATGGATTACAATGAACCATCGATGGATTACAATGAACCATCGATGGATTACAATGAACCATCGATGGATTACAATGAACCATCGATGGATTACAATGAACCATCGATGGATTACAATGAACCATCGATGGATTACAATGAACCATCGATGGATTACAATGAACCATCGATGGATTACAATGAACCATCGATGGATTACAATGAACCATCGATGGATTACAATGAACCATCGATGGATTACAATGAACCATCGATGGATTACAATGAACCATCGATGGATTACAATGAACCATCGATGGATTACAATGAACCATCGATGGATTACAATGAACCATCGATGGATTACAATGAACCATCGATGGATTACAATGAACCATCGATGGATTACAATGAACCATCGATGGATTACAATGAACCATCGATGGATTACAATGAACCATCGATGGATTACAATGAACCATCGATGGATTACAATGAACCATCGATGGATTACAATGAACCATCGATGGATTACAATGAACCATCGATGGATTACAATGAACCATCGATGGATTACAATGAACCATCGATGGATTACAATGAACCATCGATGGATTACAATGAACCATCGATGGATTACAATGAACCATCGATGGATTACAATGAACCATCGATGGATTACAATGAACCATCGATGGATTACAATGAACCATCGATGGATTACAATGAACCATCGATGGATTACAATGAACCATCGATGGATTACAATGAACCATCGATGGATTACAATGAACCATCGATGGATTACAATGAACCATCGATGGATTACAATGAACCATCGATGGATTACAATGAACCATCGATGGATTACAATGAACCATCGATGGATTACAATGAACCATCGATGGATTACAATGAACCATCGATGGATTACAATGAACCATCGATGGATTACAATGAACCATCGATGGATTACAATGAACCATCGATGGATTACAATGAACCATCGATGGATTACAATGAACCATCGATGGATTACAATGAACCATCGATGGATTACAATGAACCATCGATGGATTACAATGAACCATCGATGGATTACAATGAACCATCGATGGATTACAATGAACCATCGATGGATTACAATGAACCATCGATGGATTACAATGAACCATCGATGGATTACAATGAACCATCGATGGATTACAATGAACCATCGATGGATTACAATGAACCATCGATGGATTACAATGAACCATCGATGGATTACAATGAACCATCGATGGATTACAATGAACCATCGATGGATTACAATGAACCATCGATGGATTACAATGAACCATCGATGGATTACAATGAACCATCGATGGATTACAATGAACCATCGATGGATTACAATGAACCATCGATGGATTACAATGAACCATCGATGGATTACAATGAACCATCGATGGATTACAATGAACCATCGATGGATTACAATGAACCATCGATGGATTACAATGAACCATCGATGGATTACAATGAACCATCGATGGATTACAATGAACCATCGATGGATTACAATGAACCATCGATGGATTACAATGAACCATCGATGGATTACAATGAACCATCGATGGATTACAATGAACCATCGATGGATTACAATGAACCATCGATGGATTACAATGAACCATCGATGGATTACAATGAACCATCGATGGATTACAATGAACCATCGATGGATTACAATGAACCATCGATGGATTACAATGAACCATCGATGGATTACAATGAACCATCGATGGATTACAATGAACCATCGATGGATTACAATGAACCATCGATGGATTACAATGAACCATCGATGGATTACAATGAACCATCGATGGATTACAATGAACCATCGATGGATTACAATGAACCATCGATGGATTACAATGAACCATCGATGGATTACAATGAACCATCGATGGATTACAATGAACCATCGATGGATTACAATGAACCATCGATGGATTACAATGAACCATCGATGGATTACAATGAACCATCGATGGATTACAATGAACCATCGATGGATTACAATGAACCATCGATGGATTACAATGAACCATCGATGGATTACAATGAACCATCGATGGATTACAATGAACCATCGATGGATTACAATGAACCATCGATGGATTACAATGAACCATCGATGGATTACAATGAACCATCGATGGATTACAATGAACCATCGATGGATTACAATGAACCATCGATGGATTACAATGAACCATCGATGGATTACAATGAACCATCGATGGATTACAATGAACCATCGATGGATTACAATGAACCATCGATGGATTACAATGAACCATCGATGGATTACAATGAACCATCGATGGATTACAATGAACCATCGATGGATTACAATGAACCATCGATGGATTACAATGAACCATCGATGGATTACAATGAACCATCGATGGATTACAATGAACCATCGATGGATTACAATGAACCATCGATGGATTACAATGAACCATCGATGGATTACAATGAACCATCGATGGATTACAATGAACCATCGATGGATTACAATGAACCATCGATGGATTACAATGAACCATCGATGGATTACAATGAACCATCGATGGATTACAATGAACCATCGATGGATTACAATGAACCATCGATGGATTACAATGAACCATCGATGGATTACAATGAACCATCGATGGATTACAATGAACCATCGATGGATTACAATGAACCATCGATGGATTACAATGAACCATCGATGGATTACAATGAACCATCGATGGATTACAATGAACCATCGATGGATTACAATGAACCATCGATGGATTACAATGAACCATCGATGGATTACAATGAACCATCGATGGATTACAATGAACCATCGATGGATTACAATGAACCATCGATGGATTACAATGAACCATCGATGGATTACAATGAACCATCGATGGATTACAATGAACCATCGATGGATTACAATGAACCATCGATGGATTACAATGAACCATCGATGGATTACAATGAACCATCGATGGATTACAAGTCATAGTAGCTTCTCTTTACAAGAATGGCCAGAAGAGGTACTCTTTGGATCACTTTCTTACTTTATGTTTTTCCCAGTGAACTGCTTTCCAAGCAATTTTCTCATTGAGTACAGATCAATGTTGATTCTTACTAATTCTTTATTGATACTTCCATACTCAAACCTTGTTATGAACTGAAATAATGATCTCTTTCCTGCTCACTTTCTCTTGCGGTGCCACTCTGAGAATTGTTAGTCCAAAGATTATAACTTTCTCAACTGCCATATTAGTGTTATAGAAAGACCAGGAACTGGAGTTTAATTTCTGTATGAATAATGCTTGAATAGCAAGTGTATAGAAGAATTGGAAACGAAAAAATCGGACAAATCTGAAGCCAGAGTTTTGGTACTTTTTCAGAGTGATGAGACAGAAAATCTAATAGAAATACACAAAGACACTAGAGTAACCACTACTTTGGCACATAAATTATTCTTATTTAAAGGCTTATGTGTTTCTATTGTTGAGACAAACAAAAGTTTGAAACCTCACAAAAACACTAAGGACTGAAGACACACCCATGGGTTTTCCGGAAGAAAACTTCTTAGCCATGTAAATTATGGCTTATAAAGAGTTTTAAGCTATCAGCTTGATGTCAATCCTCTAGGGTCAATGATTTATTGCACATATGTCCTAGAGCAACACTGTGAATGATCCTAGACTGGTAAGAGTCAAAGAAGAACAAGTAACAAGTAACAGAACATATTTTTCTAAATTATGTTGGATTCTTCACTGAGCCATAAATAAGGCGATACCCAGAGATAATCAGAATTTTACAGG
This sequence comes from Asparagus setaceus, assembly GCA_012295165.1. Classification (NCBI taxonomy): domain Eukaryota; kingdom Viridiplantae; phylum Streptophyta; class Magnoliopsida; order Asparagales; family Asparagaceae; genus Asparagus; species Asparagus setaceus. The sequence continues at coordinate 1,024,736 of CM022709.1, read as the reverse complement.
GACAACTGGTGCCATAAATTTAAAGTAAGAAATAAGGGGTTATAATAGCTAGCATTGTAAACCATCTACTTATTTGTAGGTAGTTGGATATAAACTTCTTACTTGTTTTGAATGTTGTTTGACCATAGAAATATGTAATTTCATGGTTTACAATTGAGCACATGCTTATCTCCTGGAAAAGTTTATCTTTTGGGAAACAGATATTATTTATTGAGAATAATCAAAGTACATGAGCGATAAATATTTGAAAGCAATTTTCTACTTGTAGACGATCGAGGGTATCTCAAATGCAACAGCTATGGAACTTGATGTAAAGAACTATGAAAGTCTTTCCAAATGTATATCAGAGGTAAGGTTTTCCTTTCATCTTCTAATGACCATTCTGATTCCTCACAACCTTTTTTCTCCATTATACCAATACCACTATGCCATTTCTTTGTTCTGCAGTTGGCTTAAATTTTCACCTGCTTCTTGTATACTTAAACAGTTGCTTCTTGTTTATTATTATTTTATTGTGTATTGATCTTAAGGATCTCATGCCTACTGATTTCATTGATGTATCAGCTTGAATACACTGTAGTTTGATGTTCTTTCTTTTGCAGGTCGAGGTTGTACTTAGCTTACTCCCGCCAAGTTTTCATGCTGTCATAGCGAATGCATGCATAGAGGTAAGTTTATATTTAATGAAAGATGTTTGATAAACTGATGGATAGTATATTTAATGTAACTGGTCTATCAAGTATACATCCTGTAGACTGCTTACTTTTCTACTTTGATGATCTATCTTATTGTTGCTTAAAAGTTTTCTTACCTAATATTGGTGGCTTTGTTTTTGTTGAAGTTATGCCTCAAAACCCTCTGATTGTTCAATCCAGCCAATGGATCATTGATGGTCAAGAGGAGATCATCGATGGTTACTTCGATCATCGATGGAAAAACAGAAATAGGATTTTGAACCATCGATGGATTACAATGAACCATCGATGGACTGCAGGAGATCATCGATGGTCGTGTTTGACCATCGATGGTTACGACGCTGATTGCAGTTTTTAATGATTTAATCTCAGCCGTTCGTTTTTCTTTTAATCTCCAACTTCTACCAAGTTTTGAATCCCTCTTTCTTGATATATGGTTGTCTCCTATATATTAAAATAGAGAGAATTTAGATTAGGGTTTTCAAGTGAGGGTTGAAGAAGGAGAGTTTGAGAGTTTAGGTTTTTGCCTTGTTTTGTACTTCTTTCTCTTTTGATAGTAGAATTTCTCCGACGCCTCTGCCGTGGATGTAGCCCAAATTGGGTGAACCACATAAATCTTTGTGTTTGCGATTGCTTGTCGTTTATTCTCTTGCTTGTTCTTCACGATTATTTACGCTTTATTGTGCACTTGTTCTAACAGTGTTATTTTCTCGCTGTCATTTTTGGTGGTGATGGTGCTGTGTTTCTGATATTGCTGTTGCCATGGTTATCATAGTTTTTATTTACTTATTTGAGAAAATGTTAAACTAAGATAGTTGCTTACCAATATATGTACCCAAAAGGAAGATCTATTTCAGCTCTGAGCTCTCATACCCTACTCACTTGTTATTTGTGTTTTAACTCCTGCTTGGACTATACCCGGTACTTTTTATCTTTGAATGTACTTATCATTCAAGAAGGATGGGGTCCCAATCTAATTAGTTGAATTATTCTTATTTAAAGGCTTATGTGTTTCTATTGTTGAGACAAACAAAAGTTTGAAACCTCACAAAACACTAAGGACTGAAGACACACCCATGGGTTTTCGGAAGAAAACTTCTTAGCCATGTAAATTATGGCTTATAAAGAGTTTTAAGCTATCAGCTTGATGTCAATCCTCTAGGGTCAATGATTTATTGCACATATGTCCTAGAGCAACACTGTGAATGATCCTAGACTGGTAAGAGTCAAAGAAGAACAAGTAACAAGTAACAGAACATATTTTTCTAAATTATGTTGGATTCTTCACTGAGCCATAAATATTTGAAAGCAATTTTCTGCTTGTAGGCGATCGAGGGTATCTCAATGCAACAGCTATGGAACTTGATGTAAAGAACTATGAAAGTCTTTCTGCGTGTATATCAGAGGTAAGGTTTTCCTTTCATCTTCTAACGACCATTCTGATTCCTCACAACCTTTTTTATCCATTATACCAGTACCACTATGCCATTTCTTTGTTCTGCAGTTGGCTTAATTTTTCACCTGCTTCTTGTATACTTCAAACAGTTTCTTCTTCTTTATTATTATTTTATTGTGTATTGATCTTAAGGATCTCATGCCTAATGAATCCATTGATGTGTCGGAAGAAAAATTTGGAAGCTTTCCAATTTGTTGATGCACTGAAGGTTCTACTTGTGGCTATAATTTTTCTTCACGCATTTTATTTTGCATGTGAAGATCATATGATGGCAATGAAGATGATAAACCAAGCACATGCCAGAAAAGGAAAAATAATATCTTTCACTTCATATTGTGGTGGCCTTCCATCTCCGGCTGCTGCAAACAACCCACTGGCCTACAAGTTCAGGTAATTTATGAAACTTAATTTTATGCATAAGTAGGTATTTTCATTTTAATAGCCATGATAATGCGGAAATGTGATGTTTTATAATCTTATTTCATTGAAACAAAGGAAGATATATGTAATTCCTGACAAATTGTTGACTTCTCATCAGCACTAATAAGTGAGTGAACAATTATATTATATGAACAAGCCCTAAAAGCGTAATTGGACTGCATATAATATTATTTCTCAATTTTTAGTTTGAGTATGTTTATTGAAGCTTACCTGCTGGAAGAAATAAGCATGAGAACAAGAATCAGAATATATGCAAAACTCATGCAGCTGATGAGATTTTCCACTATTGCAAATAACAAAATTTTCCATTGTATTTTATCCCAACATGGCATCATCAGTTTTATTTTAATTTTTCACCTGCTTCTTGTATACTTCAAACAGTTTCTTCTTCTTTATTATTATTTTATTGTGTATTGATCTTAAGGATCTCATGCCTAATGAATCCATTGATGTGTCGGCATGAATACGCTATAGTTTGATGTTCTTCTTTTGCAGGTCGAGATTGTACTTAGCTTACTCCCACCAAGTTTTCATGCTGTCATAGCGAATGCATGCATAGAGGTAACTTTACATTTAATGAAAGATGTTCGATAAATTGATGGATAGTGTATTTAATGTAACTGATCTATCGGTATACATCCTGTAGACTGCTTACTTTTCTACTCTGAGGATCTATCTTACTTTGATGATCTATCTTATTGTTGCTTAAAAGTTTTCTTACCTAATATTGGTGGCTTTGTTTTGTTGAAGTTATGCCTCAAAACCCTCTGATTGTTCAATCCGGCCAATGGATCATTGATGGTCAAGAGGAGATCATCGATGGTTACCGATCATCGATGGAAAACGAAATAGGATTTTGAACCATCGATGGATTACAATGAACCATCGATGGATCATAGAGATCATCGATGGTCGTGTTTGACCATCGATGGTTCTGACTGTGATTGCGATTTTAATGATTTAATCTCACCGTTCGTTTTCTTTTAATCTCCAACTTCTACCAAGTTTTGAATCCTCTTTCTTGATATATGGTTGTCTCCTATATATTAAAATAGAGAATTTAGATTAGGGTTTTCAAGTGAGGGTTGAAGAAGGAGAGTTTGAGAGTTTAGGTTTTTGCCTTGTTTTGTACTTCTTTCTCTTTTGATAGTAGAATTTCTCCGACGCCTCTGCCGTGGATGTAGCCCAAATTGGGTGAACCACATAAATCTTTGTGTTTGCGATTGCTTGTCGTTTATTCTCTTGCTTGTTCTTCACGATTATTTCTGCTTTATTGTGCACTTGTTCTAACAGTGTTATTTTCTCCGCTGTCATTTTTGGTGGTGATGGTGCTGTGTTTCTGATATTGCTGTTGCCATGGTTATCATAGTTTTTATTTACTTATTTGAGAAAATGTTAAACTAAGATAGTTGCTTACCAATATATGTACCCAAAAGGAAGATCTATTTCAGCTCTGAGCTCTCATACCCCTACTCACTTGTTATTTGTGTTTTAACTCCTGCTTGGACTATACCCCGGTACTTTTTATCTTTGAATGTACTTATCATTCAAGAAGGATGGGGTCCCAATCTAATTAGTTGAATTATTCTTATTGATTAATTCTCCAATTTGCATTCTACACAATCAAGCTGTACCTGATATCTGTATTAACATGAGTATCTTTTACTACAGCACAAAAAGCACCTTGTGACTGCAAGCTATGTTGATGACTCAATGTCAGGATTACAAGAAAAGGCCAAAGGAGCTGGTGTTACAATTCTTGGCGAAATGGGCTTGGATCCTGGCATAGGTAGTATTCGATAGTATTGTGAACCGTTATTATCATTAGTAAATATCTTGTAGTATCAACGATAAGTATATACTTCAAATTTTAACGATATCATCAGTTATAAGTTAATTAGCTTCTGTTGGTATATCAGCAAGATAGACAATTTGTCAGACTGATACCTCTTATATGTGGGATAGAGCTTACTGTATAAATGGTATCTCAAATCTTTCATTCATATCCCAGGTTTCTGAACATTGTAGAATCCCAATTGGTTAATCAACAAATAAAAGTTGCACTTACTGGCTCTATAAAAGAAACTTCTTACTACTATTTTTTGGCCTTTTCTTTTAATAATTTTTTGGATGGAATGAGCAATAAAAAACTTATCATAGTAAAGGGGGTGTTTGTTTTGTTGGAAGAAAAATTTGGAAGCTTTCCAATTTGTTGATGCACTGAAGGTTCTACTTGTGGCTATAATTTCTTCTTAACACATTTTATTTTGCATGTGAAGATCATATGATGGCAATGAAGATGATAAACCAAGCACATGCCAGAAAAGGAAAAATAATATCTTTCACTTCATATTGTGGTGGCCTTCCATCTCCGCCTGCTGCAAACAACCCACTGGCCTACAAGTTCAGGTAATTTATGAAACTTAATTTTATGCATAAAGTAGGTATTTTCATTTTAATAGCCATGATAATGCGGAAATATGATGTTTTATAATCTTATTTCATTGAAACAAAGGAAGATATATGTAATTCCTGACAAATTGTTGACTTCTCATCAGCGCACTAATAAGTGAGTGAACAATTATATTATATGAACAAGCCCTAAAAGCGTAATTGGACTGCATATAATATTATTTCTCAATTTTAGTTTGAGTATGTTTATTGAAGCTTACCTGCTGGAAGAAATAAGCATGAGAACAAGAATCAGAATATATGCAAAACTCATGCCGCTGATGAGATTTTCCACTATTGCAAATAACAAAATTTTCCATTGTATTTTATCCCAACATGGCATCATCAGTTTTATTTTAATTTTTATTTCTCATGCTTATGTGTTTGCTAATTTTCATTTGATTTCTTTCCTATGTATCAAGTACAAGCTATATGTTCACAGTGACATTCTTAGATTGCTGATAATTAATCTTTCTTATTGCATTTTTAGTTGGAGCCCAGCTGGAGCTATTCGAGCAGGAAGAAATCCAGCAATTTACAAGTCTCATGGAAATATTGTACAGGTTGATGGTATGTTGTTTCACTAGGAGACTTTACATAAATGCATACATTTCTTCCAAAATAAAATAAATGCATACGTGTGTCTTTATGTGTGGTGTATGTAAAGGGTTATGATTCTCAAAAGTGCATGGTGGACAATGATCCTAGTATGCTCTACATGCTTTTTAGACATACTAGTATGTAACACGTGCTTTGCACGTGATGCATATTAAGTAATGATATGAGACTAAAACATTCGAAGGCCATCTAACATTGCACTCGACACAACTATTTTTTGAGAACAACGAAGAGGACTCAATCAGAGCCCCCAACCACCCACTCACCATGAATTTATTGACATTTATATTAGTTTTTCTCTCCACGAATTTGCATACTTGTATAACTAATAGATTAATATTTTTTCATAAATCGGAGGTGAAATCAGTCGCAGATCTATTAGTTTCCTCCAAAGTAAAGAAATACAATCTTCTCTCTCAATTATCGCCTATGAAATCTTGTTGACTGCGAGGTATCCTGGTTACTATAATCGAGGGACTGACTCCACTGTCAAAATTCTCACTTCCTCTATTTTTTTTTCTTTTGATTCTTTTAGTGTTTCCTTTTGTGCATCTGAGCATCCATATATTGCATAAGTTTATGCAACTCTTGAGATCCAAGTGGAATGTTTATGGAAGTAGATTAGTCGTAAAATAATTAGTGCATAATTAATGAAGAGAATTTGATTAGTCAGTAAGAGAATATACATGAATGCTTTAATTATGGGTTCATTTTCTCACTAAAATTCATATTAAATGCATTATTAGTAGGTTTAGAAGAGGAGATGTTATAAATTACTTTCTTAGCTAGGATTTAATTATTATATTGCAATGGTTTTCATGAAAAAATATTAAGACACATCAAACTAAACTAAAAACCCAGAAGCACAGCAAAAAAATATGGATTAACACTGCTCCTTATTAGACTGCAAAACATTGTGTAAAAATGATGGTGGGTCTTTGAGCTATACCACAAAATCATGAATTTACTTAGCTCTTCGGACCAACACATGAGCCTTTATATTCTCCATTTGACGAACTACCTGAAAATCTCATTCCTCAAGTCCTGTGCAACATCGCTGAATATCATCCACAAAGTGTCCAAAAATCGAGTGTTGCTCCACCCCTTATGGATATATCTAATTACTGCATCTGCCTTCAAAAATTACCTTCTCACATCCAGTGTCAAGAACAAATGTAATAGCTTCCTAGTTCCCACACCGCTTGGAATTCCGCATGCTTAGAATTACCTCGTATCCAAATACTATGATAAGTATATTGCAATAGTTAATAATATATATTATAATAATTTATATGCTATTTCTAGACTACACCAAGAGGTTAACATTTATATTAGTATTCCTCACCAATTGTTGACTTCTCATCAGCACACAGATAAGTGAGTGAACGATTATATTATATGAACAAGACCTAAAAGCTTAATTGGACTGCATATAGTATTATTTCTCAATTTTTAGTTTAAGTATGTTTATCGAAGCTTACCTGCTGGAAGAAATAAACGCAGAGAACAAGAATCAGAATATATGCAAAACTCAGTAATTGAAATAAGACGTGTGAACAAATACACATAAAAGTACAGAGGACGAGAATAAAAGTAGAGAGGGCGAGAAAGAGGGAGGGAAGGAGGGATATCCAATTCTAGGCTACATCCAATCTCATGCCCCTGATGAGATTTTCCACTATTGCAAATAACAAATTTCTCCATTGTATTTTATTCCAACAGGGCATCGTCTGGTTTTATTTTAATTTTAATTTCTCATGCTTATGTGTTTTGCTAATTTTCATTTGATTTCTTTCCTATGTATCAAGCACAACCTATATGTTCACAGTGACATTCTTCGATTGTTGATAATTAATTTTTCTTAGTGCATTTTTAGTTGGAGCCCAGCTGGAGCTATTCGGGCAGGAAGAAATCCAGCAATTTACAAGTCTCATGGAAATATTGTACAGGTTAATGGTATGTTGTTTCACTAGGAGAGTTTACATAAATGCAAACATTTCTTCCAAAATAAAAAAAATGCATACGTGTGTGTCTTTGTGTGGTGTATGAAAAGGGTTATGATTAACTAGTTTAGGAAATTTCCTACGCTGACTCTCAAAAGTGCATGGAGGGCAATGATCCCAGGCGATGACCCCCCCTACGTAGTATGCTCTACATGCTTTTTAGACATATGAATGAAATATCACGCAATAGAATAAGCTATAATTTTCATGATTCTTAATGGGGACAGGTTCTTGACTCTTCATCTGTTTGTAAAATAGTATAATGTATCTCACTTCTTTATGTTGTAGTAAGGTTGTCTACCCATCACCATTTTGAAATTTTCCTGTAATATGTTTTCTAAACTTGGAAGTTTTGAAAATACATCTTTCAACGTGTGATTAGTTTGGAACAAATATTTTACAATATAAAACTATGTTATAGTAGCGTTTAAGAATCATCTGAGAACTGTCAAAATTGTGTCAAAGACTAAAATTAGAACCAATTTGTACCTAGTAATTTCACCTAGGAGGCTAGGACTTGCTGAGCCAATAAAACAACTATACCTAGCAAATTCACATCCATATGTTTATATATTCATAGTTATCATCCATGTGTTTATATACATTCAAAGTTGTTTCATATGCATTAATACCAATATCTCTGCGCTTTTCCAATAAACTTTGTGCAGGGAGAGAACTCTACAATTCAGCAGTGAGTTTCCGCTTACCAGATCTACCTGCTTTTTCTTTGGAATACCTTCCCAATCGAAATTCTTTAGTATATGGAGATCTTTATGGAATTAGTAAGGAAGCCTCAACCATTTTTCGTGCGACCCTCCGATATCAAGGTTTAATTCTGAACTCCCTTTTCTCACACAAAAACTTGTAAATATTCATCTTGACCTTCTCTTTTATTTGTTCTTTACATGTTGTGCATGCATGTTTAAGTCTTTTGTCGCTTGTGCAGGGTTTAGTGAAGTAATGGCTTGCCTAGCAAAAATTGGGTTTTTTGACACTGAAGTTCATCCTATTCTGAAAGAAGACAAAAGACCAACTTTCAGAGCCTTTCTAATTGAACTTTTGAAAGCCAGAAGTTTGAATAATCATGCGATTCCTGAGGATCTTGAACGATCGATTGCAGATGAGAAAGAAATGGTTAGGAGGATGATTATGCTTGGGCTCTGCAAAGAAATGACAACAGCAATTAAGACAATCAAAACTATCAAGTTAAGGACTGCTGCCCCTCTGAGCCAGTGATTTAAAGTTACTTGCTTTATATGATTTCTCTTGCATGAATAAATGACAAATAACTTGTGAGGTTTTATTAGAAGACCAATATTTCCCTTAGATTTAAGCTGGTATTTCTAAGAAAATTCAAATGAAATATGAATTTAACCTGGAAAAATTCCAGTATTGATGAGCAATGTTTTCAGAACTTGTATTAAATAAGCTTCCAGCTAAGGGCCAACTTATATTAATTAATAGAAAAGTATCCATAAATCTATTAGTACCTGTAATAGTGGAAATAAAATCTGACAAGCTGTTGTGGGGAAAAAAGGCTACATTTATTTACAGAAGGTAGATACTAAGTTCGATTGTACTGATTTAACAGGAAACATTACAAAATGAAACCCAGTCAGCCTTTTGTTTAATGGAGCATACTCAGTTTCAGCAACTTTTATATCCATAACTTATTTCCAAATTCTCTAAGCTTTTTTCTTCTTTTCCAATCCTTGCTAGAGAACCTTCACTCTTATTTTCCCTTACTCCTTTGGCCATCTGAATCATATTCTTATACCAGACATAAACATCTACCATGTTTTTTCAGCCATATTTACTGAAATTTATGCAGGTAGAGTTCCCTATTTAACTAACTATACATATATCTACTATGAATCAGGTTTTTAGGGTTTAATGAGAATGAGAAAATCCCTGTAGCATGCTCTAGTGCATTCGATGTTGTATGTTTGCGGATGGAAGAGAGATTATCTTACACTGGTGAAGAGCAGGTAATAACTACTAATTATTGAACTAAGTTTGTTCTCCTTCTAACATAATCCTTTTTTTTCTTTGGTTAAACTAGATTTAGAGGCTAGAATTTGTTTATGCTCTAGTAATCTTTCTAAACATACAAAAAAAGCATCGTATTTAATGAAAGTATGAAATAATAAGTGACTGATATAAAGGTGATACACAGAAAATTTACTCAACAGTTTAAAATGGACAACAACAGGTGATGCATAGAATATTTCTCCTGAAGCAAGATAATGGTCTATGCAGATAAAATAGGAACAATTAAGTCATAAGATTTGAATAGTATTATGACAGTTTCTTGCTCAGAGTTGCTCTCTACATTTCTTGCTAAGAAAATATAGAAATTCGGAGATGATATTATATGGATTTATTGCTTCTTGCATATCAACTTACTCTGCAAATTGGGTAAATGTGAGAATCTATATTTAAATATTCCAAAACTTTCACCAAATCAAACCAGAATATCTCTATCATTATAAAGCTGCTCCCTATCCATTAGTGATATTTTCCAATTTGGGCAAATTTACATAATAATTGAAATTTTCCAACTGGTCATATTACCATATAAGAACTGTTCACCGTTTCCAACAGCAATATTGTATCTGTATCTGCACTCTATGTCATTTGTGTGTGAAATCAAGAGTTACAAACAGTATGCTTCAAAATTTTAAACCATAGGATAATGTGTTTTTATTTATTCGTAGGACATGGTGCTCCTGCATCATGAAGTGGAAGTAGAGTTTCCTGATGGTAGACCAAACGAGAACCACGGAGCCACTCTACTAGAGTTTGGGAGAACTCAAAATGGGAAGATGAGCACGGCAATGGCTCTCACTGTTGGCATCCCAGCTGCAATAGGAGTATTGGTACGTATGCAGTATGGTAATTCACTCACGGCATTATGAATCCTGATAACAGAAAAAAGTCTAATACATATTGCTACTTGTAATTATGCAGCTTTTGCTTCAGAACAAGGTTCAAACAAGAGGAGTAATTCGACCCCTTGAACCAGAGGTCTACATGCCAGGTACATTTGATTCAAGTAAAGTTTGGCCTAAGGTTCTATTGTTTGACTCCCAAGTCCTAATTGAAGAAAGATTTGACTGACATCTATTTGGAGATTAATTAAGAGTTAGATCAATTTAGTTCAATAATTAGTAGTCAATCTTAGGACTGCATCAATATTTGGACTTCATGCTTAGTAATTTCTGTTAATATTGATATATGTGTTGGTGTTACTTGACAGCATTGGATATCTTAGAAGCATCAGGAGTAAAGCTTCTGGAGAAAGTGGAGACTTTATCAGCTTAGCAAGAATGTGCAAAGGATAATACACAATAAGAAACTCCACAACAAATATTATCTATTTCTGTGGAGCCTCGGTTCGAATATATTCTTATAAATGGGGTCGCGCTCAAGATGGATTGAAGCAATATTGTTGTGGATATGATATATGTATATATATGTATGTAAATAATTGTAACTGCTTAAAGAGCCTTGACAGGCATCTGCTGATGGCTTTGTCAAATTCTACCAATAGGTGTAGCCTGTAACGAAAAGTCATTTGATCTTTCTTAAGGCTTGTGTAACTTGACAAATAAGCAAATAAATGAACTTTTTCTTCAGGATATGCTCAAAATAGTGTATAGGTTGAACAAGATTTGAAGTCTTTTTATAGTTTTGCATCAATTACAGAAATATTCTTTCTTTTGATCCATATTGAAGTTTTGAGTACAATAGCTTATCTCAGCTAGGTTTCCAAGATTAATCTTATTTATTTTTTGGGATTAATGGTACTGAAATCTGAAATATGAGTACTTTGCAACTTGAACCTAGTGTTGTTGTCACTCCCAGAGCTCTATAGTACTAATTGAGTTTATGTTTTAGCTCTTCCAAATTAAAACCAATAGGTGTCAAGGATTAGGTAGTCCTATGTTTGGCTTTAACTTGCTAAAGATGAACCGTGAAAGATCAATTTTGCATGGACTGTGTATTTTACGAATTTTATGCTTGCCAAGTTAATTCATGGTGTACCAGAATTTTTGTTTTGGATTTCCTAATATGCGATTATTCACATTTCATTGATCCTTAATTATACTTCTTATGTGGCCGTGATTAGTAAGCTTCTTCCTATAAGAACAAGGATTAGTAAATTGTCAATGCCTATCTGTTATTTTAGTGTGCAAGCTTGAGTATATGTTTTCTAGTCAAACAAACTACATGATGCATAATGTTTTGCTAAATGTAATGAATATAGAAAAATACTTGTCTTAAAATAATTATACTAACCTCTAGTTAGTAGTCTTTCCTAAATTAGTTTCCCATGGTAGAAATTCTCTAGTAGACCACTTCAATTAAATGAAAATCAAATAAATAATTAGCCTGCTCACAGTTAGTATTTTGTTTATTGTTCATTCTTGATGAGATATTAGAGATTGCTTGGAACCATTTACAGGTAATAGTGCTAAAGATATATAATATTTGTTTAATATTACTATTAGAGTAAGTATATGGATCCACCTACCTTATCAGTAATTGACAAAGTGAAGAGGTCTTCCATCTTTTATTATTCACTTGGCAGCAATAGTTTAAAAAAGTACAATATATATGATCTTATCTCTGTTTTAAAGACTTATAACTGCTTAAAGAGCCTTGACAGGCATCTGCTGATGGCCGTCAAATTCTACCAATAGGTATAGCCTGTAACGAAAAGTCATTTGATCTTTCTTAAGGCTTGTGTAACTTGACAAATAAGCAAATAAATGAACTTTTTCTTCAGGATATGCTCAAAATAGTGTATAGGTTGAACAAGATTTGAAGTCTTTTTATAGTTTTGCATCAATTACAGAAATATTCTTTCTTTTGATCCATATTGAAGTTTTGAGTACAATAGCTTATCTCAGCTAGGTTTACAAGATTGATCTTATTTATTTTTTGGGATTAATGGTACTGAAATCTGAAATATGAGTACTTTGCAACTTGAATCTAGAGTTGTTGTCACTCCCAGAGCTCTATAGTACTAATTGAGTTTATGTTTTAGCTCTTCCAAATTAAAACCAATAGGTGTCAAGGATTAGGTAGTCCTATGTTTGGCTTTAACTTGCTAAAGATGAACTGTGAAAGATCAATTTTGCATGGACTGTGTATTTTACGAATTTTATGCGTGCCAAGTTAATTCAAGGTGTACCTGAATTTTTGTTTTGGATTTTCTAATATGAGATTATTCACATTTCATTGATCCTTAATTATACTACTTACGTGGCCGTGATTAGTAAGCTTCTACCTATAAGAACAAGGATTAGTAAATTGTCAATGCCTATCTGTTATTTTAGTGTGCAAGCTTGAGTATATGTTTTCTAGTCAAACAAACTACATGATGCATAATGTTTTGCTAAATGTAATGAATATAGAAAAATACTTGTCTTAAAATAATTATACTAACCTCTAGTTAGTAGTCTTTCCTAAATTAGTTTCCCATGGTAGAAATTCTCTAGTAGACCACTTCAATTAAATGAAAATCAAATAAATAATTAGCCTGCTCACAGTTAGTATTTTGTTTATTGTTCATTCTTGATGAGATATTAGAGATTGCTTGGAACCATTTACAGGTAATAGTGCTAAAGATATATAATATTTGTTTAATATTACTATTAGAGTAAGTATATGGATCCACCTACCTTATCAGTAATTGACAAAGTGAAGAGGTCTTCCATCTTTTATTATTCACTTGGCAGCAATAGTTTAAAAAAGTACAATATATATGATCTTATCTCTGTTTTAAAGACTTATAATGCCCTTTAGAAAATGTCAGATATTAAGGCCATTGACTCAATTCCAATTCTCTCTCCTATTATTGTGCAAAGTAAAATCTCAATGCAAATCCTCAATATCATCTGATATTGATATCAGTATCAATTCTCCTTCCAAAAGCATTCAATAAATCAAATACCCATTACTCTTTTCCTAATTTATTAATATTATTGCATGGTATAGTAACTTACATTCTTCATTAATCAACCCTTTAATACATTCATTCTCTTTGCCACCCTTTATTCTTCTCCCCACCAAGAAATATCTCAACCACTTTTGTTCTCATTGAATCTCTTGCTTGTACTTGAGTTTGGTAGTTAGCCTTTGGCCACTTGTTTCAAATGAGGAAATGTTTGTTTTATCTTATATAGGTGTTTATTTTATCCTCATATTGTTTAACTTTCACATCTACTTTTGATAATTTTCATGTAGGTTTAGAAAATGAAGAGAGCTCCCATCTTCTCAAAGGATGAGAATGGAGAATTTAGTGAGCTTGATTATGATCCCCATATTGATTTCTCAAAGGTACTTATCTGATTACTAACACCTTAATTCTCCTTGAAATTCTACACGTACAATACGTTTAGTATTATACCTGTTGAGTTGATGGCTAAAACTCTATACTTGGCTTTGATTCAGTTCTTGGAAGAAGCAAGGAAGTATGCAAATGATACAAACTCAACCCCAACATGCATTCACATACAAACTCAACATCATCAAGAATTCACAAGAGCAAGAGATCATGGAAGGACACCTTGTTCTTTTGGAGGAAACTAACAAAGAGAGAAGAAGAAATCCATGGAAGAATGGCAACCAAGTCATCCAATGGCTCTAATGCCTCGAAAAGAAGACACGTGTCGGTCTCTGGTCCGATCTGCGAATCCGGTATCAGCCGCCACATCGACTGCCCGGTCTCCGGCCCTCTTGCTGGATGGTTCACTCCTACAAGGGCTGAAGAGAGTGAGACCCCTTATGTGTGCTTAGACACACAGAGACATGCTTCAGGTGTTAATGCTTTTGGTCCTATTTATAGGGTGACTTGAGGTAATAAGAGTGCATAGGTATTGTTATAGTCACAATGTATGAAAAATTCAGGGTGCATTATGAGAGATTTTAGAGGATTCTTTCGCCCTTTTTTGAGTATTGGTAAGTGTGTTTGTTATATTACTAGATAATCAGAGTCTGCTTATTTGCTTCAGCCAAGAACAATAAAATTGTTTAAATTTTTTTTTGAGTGTGCTTCTAGCTTTTCTTATTTTGTTTGGAAAATAAATAATAATTGACAGTGCATGCCTATTTATGGAAGTACTCAATTCTCTGCATAATGATTCAGTAGCTTTTTCTGGTTTTGTTGCAACTGCAATTTGTAGTGGACCTGTATTTTGCAAAAGACAATAGTGGTCACACATTTCTTTTGTTATTACAGCATTATTTTTGCAGTTACAATTGCACCCCAAAAAAAATAATAATATATAAAAAATATTTAAAAATCACTGCATTTTACTAGAAGTTCGATAACTGTCTCTCTATTCACAAATTGTAAATACAAATGGTGTCTTTACCAAACCACACATCATCAGTTACACCACAACCAGAAAATTCTATATAAATTTGTTTCAGATCATTGTAATCTCATAGAAATTGCTTTATAACTGAAACAATTTGCTACAATGAACTAAAGAACATTTTCAAGTGATGTTTTGCCTTGCAATACAAATGCATGATTAGCGTCTCTCCCTAAGGTAAAATTTCACTTATATGTTCTGCAGTAACATTTTATTCTACTTTTCTAAATATCCTTTGTACATAGTCTTTCGTCATAATTCATTTGAACATGCGAAGACTCTTCATTGAGAGGAGAGCTCCTATGAGACTACCCATGAGACTAAATGCTGCTCTACTTCTTCCCAGTCTTTTACTTTTGTCACAAGAGGGTGTGAATCAGCAATATCATTCTTGCACCATGGATATGAATTGTAGTAGTCAAAGAGGAGAACTCTGATACCAATTTCAGCATTCTAGAGCATATCGAGGGTTGTCATCGATCAAAACTTGAGCTCCTAGAGATCTGCAATAGGAAACTGAGAGAAGTTATTCGAGGCAATGCTAACTTCTTAACCGCATGACTTAGCAAGGAAACAAGTTCAACCACACTTACTTTAGTGAAATTAGATTTAGAGGCTAGAATTTGTTTATGCTCTAGTAATCTTTCTAAACATACAAAAAAGCATCGTATTTAATGAAAGTATGAAATAATAAGTGACTGATATAAAGGTGATACACAGAAAATTTACTCAACAGTTTAAAAATGGACAACAACAGGTGATGCATAGAATATTTCTCCTGAAGCAAGATAATGGTCTATGCAGATAAAATAGGAATAGTAATTCATAATATTTGAATAGTATTATGACAGTTTCTTGCTCAGAGTTCTCTACATTTCTTGCTAAGAAAATATAGAAATTGGGAGATGATATTATATGGATTTATTGCTTCTTGCATATCAACTTACTCTGCAAATTGGGTAAATGTGAGAATCTATATTTAAATATTCCAAAACTTTCACCAAATCAAACCAGAATATCTCTATCATTATAAAGCTGCTCCCTATCCATTAGTGATTTTTTCCAATTTGGGCAAATTTACATAATAATTGAAAATTTCCAACTGGTCATATTACCATATAAGAACTGTTCACCGTTTCCAACAGAAATATTGTATCTGTATCTGCACTCTATGTCATTTGTGTGTGAAATCAAGAGTTACAAACAGTATGCTTCAAAATTTTAAAGCATAGGATAATGTGTTTTTATTTATTCATAGGACATGGTGCTCCTGCATCATGAAGTGGAAGTAGAGTTTCCCGATGGTAGACCAAACGAGAACCACGGAGCCACTCTACTAGAGTTTGGGAGAACTCAAAATGGGAAGATGAGCACAGCAATGGCTCTCACTGTTGGCATCCCAGCTGCAATAGGAGTATTGGTACGTATGCAGTATGGTAATTCACTCACGGCATTATGAATCCTGATAACAGAAAAAAGTCTAATACATATTGCTACTTGTAATTATGCAGCTTTTGCTTCAGAACAAGGTTCAAACAAGAGGAGTAATTCGACCCCTTGAACCAGAGGTCTACATGCCAGGTACATTTGATTCAAGTAAAGTTTGGCCTAAGGTTCTATTTTTTGACTCCCAAGTCCTAATTGAAGAAAGATTTGACTGACTTCTATTTGGAGATTAATTAAGAGTTAGATCAATTTAGTTCAATAATTAGTAGTCAATCTTAGGGCTGCATCAATATTTGGACTTCATGCATAGTAATTTCTGTTAATATTGATATATGTGTTGGTGTTACTTGACAGCATTGGATATCTTAGAAGCATCAGGAGTAAAGCTTCTGGAGAAAGTGGAGACTTTATCAGCTTAGCAAGAATGTGCAAAGGATAATACACAATAAGAAACTCCACAACAAATATTATCTATTTCTGTGGAGCCTTGGTTCGAATATATTCTTATAAAGGGGGTCGAGCTCAAGATGGATTGAAGCAATATTGTTGTGGATATGATATATGTATATATGTATGTAAATAATTGTAACTGCTTAAAGAGCCTTGACAGGCATCTGCTGATGGCTTCGTCAAATTCTACCAATAGGTATAGCCTGTAACGAAAAGTCATTTGATCTTTCTTAAGGCTTGTGTAACTTGACAAATAAGCAAATAAATGAACTTTTCTTCAGGATATGCTCAAAATAGTGTATAGGTTGAACAAGATTTGAAGTCTTTTTATAGTTTTGCATCAATTACAGAAATATTCTTTCTTTTGATCCATATTGAAGTTTTTGAGTACAATAGCTTATCTCAGCTAGGTTTACAAGATTGATCTTATTTATTTTTTGGGATTAATGGTACTGAAATCTGAAATATGAGTACTTTGCAACTTGAATCTAGAGTTGTTGTCACTCCCAGAGCTCTATAGTACTAATTGAGTTTATGTTTTAGCTCTTCCAAATTAAAACCAATAGGTGTCAAGGATTAGGTAGTCCTATGTTTGGCTTTAACTTGCTAAAGATGAACTGTGAAAGATCAATTTTGCATGGACTGTGTATTTTACGAATTTTATGCGTGCCAAGTTAATTCAAGGTGTACCTGAATTTTTGTTTTGGATTTTCTAATATGAGATTATTCACATTTCATTGATCCTTAATTATACTACTTACGTGGCCGTGATTAGTAAGCTTCTACCTATAAGAACAAGGATTAGTAAATTGTCAATGCCTATCTGTTATTTTAGTGTGCAAGCTTGAGTATATGTTTTCTAGTCAAACAAACTACATGATGCATAATGTTTTGCTAAATGTAATGAATATAGAAAAATACTTGTCTTAAAATAATTATACTAACCTCTAGTTAGTAGTCTTTCCTAAATTAGTTTCCCATGGTAGAAATTCTCTAGTAGACCACTTCAATTAAATGAAAATCAAATAAATAATTAGCCTGCTCACAGTTAGTATTTTGTTTATTGTTCATTCTTGATGAGATATTAGAGATTGCTTGGAACCATTTACAGGTAATAGTGCTAAAGATATATAATATTTGTTTAATATTACTATTAGAGTAAGTATATGGATCCACCTACCTTATCAGTAATTGACAAAGTGAAGAGGTCTTCCATCTTTTATTATTCACTTGGCAGCAATAGTTTAAAAAAGTACAATATATATGATCTTATCTCTGTTTTAAAGACTTATAATGCCCTTTAGAAAATGTCAGATATTAAGGCCATTGACTCAATTCCAATTCTCTCCCTATTATTGTGCAAAGTAAAATCTCAATGCAAATCCTCAATATCATCTGATATTGATATCAGTATCAATTCTCCTTCCAAAAGCATTCAATAAATCAAATACCCATTACTCTTTTCCTAATTTATTAATATTATTGCATGGTATAGTAACTTACATTCTTCATTAATCAACCCTTTAATACATTCATTCTCTTTGCCACCCTTTATTCTTCTCCCCACCAAGAAATATCTCAACCACTTTTGTTCTCATTGAATCTCTTGCTTGTACTTGAGTTTGGTAGTTAGCCTTTGGCCACTTGTTTCAAATGAGGAAATGTTTGTTTTATCTTATATAGGTGTTTATTTTATCCTCATATTGTTTAACTTTCACATCTACTTTTGATAATTTTCATGTAGGTTTAGAAAATGAAGAGAGCTCCCATCTTCTCAAAGGATGAGAATGGAGAATTTAGTGAGCTTGATTATGATCCCCATATTGATTTCTCAAAGGTACTTATCTGATTACTAACACCTTAATTCTCCTTGAAATTCTACACGTACAATACGTTTAGTATTATACCTGTTGAGTTGATGGCTAAAACTCTATACTTGGCTTTAATTCAGTTCTTGGAAGAAGCAAGGAAGTATGCAAATGATACAAAACTCAACCCCAACATGCATTCACATACAAACTCAACATCATCAAGAATTCACAAGAGCAAGAGATCATGGAAGGACACCTTGTTCTTTTGGAGGAAACTAACAAAGAGAGAAGAAGAAATCCATGGAAGAATGGCAACCAAGTCATCCAATGGCTCTAATGCCTCGAAAAGAAGACACGTGTCGGTCTCTGGTCCGATCTGCGGATCCGGTATCAGCCGCCACATCGACTGCCCGGTCTCCGGCCCTCTTGCTGGATGGTTCACTCCTACAAGGGCTGAAGAGAGTGAGACCCCTTATGTGTGCTTAGACACACAGAGACATGCTTCAGGTGTTAATGCTTTTGGTCCTATTTATAGGGTGACTTGAGGTAATAAGAGTGCATAGGTATTGTTATAGTCACAATGTATGAAAAATTCAGGGTGCATTATGAGAGATTTTAGAGGATTCTTTCGCCCTTTTTTGAGTATTGGTAAGTGTGTTTGTTATATTACTAGATAATCAGAGTCTGCTTATTTGCTTCAGCCAAGAACAATAAAATTGTTTAAAATTTTTTTTTGAGTGTGCTTCTAGCTTTTCTTATTTTGTTTGGAAAATAAATAATAATTGACAGTGCATGCCTATTTATGGAAGTACTCAATTCTCTGCATGCCAAGTTAATTCAAGGTGTACCTGAATTTTTGTTTTGGATTTTCTAATATGAGATTATTCACATTTCATTGATCCTTAATTATACTACTTACGTGGCCGTGATTAGTAAGCTTCTACCTATAAGAACAAGGATTAGTAAATTGTCAATGCCTATCTGTTATTTTAGTGTGCAAGCTTGAGTATATGTTTTCTAGTCAAACAAACTACATGATGCATAATGTTTTGCTAAATGTAATGAATATAGAAAAATACTTGTCTTAAAATAATTATACTAACCTCTAGTTAGTAGTCTTTCCTAAATTAGTTTCCCATGGTAGAAATTCTCTAGTAGACCACTTCAATTAAATGAAAATCAAATAAATAATTAGCCTGCTCACAGTTAGTATTTTGTTTATTGTTCATTCTTGATGAGATATTAGAGATTGCTTGGAACCATTTACAGGTAATAGTGCTAAAGATATATAATATTTGTTTAATATTACTATTAGAGTAAGTATATGGATCCACCTACCTTATCAGTAATTGACAAAGTGAAGAGGTCTTCCATCTTTTATTATTCACTTGGCAGCAATAGTTTAAAAAAGTACAATATATATGATCTTATCTCTGTTTTAAAGACTTATAATGCCCTTTAGAAAATGTCAGATATTAAGGCCATTGACTCAATTCCAATTCTCTCTCCCTATTATTGTGCAAAGTAAAATCTCAATGCAAATCCTCAATATCATCTGATATTGATATCAGTATCAATTCTCCTTCCAAAAGCATTCAATAAATCAAATACCCATTACTCTTTTCCTAATTTATTAATATTATTGCATGGTATAGTAACTTACATTCTTCATTAATCAACCCTTTAATACATTCATTCTCTTTGCCACCCTTTATTCTTCTCCCCACCAAGAAATATCTCAACCACTTTTGTTCTCATTGAATCTCTTGCTTGTACTTGAGTTTGGTAGTTAGCCTTTGGCCACTTGTTTCAAATGAGGAAATGTTTGTTTTATCTTATATAGGTGTTTATTTTATCCTCATATTGTTTAACTTTCACATCTACTTTTGATAATTTTCATGTAGGTTTAGAAAATGAAGAGAGCTCCCATCTTCTCAAAGGATGAGAATGGAGAATTTAGTGAGCTTGATTATGATCCCCATATTGATTTCTCAAAGGTACTTATCTGATTACTAACACCTTAATTCTCCTTGAAATTCTACACGTACAATACGTTTAGTATTATACCTGTTGAGTTGATGGCTAAAACTCTATACTTGGCTTTGATTCAGTTCTTGGAAGAAGCAAGGAAGTATGCAAATGATACAAAACTCAACCCCAACATGCATTCACATACAAACTCAACATCATCAAGAATTCACAAGAGCAAGAGATCATGGAAGGACACCTTGTTCTTTTGGAGGAAACTAACAAAGAGAGAAGAAGAAATCCATGGAAGAATGGCAACCAAGTCATCCAATGGCTCTAATGCCTCGAAAAGAAGACACGTGTCGGTCTCTGGTCCGATCTGCGAATCCGGTATCAGCCGCCACATCGACTGCCCGGTCTCCGGCCCTCTTGCTGGATGGTTCACTCCTACAAGGGCTGAAGAGAGTGAGACCCCTTATGTGTGCTTAGACACACAGAGACATGCTTCAGGTGTTAATGCTTTTGGTCCTATTTATAGGGTGACTTGAGGTAATAAGAGTGCATAGGTATTGTTATAGTCACAATGTATGAAAAATTCAGGGTGCATTATGAGAGATTTTAGAGGATTCTTTCGCCCTTTTTTGAGTATTGGTAAGTGTGTTTGTTATATTACTAGATAATCAGAGTCTGCTTATTTGCTTCAGCCAAGAACAATAAAATTGTTTAAAATTTTTTTTTTTGAGTGTGCTTCTAGCTTTTCTTATTTTGTTTGGAAAATAAATAATAATTGACAGTGCATGCCTATTTATGGAAGTACTCAATTCTCTGCATAATGATTCAGTAGCTTTTTCTGGTTTTGTTGCAACTGCAATTTGTAGTGGACCTGTATTTTGCAAAAAGACAATAGTGGTCACACATTTCTTTTGTTATTACAGCATTATTTTTGCAGTTACAATTGCACCCCAAAAAAAAAGGTCTCCTTTCTGCCCCCACCCCCCACCCCAAAAAAAATAATAATATATAAAAAAATATTTAAAAAATCACTGCATTTTACTAGAAGTTCGATAACTGTCTCTCTATTCACAAATTGTAAATACAAATGGTGTCTTTACCAAACCACACATCATCAGTTACACCACAACCAGAAAATTCTATATAAATTTGTTTCAGATCATTGTAATCTCATAGAAATTGCTTTATAACTGAAACAATTTGCTACAATGAACTAAAGAACATTTTCAAGTGATGTTTTGCCTTGCAATACAAATGCATGATTAGCGTCTCTCCCTAAGGTAAAATTTCACTTATATGTTCTGCAGTAACATTTTATTCTACTTTTCTAAATATCCTTTGTACATAGTCTTTCGTCATAATTCATTTGAACATGCGAAGACTCTTCATTGAGAGGAGAGCTCCTATGAGACTACCCATGAGACTAAATGCTGCTCTACTTCTTCCCAGTCTTTTACTTTTGTCACAAGAGGGTGTGAATCAGCAATATCATTCTTGCACCATGGATATGAATTGTAGTAGTCAAAGAGGAGAACTCTGATACCAATTTCAGCGCATTCTAGAGCATATCGAGGGTTGTCATCGATCAAAACTTGAGCTCCTAGAGATCTGCAATAGGAAACTGAGAGAAGTTATTCGAGGCAATGCTAACTTCTTAACTTCGCATGACTTAGCAAGGAAACAAGTTCAACCACACTTACTTTAGTGAAATTAGAAACAAATTTTTTTTTCTACTCGAGAAAAATTAAGCTTATTTAGTCGATAGCTTGAGTTCAGCAAAATTCCTCATCTAATAGTAATATAGTTCACATGTGCAATGTGTTTTAACTGAAATTATGCCTATACAATGCTGACTGCATCGTTTGGACAATCTCAATCAATCAAATAAGAACGGGTTCGGACCTTGGTTTGGTTACAAAAATCAGTACCCAGAACAAAAATGAAGGAAAGCAAAGAGGCAACCCACAAATCAAACAGATATGGCACCCCAAAAAAAAAAGGCAAATGGGTTCAATTTAAATTCACGTGGGACAGCTAGGATTAAGAAAAGTGCCAAACCCAACCTAATCTGATAATCGCAAGGCGTTAAAAAAGGAAAGAAAAGGAAAAGAACTCTTTATCATACCTGCAAATTTCAGATTTAGGCTTTGATTTCCCATCCAAAGCAAAATGGTTGCCAAAATGAATCTCTTGAAAAAGACCAGGGTAGTGTTGTTCAATCCACTCTAGTGTATGATCTTTTATCACATTCTGCGAGATCTAACAGAAGAAAAGGTATTCCAGTCGGTGTATAGATTTTTCACTAGTTGTGAAGAACAAAGAATTTAACAAATCCTCAATATCATCTGATATTGATATCAGTATCAATTCTCCTTCCAAAAGCATTCAATAAATCAAATACCCATTACTCTTTTCCTAATTTATTAATATTATTGCATGGTATAGTAACTTACATTCTTCATTAATCAACCCTTTAATACATTCATTCTCTTTGCCACCCTTTATTCTTCTCCCCACCAAGAAATATCTCAACCACTTTTGTTCTCATTGAATCTCTTGCTTGTACTTGAGTTTGGTAGTTAGCCTTTGGCCACTTGTTTCAAATGAGGAAATGTTTGTTTTATCTTATATAGGTGTTTATTTTATCCTCATATTGTTTAACTTTCACATCTACTTTTGATAATTTTCATGTAGGTTTAGAAAATGAAGAGAGCTCCCATCTTCTCAAAGGATGAGAATGGAGAATTTAGTGAGCTTGATTATGATCCCCATATTGATTTCTCAAAGGTACTTATCTGATTACTAACACCTTAATTCTCCTTGAAATTCTACACGTACAATACGTTTAGTATTATACCTGTTGAGTTGATGGCTAAAACTCTATACTTGGCTTTGATTCAGTTCTTGGAAGAAGCAAGGAAGTATGCAAATGATACAAAACTCAACCCCAACATGCATTCACATACAAACTCAACATCATCAAGAATTCACAAGAGCAAGAGATCATGGAAGGACACCTTGTTCTTTTGGAGGAAACTAACAAAGAGAGAAGAAGAAATCCATGGAAGAATGGCAACCAAGTCATCCAATGGCTCTAATGCCTCGAAAAGAAGACACGTGTCGGTCTCTGGTCCGATCTGCGAATCCGGTATCAGCCGCCACATCGACTGCCCGGTCTCCGGCCCTCTTGCTGGATGGTTCACTCCTACAAGGGCTGAAGAGAGTGAGACCCCTTATGTGTGCTTAGACACACAGAGACATGCTTCAGGTGTTAATGCTTTTGGTCCTATTTATAGGGTGACTTGAGGTAATAAGAGTGCATAGGTATTGTTATAGTCACAATGTATGAAAAATTCAGGGTGCATTATGAGAGATTTTAGAGGATTCTTTCGCCCTTTTTTGAGTATTGGTAAGTGTGTTTGTTATATTACTAGATAATCAGAGTCTGCTTATTTGCTTCAGCCAAGAACAATAAAATTGTTTAAATTTTTTTTTGAGTGTGCTTCTAGCTTTTCTTATTTTGTTTGGAAAATAAATAATAATTGACAGTGCATGCCTATTTATGGAAGTACTCAATTCTCTGCATAATGATTCAGTAGCTTTTTCTGGTTTTGTTGCAACTGCAATTTGTAGTGGACCTGTATTTTGCAAAAGACAATAGTGGTCACACATTTCTTTTGTTATTACAGCATTATTTTTGCAGTTACAATTGCACCCCAAAAAAGGTCTCCTTTCTGCCCCACCCCCACCCCAAAAAAAATAATAATATATAAAAAATATTTAAAAATCACTGCATTTTACTAGAAGTTCGATAACTGTCTCTCTATTCACAAATTGTAAATACAAATGGTGTCTTTACCAAACCACACATCATCAGTTACACCACAACCAGAAAATTCTATATAAATTTGTTTCAGATCATTGTAATCTCATAGAAATTGCTTTATAACTGAAACAATTTGCTACAATGAACTAAAGAACATTTTCAAGTGATGTTTTGCCTTGCAATACAAATGCATGATTAGCGTCTCTCCCTAAGGTAAAATTTCACTTATATGTTCTGCAGTAACATTTTATTCTACTTTTCTAAATATCCTTTGTACATAGTCTTTCGTCATAATTCATTTGAACATGCGAAGACTCTTCATTGAGAGGAGAGCTCCTATGAGACTACCCATGAGACTAAATGCTGCTCTACTTCTTCCCAGTCTTTTACTTTTGTCACAAGAGGGTGTGAATCAGCAATATCATTCTTGCACCATGGATATGAATTGTAGTAGTCAAAGAGGAGAACTCTGATACCAATTTCAGCATTCTAGAGCATATCGAGGGTTGTCATCGATCAAAACTTGAGCTCCTAGAGATCTGCAATAGGAAACTGAGAGAAGTTATTGAGGCAATGCTAACTTCTTAACTTCGCATGACTTAGCAAGGAAACAAGTTCAACCACACTTACTTTAGTGAAATTAGAAACAAATTTTTTTTCCACTCGAGAAAAATTAAGCTTATTTAGTCGATAGCTTGAGTTCAGCAAAATTCCTCATCTAATAGTAATATAGTTCACATGTGCAATGTGTTTTAACTGAAATTATGCCTATACAATGCTGACTGCATCGTTTGGACAATCTCAATCAATCAAATAAGAACGGTTCGACCTTGGTTTGGTTACAAAAATCAGTACCCAGAACAAAAATGAAGGAAAGCAAAGAGGCAACCCACAAATCAAACAGATATGGCACCCCAAAAAAAAAAGGCAAATGGGTTCAATTTAAATTCACGTGGGACAGCTAGGATTAAGAAAAGTGCCAAACCCAACCTAATCTGATAATCGCAAGGCGTTAAAAAAGGAAAGAAAAGGAAAAGAACTCTTTATCATACCTGCAAATTTCAGATTTAGGCTTTGATTTCCCATCCAAAGCAAAATGGTTGCCAAAATGAATCTCTTGAAAAAGACCAGGGTAGTGTTGTTCAATCCACTCTAGTGTATGATCTTTTATCACATTCTGCCGAGATCTAACAGAAGAAAAGGTATTCCAGTCGGGTGTATAGATTTTTCACTAGTTGTGAAGAACAAAGAATTTAACAAATGTAATACATATAATACATTCAAGAAACTTACGTCACAACAGAAAGATTACAAAATGTGGACAGCTTATGAAGAGTATCCCTAGCTCCTGGAATAGGATGAATTCCAGATGTGAAATAATGAGTTTTAAAAAATTCATGCACTCGGATATCAGCTGCCAAAAGCACAAGAAACAGCTTAAGTGTGAATGACAATATGACAAATAGGCAAATGACAAGGTATAAATAGTATTATGGATCTTGCAGTACCTTCAGCTCGAGAGCAATTCCATATCTGCAAACAAAGAATTGAATAAGCAATAGTATTTTGCAAGTTCAGAAGTCACATAACCAAAATTCATTAGAAGTACCAAGGAGGGAAGCTAGAACAAGCTTCACTACAAGCAGTCTTAAGATTTAGAAACTTCATTACTTTACGGAAGCTTACCCTGAAGAACTCATATACATAGTACTCCGACACAGTGTGATTCAACGAGTATCTGTCAGCAATGAATTTATTCAATGCTGCGAGAAAGCTTCCAAGAACTGAAAATCATTTAAGAGATCAAATTAGCATCAATTTCACATAGCAAACAAGTAACTAAGAAAAGCATTCGAGAACAAGTTACTCTATAATTACATCACCATGATGCTTGAAACAGTTGAGAAAACTACTCAAATATTGACCCTTAATGATACATATAGATATAGTACTTTATTTCTTAAAAATGTTAATTTTGTGCATAATAATGAAAAGAACAAATATAGGAAAAAATTAATAATTATAAGCTAACTTATTGCTCAGATCCTAACAATAACAAGCTAATTGCAAACTTATCATTTTAAGATATAAGAAATTCAACAACAATAAAGACAACAAAGTCTATACAGTATACACACTGGAGATACAAGAAATGAATGCACCCCATTTTACAGATTCATACATTAACTCATAAAAGAAATAACTTGTGAGGGCTATGATTCAATGACCAACACGAGTGTCTTACTTGATGACAGACAGGGTGTTGGACACAACCCTCTAAACTCCAGATGTGGGGAAGTATTTTAGTGTCATGCACGGACGCGACCACAACTCATGTAGATACACTATTTTGGTAAGAAACTTAAAATGGTAAAATGATCTATATAACGAGTAGCTTTTGTGAAAGTAGGTTAGAACTTACATCTTGTACTTTCTGAAATGAACAAAGTTTTGTATTTCCAAGTGATGGGCGTGGATGTGCATGTATGTTATAGTTAAACATGTTGGAGATGATAATTTTAGATTTTATAAAATGACCAATTTAAAAGTAACCAACAGAAATGATGAAGAATTCAGGGTGCATTATGAGAGATTTTAGAGGATTCTTTCGCCCTTTTTGAGTATTGGTAAGTGTGTTTGTTATATTACTAGATAATCAGAGTCTGCTTATTTGCTTCAGCCAAGAACAATAAAATTGTTTAAATTTTTTTTTTGAGTGTGCTTCTAGCTTTTCTTATTTTGTTTGGAAAATAAATAATAATTGACAGTGCATGCCTATTTATGGAAGTACTCAATTCTCTGCATAATGATTCAGTAGCTTTTTCTGGTTTTGTTGCAACTGCAATTTGTAGTGGACCTGTATTTTGCAAAAGACAATAGTGGTCACACATTTCTTTTGTTATTACAGCATTATTTTTGCAGTTACAATTGCACCCCAAAAAAGGTCTCCTTTCTGCCCCACCCCACCCCAAAAAAAATAATAATATATAAAAAATATTTAAAAATCACTGCATTTTACTAGAAGTTCGATAACTGTCTCTCTATTCACAAATTGTAAATACAAATGGTGTCTTTACCAAACCACACATCATCAGTTACACCACAACCAGAAAATTCTATATAAATTTGTTTCAGATCATTGTAATCTCATAGAAATTGCTTTATAACTGAAACAATTTGCTACAATGAACTAAAGAACATTTTCAAGTGATGTTTTGCCTTGCAATACAAATGCATGATTAGCGTCTCTCCCTAAGGTAAAATTTCACTTATATGTTCTGCAGTAACATTTTATTCTACTTTTCTAAATATCCTTTGTACATAGTCTTTCGTCATAATTCATTTGAACATGCGAAGACTCTTCATTGAGAGGAGAGCTCCTATGAGACTACCCATGAGACTAAATGCTGCTCTACTTCTTCCCAGTCTTTTACTTTTGTCACAAGAGGGTGTGAATCAGCAATATCATTCTTGCACCATGGATATGAATTGTAGTAGTCAAAGAGGAGAACTCTGATACCAATTTCAGCGCATTCTAGAGCATATCGAGGGTTGTCATCGATCAAAACTTGAGCTCCTAGAGATCTGCAATAGAAAACTGAGAGAAGTTATTCGAGGCAATGCTAACTTCTTAACTTCGCATGACTTAGCAAGGAAACAAGTTCAACCACACTTACTTTAGTGAAATTAGAAACAAATTTTTTTTCTAGAAAAATTAAGCTTATTTAGTCGATAGCTTGAGTTCAGCAAAATTCCTCATCTAATAGTAATATAGTTCACATGTGCAATGTGTTTTAACTGAAATTATGCCTATACAATGCTGACTGCATCGTTTGGACAATCTCAATCAATCAAATAAGAACGGGTTCGGACCTTGGTTTGGTTACAAAAATCAGTACCCAGAACAAAAATGAAGGAAAGCAAAGAGGCAACCCACAAATCAAACAGATATGGCACCCCAAAAAAAAAAGGCAAATGGGTTCAATTTAAATTCACGTGGGACAGCTAGGATTAAGAAAAGTGCCAAACCCAACCTAATCTGATAATCGCAAGGCGTTAAAAAAGGAAAGAAAAGGAAAAGAACTCTTTATCATACCTGCAAATTTCAGATTTAGGCTTTGATTTCCCATCCAAAGCAAAATGGTTGCCAAAATGAATCTCTTGAAAAAGACCAGGGTAGTGTTGTTCAATCCACTCTAGTGTATGATCTTTTATCACATTCTGCGAGATCTAACAGAAGAAAAGGTATTCCAGTCGGTGTATAGATTTTTCACTAGTTGTGAAGAACAAAGAATTTAACAAATGTAATACATATAATACATTCAAGAAACTTACGTCACAACAGAAAGATTACAAAATGTGGACAGCTTATGAAGAGTATCCCTAGCTCCTGGAATAGGATGAATTCCAGATGTGAAATAATGAGTTTTAAAAAATTCATGCACTCGGATATCAGCTGCCAAAAGCACAAGAAACAGCTTAAGTGTGAATGACAATATGACAAATAGGCAAATGACAAGGTATAAATAGTATTATGGATCTTGCAGTACCTTCAGCTCGAGAGCAATTCCATATCTGCAAACAAAGAATTGAATAAGCAATAGTATTTTGCAAGTTCAGAAGTCACATAACCAAAATTCATTAGAAGTACCAAGGAGGGAAGCTAGAACAAGCTTCACTACAAGCAGTCTTAAGATTTAGAAACTTCATTACTTTACGGAAGCTTACCCTGAAGAACTCATATACATAGTACTCCGACACAGTGTGATTCAACGAGTATCTGTCAGCAATGAATTTATTCAATGCTGAAAGCTTCAAGAACTGAAAATCATTTAAGAGATCAAATTAGCATCAATTTCACATAGCAAACAAGTAACTAAGAAAAGCATTCGAGAACAAGTTACTCTATAATTACATCACCATGATGCTTGAAACAGTTGAGAAAACTACTCAAATATTGACCCTTAATGATACATATAGATATAGTACTTTATTTCTTAAAAATGTTAATTTTGTGCATAATAATGAAAAGAACAAATATAGGAAAAAATTAATAATTATAAGCTAACTTATTGCTCAGATCCTAACAATAACAAGCTAATTGCAAACTTATCATTTTAAGATATAAGAAATTCAACAACAATAAAGACAACAAAGTCTATACAGTATACACACTGGAGATACAAGAAATGAATGCACCCCATTTTACAGATTCATACATTAACTCATAAAAGAAATAACTTGTGAGGGCTATGATTCAATGACCAACACGAGTGTCTTACTTGATGACAGACAGGGTGTTGGACACAACCCTCTAAACTCCAGATGTGGGGAAGTATTTTAGTGTCATGCACGGACGCGACCACAACTCATGTAGATACACTATTTTGGTAAGAAACTTAAAATGGTAAAATGATCTATATAACGAGTAGCTTTTGTGAAAGTAGGTTAGAACTTACATCTTGTACTTTCTGAAATGAACAAAGTTTTGTATTTCCAAGTGATGGGCGTGGATGTGCATGTATGTTATAGTTAAACATGTTGGAGATGATAATTTTAGATTTTATAAAATGACCAATTTAAAAGTAACCAACAGAAATGATGAAGAATTATGACAGATCATATTAGATGATATTTTATAGAAGAAAACTCATGAAACTGGGCCTCAAGGATGTATACCATTTTCATTATCCCAACAGAAAATGGAAATGATTTTTTTTTTTTGAGTGAAAAAACTAGACATGATTGAAAGAATCACACATGAAATGGAGCAGTTCTGACAGAAAGAAGAACTTAAAACAATAATTTTTATCTATTTCATCAGGTAATGCAATCATATCTAACAGCAAATTTCAATCTCAACAACAATTAAATAGAGGCTGAGTTATACTGGGCCCTCCCGAAAATGCTAGGCACTAGCTAGGACCCTGCTTCACATTTTGATGGAGCCATCTGAATTAGTTCGAGTTAAGGAGGAGGTGGGTGACAAGTTCTAAAAAGGAGGGTGATGAAGAGAAGAGCAGTGAAGGAAGCTGGAGAGCGGGTTTGCTCAAGTCAATGCAAACAAGGGCGACTATGAGGAAGGATTCAGCTCGAATCCCTCTCCATGTGAAGTTTTTCTTTTCTTTCTTTGTTTGGCAATTTGTTACTGAAGATAGTAATGAGGAGGGCGTTTTCTCATTTTCTTTTATTATTGAAACCATGATCTTCTTAATCCATCAGTGAGAAAATAACTTTAGAGTAGTTCAGGAAGTTCTTCATCTAATAGTAATATAGTTCACATGTGCAATGTGTTTTAACTGAAATTATGCCTATACAATGCTGACTGCATCGTTTGGACAATCTCAATCAATCAAATAAGAACGGGTTCGGACCTTGGTTTGGTTACAAAAATCAGTACCCAGAACAAAAATGAAGGAAAGCAAAGAGGCAACCCACAAATCAAACAGATATGGCACCCCAAAAAAAAGGCAAATGGGTTCAATTTAAATTCACGTGGGACAGCTAGGATTAAGAAAAGTGCCAAACCCAACCTAATCTGATAATCGCAAGCGTAAAAAGGAAAGAAAAGGAAAAGAACTCTTTATCATACCTGCAAATTTCAGATTTAGGCTTTGATTTCCCATCCAAAGCAAAATGGTTGCCAAAATGAATCTCTTGAAAAGACCAGGGTAGTGTTGTTCAATCCACTCTAGTGTATGATCTTTTATCACATTCTGCCGAGATCTAACAGAAGAAAAGGTATTCCAGTCGGTGTATAGATTTTTCACTAGTTGTGAAGAACAAAGAATTTAACAAATGTAATACATATAATACATTCAAGAAACTTACGTCACAACAGAAAGATTACAAAATGTGGACAGCTTATGAAGAGTATCCCTAGCTCCTGGAATAGGATGAATTCCAGATGTGAAATAATGAGTTTTAAAAAATTCATGCACTCGGATATCAGCTGCCAAAAGCACAAGAAACAGCTTAAGTGTGAATGACAATATGACAAATAGGCAAATGACAAGGTATAAATAGTATTATGGATCTTGCAGTACCTTCAGCTCGAGAGCAATTCCATATCTGCAAACAAAGAATTGAATAAGCAATAGTATTTTGCAAGTTCAGAAGTCACATAACCAAAATTCATTAGAAGTACCAAGGAGGGCTAGAACAAGCTTCACTACAAGCAGTCTTAAGATTTAGAAACTTCATTACTTTTACGGAAGCTTACCCTGAAGAACTCATATACATAGTACTCCGACACAGTGTGATTCAACGAGTATCTGTCAGCAATGAATTTATTCAATGCTGAAGCTTCAAGAACTGAAAATCATTTAAGAGATCAAATTAGCATCAATTTCACATAGCAAACAAGTAACTAAGAAAAGCATTCGAGAACAAGTTACTCTATAATTACATCACCATGATGCTTGAAACAGTTGAGAAAACTACTCAAATATTGACCCTTAATGATACATATAGATATAGTACTTTATTTCTTAAAAATGTTAATTTTGTGCATAATAATGAAAAGAACAAATATAGGAAAAAATTAATAATTATAAGCTAACTTATTGCTCAGATCCTAACAATAACAAGCTAATTGCAAACTTATCATTTTAAGATATAAGAAATTCAACAACAATAAAGACAACAAAGTCTATACAGTATACACACTGGAGATACAAGAAATGAATGCACCCCATTTTACAGATTCATACATTAACTCATAAAAGAAATAACTTGTGAGGGCTATGATTCAATGACCAACACGAGTGTCTTACTTGATGACAGACAGGGTGTTGGACACAACCCTCTAAACTCCAGATGTGGGGAAGTATTTTAGTGTCATGCACGGACGCGACCACAACTCATGTAGATACACTATTTTGGTAAGAAACTTAAAATGGTAAAATGATCTATATAACGAGTAGCTTTTGTCGAAAGTAGGTTAGAACTTACATCTTGTACTTTACGAAATGAACAAAGTTTTTGTATTTCCAAGTGATGGGCGTGGATGTGCATGTATGTTATAGTTAAACATGTTGGAGATGATAATTTTAGATTTTATAAAATGACCAATTTAAAAGTAACCAACAGAAATGATGAAGAATTATGACAGATCATATTAGATGATATTTTATAGAAGAAAACTCATGAAACTGGGCCTCAAGGATGTATACCATTTTCATTATCCCAACAGAAAATGGAAATGATTTTTTTTGAGTGAAAAAACTAGACATGATTGAAAGAATCACACATGAAATGGAGCAGTTCTGACAGAAAGAAGAACTTAAAACAATAATTTTTATCTATTTCATCAGGTAATGCAATCATATCTAACAGCAAATTTCAATCTCAACAACAATTAAATAGAGGCTGAGTTATACTGGGCCCTCCGAAAATGCTAGGCACTAGCTAGGACCCTGCTTCACATTTTGATGGAGCCATCTGAATTAGTTCGAGTTAAGGAGGAGGTGGGTGACAAGTTCTAAAAAGGAGGGTGATGAAGAGAAGAGCAGTGAAGGAAGCTGGAGAGCGGGTTTGCTCAAGTCAATGCAAACAAGGGCGACTATGAGGAAGGATTCAGCTCGAATCCCTCTCCATGTGAAGTTTTTCTTTTCTTTCTTTGTTTGGCAATTTGTTACTGAAGATAGTAATGAGGAGGGCGTTTTCTCATTTTCTTTTATTATTGAAACCATGATCTTCTTAATCCATCAGTGAGAAAATAACTTTAGAGTAGTTCAGGAAGTTCTTCATCAAGTTTAATAAATGATGGGTGCTAGAAAACAAGGCTTAAATGAAGGGTTTTGTAATTTCCTTATACATATAAAGGTACTTTGTTGGTTCACTGGACTGGCTGATCTGTGGACATAAATGTGGCGCAAACAAGAAGAAAATCCTTTTCAGTGGCTGGGTGGGCCTGATAGGCAAGACCAAAAGGTTAAAAGGAAATAATACAATTAGAGTGGCCGTGTAATGCTTAAGTCAACACCGCTGACCCTGATTTGAGCAACAATATATAGTAGTCAAAGAATAGAAAGCATTTAGATCCTTTTACCATGTGAATTGAGCCCCTCAACAGGGTGCAGAACGTTTTAAATGCTCCAATAGGTCCCAAGGATGTCGGATGATATGGTGTTATTGAGCATTAATTTGATGACATAAAAGTAATATATCATTATTGAGCATTAATGTGATGACATAAGTAGTATATCATTATTGAGAAAAAAATGATAACATTCAATTTACTTAGTACACTCAATCATTCTGACAATGACATGCGAATTTAGAGTTAGCATACTCCAACTTGCATTAAGGAACCGAATACAGAAACCATAGCCTAAACTGTATATAGATATATACTTCAATATTTGTGTGGCTCATTAAATCAAATCAGGATGATTTAAGTGAGGACCACTTTTGAGGCAAATGTGATTGTAGAGTATAACTGAAATTGAAGGGGATATTCTATAGGACAGCTACAATATCCAACAATGCTCTATGGATTAGAATGTTGGGTAGTTAAGAGCAATATGTACAAAAAAGTGTAGCAGAAACGAGAATGCTACAACAATGAGAGGATATACACTAAGAGATAAGATAAGAAATGAGTGCACCCCATTTTACAGATTCATACATTAACTCATAAAAGAAATAACTTGTGAGGGCTATGATTCAATGACCAACACGAGTGTCTTACTTGATGACAGACAGGGTGTTGGACACAACCCTCTAAACTCCAGATGTGGGGAAGTATTTTAGTGTCATGCAGATGGCGACCACAACTCATGTAGATACACTATTTTGGTAAGAAACTTAAAATGGTAAAATGATCTATATAACGAGTAGCTTTTGTGAAAGTAGGTTAGAACTTACATCTTGTACTTTCTGAAATGAACAAAGTTTTGTATTTCCAAGTGATGGACGTGGATGTGCATGTATGTTATAGTTAAACATGTTGGAGATGATAATTTTAGATTTTATAAAATGACCAATTTAAAAGTAACCAACAGAAATGATGAAGAATTATGACAGATCATATTAGATGATATTTTATAGAAGAAAACTCATGAAACTGGGCCTCAAGGATGTATACCATTTTCATTATCCCAACAGAAAATGGAAATGATTTTTTTTTTTTGAGTGAAAAAACTAGACATGATTGAAAGAATCACACATGAAATGGAGCAGTTTACGGCAGAAAGAAGAACTTAAAACAATAATTTTTATCTATTTCATCAGGTAATGCAATCATATCTAACAGCAAATTTCAATCTCAACAACAATTAAATAGAGGCTGAGTTATACTGGGCCCTCCGAAAATGCTAGGCACTAGCTAGGACCCTGCTTCACATTTTGATGGAGCCATCTGAATTAGTTCGAGTTAAGGAGGAGGTGGGTGACAAGTTCTAAAAGGAGGGTGATGAAGAGAAGAGCAGTGAAGGAAGCTGGAGAGCGGGTTTGCTCAAGTCAATGCAAACAAGGGCGACTATGAGGAAGGATTCAGCTCGAATCCCTCTCCATGTGAAGTTTTTCTTTTCTTTCTTTGTTTGGCAATTTGTTACTGAAGATAGTAATGAGGAGGACGTTTTCTCATTTTCTTTTTATTATTGAAACCATGATCTTCTTAATCCATCAGTGAGAAAATAACTTTAGAGTAGTTCAGGAAGTTCTTCATCAAGTTTAATAAATGATGGGTGCTAGAAAACAAGGCTTAAATGAAGGGTTTTGTAATTTCCTTATACATATAAAGGTACTTTGTTGGTTCACTGGACTGGCTGATCTGTGGACATAAATGTGGCGCAAACAAGAAGAAAATCCTTTTTCAGTGGCTGGGTGGGCCTGATAGGCAAGACCAAAAAGGTTAAAAGGAAATAATACAATTAGAGTGGCCCGTGTAATGCTTAAGTCAACACCGCTGACCCTGATTTGAGCAACAATATATAGTAGTCAAAGAATAGAAAGCATTTAGATCCTTTTACCATGTGAATTGAGCCCCTCAACAGGGTGCAGAACGTTTTAAATGCTCCAATAGGTCCCAAGGATGTCGGATGATATGGTGTTATTGAGCATTAATTTGATGACATAAAAGTAATATATCATTATTGAGCATTAATGTGATGACATAAGTAGTATATCATTATTGAGAAAAAAAATGATAACATTCAATTTACTTAGTACACTCAATCATTCTGACAATGACATGCGGAATTTAGAGTTAGCATACTCCAACTTGCATTAAGGAACCGAATACAGAAACCATAGCCTAAACTGTATATAGATATATACTTCAATATTTGTGTGGCTCATTAAATCAAATCAGGATGATTTAAGTGAGGACCACTTTTTGAGGCAAATGTGATTGTAGAGTATAACTGAAATTGAAGGGGATATTCTATAGGACAGCTACAATATCCAACAATGCTCTATGGATTAGAATGTTGGGTAGTTAAGAGCAATATGTACAAAAAAAAGTGTAGCAGAAACGAGAATGCTACAACAATGAGAGGATATACACTAAGAGATAAGATAAGAAATGAGTGCATTTCGCAGGTTGTTAGAGATCACTCTTATTGAGGATAAAATGAGAGAATATTTAGAGATGGTTCGGTCATGGGCAATGAAGGCCATTAAATGCACCTCAAGCAGAAGCGATGAGACTATAACTAACAGAGAAAGGAGACCTAGACCTAGCCCTAGAGAATTTGGTTAGAAGTTGTTAAGGATATGATAATGATTAACCGTTACGCGAGACAGCCTCAATGGAACTAAGTGGAAGAGTAGAATTCAGGCAATTGAACACAAAAATTAGAGATAAATTCTTTGTTGCTGTAGTTTTATATATACCTCTATCCTATTTGCATACCTCAATACCAGATTGTCTGCAACAAAAGAACAACTAATCCCACAATCCAAACACATACACCAGCATTATAATAAACCTAAGGCAAACTAAACATATAAATTATACAATGATGTTAGACTACCACGAAAGCCAAGAACACATACCTTCATCCACATCAACAGCAACAACCATCTTCTCCGCATCGAAGATTATTAGACCCAAGGGCCTTCCATTCTTGCAAGCTCCATTTCCATTCACCAACTTCAACCCCACCTCGTCACTAAGAACAGCACTCGGATCACGAACCAACTGGCGGTTCACCGCCATTGCACGAGCCTTTGCGCTCCCATCGTGGCGATCCAAGCAACCTCTCAAGCTCAACCCACATCTAGTATTGACACTAGAACCACTACACGAATCAAACCAAACCTTGCGGTGATTAAATCTTTGGTGCTCATTAGCTTCACTCATAGAGCTGTACCCAAGAAACCTAGTAGAGTGCAGAACCTTGTTCAAAGCCATTAAACCCCAATTGTTCCACAATGAGTTGCAATGGTTTGAGATCAACCACAAGCCCTCCTTCCTCCTTAAAACAATCATGT
Source organism: Asparagus setaceus (assembly GCA_012295165.1). Taxonomy (NCBI): domain Eukaryota; kingdom Viridiplantae; phylum Streptophyta; class Magnoliopsida; order Asparagales; family Asparagaceae; genus Asparagus; species Asparagus setaceus. The sequence goes on along the minus strand of CM022709.1, from coordinate 987,730 downwards.
GCACATTCCAAATACAAATGAAAGAATCTAATTTACGGCTAAAAATCCTATTTTTAACCCCAAATCGATTGAAATCAGGAGAAAAATAGGGTTTAAGATGAACATACGAAATGGGTATTCTTCAAATCGAGTCAGAAGTGAAAACAACAGACACCCAACTACAATGATTAGATAAATTCGATTCTGATAGAGAGAAATCAACAAAAGAAACCCACAATGTACGCAAACAAAGAATTGAATAAGCAATAGTATTTTGCAAGTTCAGAAGTCACATAACCAAAATTCATTAGAAGTACCAAGGAGGAAGCTAGAACAAGCTTCACTACAAGCAGTCTTAAGATTTAGAAACTTCATTACTTTACGGAAGCTTACCCTGAAGAACTCATATACATAGTACTCCGACACAGTGTGATTCAACGAGTATCTGTCAGCAATGAATTTATTCAATGCTGCGAGAAAGCTTCCAAGAACTGAAAATCATTTAAGAGATCAAATTAGCATCAATTTCACATAGCAAACAAGTAACTAAGAAAAGCATTCGAGAACAAGTTACTCTATAATTACATCACCATGATGCTTGAAACAGTTGAGAAAACTACTCAAATATTGACCCTAATGATACATATAGATATAGTACTTTATTTCTTAAAAATGTTAATTTTGTGCATAATAATGAAAAGAACAAATATAGGAAAAAATTAATAATTATAAGCTAACTTATTGCTCAGATCCTAACAATAACAAGCTAATTGCAAACTTATCATTTTAAGATATAAGAAATTCAACAACAATAAAGACAACAAAGTCTATACAGTATACACACTGGAGATACAAGAAATGAATGCACCCCATTTTACAGATTCATACATTAACTCATAAAAGAAATAACTTGTGAGGGCTACGATTCAATGACCAACACGAGTGTCTTACTTGATGACAGACAGGGTGTTGGACACAACCCTCTAAACTCCAGATGTGGGGAAGTATTTTAGTGTCATGCACGGACGCGACCACAACTCATGTAGATACACTATTTTGGTAAGAAACTTAAAATGGTAAAATGATCTATATAACGAGTAGCTTTTGTCGAAAGTAGGTTAGAACTTACATCTTGTACTTTACGAAATGAACTAAGTTTTTGTATTTCCAAGTGATGGACGTGGATGTGCATGTATGTTATAGTTAAACATGTTGGAGATGATAATTTTTAGATTTTATAAAATGACCAATTTAAAAGTAACCAACAGAAATGATGAAGAATTATGACAGATCATATTAGATGATATTTTATAGAAGAAAACTCATGAAACTGGGCCTCAAGGATGTATACCATTTTCATTATCCCAACAGAAAATGGAAATGATTTTTTTTTTTTTTTGAGTGAAAAAAACTAGACATGATTGAAAGAATCACACATGAAATGGAGCAGTTTACGGCAGAAAGAAGAACTTCGTAAAACAATAATTTTTTATCTATTTCATCAGGTAATGCAATCATATCTAACAGCAAATTTCAATCTCAACAACAATTAAATAGAGGCTGAGTTATACTGGGCCCTCCCGAAAATGCTAGGCACTAGCTAGGACCCTGCTTCACATTTTGATGGAGCCATCTGAATTAGTTCGAGTTAAGGAGGAGGTGGGTGACAAGTTCTAAAAAGGAGGGTGATGAAGAGAAGAGCAGTGAAGGAAGCTGGAGAGCGGGTTTGCTCAAGTCAATGCAAACAAGGGCGACTATGAGGAAGGATTCAGCTCGAATCCCTCTCCATGTGAAGTTTTTCTTTTCTTTCTTTGTTTGGCAATTTGTTACTGAAGATAGTAATGAGGAGGACGTTTTCTCATTTTCTTTTTATTATTGAAACCATGATCTTCTTAATCCATCAGTGAGAAAATAACTTTAGAGTAGTTCAGGAAGTTCTTCATCAAGTTTAATAAATGATGGGTGCTAGAAAACAAGGCTTAAATGAAGGGTTTTGTAATTTCCTTATACATATAAAGGTACTTTGTTGGTTCACTGGACTGGCTGATCTGTGGACATAAATGTGGCGCAAACAAGAAGAAAATCCTTTTCAGTGGCTGGGTGGGCCTGATAGGCAAGACCAAAAAGGTTAAAAGGAAATAATACAATTAGAGTGGCCCGTGTAATGCTTAAGTCAACACCGCTGACCCTGATTTGAGCAACAATATATAGTAGTCAAAGAATAGAAAGCATTTAGATCCTTTTACCATGTGAATTGAGCCCCTCAACAGGGTGCAGAACGTTTTAAATGCTCCAATAGGTCCCAAGGATGTCGGATGATATGGTGTTATTGAGCATTAATTTGATGACATAAAAGTAATATATCATTATTGAGCATTAATGTGATGACATAAGTAGTATATCATTATTGAGAAAAAAATGATAACATTCAATTTACTTAGTACACTCAATCATTCTGACAATGACATGCGAATTTAGAGTTAGCATACTCCAACTTGCATTAAGGAACCGAATACAGAAACCATAGCCTAAACTGTATATAGATATATACTTCAATATTTGTGTGGCTCATTAAATCAAATCAGGATGATTTAAGTGAGGACCACTTTTTGAGGCAAATGTGATTGTAGAGTATAACTGAAATTGAAGGGGATATTCTATAGGACAGCTACAATATCCAACAATGCTCTATGGATTAGAATGTTGGGTAGTTAAGAGCAATATGTACAAAAAAAAGTGTAGCAGAAACGAGAATGCTACAACAATGAGAGGATATACACTAAGAGATAAGATAAGAAATGAGTGCATTTCGCAGGTTGTTAGAGATCACTCTTATTGAGGATAAAATGAGAGAGAATATTTAGAGATGGTTCGGTCATGGGCAATGAAGGCCATTAAATGCACCTCCAAGCAGAAGCGATGAGACTATAACTAACAGAGAAAGGAGACCTAGACCTAGCCCTAGAGAATTTGGTTAGAAGTTGTTAAGGATATGATAATGATTAACTTCGTGCACGAGACAGCCTCAATGGAACTAAGTGGAAGAGTAGAATTCAGGCAATTGAACACAAAAATTAGAGATAAATTCTTTGTTGCTGTAGTTTTATATATACCTCTATCCTATTTGCATACCTCAATACCAGATTGTCTGCAACAAAAGAACAACTAATCCCACAATCCAAACACATACACCAGCATTATAATAAACCTAAGGCAAACTAAACATATAAATTATACAATGATGTTAGACTACCACGAAAGCCAAGAACACATACCTTCATCCACATCAACAGCAACAACCATCTTCTCCGGCATCGAAAGATTATTAGACCCAAGGGGCCTTCCATTCTTGCAAGCTCCATTTCCATTCACCAACTTCAACCCCACCTCGTCACTAAGAACAGCACTCGGATCACGAACCAACTGGCGGTTCACCGCCATTGCACGAGCCTTTGCGCTCCCATCGTGGCGATCCAAGCAACCTCTCAAGCTCAACCCACATCTAGTATTGACACTAGAACCACTACACGAATCAAACCAAACCTTGCGGTGATTAAATCTTTGGTGCTCATTAGCTTCACTCATAGAGCTGTACCCAAGAAACCTAGTAGAGTGCAGAACCTTGTTCAAAGCCATTAAACCCCAATTGTTCCACAATGAGTTGCAATGGTTTGAGATCAACCACAAGCCCTCCTTCCTCCTTAAAACAATCATGTGCACATTCCAAATACAAATGAAAGAATCCTAATTTACGGCTAAAAATCCTATTTTTAACCCCAAATCGATTGAAATCAGGAGAAAAATAGGGTTTAAGATGAACATACGAAATGGGTATTCTTCAAATCGAGTCAGAAGTGAAAACAACAGACACCCAACTACAATGATTAGATAAATTCGATTCTGATAGAGAGAAATCAACAAAAGAAACCCACAATGTACGCAAACAAAGAATCCCTTTATATGCTGTCGAAAAAGAGCCAAAAAAATCTCGAAAATTTGGGGCCAAATTTGTGCTGCGATCCCTAGAAGGAGGCGTTGGCGGAAAGGATAAATTTTTACTGGAATTGTCAATCGAAATGCCTTCGCCCTCCCCCTTGTCGTCTTTTTTTTTTTTTTTAAATTAAATTATTAAAAGGGACTTTTTGAGGAGTGAAATTATCTCCGCCAATTATGGTGCCGTGATCCTCTCAGGACGGTGGGGGGGTTTTTATACCTTTTTCGGAAATGAACCCTATCTGGGCCCCACCACGCTGGTATGCCTCAAATTGAATCAAGCCATCAAATAATAAGTGAATCCTGACCGTTCAATTGACTGGCCTCACCTATTAATAAGTGGACTAATGTTTTGCCTGGTAGGGTGAGCATTAATCGGTCTGAATCGATTAAACTGATATTGAACCGATCGAATTTCTGCGGTTTCTGTTCAGTTGTAAAATTTTCTAAAAGCTCAATTTGATTTTAAATAATCTCAGTTTGATTCGATTTTAGAATATCTCAATCCGAACCAATCAAAATTTGCTATTTTTTTTGGAAGTTCCTCACTTTGAAATTGCACCGTTGTCAACGAGCCAAAATAACTTCATTAGTTTTTGAGTTTTTCTAACGAGTGCCCAAGCGCACCAGGTAAGTATGGACTTTATATTCTCTCTCATCTTTTCTCTCTCTCTCTCTATTCTCTTAATGGGTTGTCCTTGAGCACGCGTTAGAAAAACCATTATCCATTGTAATTAACAACAATCTCAAAGGATATTCCCACAACAATGATTATCGCGACAAATAATAACAAGAAGAAATAATTAAATTTGTGCAGAGAAACTCCCTCAAGAATATTGCTATTATTCCCAACCCATACTCCTCCACAAATGAGAAGAAAATTTAACTTTTGCAGCTGTCCTTGGGAATAAGGCATTTCCAAGGGAATTTTCCTTGTAAATACTTCATTCTTAGTAGGAAGGAACAACGTAATTTTAACTTTAGAGTGGAAGCATACTGAAGAAACACAGCATAAGTGACAACAAGGTCCTATAGTTTCCTAGAGTATCAGAAAGTAAATACTATACTAATTTTAATATGAAAATTGAGGGATGAAACAATACTATGACGTTAGTTTTCTTTGCTAATCACAATCTAAAGTCTAACGTCAAATCTCTAGCGAACCATAGTTGAATGAATGAGACTTGGACGATGAAGACTTGAGTTCTTTGGAGTCCATTCTTCTATCTAGAATGCATACTAGTCTTCATCAATTAATTTATGGGGGCATGGTATTTAAGATACTCTGACTACAAATTGGCTATTCATCGGAGCAAAGCCTGCAATATGAAATTAATACAAAACTAGGTCTCAACTAAAAAGATAACAAATATCAGTAGTTAATATATTGACAGAAATATAGAATTTTCTTAGTTCATAATCATTCGCTGAGAAAAATAATGAAAGGATTACTGCAGAAAATCATATGCATAAATGAACACTTTGAAAGTTGTAGGAAGAAGATTATCATTATGCAATCATTTAAATCCTATTTCTTCGAGGCAAGAAACTGAAAATGTGAGAGGTATGCACACTAATTCATAAGTTTCTGTTACAGCTTGAGTCATCTGCTTTGTCTTCATTTGTTAATTAAGTGACATGAGTTTCTCAGTGTATATTTTTATATTTGTGTGATGGTCACCTAAGAAGTAAGAAAGAAGTATGAGCAATATCTATATGGACAGACTACAGATTAGTTCATGAAGTAACATGAACCACAATCACAATCTTAAAGCAAACCAATACGAGGATTTCAAAGAACCAATCAAACTCCAGGTTAGTTTCATGAATCCATCCAGTTAATGTCGTCAAGGTTAACTCCTAAATATTTTTTTGCACAGCAGAAACATGAAAGAAATCCCAGTTAAGATTTTGAGCTTTTGCTCTTGATAGCCTGGAATTTAACAAAAAGCTTTATAGAAATTGCATAAGAATAAAGAAGTTTATACGCAATAACAGTTGTTCGCTAGACGTAAATCCTGAGAAAAATTGGTCTTCCAGATAATGGAGTGTAATATTTTTTGCCTCTTATTAGTCTGTCTGCATATGGAACTCATGTACAATTCTTGTGTGCTACACATGAATAGAATTAGAAAGTGTATGTGATGTAACATTTTTGCAGAAAAACATGATGTAACTGATATTAGCAAAGACAACAATGACAACACCGAACACTTAACCCAAATTATGTAGTTAGCTTATTACGTTATGTGCTTAAGACGAATATTTAAGTAACTATGTTAACGAGTTTTCACATTTCCTTTGGGAAAGCAATAGTCTATGATAAGCGTCAAGCCTGATGCAACATAGGCTACTTACATTCAGATGTTTATCATAAACATATATATGCTCTAAATTTTAGCTATTAACTACAAATGTAAATTGTAATAATGCTGGGATAGAATCAGCTTAATTTGGAGAGGTGAAGCTTTGTGTGTTGTTTTAGGTTGTGATTCTACAATATACCAGAAACTCTGTAAATCAAGTCTCACATGATCAAGGAACAGAGTAAACCAAATTAGGAGGTCTTGTCAGCTATGGAGCTAAAATTCCTAGTTGAAGTGACACTAACTTCTCTTTATATCTCTCCCATTATGAGGAAGAAGCATCAATTGCCAATGAGAAGTATTATTCTACAATTTAAAGAGCTAGTCAATTCAACAATAATATATATTTCTATTTAATGGTGAACTACAAAAATAAAAATCATAGCAATTCTCCATGTGCGCATAGCTACACAATGCATAAAATCTACAACTAGAATAAAAGCACAACATCAATTCATGGTAATGAGAGAATCACGAAACAAGGTTGCAGAGAATGCTCATTTTTTAGCTAAGAAACAACACTCAGGAGACCTCCCTTCAAGGTAATGAAAAGCCACCTCCCTACACTTCCTCAACAAACTTAATACGAAATCACATGAGAATAAAAATCAATTCAGGTCTCCATGTATCATAACCTTGATCTAATGTGTATGAATGAAATTAAGATAAAGCAAAACAATTCTATATATATAATGGAACTACTCAATTTCACAACCTCAATCATAGTTTGAACTTTGAAACAATTCTATTTTGCAACCTCAAGAAAAAGATACCTCTATACATGTATATGCTTCTGGAATCAACATGCAAGAAACAATTGTGAACATTCTAAGCCAATGAAGCCAAGCCTTCAAAGTAATGAAGAGCAATTTCTCTACACTTCCTCAACAAATGAACTATTAAGAAACTTCTTTGTACATATTCATAAGTGTGTCCATCTCAATGTATCATATCCACAACTATAATCTGGTGATCGGCAATATACCAATTCATCTCAGAACACAAAATCCACGACCAATTTTCACCTTTTCATGACTTACCATTACGAGTTTTTGGAGGAGTTTTTGGAGTTTGACTACTCCCCTCTCCTTGCTCAATATCAACTTCCCTTGGACTGCAGGAAGAACCAATTACCATCTTTCCCCTGCTCAATAACCTTCTCAAAGACCTCAACCTCGCAGATTTTGGTGTTTTCGCTCCCTCCTCCATTGGAGATTTCATCTCATCCTCTGAAAATCTACTCGACCTTCTCGGGATATCAATTACAAGCATCGAAGATCTCGAACTCTCTTCTCGAGGAGCTCCATTACTGACTTCATCTTGGTTCCCCCAAAACAACACATTGGTAGGAAAATTCGGCGATTCTGTCGAATACCCAGTTGCTGAAACGCTCTCTTGAGGTTGAGTTTCAAATGAAAACTCTCCCGTTACCGAAGTTCGACAAACAGGGCAAGTAGAATGAGAATGAAACCACATATCAATGCATTCAACATGGAATCCATGATTGCATTTAGGGAGTAGTCGAACTTCTTCGCCCTCGGATAATTCAGACAAACATACTGCACATTCTAGCCCATCTTTGAACTCGGAGGGTTTGAACATCGAAACGGGGAGAGACTTTAGCACCTCAGCGTCGAGACCACGTTGAGCCGCTGGAATTTGGTCGGCGGCCACGAAGATGAAGCGTGCCCGAGAGCGGCGGAGGATAGCGTTTGAACCCATGAAGTACTTGGCGAAGAGATAGAGGAAGAGGACGAAGATAACCACCATGAAGAGGAAAATTACTGCTACGATCATCACCTGCATGCTTATATTGACCGCAGCATCCGCAGTTGTGGCCATCGGATTTAGGATATGGGTTTTGTAAAAGATTGGATTTTGGGATCTGGGTTGTGAAAAAGATTGGATTTTGAGGAGAAAAAATAGGGGAAGGGGTTTTAATATAGAGGAATGATGATGAGAGCAATGAACTAAACCTCTGAGTTTTGAGGGTTTGAAAGAATGGAAGAGGAGTAGGAAGGAGAAAGATGACCTCACAACTGATGGGTCTTTGTGAGAGTGGGTTTACTTGGAATTTTTTTGGTGAGGACTCGCAAAGTTTCAAAGGGGCTGCTTGGATGCTGAATGCCCAAAACGAGGCTTTTGATTAATTTCTTGGTTGCTTCCATGGGTTTAGTTGGCGTTGGTCATGGTAGCATACGTTGAAACGTATTGTGGATTTTGTCAAACGTTTGAAGTTTGACCCATATTTTAATACTTTTAATTGTTTGCTAATACATTGCATGTGATGGTAATTTGGTTGTTGATCATGTTTTCGAATGAAGCCCATTTAGTATAAAAAGTAGGGTTATTTGCATATATATAACCCCTTATATTATGAGTATTTACAAAAATACCCTCGAGATCTTTATATTTGCAGAGCTACTCATCAGATCAACAATTTGAAAAAATTACCCTCAAAATAATTAATCATCAACTTTGATAAACTAATTTATAATTGTTGATGTCAGTTATCAAACAGAAAATTTTAGTGTGGATTATGTTCGGTTTTAGGATTCCTTGGTCTTCTTCGATGTTTGGTTATGGGGCAGAGGATTCAGTCCTGCCCACAAAACAACGTGTGAGAGGATTGGAGTTGGGATCTCCGGTGGTTCATTCGACGGTTAAGTCAGTAGAGAGCTCAAGTGGAGGAGAAAAGTAAAATTGTAGTGTGTTTATTTGTAAAAGATTGCTTACCTCCCTATAGTAGATAGTGCGTCTATTTATAGCAGATTCAGGAGGGTAGTTTTGTAATTTTGACCGAGTCAATGACTGACTTAGTGGCAAATACTCTACAGTGTCATTGCAGATGAATACGAGTCACCTATGCGATTAATGCGATGGTGACAAGGGAAGCATGGCGCTGACGGGATCCGATGAGTCATAAAGACTTTTAACATTGGAGTAATGATAATTCAATGTGATAGTGATTGACTGGGAATTCTCACAATCCATGTTTACTTTTTCTGGCAAAGCCCATTAAGTACAATAAATAGGGTTATTTGCATATATATACCCCTTAAATTATGAGTATTTACAAAAATACCCTCGAGATCTTTATATTTGCAAAGCTACTTATAAGATCAACAATTTTAAAAATTACCCTCAAAACAAAAAATCATCAACTTTGATAAGCTAATTTATAATTATTGATGTCAGTTATCAAACAGGAAATTTTAGTGTGGATTATGTTCGGTTGTAGGGTTCCTTGATCTTCTTCGATGGTTGGTTATGGGGCAGAGGATTCAGTTCTGCACACAAAACGACGTGTGAGAGGATCGGAGTTGGGATCTCCGGTGGTTCCTCCGACGGTTAAATCAGTAGAGAGCTTAAGTGGAGGAGAAAAGTAAGGTTGTAGTGTGTTTATTTGCAAAAGATTGCTTACCTCCCTGTAGTAGATAGTGCGCCTATTTATAGTAGATTCAGGAGGGTAGTTTTGTAATTTCGGCCGAGTCTAAGCAGACAGCTTAGTCGGCAGATACTCTATATGTGTCGGCTGTAGATGGTATGAGTCACCTATGCGATTAATGCGATGGTGATAAGGGAAGCATGGTGCTGACGGGGTCCGATGAGTCATAAAGACTTTTAAGGTTGGCGTAATGATAATTCCGACTAGTCATTCAATGTGATACTCTATATGTGTCGGTTGTAGATGGTATGAGTCACCTATGCGATTAATACGATGGTGATAAGGGAAGCATGGTGCTCACGTACCTTGAACTTGAATTTTTAAGCTTATTTTTTATTTTTTAGTGAAAACTTGACTGGGGGGTGGTTGATTGCAACAAAAACCTACTTTTAAAAGTGGTTTATGTATAACTTAAAAATAAAAGATGGTTTCCGTATAATTACCCTGTTTTAAAGGTGGTTTCTCGGGGAAAAACCTATCTAAAATGTGAATATTGCTTTATTGCGCAAAGGCCCTTGAAGATATTTTATTATAAAAGCAATAATATATATCAAATGTGAATATTGCTTTACACGATAAGATATATACCCATACCTGAAGATGTCGTTGCTTTTGTTTTTGGGAGAAATATCTCGTCCCATAGTGGCCTGTCTCCTTCAGTCTCCTATTATCGTTCTTCTGCTTCATATAGCACTCATTTGCCAATGCTAATTTTGTGTTATGGCATATGATGGTCACGTTAAGGACAAAATATATGAAAATATTCATTATATTTGTTTTATGGTCTCTAACCCATGCATTGATCTCTTTTGGTTACATCCTCTATCTCATTATAAGTCTATGATCAATAAAACAATAAATATATGAATTATGGTTTTGCAGATTTGTGGGCCTAAACTCTCAATTTTGTCTTTTAGATTGAGTTTGTTGATTAATAGACTCTTATCGCATGATTTTTGCTCCTGCAGTCTTTTCTTCTTCTTCTTCTAATTTTACCTCTACTTGGTGATTCCTTAACTCGATGACCTAACAATACGAGGTTAGATGGTCGCTGAAGTCTAAAGCTTTTTCTGATTCTATACTATTTCAATGATTGCAATCATCTATTTCTTAGACTGGTAATGTTGGTGCCAGTTTTCGCTGATCACAAAGAAGAAATGCGCTTTGAAGTTAGTTTTCTTTCTGTTTCTTTAGTCTACTCTGGTTATGTCTTTCTTTGTTTTTGGTTAACTCTGAGGTTGTCAAGCAAGCTGCTCTTTCAATATATGATTGTACAACATTAGTTGTTTTATCTTATCAGTTTCGTTTTACCTTTCTCTTTTTTTTTTCCGCAAGCAAATGATTTCAGATCCAGTATGGAAGCTAATCTGACTCTTAGGAATCAAGAATTTATACTCATTGACGATAAGGATGTGAGTTATCCATCAATTAACTGTTGGAATCTAGCAATTTGGTTACGTAAATTTCTGCATTGTCTTTCATAAAAATTTTGTACTTTGAATGTGGTTCCTGCCACTTTTGACTACAATTTTATGGTTCAGTTTCCACACTATCTCGCGAAACATAATTTCTTGTTAAATCATATCTGATGTCTAGGCCTGCAGCTCCATAAGTTGGATTTTTGTATCAATTAATCATTAAACCTGTAATAAGTTCTATGGTTCATGCCAATATGAAATTTGAAAGTTGCGGAAAATTTCTTTCTGATGTTGGCTAAAAACATATATAGATGGAGCAATGTTTTTAAATTGTGATTTCTACACTACTGTTTTGCCCACATCAAGCTTCTGGCGAGGTCATTGGTGCATTTCCTAGTGTTTGATTCATTCCTTAAAGATCATAGTTGACATGTAGTAAAATGGAAATGAAATACCTGCCGAAAACTGGTAAAAAGAACCTGAGAGTATTTTGGCTTTAGCTTTCATGAAAGTTCAAATAATTGAAGACTTGTATTGTGATTGACATATATCGGATGACACTAGGAGAAAATGCGTGGTATTTCCATCCTCAACTGAGGATTTTAAGCCTTTTCTCTTAACTATTTGGTGTCTGCTAACTGCCTTGGCAACGTACATTTTTCTGAGAGTGAAACCAAATTCGAGTTTCCTGCAGCTATTATCCTGGAAGCTCAACGGGAGGTATGGGATATGGCATCAGCGGAAGTATCCTTTGACGCGGTATCAGAGTAATCCAAGTTCAACCGTCACTACCTACAGATTGAGAGTAGATTTAAAAGAAAGCACTAGGTCTAGGTTATATGAAAACGGCATTCGGTTTACTGTGGGTGCATATTAGACTATGAAACTATGACCGCACTTAAACTATTGAATAAATACAAAAAGTTACTGTTATGTCGTCACTCTGTTAAATATTTAATTTTACACTCACAAAATGACCATATTAAAACTAAAAATATAATTTGAGGAGCAAAATAAATAAATTGATAATTTAATAGGGACTTCAAAGTTCACCAATGTTGATTCAGATAAATTTGTCGTTTTCTTTATTAAAAGAAAAAGGGTGATCCTGATCAATAGGTATCTTCTTGGGGACCAGCCTATATGCGGCCCACTATAGCAGGCCCAGCTTTCCACTTGGGGTTAAGTATTGGCTGTATTGCACCTTCCTTCCTCTTCTTATGGACATATATCATAAAATAATTTTATATAGAGAGAGAGAGATGAAAAGAGCTTGAGTAAACTGTTATTAATTACCTTGGTTGGATGGCCATGCTCGCTGCTTCACGGATCTAATAAGTCCAAATAACTTTTTTGGAATTGGGATGGTCTGAACCTGGGCTCTTCTTCAAGCATAGGACTCCCATGACTAAGATTCTCTGTTACCAAAAAAATTAAAAAAAATTTTGTCACATGCATTGATGATATGGAAGGTTATAGTTCTATAGTGATATGAAAATATTTTTTAACCCCATCATGACTTTCTATAGTTACATTTTATTGAAAGAAAATATATCATTTATTGCCGTCAATTTTATTATAAATGCTGCAGGTCTTTTATTAATTAAAAAAAAATTAAAACCTATGTCCCAGATTTAGTTAATTTTAAATTAGAAAACTTTTAGTTTAACACATTAATCTGATTTCTTGCGGAAAAAACCCTCCCACAAAAATCCAAACTAGGAGGTATATTTGTCCATTGAACGGGGGGGTCTTGTGATAAAAGCTTCTTAAAGTTAAAGGGGGTTTTCTGATAAAACCTAAACTTCAAGGGCGCTTATATTATATTGGTGGTATTACCCATACAATCTATAGTCTACAGTGCCTTACATTCATCTATAAATAGAGCCCTCGTCTCCGCAAGTAAGCACGGCAAGTAAAGCGCAGTAGTAGCCAGAAGAGCGATGGCTACTCTTCCTCCATTCTTAGTTGCCCCCCTCCTCCTCTTCTTCACTCTCTCCCCTCTCTCTTCTCATTGTGCTAATTATACATATGTGACGTTATTTAACATTAAAAAGATTAATTATCTACTTCTATTAAGATATATATGTCTAGAAAGTAATTAATTTATTAGAGTTTACTTTGTAGGTATTTTACGAATTAATGAGAGTACAAGAAAACTATGAGGTAGTATTCTCTTCTTTAAAACTAATGAGGATACAAGTTTTTATCTCTTTCTTTTATTTTGACAGACCCAAGCAAAGGACCAGAAAACCGATATGCGGAGCTTAGGCAGAAAATACCGCCTCTCTTCTAGAACTAGAACAGCAGTAAAGAATTAGAAAATCATTAGGAGCTTAGGCAGAAAAAACCCCCTCTCTTCTGGAACTAGAACCACAGCCAATGGCGGATCCGGAAAAATTTTCTTCGGGGGACGGACTACAAACCAATGTCAAAACAATGCTTGATGAAATTTGAAAACGTCTGTAATTTGAAACTTTCTTGGCCATAACTTGAAACGATTCTGGGAATCATTATTATAATATATTTTGAGAGAAATTTCTGCATGATCTATAAGCGATACACCGTAGGCACCACTTGGATCCGCCCCTGACCACAACAGTATATATGATCTTATTGGAATATTAAAAAGATCCATTGTCTTTATTAGAAGATGTTATATTATTGTAAGCTTTATTAAGTTGTGTCTAGATTCCATCGGAGAGTTAGATATAATATGTTTCTTTTAGAACCTTTCTTTAATATGTGTTTCCCTTCTTTATTAGAGGTTACTTATATAAGTATTATACTATGTGTATGAACAGGAGCTTGTAATGAGTTCCTTATAATTTAATGAGAACAACTTTTTATTCCTATCTTTTATTTTAATAGACGCAAGTAAAGAATCGGAAAGCCGCCATGAGGAGCTTAGGCAGAAAAAACCGCCACTCCTCTGGAACTGGAACAACAGGAAAGAATCAGAAAACCACGAGGGCCTTCAAAAAGAATCAGAAAAGGATGACAAACACGGTCACATCCATACCAACACTGTTATCGACCCGCTCGGATTCTACTTCAGAGTGAGCGATTTGAGGCCAGGCAACATAATGCGTTTTGTTGACTTTAGAGACTACTTTCCACAGCAGTACTTCCTACCAAGGACCCTCGCCAGCAAGATGCCCTTCAACTCCACCGCCGCCATAAAAAAGATGTTCCACATAATGCCAGCCGACACGACGACAAGCAAGAATGTGGACTTCACCGTAAAACACTGCAACATGCCGCCAAACTTCCCGGGAGAGATCAGGCAGTGCATCACGTCGGCGGAGGGCTTGATCGACTTCGTGATCAAGGGTTTGGAGACCGATGACATCGAAGCGCGGAGCACCGAGAGCACCAGCGGGTGCGGGCGTGACGTTTTGATCGGGGGTGTGAAGCTCGTGAACGAAGGTAATGCGTTGAGTTGCCACCAGGTAGAGTTTCCCTACTTGGTTCACCATTGCCATGTGGTTCCCAAGACTAGGGCGTATGAGGTGGAGATATTAGATGTGGAGAGCAAGGAGAAGCTTAACCACGCGACCGCCACGTGTCACATGGATACCTCGACGTGGACCCCTACACACGAAGTGTTCAGAGTGCTCAAATCTGAGCCCGGCAAGACCGAAGTCTGCCACTTCATCACCAAATGGGACATTCTCTGGACCTCTGCTGCCGATGTTGTTGTTGCTGAAGCTTAGTAAATGAATGGTAATTTAACTATGTATGTATGTGTGTTGCAAGATCTATGTATGTATGTGTGTTGTAAGATCTATGTATATATGTATGCATGGATGTTGTGAGCTGTGAGCTGTAATAATGCTTTACTTTACAAGTAATGCAACCGTTATCTTTTATGTTAATTTGTTTATATTTAATGCTTTTCTTTATTCTATAAACAAATCTCTTGTGTTCTTAAATTACCTGCAAACACAAACAAGCAGAATATGATCCCACTGCATGGACCATGAATACATTACTTTACTAATTACAATGGCACTTAGTCTTCATAAATAAGAACACCCCTAAGGAGAGTAGGAGAGCAACAATTATGGGTATTTGATTTTATCAAGTCCAAAATAGAGGAGATTATCGCTCCGTTGTAAAATACGGAGTGCAGCCAAACGGTAGGAGCCCAGACGGTAACTGACAACAATTCTGTTGTTGTCGAAAGCAAATTGAAGGGGGAAACATATATATATTCTTGAAGAATTTACGACGAAGATTGGGGGGTTGCACGTAAAGGTTTCTGTTGACGGAGGGCATTTTTTTTCATGTTGGGTTCATTGGATCCTGTATAATTATGCAAGGTTTTATGTGTGGATTTATGGTGACAGGATTGCGATTGGGAATTAAGATGAGAAGCTTGGGAGGGAGAGTGATGGTACGAGTTTTAAGTTTTATCTTGTCAGTAGGGATGAAATTGTGGGGAGTAATGAGTTTGTTATTGAGTGATAATTAAGTTTTTAGTTGATTGCTACTAAATAATTGCATGTCCTTGGTGCTCAAGAACTCCAATGCATCAAAGTGTAAACTTGTATGGAACTAATATTGATTCACTGCATGTTTCAGATATGTGATTTGCTATAGGGTACCATATTGGCATATTTCAGTACTCCTTGTCCAAATGAAAGAATAAATTTCTTCATTTAAGGAACTCAAAGTTGAAAAACTAAATATTATTACTTGCAACAAAGGCCTTATTCAAGTACAAGCATGTAACCTCGTACACAATTTATTCATTATATTATACACTTCTAATTATTTCATTTTCACCCCATCAAGCTTTAATCAAACATGTAATTGATCATACTTGCAGGATTATCAGTCTCCGTTATACCTCCCTAACTAAAGAAAACCTGAATGACATTAAATCGTTAGCCCCTTCCTAGCGTATGATCCTCGCTCTCTATCACGATACAATTATTACATATCCAAACATTAAACCTGCCATAATCTTTCAAAATGTCAATAAGTCCCACCTCTTCGTAATTTGTCCCTCTATCGAAGCTCACAGCGACATGCAAATCGCAGATGCCCTTGTATATTCTCCATGTTAATCCCTCGCTCCCAGACATTGCGATTGCTAAAGGATCATCTTGATCTCCAATGCACCAGTTTGGATATTCTATTGCATTGCTCTCCGAATAATTGTATTTCAACCCCTTACCGTGAAATATCTCTGCTGCATTATCTCCCACATTTTTAATTTGGTTGCACCTTATCGCCATGTTTTCGAGGCAAAAAGTTTCCTCTATATTTGGTGTCGTGAATGTGAAGGAAGGAAGGGATCAATTTATAGAGAGTCTATGTGAGTATGGATGTAAAAGTATATGGATTTCCGCAGATATATCTTTATTTGTATTATTATGTTGCTGATAAGAATAATAAATATTGGATACATATATGGACCCCCACTGGTAACATGCACATTTGTGAACCATACAGATATGGACTCTGTGTGTTCCATACTAAACCATTTCTGATCCATTTGTAGCTGCCATGTCGTGTGAGTAATAATCAAGCTTTTGATGCCACAAATTTCTAATTATAACACTTAATTTATCCTAAACCAACTATTAATAACTAACTACTGTCTGAAACTAGTGAGTATGGAATGTCAATGGATTACATGGGCCATAAGATTGAAGATATTCTATGAACAAAAGTAGTGATATATGTAAAAAGTTTTCCCCCCCTAGAAACCACCTTAAAAATAGGGTAATTATAGTTTCATTTTTAAATTATACATAAATCACTTTTAAAATTGGTTTTTGTTGCGATCAACCACCTTCCAATCGATCAAATGTTTCACTTAAAATCTAAAATTACTCTTAAAACTTCGCAATCACATGACTCATTTTTTAGTATTTAGGTATTGTTAGGATACAACTCATGTACCTTGAACTTGAATTTTTAAGCTTATTTTTAATTTTTTAGTGAAAATCTGACTGGGACGCAGTTGATTGCAACAAAAACCTACTTTTAAAGGTGGTTTATGTATAAATTAAAAATAAAAGATGGTTTTCGTATAATTACCCTATTTTTAAGGTGGTTTCTAGGAAAAAAACCTATCTAAAATGTGAATATAGCTTTATTGCGCAAAGGCCCTTGAAGATATTTTATTATAAAAGCAATGATATATATCAAATGTGAATATTGCTTTACACGATAAGATATATACCCATACCTGAAGATGTCGTTGCTTTTGTTTTTGGGAGAAATATCTCGTCCCATAGTGGCCTGTGTCCTTCAGTCTCCTATTATCGTTCTTCTGCTTCGTATAGCACTCATTTGCCTTTGCTAATTTTGTGTTATGGCATATGATGGTCACGTTAAGGACAAAATATATGAAAATATTCATTATATTTGTTTTATGGTCTCTAACCCATGCATTGATCTCTTCTGGTTACCTCCTCTATCTCATTATAAGTCTATGATCAATAAAACAATAAATATATGAATTATGGTTTTGCAGATTTGTAGGCCTAAACTCTCAATTTTGTCTTTTAGATTGAGTTTGTTGATTAATAGACTCTTATCGCATGATTTTTGCTCCTGCAGTCTTTTCTTCTTCTTCTTCTAATTTTACCTCTACTTGGTGATTCCTTAACTCGATGACCTAACAATACGAGGTTAGATGGTCGCTGAAGTCTAAAGCTTTTCTGATTCTATACTATTTCAATGATTGCAATCATCTATTTCTTAGACTGGTAATGTTGGTGCCAGTTTTCGCTGATCACAAAGAAGAAATGCGCTTTGAAGTTATTTTTCTTTCTGTTTCTTTAGTCTACTCTGGTTATGTCTTTCTTTGTTTTTGGTTAACTCTGAGGTTGTCAAGCAAGCTGCTCTTTCAATATATGATTGTACAACATTAGTTGTTTTTATCTTATCAGTTTCGTTTTACCTTTCTCTTTTTTTTTTCCGCAAGCAAATGATTTCAGATCCAGTATGGAAGCTAATCTGACTCTTAGGAATCAAGAATTTATACTCATTGACGATAAGGATGTGAGTTATCCATCAATTAACTGTTGGAATCTAGCAATTTGGTTACGTAAATTTCTGCATTGTCTTTCATAAAAAATTTTGTACTTTGAATGTGGTTCCTGCCACTTTTGACTACAATTTTATGGTTCAGTTTCCACACTATCTCGCGAAACATAATTTCTTGTTAAATCATATCTGATGTCTAGGCGCCTGCAGCTCCCGCAAGTTGGATTTTTGTATCAATTAATCATTAAACCTGTAATAAGTTCTATGGTTCATGCCAATATGAAATTTGAAAGTTGCGGAAAATTTCTTTCTGATGTTGGCTAAAAAACATATATAGATGGAGCAATGTTTTTAAATTGTGATTTCTACACTACTGTTTTGCCCACATCAAGCGCTGCGGCGAGGTCATTGGTGCATTTCCTAGTGTTTGATTCATTCCTTAAAGATCATAGTTGACATGTAGTAAAATGGAAATGAAATACCTGCCGAAAACTGGTAAAAAGAACCTGAGAGTATTTTGGCTTTAGCTTTCATGAAAGTTCAAATAATTGAAGACTTGTATTGTGATTGACATATATCGGATGACACTAGGAGAAAATGCGTGGTATTTCCATCCTCAACTGAGGATTTTAAGCCTTTTCTCTTAACTATTTGGTGTCTGCTAACTGCCTTGGCAACGTACATTTTTCTGAGAGTGAAACCAAATTCGAGTTTCCTGCAGCTATTATCCTGGAAGCTCAACGGGAGGTATGGGATATGGCATCAGCGGAAGTATCCTTTGACGCGGTATCAGAGTAATCCAAGTTCAACTGTCACTACCTACAGATTGAGAGTAGATTTAAAAGAAAGCACCGCTGCTAGGTCTAGGTTATATGAAAACTGGCATTCGGTTTACCTGTGGGTGCATATTAGACTATGAAACTATGACCCGCACTTAAACTATTGAATAAATACAAAAGTTACTGTTATGTCGTCACTCTGTTAAATATTTAATTTTACACTCACAAAATGACCATATTAAAACTAAAAATATAATTTGAGGAGCAAAATAAATAAATTGATAATTTAATAGGGATACATAACCTTCAGTAAGTACTTGACAGAGATGCTCATGTCGTTTAGTTCACTACTGAGTATATTTGGTAACTGACTTGTTAAATTTAAAAATCAAGGACTGATGGTAACTCATGGAGCTCAGGACCTTCACCTCCACCGCCACCTGGTGCACCTCCATCAAATCGACGAACTAACCCTGGTCATAGATCTGGTGGTATTAGTAAAAGCCCGGCTAATGATGACAGCAATGAGAAAAAAACTTCTGGTCTTGGTGCTGGAGGTATAGCAGGAATTATTATTTCCATATTGTTTGTTGGTGCAATAATTGCTTTCCTCCTTGTAAGAAAAAAGCACTTAAGAACTCCTGCGAAGGGCAAAAAGCTAGAGCACAGCGACTCTGTGACAAATCCAGCTTCAAATATATTTAAAGGTAATTTAAGTGTCAACTTATCATTTGTCTACAGACTATATACATCAGTATACTTTTAGGTTACATATTCATGAAGGTGAATGTCTGCAACCCACTGTGATGAAAAACAATATGGATTAAATTATTTTCTATGCAGAAGAATTTTTTAATAATGTAGATATGTAGTAGTTTCTGAGTAAGCTTAATTGGTATGCCTATCAAACCAAGGATCCTACATTTGGTGAATTTTGGGATTTTAAACACCCACAACAACAATATATGTGTAAATTAGCATTATTTATCTATTACATAGATTTGTAAGGCTATATAATAGCTAAAGAAACTCATGAATAAGTTATATAAAAATTTCCAATATATATAAATCACTACTTAGGATAATAATCGTAATTTTTAGTTAAAAAAGTGGACCAAATGAACTTACACTAGTTTTCAGCTTCTTGGTCTCGAATGCATCTCTATATCTTTTATTGTATAGAATACCATATCAATTGTACAAACTTCATTATAGTACTATATGAGAGTCCATCAAATATCCAAATACCGAAATATTTGATATGGTACCAATTTTTATGCTGCTTGTGATCATTAATAGTCTAATACTTTTGTGGTAAAATCTGTTGCACCCAAATGTGCACAGACTATGAATACATACACAAGTGCAAAGGGGTTCTCAATATTTTAGTTTGTGGACATCTTCATTGTTTTTCTTATATTGTAGTTGATTTATTATGATGGATTTTAGCACCAATGTTTTTTGTTATCCAAGGCAGCTCCATTTCTCCACACTGGATTATGAAAATTTATGCAAAGATTGTTTTGCACCTCAAAACATAAAACAACATTGTTTCATTTGTGAGGATCATGAAGATCCACTTTTCATTCTTACAGTTCAAAGTAAATGCTACCAAATCACAATTTCGATTATTCATATTTTACACCATGTTGCCATACACTTTGTTTAATGTCAGAACTTCCATAAATTTCCATTAGGCAAGTCAATTTAATATTTTTTCTTATGTACTGAAACTTTTTTTCTATTGTAGAAATGAAGCCCATCCAGTTATCTCCTGCTAATAACTTGGGTACATTTCAATCATCTGCTCCTACTACTCTCAAACCTCCTCCTGCTGTCCAACAACAAAAATCTTTTGATGACAACGAGCACAAGCCTGCGGTCAAGAAACCTAATGCACCTGTCATAAAAGCAACTTCCTACTCAGTAGCAGATCTTCAAATGGCTACTGATAGCTTCAGCATTGACAGTTATGTGGGTGAAGGGTCTATTGGGCGTGTTTATAGAGCAAATTTCAACGATGGAAAGGTAGGTTTCTCTTTAAGTTGGCTTTTTGTTCCCTTCATTCTTCTTTTACCGTAAAAGTAGTTTTTTCTTAATGAACTTGCTCTCCGAGACCAAGACCTGCTTCATGCAACGGGAATACGATAAATCATGAACTTGTAATGGGAATTTTTCTCGTAGAAGCAAGAAACTCTATTTTGTCGTGTTAAATGTATTAAATTACTCAAGCAGATCATAACATGACTAAGAGTCAGTGTTGTAGCACAAACTCTACAGCATTGACATAATCCATGAATTCTTTGGATGAGGAATTAAGGATGTATACATAATCCATGAACTTGTGTCCATCAGTTAGCAATTTGTTCTAGGTCCATCTTTGTGCTCCTTCAGTTTATGCTAATTCTTATTGTTAAATTCCCTCAGTTGGAATCATTTTCAGAACAGTAATTTTGATGGCTATTGTTCTTATGAACAGGTTCTAGCTGTGAAGAAAATAAATTTGTTTGGCATCCCAAACCAATCAACAGAGAACTTTATCAAGTGGTTTCAAACATCTCACATTTGCACCATCCAAACATAAGCGAGCTAGTTGGCTATTGTTCTGAGCATGGTCAACACTAAATCCCTATCACAAATCCAACGGTCGGAAATTATCTGATCACCTCTCAACGGTCAGAAATGCACATTTCCCTCCCGTAAGTTTTCTATAATTTATCGCCCATCATTCTCGCAAAAAAGTAAAGCTCGACAGCTTCTCAATGGGGGTACGATTTCTTTCCAACCCTCTCATTAAATATTGGGTATATTTCACAAAATGCGCCTGAACTTGGGTTGATTTGCACAGAACTATCATGACCTTTAAAAATTAGACAAAGTCCCTTGAACTCTTTGGGGTTTCACAATGATCCCCCTAGACTTACTCACCCAAAATTGATCCAGTTGCAATCATGACCCAATTCTAGCCTAAACTAGTTCTATTTTGGATTAAAGGAGTGATGGTCCAAACTAGAACCAGGTTAATGACTAAATTATAGCCTATAAAATCTGGGCCAACTCTGTCTTTCATATTTTACCAAACACAAAACAATCAAAACTAGCCCTAGTTTAGTCCTGACCTAGTTTTAAAAGATTGCCAAACACACTCTAAAATTTTTAATAAAATTTAGAGCAAATTGTATTCTAGAATTTTTCGATGGAGAGAAAACAAAGTAAACAATAAAGAGAATATTATAATTTAATTTAACTGAGAGATGTATTATTTTTTGTTACCAAAACTTCAGGAGGTTTAAATCTGTATTATTGTGTCAATTACTCTATTATAGTTTTTTTATTTGTATTATTATATTGTATTCTATTTTTGCTCATTGAGAGCTTGAAATAACATCTCGTTTACCAGTTCAAAAAACTCTAGGGGGTTTTGTGAAACTCCCCAACATTTGGCGGTTTTATCTTATCTGTAGTTCACTTTATCCAAAATCGGGGAGTTTTCTGAAATTTACCCTTAAAAATTCGTTCAAATCCTAAAAGGGCGATACTAAGATTTTTAATATTATTTAGTCCTCACTGCATTCTATTTTCGTTCTTCGTGCCAGTATCTCCTGAGCTCTTGTGAGCATATAAGCCAAAAATTCTCAGACAAAAAAAATAAAAAAATTAGAAAAACATAGAAAAGAGAAGAGGAAGAGAGGGGGAGAATGGTGATATGGGTTTTCTTTTGCTGCGTTTGGGTTTGGATTGCGAGCTCTGCTAATGGCGCTACGGACCCATCTGATGGTGAGAGCTTCAGATGCTTGAGACTTATTTTTCCAAATTTTTTCCTGTTTTATCAGAAATTAGTGTATGGGTATAATCTGGGAATCATAATGTAGGGTCTTGTTTAATTTTTATTTTTTAGGTTACTAGATCTTTGATAAATTGGTCAATTTAGGGGGTTTTGGTGTTGGGATTTCAATTGATGGATTTTATTGTTGTTAAAAAATTTAAATTCCCAACCCATGAATCTCAGTTAATTTACTACATTTTTTGTTGATTAGATGAGCTTATGGGAGTTTGTTTCAATTACAAAATTAGTAATTTTCTTGTATATAATGTGAAGAATAGCTCACACTTTTTTTAAAAGTAATTTTGTAGTTTAATGTGGCATATATGATGAAAGTTTCAATGAGAAGTAATTTTTAAAAGTAATTTGGTATATAGATGGATGGTGATTTGGTTTTCTTTTGCTGCATTTGGGTTTGGATTGCGAGCTCTGTTAATGGCGCTACGGACCCATCTGATGGTCAGAGCTTCAGATGCTTGAGACTCATTTTTCCAGATTTTTTTTCTGCTTTTTCAGAAATTAGTGTATGGGTATAATCTGGGAATCACAATGTAGGGTCTTGTTTATTTTTTTTTTCCTTTTTTTCTTTGATATGGTATGTTTTATTTTTCTTTAGGAGCTGTAAAAATGTTTATTTTTGTAGATGTCTTGGGGTTTTAATGGGTAATTTTTTGGATAATGGAAGTGGGTTCTTTCGGGTTTTGAGTGAAAAGTGGGTACTCAAGGTAAAAATTTGATCTTGGGGAGATTTACTGTGAGGTAAACTTTGTAGTTCAGAGGATGTCATTGGGGGGGAGTAGTATTGGTGAAATGATAAATTAAATGCATTGAGAGGAATTTAATAAGACTGTTGATGTCAGGTATTTTTAGATTTTTTTTTCAAAGAATGATTAGCCTTGTAGAGTTTGGATTCTGATGTCTTTTGCAGATAATTAGATATTAAAAAAATATGATTTATATTGTGCTAAATCAATTGCTACATGCAGTAGTTAATACTCTTTGACATCAGTAACTGGGGGCCTACAGTCCCAATGCAGATGATTGGCTCCTGGTTAACAGTTATTAGAATATCTGATTAACTAGGAATATTGTATTATTCTCCAAGGAAAAAAAGGGTAAATTGCATTGATCAATCAATACCAAACTGAGCTCCTGTTGATTGATTTGCATGTGCCATTTTAGAACAATGGTAAAATCTCTTTGCAATGTGAAAGAAGTTTCTAACTCAAATACCGCTTGTGCCAGGACTCATGTTGTTTTGTTGTTATAATATCAATGCAGAATTGATTCTGTACTGAATCTTTCTAATTTTCTCTTTCCGCTTGCAGTATCTGCCCTCAATGTTTTGTATACCAGCTTGAATTCACCACCACAACTAACTGGTTGGACCTCAAATGGTGGCGACCCCTGTAGCCAATCGTGGAAAGGAATTACATGCTCAGGTTCAGCAGTTACCAGAATGTGAGCCTCACTTTTGTGCATTTTTTCTATGTCAAGTGCTTGATTACTAAGGTAACTGACAAAATATTGTATATTAATGGCTCTACCAGCAAATTACCAGGTCTTGAACTTACTGGGTCATTAGGTTACATGATGCCAGCATGACCTCATTGATTGAGCTGTAAGTACTGTGGTTCTTATATAAAATATTCCTCTTAGTCCTACACTTTATACTGATATTGATCATTTTATTTGCTGATAGTGACTTGAGCAATAACAATCTTGGAGGGGGGAGCGAAGTGCCATATAACCTTCCTCCAAATCTGCAGAGCCTGTAAGTTATAATAAAATGTACTCGGTTTTGGATTTTCATATGGCTCGTGGATGTCTTACAAGAGATTGATTTGCAGAAATCTTGCTGGAAATGCATTCGATCAAGGCATTCCTTACTCAATCTCACTGATGGTTTCTCTTAAATACTTGTAATTGGCTTATGAGTTATCAATTCCCTTTATCGTACATTAAGTTTGCACAATTTGAACTGATGTGACATATTGATGATTGTAGAAATCTC
This sequence comes from Asparagus setaceus, assembly GCA_012295165.1. Lineage (NCBI taxonomy): Eukaryota > Viridiplantae > Streptophyta > Magnoliopsida > Asparagales > Asparagaceae > Asparagus > Asparagus setaceus. Next base: position 962,902 of record CM022709.1, on the reverse strand, counting down.
AATCATAATCAACTCCAGGGCGATCTGAATGATATTTTTGCAAAGCTTACCAATCTCTCCACATTGTGAGTAAAATTTGTGCATAGTTCCTCACTGAATTCAGCGTTTCATGACGAACTAATACTGTTTGAATCCAATTTATGCTACCATTTCTTGGTCAACTTTAGTCATCAGCAACATTCATGAGCAAGTATTAAATATGAAATATTGCATCTGTAATATTTTCTTTAATAGCAATCATCTGTAAATATGAAATATTGCATCTGTAATATTTTCTTTAATAGCAATCATTTGTTGTTTACTAAATTCAGGAAATTACTGCTGCATATTATTAGTTATTTTCAGATATTGAATTTGAGAATTTTCCCATTCTTTTGCTCTTTTCAATAATTTAGCTCTCTCAGACATTTTGTTTGATTCCTTGATTTTTGTTTCTATATCCTTGAGTTTCTTCTATTATTTTTCATATTCTTACATATACTGGCAGGGACCTCTCTTTCAATTCTCTTACAGGTGACAGAGACTTTTGGCAATCTTTCAAGTTTGACAAAACTGTAAGGAATTTGAAAAGTAATGCTTGTTAATATAGATTTTTATCTTTATATCACTCCCAGCTGTTTACGTATCGTAATGCAGATATTTGCAAAACAACCAATTCATGGGTATCATAAATTGCCTTGCCAACCTCCCTCTTGAGGATTTGTGAGTGAAGAATTTTTGATATATTTGCAATACGTCTGTCTTACTAAGATAATTAATATAAAACCTATGACAATTTGATTTATGATTATAGGAATGTTGCAAATAACCATTTCTCCGGATGGATTCCTGACCAGTTAAAAGGGATACATAACCTTCAGTAAGTACTTGACAGAGATGCTCATGTCGTTTAGTTCACTACTGAATATATTTGGTAACTGACTTGTTAAATTTAAAAATCAAGGACTGATGGTAACTCATGGAGCTCAGGACCTTCACCTCCACCGCCACCTCGTGCACCTCCATCAAATCGACGAACTAACCCTGGTCATAGATCTGGTGGTATTAGTAAAAGCCCGGCTGATGATGACAGCAATGAGAAGAAAACTTCTGGTATTGGTGCATCGGTTACACACACCCAACGAAAAAGTGAACTCGTGCAAACTCAAATACCTGAAGGACGACGACGAACTTCTCGGGTAACCGGAGCGAGACAAAGGAGATTGAGATGATATGTAGTTTCACATGTGCTCGGGTGAGATTCTGTAGGTCCAGCTACTACTATTTCGTTCTTAATGCTTAGTTTGTAGAGTTGGTGATGAGGGGATGACATTAGAACACATGAGTCCTATAATTGTGATGATATGTAGTTTTTCGATACTATAACTTTTTGTTTTTGGTTTTGTAGTTTTTGATTATGTATTTTTATGCCAGTCCTGTTGATTGTGTGTTTGTGAATGTTGAACTCTACTCTTTGTGATTATGTATTTTTTTGTACCAAGGTTTAGTCATGAATATATAGGTGCTGGAGGTATTTTGTTCTCTAAGCCTGTATCTTAATTAGCTGCCAAAATGAAGTGTCAAGAATTACCTAACCGATACTGAAGCATTCAGCTTAATTACATGCCTCTTCCTTTATTTACTTCCATGTCTCTCCCCAATAGAACATGCAGTCCATCTTTTTGATCTCATAAATGGAATGCTCAGGTTGATATTTTGTGTATTTTTTGGGAAGAGCATAGGGGAAGATATCAGGAAACTGCAATATGGTGTTCATATGGTTTCAGGAACAACTGGGAGAGTTTGTGACATGATTAAGAGAAGGACATTGCGTACAAGAGCGATTAACACCCGGGAGAGTTCATGTGGTTTCAGGAAACTGGTTTTAGATGTTTCCATGAAATCCACGGGACTACTAGTCCGTGAATTATACTGTTGCAATTTTCACGGGACTAGTAGTCCCGTTAACTCTCTAAAGTGGAGATATCTCATAAAAGCCCCTCAACTTCACAAGCAAATATACTAGTCAATCATTATCAAATTATTTGCACTTATTTCCTCAAATCCTTTAAAATTTTGAAAATTACTTCATCAAACTTAATCTTAGTCTATCAAATCTTTAGAGGTTTGGAAATACCCTCATAAATGTCCATAATTAGTTGAAATTATTAACTAAAATCTCTATTGCAAATTACCCTTAAATTTATAAATAGACCCCCAATTCTTTAAACAATTTCACTTTCCTCCCCTCAAATGTTCATTTTTGAATTTAGTCTCTCAAATGGATTTATAAAAACTTAAATTAGTCTCTCAAATGGATTTATAAAAACTTAAATTAGTCTCTCAAATGGATTTATAAAAACTTAAATTAGTCTCTCAAATGGATTTATAAAAACTTAAATTAGTCTCTCAAATGGATTTATAAAAACTTAAATTAGTCTCTCAAATGGATTTATAAAAACTTAAATTAGTCTCTCAAATGGATTTATAAAAACTTAAATTAGTCTCTCAAATGGATTTATAAAAACTTAAATTAGTCTCTCAAATGGATTTATAAAAACTTAAATTAGTCTCTCAAATGGATTTATAAAAACTTAAATTAGTCTCTCAAATGGATTTATAAAAACTTAAATTAGTCTCTCAAATGGATTTATAAAAACTTAAATTAGTCTCTCAAATGGATTTATAAAAACTTAAATTAGTCTCTCAAATAATTAAAGATTTGGACATACTCCCTTAAATGTTCATAATTAGTCCCACAAATCGTTAAAAAAATTTAAATTCCTATCTCAAGTGGTCTTATTTCGGAATTTAGACCCTCAAATGGTGGGTAATTTTACCCCACTTATGTTTCACAAAGGTTTTGTCCTATTTGAGTGGCAAGCACACCACGGTAACCACAACCATGGTTTCTTCTCTTTTTTAGTTTGAACCACACACTAGAAAATGAGGGAATCAAGTCACACATCAACTATTTTCTTGTCTTTTCAATTTGAACCAAACTAAGAAAAGTGGTGGAAAGTAATTATGCCCTATATTTCTTTACGAAACAAACACAAAAAACACTCTTCCAAGAAAGTGATGGAAACACAAAAAAGTGAAGGAAAGTGGGTTTTGAAAAGTGAAGGAAAGTGGGTTTTGAAAAGTGAAGGAAAGTGGGTTTTGAAAAGTGAAGGAAAGTGGGTTTTGAAAAGTGAAGGAAAGTGGGTTTTGAAAAGTGAAGGAAAGTGGGTTTTGAAAAGTGAAGGAAAGTGGGTTTTGAAAAGTGAAGGAAAGTGGGTTTTGAAAAGTGAAGGAAAGTGGGTTTTGAAAAGTGAAGGAAAGTGGGTTTTGAAAAGTGAAGGAAAGTGGGTTTTGAAAAGTGAAGGAAAGTGGGTTTTGAAAAGTGAAGGAAAGTGGGTTTTAGGATCATAATCGTAATTTTAGTTAAAAAAGTGGACCAAATGAACTTACACTAGTTTTCAGCTTCTTGGTCTCGAATGCATCTCTATATCTTTTATTGTATAGAATACCATATCAATTGTACAAACTTCATTATAGTACTATATGAGAGTCCATCAAATATCCAAATACGAAATATTTGATATGGTACCAATTTTTGCGTGCTGCTTGTGATCATTAATAGTCTAATACTTTTGTGGTAATATCTGTTGCACCCAAATGTGCACAGACTATGAATACATACACAAGTGCAAAGGGGTTCTCAATATTTTAGTTTGTGGACATCTTCATTGTTTTTCTTATATTGTAGTTGATTTATTATGATGGATTTTAGCACCAATGTTTTTGTTATCCAAGGCAGCTCCATTTCTCCACACTGGATTATGAAAATTTATGCAAAGATTGTTTTGCACCTCAAAACATAAAACAACATTGTTTCATTTGTGAGGATCATGAAGATCCACTTTTCATTCTTACAGTTCAAAGTAAATGCTACCAAATCACAATTTCGATTATTCATATTTTACACCATGTTGCCATACACTTTGTTTAATGCATAACTTCCATAAATTTCCATTAGGCAAGTCAATTTAATATTTTTCTTATGTACTGAAACTTTTTTCTATTGTAGAAATGAAGCCTATCCAGTTATCTCCTGCTAATAACTTGGGTACATTTCAATCATCTGCTCCTACTACTCTCAAACCTCCTCCTGCTGTCCAACAACAAAAATCTTTTGATGACAACGAGCACAAGCCTGCGGTCAAGAAACCTAATGCACCTGTCATAAAAGCAACTTCCTACTCAGTAGCAGATCTTCAAATGGCTACTGATAGCTTCAGCATTGACAGTTATGTGGGTGAAGGGTCTATTGGGCGTGTTTATAGAGCAAATTTCAACGATGGAAAGGTAGGTTACTCTTTAAGTTGGCTTTTTGTTCCCTTCATTCTTCTTTTACCGTAAAAGTAGTTTTTTCTTAATGAACTTGCTCTCCGAGACCAAGACCTGCTTCATGCAACGGGAATACGATAAATCATGAACTTGTAATGGGAATTTTTCTCGTAGAAGCAAGAAACTCTACTTTGTCGTGTTAAATGTATTAAATTACTCAAGCAGATCATAACATGACTAAGAGTCAGTGTTGTAGCACAAACTCTACAGCATTGACATAATCCATGAATTCTTTGGATGAGGAATTAAGGATGTATACATAATCCATGAACTTGTGTCCGTCAGTTAGCACTTTGTTCTAGGTCCATCTTTGTGCTCCTTCAGTTTATGCTAATTCTTATTGTTAAATTCCCTCAGTTGGAATAATTTCAGAACAGTAATTTTGATGGCTATTGTTCTTATGAACAGGTTCTAGCTGTGAAGAAAATAAATTTGTTTGGCATCCCAAACCAATCAACAGAGAACTTTATCGAAGTGGTTTCAAACATCTCACATTTGCACCATCCAAACATAAGCAGCTAGTTGGCTATTGTTCTGAGCATGGTCAACACTTACTGGTCTATGAGTTTCACAAGAATGGCTCGCTGCGATATCCTTCACCTCATGGATGAATATAGCAAACCATTGGCTTGGAATGCTGCGTGTCAAAATTGCTCTTGGCAGTGCGGGCACTTGAGTAAGTTACAGATTACTTATCCTTCTAGGAATCTTCCTGATCTAGATTCCTCTTGATGAAGAGTCTTGATATGTGAGGGTTGTGAATCCTAAAAATGGATGCCAAAGAATGAGCTAGTTATGTTTATGTTGTGTTATCTTACCATAACTAATTCAATTATCATCTTAAATTTTGCCAATATACTTCAATATTATTCTTCATCGTTTTCTTCTTCTTTTTCTTGCTATAGAAAACCTTGACTAAGAGTGATCAAAATTAATGGTTTTAAACTCTTTTGCTGTAAATCGTAAGTTCGAGTAAAAACTTTGTATAATATTCTCTTATTGTCAGTGGATTAGTCTCCTTCCTTTGCATGCATTAAAGTTATATAACTGAGACATTGAGCAGATAAAGAATGATTGATTTTCTTTAGTTACCTGATCATATGCTTACTTTCAGGTATCTACATGAAGTTTGCTCACCATCTATAGTTCACAAGAACTTCAAATCATCTAACATTTTGCTTGATGTCGAGTTTAATCCTCACCTTTCTGAATGTGGATTGGCAAGCTTTGTCCCAGATTTGGATTATCAGGTATATCACGCTCATATTATCACAACACAAAAACTTGGAAACTTCTTTCGGTTCTAAGGTCATTAATCTAAAACCAGAGATTAGTAAGTTTCCAAAAAAACAATTTGAATGGGATTTTTTGACAAAATTCTGGTCGATTATGAATTCTTAAATCGTTTATTTTCTGTTAATTAGTCTGAAATAAGTTTTGACCTTTCTGAAGTATTTGAGAACTTGACATGCAGAGCAATTAGTTACTCTTTGCAGCCTGGAAATATATATCTAATGTGATTATGTAGATATAAGATAACAAATTTATACAAACCATCTTATCTTTTCTTTTGCACACTTTAATTGCAGTCCTATCAACGACATCTTTCCTCTCTTTCTACATTAAAAATCTTGTGTTCTCATTTTACTAATTATTTGCAAGAATGTTACAGGCCTTGGATCACGACATGGGTTCCGGATACACAGCACCTGAGGTTGCTATGTCCGGTCAGTATACTCTCAAGAGCGATGTTTACAGCTTTGGGGTCGTCATGCTCGAGCTTTTAACTGGAAGAAAGCCTTTTGACAGGTGAAAACACACCCATTTGGTTGAATTTTTCATTGATTGCTACTTCCTCTATAGAATCAACCGATAGGGCACACATTGATCATCACCATCTTCATCTTTTTCTACTTTCCTCTTGAATTGTTGACAGCTCAAGACCAAGATCAGAGCAGTCTTTGGTTCGATGGGCATTTCCACAACTGCATGATATTGACGCACTAGATAAGATGGTTGACCCTGCCTTGGAGGGACTGTATCCTGCTAAAGCACTTTCGAGGTTTGCTGATGTCATTGCTCTTTGTGTTCAGGTAACTTCTGCATATGGAATTATATAGTTCTCTTAATCATGTGGTTGTTAATTTAAAGCTAATAGATTAGGTGTTTCAATGAAGACACCCGACTTGTGTTTATGACCCTTATGATCATTTAGCAACTCTTTGGATAAGTTAAAAGGACTAGACTATCCCTGTGTATAATTTAGGGTACAAGGAATGAAGATGAGAGGATCACAGTCACATAAACTAATTGAGGGTTTAACTGTCCAAAAAAAGCCATTGGCTTAACATGTGATAACTTTACTAATGATGGCGAGGTTAGTAGTTTATTCAAAAAGGTTCGTGGTGGTTTTCTATATAAAAACAACTTAGTATATCTTCCTGCAAAGCCCTGACAGTTCATGTTAGTTTTTCAAGGGATAATTACTGATAGACCCCCCTGTATTATAGCCCAAGTGCACAGACTCCATTTAGTTCTACTTGTGCAGATAGACCCCCTGAGTGAACTTTCTCGACTCAAGGAGTCTATCCTCACTTTGGACAAATTAGTACAGAGTCTATCCACACCAATAGAACTAAATGGGGTCTATCTGCAGTTGGGTAATAGTACAAGGGTCGATCTAATTAACCCTTTATGAAATTTACCCCAAAACTTTTTTATCATCTTACCTTCAAAAATGTATTGCCTTCAAAAATGTATTTTGTGTAGGTGGAGCCAGAATTCAGGCAGCCCATGTCAGAAGTTGTGCAAGCATTAGTACGATTACTACAACGTGCACACATGAGCAAGAGAACACGTAGTATAGATAAACTGGAGGCTCCTCGAAGAACTGATGACTCAGACTTGCAAGACACTGTGCCATGAGCAATAACAACCTTGGAGGGGAGCGAAATGCCATATAACCTTCCTCCAAATCTGCAGAGCCTGTAAGTTATAATAAAATGTACTCGGTTTTGGATTTTCATATGGCTCGTGGATGTCTTACAAGAGATTGATTTGCAGAAATCTTGCTGGAAATGCATTCGGTCAAGGCATTCCTTACTCAATCTCGCTGATGGTTTCTCTTAAATACTTGTAATTGGCTTATGAGTTACCAATTCCCTTTATCGTACATTAAGTTTGCACAATTTGAACTGATGTGACGTATTGATGATTGTAGAAATCTCAACCATAATCAACTCCAGGGCGACCTGAATGATATTTTTGCAAAGCTTACCAATCTCTCCACATCGTGAGTGAAGTTTGTGCATTGTTCCTCACTGAATTCAGCGTTTCATGTTGAACTAATATTGTTTGAATCCAATTTATGCTACCATTTCTTGGTCAACTTTAGTCATCAGCAACATTCATGAGCAAGTATTAAATATGAAATATGGCATCTGTAATATTTTCCTTAATAGCAATCATTTGTTGTTTACTAAATTCAGGTAATTACTGCTGCATATTATTAGTTATTTTCAGATATTGAATTTGAGAATCTTCCCATTCTTTTGCTCTTTTCAATAATTTAGCTCTCTCAGACATTTTGTTTGATTCCTTGATTTTTGTTTCTATATCCTTGAGTTTCTTCTATTATTTTATCATATTCTTACATATACTGGCAGGGACCTCTCTTTCAATTCTCTTACAGGTGACCTTCCAGAGAGTTTTGGCAATCTTTCAAGTTTGACAAAACTGTAAGGAATTATGAAAAGTAATGCTTGTTAATACAGATTTTTATCTTTATATCACTCTCAGCTGTTTACGATCGTAATGCAGATATTTGCAAAACAACCAATTCGGGTACCATAAATTGCCTTGCCAACCTCCCTCTTGAGGATTTGTGAGTGAAGAATTTTGATATATTTGCAATACGCCTGTCTTACGAAGATAATTAACCTATGACAATTTGATTTATGATTATAGGAATGTTGCAAATAACCATTTCTCGGATGGATTCCTGACCAGTTAAAGGGATACATAACCTTCAGTAAGTACTTGACAGAGATGCTCATGTCGTTTAGTTCACTACTGAGTATATTTGGTAACTGACTTGTTAAATTTAAAATCAAGGACTGATGGTAACTCATGGAGCTCAGGACCTTCACCTCCACCGCCACCTGGTGCACCTCCATCAAATCGACGAACTAACCCTGGTCATAGATCTGGTGGTATTAGTAAAAGCCCGCTAATGATGACAGCAATGAGAAAAACTTCTGGTCTTGGTGCTGGAGGTATAGCAGGAATTATTATTTCCATATTGTTTGTTGGTGCAATAATTGCTTTCCTCCTTGTAAGAAAAAGCACTTAAGAACTCCCATGAAGGGAAAAAGCTAGAGCACAGCGACTCTGTGACAAATCCAGCTTCAAATATATTTAAAGGTAATTTAAGTGTCAACTTATCATTTGTCTACAGACTATATACATCAGTATACTTTTAGGTTACATATTCATGAAGGTGAATGTCTGCAACCCACTGTGATGAAAAACAATATGGATTAAATTATTTTCTATGCAGAAGGATTTTTTAATAATGTAGATATGTAGTAGTTTCTGAGTAAGCTTAATTGGTATGCCTATCAAACCAAGGATCGTACATTTGGTGAATTTTGGGATTTTAAACATCCACAACGACAATATATGTGTAAATTAGCATTATTTATCTATTACATAGATTTGTAAGGCTATATAATAGCTAAAGAAACTCATGAATAAGTTATATAAAAATTTCCAATATATATAAATCACTACTTAGGATCATAATCGTAATTTTAGTTAAAAAAGTGGACCAAATGAACTTACACTAGTTTTCAGCTTCTTGGTCTCGAATGCATCTCTATATCTTTTATTGTATAGAATACCATATCAATTGTACAAACTTCATTATAGTACTATATGAGAGTCCATCAAATATCCAAATACGAAATATTTGATATGGTACCAATTTTTGCGTGCTGCTTGTGATCATTAATAGTCTAATACTTTTGTGGTAATCTGTTGCACCCAAATGTGCACAGACTATGAATACATACACAAGTGCAAAGGGGTTCTCAATATTTTAGTTTGTGGACATCTTCATTGTTTTTCTTATATTGTAGTTGATTTATTATGATGGATTTTAGCACCAATGTTTTTGTTATCCAAGGCAGCTCCATTTCTCCACACTGGATTATGAAAATTTATGCAAAGATTGTTTTGCACCTCAAAACATAAAACAACATTGTTTCATTTGTGAGGATCATGAAGATCCACTTTTCATTCTTACAGTTCAAAGTAAATACCAAATCACAATTTCGATTATTCATATTTTACACCATGTTGCCATACACTTTGTTTAATGCCGCAACTTCCATAAATTTCCATTAGGCAAGTCAATTTAATATTTTTTCTTATGTACTGAAACTTTTTTTCTATTGTAGAAATGAAGCCTATCCAGTTATCTCCTGCTAATAACTTGGGTACATTTCAATCATCTGCTCCTACTACTCTCAAACCTCCTCCTGCTGTCCAACAACAAAAATCTTTTGATGACAACGAGCACAAGCCTGCGGTCAAGAAACCTAATGCACCTGTCATAAAAGCAACTTCCTACTCAGTAGCAGATCTTCAAATGGCTACTGATAGCTTCAGCATTGACAGTTATGTGGGTGAAGGGTCTATTGGTGTTTATAGAGCAAATTTCAACGATGGAAAGGTAGGTTACTCTTTAAGTTGGCTTTTGTTCCCTTCATTCTTCTTTTACCGTAAAAGTAGTTTTTTTAATGAACTTGCTCTCGAGACCAAGACCTGCTTCATGCAACGGAATACGATAAATCATGAACTTGTAATGGGAATTTTTCTCGAGAAGCAAGAAACTCTACTTTGTCGTGTTAAATGTATTAAATTACTCAAGCAGATCATAACATGACTAAGAGTCAGTGTTGTAGCACAAACTCTACAGCATTGACATAATCCATGAATTCTTTGGATGAGGAATTAAGGATGTATACATAATCCATGAACTTGTGTCCATCAGTTAGCACTTTGTTCTAGGTCCATCTTTGTGCTCCTTCAGTTTATGCTAATTCTTATTGTTAAATTCCCTCAGTTGGAATAATTTCAGAACAGTAATTTTGATGGCTATTGTTCTTATGAACAGGTTCTAGCTGTGAAGAAAATAAATTTGTTTGGCATCCCAAACCAATCAACAGAGAACTTTATCGAAGTGGTTTCAAACATCTCACATTTGCACCATCCAAACATAGCGAGCTAGTTGGCTATTGTTCTGAGCATGGTCAACACTTACTGGTCTATGAGTTTCACAAGAATCGCTGCGATATCCTTCACCTCATGGATGAATATAGCAAACCATTGGCTTGGAATGCGCGTGTCAAAATTGCTCTTGGCAGTGCACGGCACTTGAGTAAGTTACAGATTACTTATCCTTCTAGGAATCTTCCTGATCTAGATTCCTCTTGATGAAGAGTCTTGATATGTGAGGGTTGTGAATCCTAAAATGGATGCCAAAGAATGAGCTAGTTAGCGTTTATGTTGTGTTATCTTACCATAACTAATTCAATTATCATCTTAAATTTTGCCAATATACTTCAATATTATTCTTCATCGTTTTCTTCTTCTTTTTCTTGCTATAGAAAACCTTGACTAAGAGTGATCAAAATTAATGGTTTTAAACTCTTTTGCTGTAAATCGTAAGTTCGAGTAAAAACTTTGTATAATATTCTCTTATTGTCAGTGGATTAGTCTCCTTCCTTTGCATGCATTAAAGTTATATAACTGAGACATTGAGCAGATAAAGAATGATTGATTTTCTTTAGTTACCTGATCATATGCTTACTTTCAGGTATCTACATGAAGTTTGCTCACCATCTATAGTTCACAAGAACTTCAAATCATCTAACATTTTGCTTGATGTCGAGTTTAATCCTCACCTTTCTGAATGTGGATTGGCAAGCTTTGTCCCAGATTTGGATTATCAGGTATATCACGCTCATATTATCACAACACAAAACTTGGAAACTTCTTTCGGTTCTAAGGTCATTAATCTAAAACCAGAGATTAGTAAGTTTCCAAAAACAATTTGAATGGGATTTTTGACAAAATTCTGGTCGATTATGAATTCTTAAATCGTTTATTTTCTGTTAATTAGTCTGAAATAAGTTTTGACCTTTCTGAAGTATTTGAGAACTTGACATGCAGAGGTTACTCTTTGCAGCCTGGAAATATATATCTAATGTGATTATGTAGATATAAGATAACAAATTTATACAAACCATCTTATCTTTTCTTTTGCACACTTTAATTGCAGTCCTATCAACGACATCTTTCCTCTCTTTCTACATTAAAAATCTTGTGTTCTCATTTTACTAATTATTTGCAAGAATGTTACAGGCCTTGGATCACGACATGGGTTCCGGATACACAGCACCTGAGGTTGCTATGTCCGGTCAGTATACTCTCAAGAGCGATGTTTACAGCTTTGGGGTCGTCATGCTCGAGCTTTTAACTGGAAGAAAGCCTTTTGACAGGTGAAAACACACCCATTTGGTTGAATTTTTCATTGATTGCTACTTCCTCTATAGAATCAACCGATAGGGCACACATTGATCATCACCATCTTCATCTTTTTCTACTATCCTCTTGAATTGTTGACAGCTCAAGACCAAGATCAGAGCAGTCTTTGGTTCGATGGGCATTTCCACAACTGCATGATATTGACGCACTAGATAAGATGGTTGACCCTGCCTTGGAGGGACTGTATCCTGCTAAAGCACTTTCGAGGTTTGCTGATGTCATTGCTCTTTGTGTTCAGGTAACTTCTGCATATGGAATTATATAGTTCTCTTAATCATGTGGTTGTTAATTTAAAGCTAATAGATTAGGTGTTTCAATGAAGACACCCGACTTGTGTTTATAACCCTTATGATCATGTAGCAACTCTTTGGATAAGTTAAAAGGACTAGACTATCCCCGTGTATAATTTAGGGTACAAGGAATGAAGATGAGAGGATCACAGTCACATAAACTAATTGAGGGTTAAACTGTCCAAAAAAAGCCATTGGCTTAACATGTGATAACTTTACTAATGATGGCGAGGTTAGTAGTTTATTCAAAAAGGTTCGTGGTGGTTTTCTATATAAAAACAATTTAGTATATCTTCCTGCAAAGCCCTGACAGTTCATGTTAGTTTTTCAAGGGCTAATTACTGATAGACCCCCTGTATTATAGCCCAAGTGCACAGACTCCATTTAGTTCTACTTGTGCAGATAGACCCCCTGAGTGAACTTTCTGGACTCAAGGAGTCTATCCTCACTTTGGACAAATTAGTACAGAGTCTATCCACACCAATAGAACTAAATGGGGTCTATCTGCAGTTGGGTAATAGTACAAGGGTCGATCTAATTAACCCTTTATGAAATTTACCCCAAAACTTTTTTATCATCTTACCTTCAAAAATGTATTGCCTTCAAAAATGTATTTTGTGTAGGTGGAGCCAGAATTCAGGCAGCCCATGTCAGAAGTTGTGCAAGCATTAGTACGATTACTACAAGCGTGCACACATGAGCAAGAGAACACGTAGTATAGATAAACTGGAGGCTCCTCGAAGAACTGATGACTCAGACTTGCAAGACACTGTGCCATGAGTCATGACTAAGCTCGTTTGAATCCAATTTATGCTACCATTTCTTGGTCAACTTTAGTCATCAGCAACATTCATGAGCAAGTATTAAATATGAAATATGGCATCTGTAATATTTTCCTTAATAGCAATCATTTGTTGTTTACTAAATTCAGGTAATTACTGCTGCATATTATTAGTTATTTTCAGATATTGAATTTGAGAATCTTCCCATTCTTTTGCTCTTTTCAATAATTTAGCTCTCTCAGACATTTTGTTTGATTCCTTGATTTTTGTTTCTATATCCTTGAGTTTCTTCTATTATTTTATCATATTCTTACATATACTGGCAGGGACCTCTCTTTCAATTCTCTTACAGGTGACCTTCCAGAGAGTTTTGGCAATCTTTCAAGTTTGACAAAACTGTAAGGAATTATGAAAAGTAATGCTTGTTAATACAGATTTTTATCTTTATATCACTCTCAGCTGTTTACGTATCGTAATGCAGATATTTGCAAAACAACCAATTCACGGGTACCATAAATTGCCTTGCCAACCTCCCTCTTGAGGATTTGTGAGTGAAGAATTTTTGATATATTTGCAATACGTCTGTCTTACGAAGATAATTAATATAAAACCTATGACAATTTGATTTATGATTATAGGAATGTTGCAAATAACCATTTCTCCGGATGGATTCCTGACCAGTTAAAAGGGATACATAACCTTCAGTAAGTACTTGACAGAGATGCTCATGTCGTTTAGTTCACTACTGAGTATATTTGGTAACTGACTTGTTAAATTTAAAAATCAAGGACTGATGGTAACTCATGGAGCTCAGGACCTTCACCTCCACCGCCACCTGGTGCACCTCCATCAAATCGACGAACTAACCCTGGTCATAGATCTGGTGGTATTAGTAAAAGCCCGGCTAATGATGACAGCAATGAGAAAAAAACTTCTGGTCTTGGTGCTGGAGGTATAGCAGGAATTATTATTTCCATATTGTTTGTTGGTGCAATAATTGCTTTCCTCCTTGTAAGAAAAAGCACTTAAGAACTCCCATGAAGGGAAAAAGCTAGAGCACAGCGACTCTGTGACAAATCCAGCTTCAAATATATTTAAAGGTAATTTAAGTGTCAACTTATCATTTGTCTACAGACTATATACATCAGTATACTTTTAGGTTACATATTCATGAAGGTGAATGTCTGCAACCCACTGTGATGAAAAACAATATGGATTAAATTATTTTCTATGCAGAAGGATTTTTTAATAATGTAGATATGTAGTAGTTTCTGAGTAAGCTTAATTGGTATGCCTATCAAACCAAGGATCGTACATTTGGTGAATTTTGGGATTTTAAACATCCACAACAACAATATATGTGTAAATTAGCATTATTTATCTATTACATAGATTTGTAAGGCTATATAATAGCTAAAGAAACTCATGAATAAGTTATATAAAAATTTCCAATATATATAAATCACTACTTAGGATCATAATCGTAATTTTAGTTAAAAAAGTGGACCAAATGAACTTACACTAGTTTTCAGCTTCTTGGTCTCGAATGCATCTCTATATCTTTTATTGTATAGAATACCATATCAATTGTACAAACTTCATTATAGTACTATATGAGAGTCCATCAAATATCCAAATACCGAAATATTTGATATGGTACCAATTTTTGCGTGCTGCTTGTGATCATTAATAGTCTAATACTTTTGTGGTAATATCTGTTGCACCCAAATGTGCACAGACTATGAATACATACACAAGTGCAAAGGGGTTCTCAATATTTTAGTTTGTGGACATCTTCATTGTTTTTCTTATATTGTAGTTGATTTATTATGATGGATTTTAGCACCAATGTTTTTTTTGTTATCCAAGGCAGCTCCATTTCTCCACACTGGATTATGAAAATTTATGCAAAGATTGTTTTGCACCTCAAAAACATAAAACAACATTGTTTCATTTGTGAGGATCATGAAGATCCACTTTTCATTCTTACAGTTCAAAGTAAATACTACCAAATCACAATTTCGATTATTCATATTTTACACCATGTTGCCATACACTTTGTTTAATGCCGCAACTTCCATAAATTTCCATTAGGCAAGTCAATTTAATATTTTTTCTTATGTACTGAAACTTTTTTTCTATTGTAGAAATGAAGCCTATCCAGTTATCTCCTGCTAATAACTTGGGTACATTTCAATCATCTGCTCCTACTACTCTCAAACCTCCTCCTGCTGTCCAACAACAAAAATCTTTTGATGACAACGAGCACAAGCCTGCGGTCAAGAAACCTAATGCACCTGTCATAAAAGCAACTTCCTACTCAGTAGCAGATCTTCAAATGGCTACTGATAGCTTCAGCATTGACAGTTATGTGGGTGAAGGGTCTATTGGCTGTTTATAGAGCAAATTTCAACGATGGAAAGGTAGGTTACTCTTTAAGTTGGCTTTTGTTCCCTTCATTCTTCTTTTACCGTAAAAGTAGTTTTTCTTAATGAACTTGCTCTCGAGACCAAGACCTGCTTCATGCAACGGGAATGATAAATCATGAACTTGTAATGGGAATTTTTCTCAGAGAAGCAAGAAACTCTACTTTGTCGTGTTAAATGTATTAAATTACTCAAGCAGATCATAACATGACTAAGAGTCAGTGTTGTAGCACAAACTCTACAGCATTGACATAATCCATGAATTCTTTGGATGAGGAATTAAGGATGTATACATAATCCATGAACTTGTGTCCGTCAGTTAGCACTTTGTTCTAGGTCCATCTTTGTGCTCCTTCAGTTTATGCTAATTCTTATTGTTAAATTCCCTCAGTTGGAATAATTTCAGAACAGTAATTTTGATGGCTATTGTTCTTATGAACAGGTTCTAGCTGTGAAGAAAATAAATTTGTTTGGCATCCCAAACCAATCAACAGAGAACTTTATCGAAGTGGTTTCAAACATCTCACATTTGCACCATCCAAACATAAGCGAGCTAGTTGGCTATTGTTCTGAGCATGGTCAACACTTACTGGTCTATGAGTTTCACAAGAATGGCTCGCTGCACGATATCCTTCACCTCATGGATGAATATAGCAAACCATTGGCTTGGAATGCGCGTGTCAAAATTGCTCTTGGCAGTGCACGGGCACTTGAGTAAGTTACAGATTACTTATCCTTCTAGGAATCTTCCTGATCTAGATTCCTCTTGATGAAGAGTCTTGATATGTGAGGGTTGTGAATCCTAAAAATGGATGCCAAAGAATGAGCTAGTTGCGTTTATGTTGTGTTATCTTACCATAACTAATTCAATTATCATCTTAAATTTTGCCAATATACTTCAATATTATTCTTCATCGTTTTCTTCTTCTTTTCTTGCTATAGAAAACCTTGACTAAGAGTGATCAAAATTAATGGTTTTAAACTCTTTTGCTGTAAATCGTAAGTTCGAGTAAAAACTTTGTATAATATTCTCTTATTGTCAGTGGATTAGTCTCCTTCCTTTGCATGCATTAAAGTTATATAACTGAGACATTGAGCAGATAAAGAATGATTGATTTTCTTTAGTTACCTGATCATATGCTTACTTTCAGGTATCTACATGAAGTTTGCTCACCATCTATAGTTCACAAGAACTTCAAATCATCTAACATTTTGCTTGATGTCAGTTTAATCCTCACCTTTCTGAATGTGGATTGGCAAGCTTTGTCCCAGATTTGGATTATCAGGTATATCACGCTCATATTATCACAACACAAAACTTGGAAACTTTTCGGTTCTAAGGTCATTAATCTAAAACCAGAGATTAGTAAGTTTCCAAAAACAATTTGAATGGGATTTTTGACAAAATTCTGGTCGATTATGAATTCTTAAATCGCTTATTTTCTGTTAATTAGTCTGAAATAAGTTTTGACCTTTCTGAAGTATTTGAGAACTTGACATGCAGAGCAATTAGTTACTCTTTGCAGCCTGGAAATATATATCTAATGTGATTATGTAGATATAAGATAACAAATTTATACAAACCATCTTATCTTTTCTTTTGCACACTTTAATTGCAGTCCTATCAACGACATCTTTCCTCTCTTTCTACATTAAAAATCTTGTGTTCTCATTTTACTAATTATTTGCAAGAATGTTACAGGCCTTGGATCACGACATGGGTTCCGGATACACAGCACCTGAGGTTGCTATGTCCGTCAGTATACTCTCAAGAGCGATGTTTACAGCTTTGGGGTCGCCATGCTCGAAGCTTTTAACTGGAAGAAAGCCTTTGACAGGTGAAAACACACCCATTTGGTTGAATTTTTCATTGATTGCTACTTCCTCTATAGAATCAACCGATAGGGCACACATTGATCATCACCATCTTCATCTTTTTCTACTATCCTCTTGAATTGTTGACAGCTCAAGACCAAGATCAGAGCAGTCTTTGGTTCGATGGGCATTTCCACAACTGCATGATATTGACGCACTAGATAAGATGGTTGACCCTGCCTTGGAGGGACTGTATCCTGCTAAAGCACTTTCGAGGTTTGCTGATGTCATTGCTCTTTGTGTTCAGGTAACTTCTGCATATGGAATTATATAGTTCTCTTAATCATGTGGTTGTTAATTTAAAGCTAATAGATTAGGTGTTTCAATGAAGACACCCGACTTGTGTTTATAACCTTATGATCATGTAGCAACTCTTTGGATAAGTTAAAAGGACTAGACTATCCCCGTGTATAATTTAGGGTACAAGGAATGAAGATGAGAGGATCACAGTCACATAAACTAATTGAGGGTTAAACTGTCCAAAAAAAGCCATTGGCTTAACATGTGATAACTTTACTAATGATGGCGAGGTTAGTAGTTTATTCAAAAAGGTTCGTGGTGGTTTTCTATATAAAAACAATTTAGTATATCTTCCTGCAAAGCCCTGACAGTTCATGTTAGTTTTTCAAGGGCTAATTACTGATAGACCCCCCTGTATTATAGCCCAAGTGCACAGACTCCATTTAGTTCTACTTGTGCAGATAGACCCCCTGAGTGAACTTTCTGGACTCAAGGAGTCTATCCTCACTTTGGACAAATTAGTACAGAGTCTATCCACACCAATAGAACTAAATGGGGTCTATCTGCAGTTGGGTAATAGTACAAGGGGTCGATCTGCAATTAACCCTTTATGAAATTTACCCCAAAACTTTTTTTTATCATCTTACCTTCAAAAAATGTATTGCCTTCAAAAAAATGTATTTTGTGTAGGTGGAGCCAGAATTCAGGCCGCCCATGTCAGAAGTTGTGCAAGCATTAGTACGATTACTACAACGTGCACACATGAGCAAGAGAACACGTAGTATAGATAAACTGGAGGCTCCTCGAAGAACTGATGACTCAGACTTGCAAGACACTGTGCCATGAGTCATGACTAAGCTCGTCATTGAGGATCGCATCATTTGATAACATTTACTCAGACTAACGAGTATATAGTGGTTATCGGTGTGTTCAATTTTGCTGCTTAATATGACACGCCGATGTTGAAACTATAGAGATCTTTATTCGAAACAGAAAGGAACAATATTATACATTTAAGGAGAGGATTATAATGGATCAAGGTTATCTTTGCTTATGCCATTGTGAAAGTTTTGCTGATTCTGTGCTTTTCTATGATTCTGTGCTGTTTAAAATGACATAAACATTAGTAGTTACTTCAGTGAGGTACAATGAGTTCCTCTCATTATTCTTAAAAGTCCTGTGATAGACTCACGTTCAACACTCAACATCTTCTTCAACACTCAACATCTTCTTAAAGTCCTGTTTGGCAAACGTCCCAAAGTCTTGGGATTTTGCAAAATTTACCCATAAAATGATCATAAAAGTCCTGTGATAGACTCACGTTCAACACTCTTAACATCTTCTTCAACAAACCGTCTTACTTAACTGTAACAGCCCGGCTTCTTTTAAACGCCCTGCAAACTCCCTCAAAACTTCACAAACCAGTTCCATAGAAGTTAAATTTCAGGCGATGATCTCCAGCAAGGGATCATCCTGTTCCTCACCGCCTCTTTCTTCTTCAGGACATACTGCTCTGCATACTTTGAGAAGTTTTCGCACTTGCAGCATGCGAGCCTGAAGGGGAAATGTGCATGAGCTATTATTTCCTCTTTGCATTAATATTTGAGGAGGTTGCGCGCGCTTCTTCAGTGTGAGGTTACTCTCATGGTGCTTGAAGAGCATACGCTGCAAATAAGAAAGTTTGCGATGAGATTGACAATAATGGACGTTGAAGCTACCAAGAACAAGCAGACCAACTATAAACGTGATTGAGGTAATTTATGAGTGAGTCTCTTTTCACACAAAATTGGTGGAAAAAAGATGGAAGAGAAATGATGCCTTACAATTTTCTTATTGCATATATGCTATGTCTGTCAAATGCTCTACTGAAAGTGAGTGAAGGGTTATCGGGGGAAAAAAAGTGAGTATGAAATGTTAAGTAAATCTTCTAATCATTGATCCGTCAGTCCTTATGAAAGATGCGCTCTTGATCATGTCAACTAAAGGTTAGGGTAAATTACACTAAACCCCCATGAGCTTTCAGTGTTTTGCAGTTAACACCTATGAACTTTCGAAATCACACTAAACGCCCAATGAGTTTTCTATTTTGGCCAATAAGTTTCTGTATTTTGCAGATAACCCCCATGAATTAGAACCAGTGAACGACATAACAAGGCATTTTGAAAGTTATTGGGGTTTTAGTGTTATCTACCTAAAAGATATTGGGGGGTTTTTTTGCAAAAGTTATTTGGGGTTTAGTGCGATTTTGAAAGTTCATAGGGCTTATTGCAAAATACTGAAAGTCCGTGGGGTTTAATGAAATTTACCCTAAAGATTGCTGATCATGTCATGCATTCTTGGCACATATTGCCTTCGACATATAACATGTAACTTCTCATATTAACTTTTGCTGATCATGTCGTGTATTCTTGGCAAATATTGCCTTCGCCATATAACATGTAACTTCTCATAGTAACTTCTTCACGTCAGTGGATGATTTGGATACTTGAATCTGTATCGATGCAAACAAACTTCTTAACATAATTCTTGATTCACGAAAATTTTGAGATTTAACAATGGAAGGACAATCAAAGATCAAAAGATAGTTTCATAGATTTTAGAGAGAATGAAACTTGGAAATCCAAGTTCCTTAACCTTTTGAGTCGACTGAACAGGGTGTATTCTATAGTAGATGTTTAGGAGTTTGCTTAAGTATGCACTCAGGTTCATACCTGCGATGGATACACATGCTGTTTCCTTCATCAGAAACATTATAAAATCAAATGTTATATTAATTTAAGTGTCAACTTATCAGACAGACTATATACATCAGTATACTTTTAGGTTACATATTCATGAAGGTGAATGTCTGCAACCCACTGTGATGAAAAACAATATGGATTAAATTATTTTCTATGCAGAAGGATTTTTTAATAATGTAGATATGTAGTAGTTTCTGAGTAAGCTTAATTGGTATGCCTATCAAACCAAGGATCCTACATTTGGTGAATTTTGGGATTTTAAACATCCACAACAACAATATATGTGTAAATTAGCATTATTTATCTATTACATAGATTTGTAAGGCTATATAATAGCTAAAGAAACTCATGAATAAGTTATATAAAAATTTCCAATATATATAAATCACTACTTAGGATCATAATCGTAATTTTAGTTAAAAAAGTGGACCAAATGAACTTACACTAGTTTTCAGCTTCTTGGTCTCGAATGCATCTCTATATCTTTTATTGTATAGAATACCATATCAATTGTACAAACTTCATTATAGTACTATATGAGAGTCCATCAAATATCCAAATACCGAAATATTTGATATGGTACCAATTTTTATGTGCTGCTTGTGATCATTAATAGTCTAATACTTTTGTGGTAATATCTGTTGCACCCAAATGTGCACAGACTATGAATACATACACAAGTGCAAAGGGGTTCTCAATATTTTAGTTTGTGGACATCTTCATTGTTTTTCTTATATTGTAGTTGATTTATTATGATGGATTTTAGCACCAATGTTTTTGTTATCCAAGGCAGCTCCATTTCTCCACACTGGATTATGAAAATTTATGCAAAGATTGTTTTGCACCTCAAAACATAAAACAACATTGTTTCATTTGTGAGGATCATGAAGATCCACTTTTCATTCTTACAGTTCAAAGTAAATACTACCAAATCACAATTTCGATTATTCATATTTTACACCATGTTGCCATACACTTTGTTTAATGCCGCAACTTCCATAAATTTCCATTAGGCAAGTCAATTTAATATTTTTCTTATGTACTGAAACTTTTTTTCTATTGTAGAAATGAAGCCTATCCAGTTATCTCCTGCTAATAACTTGGGTACATTTCAATCATCTGCTCCTACTACTCTCAAACCTCCTCCTGCTGTCCAACAACAAAAATCTTTTGATGACAACGAGCACAAGCCTGCGGTCAAGAAACCTAATGCACCTGTCATAAAAGCAACTTCCTACTCAGTAGCAGATCTTCAAATGGCTACTGATAGCTTCAGCATTGACAGTTATGTGGGTGAAGGGTCTATTGGCTGTTTATAGAGCAAATTTCAACGATGGAAAGGTAGGTTACTCTTTAAGTTGGCTTTTGTTCCCTTCATTCTTCTTTTACCGTAAAAGTAGTTTTTCTTAATGAACTTGCTCTCGAGACCAAGACCTGCTTCATGCAACGGGAATGATAAATCATGAACTTGTAATGGGAATTTTTCTCAGAGAAGCAAGAAACTCTACTTTGTCGTGTTAAATGTATTAAATTACTCAAGCAGATCATAACATGACTAAGAGTCAGTGTTGTAGCACAAACTCTACAGCATTGACATAATCCATGAATTCTTTGGATGAGGAATTAAGGATGTATACATAATCCATGAACTTGTGTCCATCAGTTAGCACTTTGTTCTAGGTCCATCTTTGTGCTCCTTCAGTTTATGCTAATTCTTATTGTTAAATTCCCTCAGTTGGAATAATTTCAGAACAGTAATTTTGATGGCTATTGTTCTTATGAACAGGTTCTAGCTGTGAAGAAAATAAATTTGTTTGGCATCCCAAACCAATCAACAGAGAACTTTATCGAAGTGGTTTCAAACATCTCACATTTGCACCATCCAAACATAAGCGAGCTAGTTGGCTATTGTTCTGAGCATGGTCAACACTTACTGGTCTATGAGTTTCACAAGAATGGCTCGCTGCACGATATCCTTCACCTCATGGATGAATATAGCAAACCATTGGCTTGGAATGCACGTGTCAAAATTGCTCTTGGCAGTGCACGGGCACTTGAGTAAGTTACAGATTACTTATCCTTCTAGGAATCTTCCTGATCTAGATTCCTCTTGATGAAGAGTCTTGATATGTGAGGGTTGTGAATCCTAAAAATGGATGCCAAAGAATGAGCTAGTTGCGTTTATGTTGTGTTATCTTACCATAACTAATTCAATTATCATCTTAAATTTTGCCAATATACTTCAATATTATTCTTCATCGTTTTCTTCTTCTTTTTCTTGCTATAGAAAACCTTGACTAAGAGTGATCAAAATTAATGGTTTTTTAAACTCTTTTGCTGTAAATCGTAAGTTCGAGTAAAAACTTTGTATAATATTCTCTTATTGTCAGTGGATTAGTCTCCTTCCTTTGCATGCATTAAAGTTATATAACTGAGACATTGAGCAGATAAAGAATGATTGATTTTCTTTAGTTACCTGATCATATGCTTACTTTCAGGTATCTACATGAAGTTTGCTCACCATCTATAGTTCACAAGAACTTCAAATCATCTAACATTTTGCTTGATGTCAGTTTAATCCTCACCTTTCTGAATGTGGATTGGCAAGCTTTGTCCCAGATTTGGATTATCAGGTATATCACGCTCATATTATCACAACACAAAACTTGGAAACTTTTCGGTTCTAAGGTCATTAATCTAAAACCAGAGATTAGTAAGTTTCCAAAAACAATTTGAATGGGATTTTTGACAAAATTCTGGTCGATTATGAATTCTTAAATCGCTTATTTTCTGTTAATTAGTCTGAAATAAGTTTTGACCTTTCTGAAGTATTTGAGAACTTGACATGCAGAGCAATTAGTTACTCTTTGCAGCCTGGAAATATATATCTAATGTGATTATGTAGATATAAGATAACAAATTTATACAAACCATCTTATCTTTTCTTTTGCACACTTTAATTGCAGTCCTATCAACGACATCTTTCCTCTCTTTCTACATTAAAAATCTTGTGTTCTCATTTTACTAATTATTTGCAAGAATGTTACAGGCCTTGGATCACGACATGGGTTCCGGATACACAGCACCTGAGGTTGCTATGTCCGTCAGTATACTCTCAAGAGCGATGTTTACAGCTTTGGGGTCGCCATGCTCGAAGCTTTTAACTGGAAGAAAGCCTTTGACAGGTGAAAACACACCCATTTGGTTGAATTTTTCATTGATTGCTACTTCCTCTATAGAATCAACCGATAGGGCACACATTGATCATCACCATCTTCATCTTTTTCTACTATCCTCTTGAATTGTTGACAGCTCAAGACCAAGATCAGAGCAGTCTTTGGTTCGATGGGCATTTCCACAACTGCATGATATTGACGCACTAGATAAGATGGTTGACCCTGCCTTGGAGGGACTGTATCCTGCTAAAGCACTTTCGAGGTTTGCTGATGTCATTGCTCTTTGTGTTCAGGTAACTTCTGCATATGGAATTATATAGTTCTCTTAATCATGTGGTTGTTAATTTAAAGCTAATAGATTAGGTGTTTCAATGAAGACACCCGACTTGTGTTTATAACCTTATGATCATGTAGCAACTCTTTGGATAAGTTAAAAGGACTAGACTATCCCCGTGTATAATTTAGGGTACAAGGAATGAAGATGAGAGGATCACAGTCACATAAACTAATTGAGGGTTAAACTGTCCAAAAAAAGCCATTGGCTTAACATGTGATAACTTTACTAATGATGGCGAGGTTAGTAGTTTATTCAAAAAGGTTCGTGGTGGTTTTCTATATAAAAACAATTTAGTATATCTTCCTGCAAAGCCCTGACAGTTCATGTTAGTTTTTCAAGGGATAATTACTGATAGACCCCCCTGTATTATAGCCCAAGTGCACAGACTCCATTTAGTTCTACTTGTGCAGATAGACCCCTGAGTGAACTTTCTGGACTCAAGGAGTCTATCCTCACTTTGGACAAATTAGTACAGAGTCTATCCACACCAATAGAACTAAATGGGGTCTATCTGCAGTTGGGTAATAGTACAAGGGGTCGATCTGCAATTAACCCTTTATGAAATTTACCCCAAAACTTTTTTTTATCATCTTACCTTCAAAAAATGTATTGCCTTCAAAAAATGTATTTTGTGTAGGTGGAGCCAGAATTCAGGCCCATGTCAGAAGTTGTGCAAGCATTAGTACGATTACTACAACGCGTGCACACATGAGCAAGAGAACACGAGTATAGATAAACTGGAGGCTCGAAGAACTGATGACTCAGACTTGCAAGACACTGTGCCATGAGTCATGACTAAGCTCGTCATTGAGGATCGCATCATTTGATAACATTTACTCAGACTAACGAGTATATAGTGGTTATCGGTGTGTTCAATTTTGCTGCTTAATATGACACCGATGTTGAAACTATAGAGATCTTTATTCGAAACAGAAAGGAACAATATTATACATTTAAGGAGAGGATTATAATGGATCAAGGTTATCTTTGCTTATGCCATTGTGAAAGTTTTGCTGATTCTGTGCTTTTCTATGATTCTGTGCTGTTTAAAATGACATAAACATTAGTAGTTACTTCAGTGAGGTACAATGAGTTCCTCTCATTATTCTTAAAAGTCCTGTGATAGACTCACGTTCAACACTCAACATCTTCTTCAACACTCAACATCTTCTTAAAGTCCTGTTTGGCAAACGTCCCAAAGTCTTGGGATTTTGCAAAATTTACCCATAAAATGATCATAAAAGTCCTGTGATAGACTCACGTTCAACACTCTTAACATCTTCTTCAACAAACCGTCTTACTTAACTGTAACAGCCCGGGCTTCTTTTAAACGCCCTGCAAACTCCCTCAAAACTTCACAAACCAGTTCCATAGAAGTTAAATTTCAGGCGATGATCTCCAGCAAGGGATCATCCTGTTCCTCACCGCCTCTTTCTTCTTCAGGACATACTGCTCTGCATACTTTGAGAAGTTTTCGCACTTGCAGCATGCGAGCCTGAAGGGGAAATGTGCATGAGCTATTATTTCCTCTTTGCATTAATATTTGAGGAGGTTGCGCGCTTCTTCAGTGTGAGGTTACTCTCATGGTGCTTGAAGAGCATACGCTGCAAATAAGAAAGTTTGCGATGAGATTGACAATAATGGACGTTGAAGCTACCAAGAACAAGCAGACCAACTATAAACGTGATTGAGGTAATTTATGAGTGAGTCTCTTTTCACACAAAATTGGTGGAAAAAAGATGGAAGAGAAATGATGCCTTACAATTTTCTTATTGCATATATGCTATGTCTGTCAAATGCTCTACTGAAAGTGAGTGAAGGGTTATCGGGGGAAAAAAAGTGAGTATGAAATGTTAAGTAAATCTTCTAATCATTGATCCGTCAGTCCTTATGAAAGATGCGCTCTTGATCATGTCAACTAAAGGTTAGGGTAAATTACACTAAACCCCCATGAGCTTTCAGTGTTTTGCAGTTAACACCTATGAACTTTCGAAATCACACTAAACGCCCAATGAGTTTTCTATTTTGGCCAATAAGTTTCTGTATTTTGCAGATAACCCCCATGAATTAGAACCAGTGAACGACATAACAAGGCATTTTGAAAGTTATTGGGGTTTTAGTGTTATCTACCTAAAAGATATTGGGGGGTTTTTTTGCAAAAGTTATTTGGGGTTTAGTGCGATTTTGAAAGTTCATAGGGCTTATTGCAAAATACTGAAAGTCCGTGGGGTTTAATGAAATTTACCCTAAAGATTGCTGATCATGTCATGCATTCTTGGCACATATTGCCTTCGACATATAACATGTAACTTCTCATATTAACTTTTGCTGATCATGTCGTGTATTCTTGGCAAATATTGCCTTCGCCATATAACATGTAACTTCTCATAGTAACTTCTTCACGTCAGTGGATGATTTGGATACTTGAATCTGTATCGATGCAAACAAACTTCTTAACATAATTCTTGATTCACGAAAATTTTGAGATTTAACAATGGAAGGACAATCAAAGATCAAAAGATAGTTTCATAGATTTTAGAGAGAATGAAACTTGGAAATCCAAGTTCCTTAACCTTTTGAGTCGACTGAACAGGGTGTATTCTATAGTAGATGTTTAGGAGTTTGCTTAAGTATGCACTCAGGTTCATACCTGCGATGGATACACATGCTGTTTCCTTCATCAGAAACATTATAAAATCAAATGTTATATTAATTTAAGCTTTAGATATACAATACAAGGAAAATTTCCGATCTGTGCACGTTGTATGTTTTTAGGAAAAAGGGGTTTGGCCTCTTTCACTTGGAAAACCAAGTAATATACACGCTTCCGAATCATACGACACATAAATATGAATATTATACAAGAGCTAATTTTTTTAAAAAGTGAATTTATAAGAAAAAGATCAATCTTCTGCAAAACTTTGAGGGGCCAATTCAGGTAACCACAGCGGATCAATTCTTGTTACATTGCGGACGTAGTTTTGAGTAGTTCAATCAACTCATTGAAGATTATGCAGTCTGGTTTTTGCCCGCAACACTGACGAGGGATGGATTTGAACATTCTGACCACTCACTAAAGCCCTGTTGCAATAATATCCATGTTAGCAAAAGCCATAAGTTCACAGACATGCACACAGTTCAAACACGTGCACTCATAGGCATTAACAAGTACATGTAAGCCCCTGTGGGGGGAAAACAAACCAAAGAATTCAATCAATAACTTAATGTCAGAGTGAAACTTGAATCAACATTATTGTTATATTCATTGAAGAAGTTACAACAGGCCTCTCCCACTATATACATCTTAATTTTTTTTCCTATCATGGGAGGAGATCAAGTTGTTACGAAGTGGTAAAATCTAACGGGGCTATTTGGTTTGATGCTCCCCGGGGACATGAAACATAGCCACTGTTTTTGTATGTTCAAGGCAGTCACACAACTACCAGGATCATGTTTGTTGCCTCATTTTTCGTTACACGATAATAGTCTTATCCCATTATCCTGATATTTGTATGATTGCCTTGAACATATAAAAACAGTGGCCAGCTGTTAAAATACCACCCTGCCCTTGCAATGTTGTCTCATTGAATTAATGGAGAAAGGACTAGAGGTAGGCCTAAGAGAACTTGAGTAGAAACTGTTGAGAAGGATATGATAACGCTTAACTTTGTAGAGGAAATAAACTTGACATAACTGAAAGGAAGAGTAGCATTCCTATAGCCGACCCCAAAAATTTGCAATAAAGGCTTTGTTGTTGTTGTTGTTGTTAATGATGTTGTTGCACACATGTCCTTATACTCATTTGTCATATCAGATATAACACATATATGACAATTTCCGTTATTAATGTTAAAGCAAATTCACTCGGATGAAACTATCTATATCACTTGAGGAACAATTTAAAGATTCCACTACTCCCTGCAACCACTCTTTCAACTTCTTCTCTTATTTTTATCATCATCTATATTTTTACTGTACTTGGGTGTCCCTATAGCGTCTATGAGACAACATTACATGTTAAAATTGATATTGTTGTGTTTGGGACCTCTAGCTAACACTTTGTACCTGAAATTGCAGATACATGATAACTGTGAAGGTGAACACATTAACCTTCCTAAGGATATCCGTATCTACTATCTTATAAAAGTAATTAAATTGATTAACTTCCTAAGGATAGTAAAAGATAAACAGCTCAAACTCATGGCTCGAGGAAAATAAATTTGTTTGGCATCCCAAACCAATCAACAGAGAACTTTATCAAGTGGTTTCAAACATCTCACATTTGCACCATCCAAACATAAGCGAGCTAGTTGGCTATTGTTCTGAGCATGGTCAACACTTACTGGTCTATGAGTTTCACAAGAATGGCTCGCTGCACGATATCCTTCACCTCATGGATGAATATAGCAAACCATTGGCTTGGAATGCATGCGTGTCAAAATTGCTCTTGGCAGTGCACGGCACTTGAGTAAGTTACAGATTACTTATCCTTCTAGGAATCTTCCTGATCTAGATTCCTCTTGATGAAGAGTCTTGATATGTGAGGGTTGTGAATCCTAAAAATGGATGCCAAAGAATGAGCTAGTTGCGTTTATGTTGTGTTATCTTACCATAACTAATTCAATTATCATCTTAAATTTTGCCAATATACTTCAATATTATTCTTCATCGTTTTCTTCTTCTTTTCTTGCTATAGAAAACCTTGACTAAGAGTGATCAAAATTAATGGTTTTAAACTCTTTTGCTGTAAATCGTAAGTTCGAGTAAAAACTTTGTATAATATTCTCTTATTGTCAGTGGATTAGTCTCCTTCCTTTGCATGCATTAAAGTTATATAACTGAGACATTGAGCAGATAAAGAATGATTGATTTTCTTTAGTTACCTGATCATATGCTTACTTTCAGGTATCTACATGAAGTTTGCTCACCATCTATAGTTCACAAGAACTTCAAATCATCTAACATTTTGCTTGATGTCGAAGTTTAATCCTCACCTTTCTGAATGTGGATTGGCAAGCTTTGTCCCAGATTTGGATTATCAGGTATATCACGCTCATATTATCACAACACAAAAACTTGGAAACTTTTCGGTTCTAAGGTCATTAATCTAAAACCAGAGATTAGTAAGTTTCCAAAAACAATTTGAATGGGATTTTTGACAAAATTCTGGTCGATTATGAATTCTTAAATCGCTTATTTTCTGTTAATTAGTCTGAAATAAGTTTTGACCTTTCTGAAGTATTTGAGAACTTGACATGCAGAGCAATTAGTTACTCTTTGCAGCCTGGAAATATATATCTAATGTGATTATGTAGATATAAGATAACAAATTTATACAAACC
Source organism: Asparagus setaceus (assembly GCA_012295165.1). Taxonomy (NCBI): domain Eukaryota; kingdom Viridiplantae; phylum Streptophyta; class Magnoliopsida; order Asparagales; family Asparagaceae; genus Asparagus; species Asparagus setaceus. The sequence goes on along the minus strand of CM022709.1, from coordinate 933,711 downwards.
ATCTTATCTTTTCTTTTGCACACTTTAATTGCAGTCCTATCAACGACATCTTTCCTCTCTTTCTACATTAAAAATCTTGTGTTCTCATTTTACTAATTATTTGCAAGAATGTTACAGGCCTTGGATCACGACATGGGTTCGGATACACAGCACCTGAGGTTGCTATGTCCGTCAGTATACTCTCAAGAGCGATGTTTACAGCTTTGGGGTCGCCATGCTCGAAGCTTTTAACTGGAAGAAAGCCTTTTGACAGGTGAAAACACACCCATTTGGTTGAATTTTTCATTGATTGCTACTTCCTCTATAGAATCAACCGATAGGGCACACATTGATCATCACCATCTTCATCTTTTTCTACTATCCTCTTGAATTGTTGACAGCTCAAGACCAAGATCAGAGCAGTCTTTGGTTCGATGGGCATTTCCACAACTGCATGATATTGACGCACTAGATAAGATGGTTGACCCTGCCTTGGAGGGACTGTATCCTGCTAAAGCACTTTCGAGGTTTGCTGATGTCATTGCTCTTTGTGTTCAGGTAACTTCTGCATATGGAATTATATAGTTCTCTTAATCATGTGGTTGTTAATTTAAAGCTAATAGATTAGGTGTTTCAATGAAGACACCCGACTTGTGTTTATAACCCTTATGATCATGTAGCAACTCTTTGGATAAGTTAAAAGGACTAGACTATCCCCGTGTATAATTTAGGGTACAAGGAATGAAGATGAGAGGATCACAGTCACATAAACTAATTGAGGGTTAAACTGTCCAAAAAGCCATTGGCTTAACATGTGATAATACTATTTATGGCGTAGTTTATTCTCGTGGTTTCAACTTAGTATATCTTCCTGCAAAGCCCTGACAGTTCATGTTTTTCAAGGGCTAATTACTGATAGACCCCCTGTATTAAGTGCACAGACTCCATTTAGTTCTACTTGTGCAGATAGACCCCTGAGTGAACTTTCGACTCAAGGAGTCTATCCTCACTTTGGACAAATTAGTACAGAGTCTATCCACACCAATAGAACTAAATGGGGTCTATCTGCAGTTGGGTAATAGTACAAGGGGTCGATCCTGCAATTAACCCTTTATGAAATTTACCCCAAAACTTTTTTTTATCATCTTACCTTCAAAAAATGTATTGCCTTCAAAAAAATGTATTTTGTGTAGGTGGAGCCAGAATTCAGGCCGCCCATGTCAGAAGTTGTGCAAGCATTAGTACGACTACAACGTGCACACATGAGCAAGAGAACACGTAGTATAGATAAACTGGAGGCTCGAAGAACTGATGACTCAGACTTGCAAGACACTGTGCCATGAGTCATGACTAAGCTCGTCATTGAGGATCGCATCATTTGATAACATTTACTCAGACTAACGAGTATATAGTGGTTATCGGTGTGTTCAATTTTGCTGCTTAATATGACACGCCGATGTTGAAACTATAGAGATCTTTATTCGAAACAGAAAGGAACAATATTATACATTTAAGGAGAGGATTATAATGGATCAAGGTTATCTTTGCTTATGCCATTGTGAAAGTTTTGCTGATTCTGTGCTTTTCTATGATTCTGTGCTGTTTAAAATGACATAAACATTAGTAGTTACTTCAGTGAGGTACAATGAGTTCCTCTCATTATTCTTAAAAGTCCTGTGATAGACTCACGTTCAACACTCAACATCTTCTTCAACACTCAACATCTTCTTAAAAGTCCTGTTTGGCAAACGTCCCAAAGTCTTGGGATTTTGCAAAATTTACCCATAAAATGATCATAAAAGTCCTGTGATAGACTCACGTTCAACACTCTTAACATCTTCTTCAACAAACCGTCTTACTTAACTGTAACAGCCCGGGCTTCTTTTTAAACGCCCTGCAAACTCCCTCAAAACTTCACAAACCAGTTCCATAGAAGTTAAATTTCAGGCGATGATCTCCAGCAAGGGATCATCCTGTTCCTCACCGCCTCTTTCTTCTACACATACTGCTCTGCATACTTTGAGAAGTTTTCTCGCACTTGCAGCATGCGAGCCTGAAGGGGAAATGTGCATGAGCTATTATTTCCTCTTTGCATTAATATTTGAGGAGGTTGCGCGCTTCTTCAGTGTGAGGTTACTCATGGTGCTTGAAGAGCATACGCTGCAAATAAGAAAGTTTGCGATGAGATTGACAATAATGGACGTTGAAGCTACCAAGAACAAGCAGACCAACTATAAACGTGATTGAGGTAATTTATGAGTGAGTCTCTTTTCACACAAAATTGGTGGAAAAAGATGGAAGAGAAATGATGCCTTACAATTTTCTTATTGCATATATGCTATGTCTGTCAAATGCTCTACTGAAAGTGAGTGAAGGGTTATCGGGGAAAAAAGTGAGTATGAAATGTTAAGTAAATCTTCTAATCATTGATCCGTCAGTCCTTATGAAAGATGCGCTCTTGATCATGTCAACTAAAGGTTAGGGTAAATTACACTAAACCCCATGAGCTTTCAGTGTTTTGCAGTTAACACCTATGAACTTTCGAAATCACACTAAACCAATGAGTTTTCTATTTTGGCCAATAAGTTTGTATTTTGCGATAACCCCATGAATTAGAACCAGTGAAGCACATAACAAGGCATTTTGAAAGTTATTGGGGTTTTAGTGTTATCTACCTAAAAGATATTGGGGGTTTTTTGCAAAAGTTATTTGGGGTTTAGTGCATTTTGAAAGTTCATAGGGCTTATTGCAAAATACTGAAAGTCCGTGGGGTTTAATGAAATTTACCCTAAAGATTGCTGATCATGTCATGCATTCTTGGCACATATTGCCTTCGACATATAACATGTAACTTCTCATATTAACTTTTGCTGATCATGTCGTGTATTCTTGGCAAATATTGCCTTCGCCATATAACATGTAACTTCTCATAGTAACTTCTTCACGTCAGTGGATGATTTGGATACTTGAATCTGTATCGATGCAAACAAACTTCTTAACATAATTCTTGATTCACGAAAATTTTGAGATTTAACAATGGAAGGACAATCAAAGATCAAAAGATAGTTTCATAGATTTTAGAGAGAATGAAACTTGGAAATCCAAGTTCCTTAACCTTTTGAGTCGACTGAACAGGGTGTCTTCTATAGTAGAGGTTTAGGAGTTTGCTTAAGTATGCACTCAGGTTCATACCTGCGATGGATACACATGCTGTTTCCTTCATCAGAAACATTATAAAATCAAATGTTATATTAATTTAAGCTTTAGATATACAATACAAGGAAAATTTCCGATCTGTGCACGTTGTATGTTTTTAGGAAAAAGGGTTTGGCCTCTTTCACTTGGAAAACCAAGTAATATACACGCTTCCGAATCATACGACACATAAATATGAATATTATACAAGAGCTAATTTTTTAAAAAGTGAATTTATAAGAAAAAGATCAATCTTCTGCAAAACTTTGAGGGGCCAATTCAGGTAACCACAGCGGATCAATTCTTGTTACATTGCGGACGTAGTTTTGAGTAGTTCAATCAACTCATTGAAGATTATGCAGTCTGGTTTTTGCCCGCAACACTGACGAGGGATGGATTTGAACATTCTGACCACTCACTAAAGCCCTGTTGCAATAATATCCATGTTAGCAAAAGCCATAAGTTCACAGACATGCACACAGTTCAAACATGCACTCATAGGCATTAACAAGTACATGTAAGCCTGTGGGGAAAACAAACCAAAGAATTCAATCAATAACTTAATGTCAGAGTGAAACTTGAATCAACATTATTGTTATATTCATTGAAGAAGTTACAACAGGCCTCCCACTATATACATCTTAATTTTTTTCCTATCATGGGAGGAGATCAAGTTGTTACGAAGTGGTAAAATCTAACGGGGCTATTTGGTTTGATGCTCCCGGGACATGAAACATAGCCACTGTTTTGTATGTTCAAGGCAGTCACACAACTACCAGGATCATGTTTGTTGCCTCATTTTTCGTTACACGATAATAGTCTTATCCCATTATCCTGATATTTGTATGATTGCCTTGAACATATAAAACAGTGGCCAGCTGTTAAAATACCACCCTGCCCTTGCGCTAATGTTGTCTCATTGAATTAATGGAGAAAGGACTAGAGGTAGGCCTAAGAGAACTTGAGTAGAAACTGTTGAGAAGGATATGATAACGTTTAACTTTGTAGAGGAAATAAACTTCGACATAACTGAAAGGAAGAGTAGCATTCCTATAGCCGACCCCAAAAATTTGCAATAAAGGCTTTGTTGTTGTTGTTGTTGTTAATGATGTTGTTGCACACATGTCCTTATACTCATTTGTCATATCAGATATAACACATATATGACAATTTCCGCTATTAATGTTAAAGCAAATTCACTCGGATGAAACTATCTATATCACTTGAGGAACAATTTAAAGATTCCACTACTCCCTGCAACCACTCTTTCAACTTCTTCTCTTATTTTTATCATCATCTATATTTTTACTGCACTTGGGTGTCCCTATAGCGCCTATGAGACAACATTACATGTTAAAATTGATATTGTTGTGTTTGGGACCTCTAGCTAACACTTTGTACCTGAAATTGCAGATACATGATAACTGTGAAGGTGAACACATTAACCTTCCTAAGGATATCCGTATCTACTATCTTATAAAAGTAATTAAATTGATTAACTTCCCTAAGGATAGTAAAAGATAAACAGCTCAAACTCATGGCTCGAGGAAAATTTTCGGTTTGCTATCTAAAGTGGCATATATCATGATACTCTAAAAAGGACGACATATTCTGTATAGGGGTTATCAACACAAGCAGATAATAGTTCAATTGAAATAGGAGTTGGAGTTAACCACTTGTGATGCAGATTTTAGAATCTTACTTTAACCATATTTCATATTAATCCCATCTTCTGTTGGGTCCTAAATTTACCAAGTTAAGCGAAAACGCCTTGGTGTAGGCAACTTTATATTTTCAGTAACTTTTGGTTGAAGTATGGAAATGAAAATAGTGAAGAACCCAAACCTGTATGATCCATCTGGTTGCTTCAGTGCTGCGTTCAGGAAAAAAGAGGCGGTAAGGCACCTTCGAAACTGAACCATGTCATCACCACATGATGATATTGATAGACCCATCTGCTGTATATGGCCTTTAATTTGCCTGCATCAGAAACCAGAGTTCGAAAATTATGAGAACTAGACAAAAAGCATGGAAAAGAAAATTTTTGATACCAAATCAAAATTATAAATGCAATGACAGGATAGTTTCCAAAAGTTCTTCTCAAGGTAAAGGCTCTAACGATTTTAGTTCAGAAAGAAGAGTGAGCAAAATTAACCTGTGAACATCTCGTGCATGCCTAAGAGACCGACTATTGATGAAGTTATCTCTACACCATTTATTGAGGCTTTTCTCCATTGTTTTCTCCTTGCTATTTGCAGCTTTACTCTTCTCCAGGCATTCTGCAGAAGCCCGATACACATTCACCAAGGTTATATGGTCCCCTTCAGTACTTAAAAGCTCTTCTTTGCTGCCGCTGCCTGAGGAGGAAAAAATTAAAAATAAATAAATAAATAAATAAATAAATAAAAGAGCAATTTTTTTAACAAGAATGTCCTCTGGAAAGTGAGAAATAGAACATAACTTGCAGAAAGGTAATAATGCTCATCCATCATTGGTTGATAGTTTACAAATCACAATTAATCCTCCATAACCAGTATATGTATTCATTGAATACTTTTAGCAAATTCTGTCACTTATATCATTATACACATGCACAACAAAACATAACCATGTCATAATAAAATTTATTTTACTCCAGAATCCTTCACTTTTAATGATATAACTGAAATAAAGGAGAAAACACACCCATTTGGTTGAATTTTTCATTGATTGCTACTTCCTCTATAGAATCAACCGATAGGGCACACATTGATCATCACCATCTTCATCTTTTTCTACTATCCTCTTGAATTGTTGACAGCTCAAGACCAAGATCAGAGCAGTCTTTGGTTCGATGGGCATTTCCACAACTGCATGATATTGACGCACTAGATAAGATGGTTGACCCTGCCTTGGAGGGACTGTATCCTGCTAAAGCACTTTCGAGGTTTGCTGATGTCATTGCTCTTTGTGTTCAGGTAACTTCTGCATATGGAATTATATAGTTCTCTTAATCATGTGGTTGTTAATTTAAAGCTAATAGATTAGGTGTTTCAATGAAGACACCCGACTTGTGTTTATAACCCTTATGATCATGTAGCAACTCTTTGGATAAGTTAAAAGGACTAGACTATCCCCGTGTATAATTTAGGGTACAAGGAATGAAGATGAGAGGATCACAGTCACATAAACTAATTGAGGGTTAAACTGTCCAAAAAGCCATTGGCTTAACATGTGATAATACTATTTATGGCGTAGTTTATTCTCGTGGTTTCAACTTAGTATATCTTCCTGCAAAGCCCTGACAGTTCATGTTTTTCAAGGGCTAATTACTGATAGACCCCCTGTATTAAGTGCACAGACTCCATTTAGTTCTACTTGTGCAGATAGACCCCTGAGTGAACTTTCGACTCAAGGAGTCTATCCTCACTTTGGACAAATTAGTACAGAGTCTATCCACACCAATAGAACTAAATGGGGTCTATCTGCAGTTGGGTAATAGTACAAGGGGTCGATCCTGCAATTAACCCTTTATGAAATTTACCCCAAAACTTTTTTATCATCTTACCTTCAAAAATGTATTGCCTTCAAAAAATGTATTTTGTGTAGGTGGAGCCAGAATTCAGGCCGCCCATGTCAGAAGTTGTGCAAGCATTAGTACGACTACAACGTGCACACATGAGCAAGAGAACACGTAGTATAGATAAACTGGAGGCTCGAAGAACTGATGACTCAGACTTGCAAGACACTGTGCCATGAGTCATGACTAAGCTCGTCATTGAGGATCGCATCATTTGATAACATTTACTCAGACTAACGAGTATATAGTGGTTATCGGTGTGTTCAATTTTGCTGCTTAATATGACACGATGTTGAAACTATAGAGATCTTTATTCGAAACAGAAAGGAACAATATTATACATTTAAGGAGAGGATTATAATGGATCAAGGTTATCTTTGCTTATGCCATTGTGAAAGTTTTGCTGATTCTGTGCTTTTCTATGATTCTGTGCTGTTTAAAATGACATAAACATTAGTAGTTACTTCAGTGAGGTACAATGAGTTCCTCTCATTATTCTTAAAAGTCCTGTGATAGACTCACGTTCAACACTCAACATCTTCTTCAACACTCAACATCTTCTTAAAAGTCCTGTTTGGCAAACGTCCCAAAGTCTTGGGATTTTGCAAAATTTACCCATAAAATGATCATAAAAGTCCTGTGATAGACTCACGTTCAACACTCTTAACATCTTCTTCAACAAACCGTCTTACTTAACTGTAACAGCCCGGGCTTCTTTTTAAACGCCCTGCAAACTCCCTCAAAACTTCACAAACCAGTTCCATAGAAGTTAAATTTCAGGCGATGATCTCCAGCAAGGGATCATCCTGTTCCTCACCGCCTCTTTCTTCTACACATACTGCTCTGCATACTTTGAGAAGTTTTCTCGCACTTGCAGCATGCGAGCCTGAAGGGGAAATGTGCATGAGCTATTATTTCCTCTTTGCATTAATATTTGAGGAGGTTGCGCGCTTCTTCAGTGTGAGGTTACTCATGGTGCTTGAAGAGCATACGCTGCAAATAAGAAAGTTTGCGATGAGATTGACAATAATGGACGTTGAAGCTACCAAGAACAAGCAGACCAACTATAAACGTGATTGAGGTAATTTATGAGTGAGTCTCTTTTCACACAAAATTGGTGGAAAAAGATGGAAGAGAAATGATGCCTTACAATTTTCTTATTGCATATATGCTATGTCTGTCAAATGCTCTACTGAAAGTGAGTGAAGGGTTATCGGGGAAAAAAGTGAGTATGAAATGTTAAGTAAATCTTCTAATCATTGATCCGTCAGTCCTTATGAAAGATGCGCTCTTGATCATGTCAACTAAAGGTTAGGGTAAATTACACTAAACCCCATGAGCTTTCAGTGTTTTGCAGTTAACACCTATGAACTTTCGAAATCACACTAAACCAATGAGTTTTCTATTTTGGCCAATAAGTTTGTATTTTGCGATAACCCCATGAATTAGAACCAGTGAAGCACATAACAAGGCATTTTGAAAGTTATTGGGGTTTTAGTGTTATCTACCTAAAAGATATTGGGGGTTTTTTGCAAAAGTTATTTGGGGTTTAGTGCATTTTGAAAGTTCATAGGGCTTATTGCAAAATACTGAAAGTCCGTGGGGTTTAATGAAATTTACCCTAAAGATTGCTGATCATGTCATGCATTCTTGGCACATATTGCCTTCGACATATAACATGTAACTTCTCATATTAACTTTTGCTGATCATGTCGTGTATTCTTGGCAAATATTGCCTTCGCCATATAACATGTAACTTCTCATAGTAACTTCTTCACGTCAGTGGATGATTTGGATACTTGAATCTGTATCGATGCAAACAAACTTCTTAACATAATTCTTGATTCACGAAAATTTTGAGATTTAACAATGGAAGGACAATCAAAGATCAAAAGATAGTTTCATAGATTTTAGAGAGAATGAAACTTGGAAATCCAAGTTCCTTAACCTTTTGAGTCGACTGAACAGGGTGTCTTCTATAGTAGAGGTTTAGGAGTTTGCTTAAGTATGCACTCAGGTTCATACCTGCGATGGATACACATGCTGTTTCCTTCATCAGAAACATTATAAAATCAAATGTTATATTAATTTAAGCTTTAGATATACAATACAAGGAAAATTTCCGATCTGTGCACGTTGTATGTTTTTAGGAAAAAGGGTTTGGCCTCTTTCACTTGGAAAACCAAGTAATATACACGCTTCCGAATCATACGACACATAAATATGAATATTATACAAGAGCTAATTTTTTAAAAAGTGAATTTATAAGAAAAAGATCAATCTTCTGCAAAACTTTGAGGGGCCAATTCAGGTAACCACAGCGGATCAATTCTTGTTACATTGCGGACGTAGTTTTGAGTAGTTCAATCAACTCATTGAAGATTATGCAGTCTGGTTTTTGCCCGCAACACTGACGAGGGATGGATTTGAACATTCTGACCACTCACTAAAGCCCTGTTGCAATAATATCCATGTTAGCAAAAGCCATAAGTTCACAGACATGCACACAGTTCAAACATGCACTCATAGGCATTAACAAGTACATGTAAGCCTGTGGGGAAAACAAACCAAAGAATTCAATCAATAACTTAATGTCAGAGTGAAACTTGAATCAACATTATTGTTATATTCATTGAAGAAGTTACAACAGGCCTCCCACTATATACATCTTAATTTTTTTCCTATCATGGGAGGAGATCAAGTTGTTACGAAGTGGTAAAATCTAACGGGGCTATTTGGTTTGATGCTCCCGGGACATGAAACATAGCCACTGTTTTGTATGTTCAAGGCAGTCACACAACTACCAGGATCATGTTTGTTGCCTCATTTTTCGTTACACGATAATAGTCTTATCCCATTATCCTGATATTTGTATGATTGCCTTGAACATATAAAACAGTGGCCAGCTGTTAAAATACCACCCTGCCCTTGCGCTAATGTTGTCTCATTGAATTAATGGAGAAAGGACTAGAGGTAGGCCTAAGAGAACTTGAGTAGAAACTGTTGAGAAGGATATGATAACGCTTAACTTTGTAGAGGAAATAAACTTCACATAACTGAAAGGAAGAGTAGCATTCCTATAGCCGACCCCAAAAATTTGCAATAAAGGCTTTGTTGTTGTTGTTGTTGTTAATGATGTTGTTGCACACATGTCCTTATACTCATTTGTCATATCAGATATAACACATATATGACAATTTCCGCTATTAATGTTAAAGCAAATTCACTCGGATGAAACTATCTATATCACTTGAGGAACAATTTAAAGATTCCACTACTCCCTGCAACCACTCTTTCAACTTCTTCTCTTATTTTTATCATCATCTATATTTTACTGCACTTGGGTGTCCCTATAGCGCCTATGAGACAACATTACATGTTAAAAATTGATATTGTTGTGTTTGGGACCTCTAGCTAACACTTTGTACCTGAAATTGCAGATACATGATAACTGTGAAGGTGAACACATTAACCTTCCTAAGGATATCCGTATCTACTATCTTATAAAAGTAATTAAATTGATTAACTTCCCTAAGGATAGTAAAGATAAACAGCTCAAACTCATGGCTCGAGGAAAATTTTCGGTTTGCTATCTAAAGTGGCATATATCATGATACTCTAAAAAAGGACGCCGACATATTCTGTATAGGGGGGTTATCAACACAAGCAGATAATAGTTCAATTGAAATAGGAGTTGGAGTTAACCACTTGTGATGCAGATTTTAGAATCTTACTTTAACCATATTTCATATTAATCCCATCTTCTGTTGGGTCCTAAATTTACCAAGTTAAGCGAAAAACGCCTTGGTGTAGGCAACTTTATATTTTCAGTAACTTTTGGTTGAAGTATGGAAATGAAAATAGTGAAGAACCCAAACCTGTATGATCCATCTGGTTGCTTCAGTGCTGCGTTCAGGAAAAAAGAGGCGGTGGCACCTTCAAACTGAACCATGTCATCACCACATGATGATATTGATAGACCCATCTGCTGTATATGGCCTTTAATTTGCCTGCATCAGAAACCAGAGTTCGAAAATTATGAGAACTAGACAAAAAGCATGGAAAAGAAAATTTTTGATACCAAATCAAAATTATAAATGCAATGACAGGATAGTTTCCAAAAGTTCTTCTCAAGGTAAAGGCTCTAACGATTTTAGTTCAGAAAGAAGAGTGAGCAAAATTAACCTGTGAACATCTCGTGCATGCCTAAGAGACCGACTATTGATGAAGTTATCTCTACACCATTTATTGAGGCTTTTCTCCATTGTTTTCTCCTTGCTATTTGCAGCTTTACTCTTCTCCAGGCATTCTGCAGAAGCCCGATACACATTCACCAAGGTTATATGGTCCCCTTCAGTACTTAAAAGCTCTTCTTTGCTGCCGCTGCCTGAGGAGGAAAAAATTAAAAATAAATAAATAAATAAATAAATAAATAAAAGAGCAATTTTTTTAACAAGAATGTCCTCTGGAAAGTGAGAAATAGAACATAACTTGCAGAAAGGTAATAATGCTCATCCATCATTGGTTGATAGTTTACAAATCACAATTAATCCTCCATAACCAGTATATGTATTCATTGAATACTTTTAGCAAATTCTGTCACTTATATCATTATACACATGCACAACAAAACATAACCATGTCATAATAAAATTTATTTTACTCCAGAATCCTTCACTTTTAATGATATAACTGAAATAAAGGAGAAAAGTGCTATGCATTCATATGAGTCCATGATCTTGGCTGGAGTTTTGGTATTAGTGTACTCAGAAGAAAATCAACCCTGCTTTGAATAATCTTGTACAAGGACAAAAGTAAATATATGGATATACCATGTACATACCTCTTCAATCTTCTCACGAGGTAAGTAAAAAATAGATTCCACTGAGAGCATAGCAACTACTATCAGCATTTCTTCCAAGCATTTAAATTCATTAGCAACGATGAGAGCTTTCGAATATATGGGGTCTAAGGGTAGCCGAGCCATTCGAAGCCCGACTGGATCTGACAACTCGCCATTGTCAGTTAGAGCCCCTAGTAAGTACAACTGCTCCATAGATTTAACAATGCCTGTCCTGTCAACAGTTTCAGATCCATATGAAGATTAATGAAAATTCTAATTATTAGAAACAGTATGTCATCAGCTAAACAAGTGACCTATTTGCGAAAACGAATCTTATAGTTAGTGATATTGGATTGCAGCCAAGTATATCATACAACAAGTTAACTGGAAAGCATGAAAGAAAGAATGAATGAGGAAACCTTGAAGGCTTTTCCATGAAATCAAAGGAGAAGATATCCTTAATCCCAAGTGCTTTGAGCTGTAATACAATGTTTGACAGGTTGCACCTCTTAATTTCAGGAATGGTAGAATCCATTAGTTTACCAAACTCACTTTCTGGGTAGAGCCGAAGCACTTCCCAGGCCCCTCGGCCCAGCCCCACCACTGCATTATGCACACATTTAGGATGAAATTTAATAAAACATTTAGTTAAAGATCATATATCCCACATCATAAGTGCAGTCAATCAGCAGACATATAATATAGAACTAGTGCATCTGTCTATGAAATTATATAGTTCTCTTAATCATGTGGTTGTTAATTTAAAGCTAATAGATTAGGTGTTTCAATGAAGACACCCGACTTGTGTTTATGACCCTTATGATCATGTAGCAACTCTTTGGATAAGTTAAAAGGACTAGACTATCCCCGTGTATAATTTAGGGTACAAGGAATGAAGATGAGAGGATCACAGTCACATAAACTAATTGAGGGTTAAACTGTCCAAAAAGCCATTGGCTTAACATGTGATAACTTTACTAATGATGGCGAGGTTAGTAGTTTATTCAAAAGGTTCGTGGTGGTTTTCTATATAAAACAACTTAGTATATCTTCCTGCAAAGCCCTGACAGTTCATGTTAGTTTTCAAGGGATAATTACTGATAGACCCCCTGTATTATAGCCCAAGTGCACAGACTCCATTTAGTTCTACTTGTGCAGATAGACCCCCTGAGTGAACTTTCTGGACTCAAGGAGTCTATCCTCACTTTGGACAAATTAGTACAGAGTCTATCCACACCAATAGAACTAAAGGGGGTCTATCAGCAGTTGGGTAATAGTACAAGGGGTCGATCTGCAATTAACCCTTTATGAAATTTACCCCAAAACTTTTTTTTATCATCTTACCTTCAAAAAATGTATTGCCTTCAAAAATGTATTGCCTTCAAAAAAATGTATTTTGTGTAGGTGGAGCCAGAATTCAGGCCGCCCATGTCAGAAGTTGTGCAAGCATTAGTACGATTACTACAACGTGCACACATGAGCAAGAGAACACGTAGTATAGATAAACTGGAGGCTCCTCGAAGAACTGATGACTCAGACTTGCAAGACACTGTGCCATGAGTCATGACTAAGCTCGTCATTGAGGATCGCATCATTTGATAACATTTACTCAGACTAACGAGTATATAGTGGTTATCGGTGTGTTCAATTTTGCTGCTTAATATGACACGCCGATGTTGAAACTATAGAGATCTTTATTGAAACAGAAAGGAACAATATTATACATTTAAGGAGAGGATTATAATGGATCAAGGTTATCTTTGCTTATGCCATTGTGAAAGTTTTGCTGATTCTGTGCTTTTCTATGATTCTGTGCTGTTTAAAATGACATATAAACATTAGTAGTTACTTCAGTGAGGTACAATGAGTTCCTCTCATTATTCTTAAAAGTCCTGTGATAGACTCACGTTCAACACTCTTAACATCTTCTTCAACACTCAACATCTTCTTCAACACTCAACATCTTCTTAAAAGTCCTGTGATAGACTCACGTTCAACACTCAACATCTTCTTAAAAGTCCTGTTTGGCAAACGTCCCAAAGTCTTGGGATTTTGCAAAATTTACCCATAAAATGATCATAAAAGTCCTGTGATAGACTCACGTTCAACACTCTTAACATCTTCTTCAACACTCAACATCTTCTTAAAAGTCCTGTTTGGCAAACGTCCCAAAGTCTTGGGATTTTGCAAAATTTACCATAAAATGATCATAAAAGTCCTGTGATAGACTCACGTTCAACACTCAACATCTTCTTCAACACTCAACATCTTCTTCAACACTCAACATCTTCTTAAAAGTCCTGTTTGGCAAACGTCCCAAAGTCTTGGGATTTTGCAAAATTTACCATAAAATGATCATAAAAGTCCTGTGATAGACTCACGTTCAACACTCAACATCTTCTTCAACACTCAACATCTTCTTAAAAGTCCTGTGATAGACTCACGTTCAACACTCTTAACATCTTCTTCAACACTCAACATCTTCTTAAAAGTCCTGTTTGGCAAACGTCCCAAAGTCTTGGGATTTTGCAAAATTTACCATAAAATGATCATAAAAGTCCTGTGATAGACTCACGTTCAACACTCAACATCTTCTTAAAAGTCCTGTTTGGCAAACGTCCCAAAGTCTTGGGATTTTGCAAAATTTACCATAAAATGATCATAAAAGTCCTGTGATAGACTCACGTTCAACACTCTTAACATCTTCTTCAACACTCAACATCTTCTTAAAAGTCCTGTGATAGACTCACGTTCAACACTCAACATCTTCTTAAAAGTCCTGTGATAGACTCACGTTCAACACTCAACATCTTCTTCAACACTCAACATCTTCTTAAAAGTCCTGTTTGGCAAACGTCCCAAAGTCTTGGGATTTTGCAAAATTTACCCATAAAATGATCATAAAAGTCCTGTGATAGACTCACGTTCAACACTCTTAACATCTTCTTCAACAAACCGTCTTACTTAACTGTAACAGCCCGGGCTTCTTTTTAAACGCCCTGCAAACTCCCTCAAAACTTCACAAACCAGTTCCATAGAAGTTAAATTTCAGGCGATGATCTCCAGCAAGGGATCATCCTGTTCCTCACCGCCTCTTTCTTCTTCGCGACATACTGCTCTGCATACTTTGAGAAGTTTTCTCGCACTTGCAGCATGCGAGCCTGAAGGGGAAATGTGCATGAGCTATTATTTCCTCTTTGCATTAATATTTGAGGAGGTTGCGCGCGCTTCTTCAGTGTGAGGTTACTCTCATGGTGCTTGAAGAGCATACGCTGCAAATAAGAAAGTTTGCGATGAGATTGACAATAATGGACGTTGAAGCTACCAAGAACAAGCAGACCAACTATAAACGTGATTGAGGTAATTTATGAGTGAGTCTCTTTTCACACAAAATTGGTGGAAAAAAGATGGAAGAGAAATGATGCCTTACAATTTTCTTATTGCATATATGCTATGTCTGTCAAATGCTCTACTGAAAGTGAGTGAAGGGTTATCGGGGGAAAAAAAGTGAGTATGAAATGTTAAGTAAATCTTCTAATCATTGATCCGTCAGTCCTTATGAAAGATGCGCTCTTGATCATGTCAACTAAAGGTTAGGGTAAATTACACTAAACCCCATGAGCTTTCAGTGTTTTGCAGTTAACACCTATGAACTTTGAAATCACACTAAGCCCAATGAGTTTTCTATTTTGGCCAATAAGTTTCGTATTTTGCGATAACCCCATGAATTAGAACCAGTGAACGACATAACAAGGCATTTTGAAAGTTATTGGGGTTTTAGTGTTATCTACCTAAAAGATATTGGGGGGTTTTTTTGCAAAAGTTATTTGGGGTTTAGTGCGATTTTGAAAGTTCATAGGGCTTATTGCAAAATACTGAAAGTCCGTGGGGTTTAATGAAATTTACCCTAAAGATTGCTGATCATGTCATGCATTCTTGGCACATATTGCCTTCGACATATAACATGTAACTTCTCATATTAACTTTTGCTGATCATGTCGTGTATTCTTGGCAAATATTGCCTTCGCCATATAACATGTAACTTCTCATAGTAACTTCTTCACGTCAGTGGATGATTTGGATACTTGAATCTGTATCGATGCAAACAAACTTCTTAACATAATTCTTGATTCACGAAAATTTTGAGATTTAACAATGGAAGGACAATCAAAGATCAAAAGATAGTTTCATAGATTTTAGAGAGAATGAAACTTGGAAATCCAAGTTCCTTAACCTTTTTGAGTCGACTGAACAGGGTGTATTCTATAGTAGATGTTTAGGAGTTTGCTTAAGTATGCACTCAGGTTCATACCTGCGATGGATACACATGCTGTTTCCTTCATCAGAAACATTATAAAATCAAATGTTATATTAATTTAAGCTTTAGATATACAATACAAGGAAAATTTCCGATCTGTGCACGTTGTATGTTTTTTAGGAAAAAGGGGGTTTGGCCTCTTTCACTTGGAAAACCAAGTAATATACACGCTTCCCGAATCATACGACACATAAATATGAATATTATACAAGAGCTAATTTTTTTTAAAAAAGTGAATTTATAAGAAAAAAGATCAATCTTCTGCAAAACTTTGAGGGGCCAATTCAGGTAACCACAGCGGATCAATTCTTGTTACATTGCGGACGTAGTTTTGAGTAGTTCGAATCAACTCATTGAAGATTATGCAGTCTGGTTTTTTTGCCCGCAACACTGACGAGGGATGGATTTGAACATTCTGACCACTCACTAAAGCCCTGTTGCAATAATATCCATGTTAGCAAAAGCCATAAGTTCACAGACATGCACACAGTTCAAACACGTGCACTCATAGGCATTAACAAGTACATGTAAGCCCCTGTGGGGGGAAAACAAACCAAAGAATTCAATCAATAACTTAATGTCAGAGTGAAACTTGAATCAACATTATTGTTATATTCATTGAAGAAGTTACAACAGGCCTCTCCCACTATATACATCTTAATTTTTTTTCCTATCATGGGAGGAGATCAAGTTGTTACGAAGTGGTAAAATCTAACGGGGCTATTTGGTTTGATGCTCCCCGGGGACATGAAACATAGCCACTGTTTTTGTATGTTCAAGGCAGTCACACAACTACCAGGATCATGTTTGTTGCCTCATTTTTCGTTACACGTATAATAGTCTTATCCCATTATCCTGATATTTGTATGATTGCCTTGAACATATAAAAACAGTGGCCAGCTGTTAAAATACCACCCTGCCCTTGCGCAATGTTGTCTCATTGAATTAATGGAGAAAGGACTAGAGGTAGGCCTAAGAGAACTTGAGTAGAAACTGTTGAGAAGGATATGATAACGTTTAACTTTGTAGAGGAAATAAACTTCGACATAACTGAAAGGAAGAGTAGCATTCCTATAGCCGACCCCAAAAATTTGCAATAAAGGCTTTGTTGTTGTTGTTGTTGTTAATGATGTTGTTGCACACATGTCCTTATACTCATTTGTCATATCAGATATAACACATATATGACAATTTCCCGTTATTAATGTTAAAGCAAATTCACTCGGATGAAACTATCTATATCACTTGAGGAACAATTTAAAGATTCCACTACTCCCTGCAACCACTCTTTCAACTTCTTCTCTTATTTTTATCATCATCTATATTTTTACTTCGTACTTGGGTGTCCCTATAGCGTCTATGAGACAACATTACATGTTAAAAATTGATATTGTTGTGTTTGGGACCTCTAGCTAACACTTTGTACCTGAAATTGCAGATACATGATAACTGTGAAGGTGAACACATTAACCTTCCTAAGGATATCCGTATCTACTATCTTATAAAAAGTAATTAAATTGATTAACTTCCCTAAGGATAGTAAAAGATAAACAGCTCAAACTCATGGCTCGAGGAAAATTTTCGGTTTGCTATCTAAAGTGGCATATATCATGATACTCTAAAAAAGGACGCCGACATATTCTGTATAGGGGGGTTATCAACACAAGCAGATAATAGTTCAATTGAAATAGGAGTTGGAGTTAACCACTTGTGATGCAGATTTTTAGAATCTTACTTTAACCATATTTCATATTAATCCCATCTTCTGTTGGGTCCTAAATTTACCAAGTTAAGCGGAAAAACGTCTTGGTGTAGGCAACTTTTATATTTTCAGTAACTTTTGGTTGAAGTATGGAAATGAAAATAGTGAAGAACCCAAACCTGTATGATCCATCTGGTTGCTTCAGTGCTGCGTTCAGGAAAAAAGAGGCGGTAAGGCACCTTCGAAACTGAACCATGTCATCACCACATGATGATATTGATAGACCCATCTGCTGTATATGGCCTTTAATTTGCCTGCATCAGAAACCAGAGTTCGAAAATTATGAGAACTAGACAAAAAGCATGGAAAAGAAAATTTTTGATACCAAATCAAAATTATAAATGCAATGACAGGATAGTTTCCAAAAGTTCTTCTCAAGGTAAAGGCTCTAACGATTTTAGTTCAGAAAGAAGAGTGAGCAAAATTAACCTGTGAACATCTCGTGCATGCCTAAGAGACCGACTATTGATGAAGTTATCTCTACACCATTTATTGAGGCTTTTCTCCATTGTTTTCTCCTTGCTATTTGCAGCTTTACTCTTCTCCAGGCATTCTGCAGAAGCCCGATACACATTCACCAAGGTTATATGGTCCCCTTCAGTACTCGAAAAGCTCTTCTTTGCTGCCGTTGCCTGAGGAGGAAAAAAATTAAAAAATAAATAAATAAATAAATAAATAAATAAAAGAGCAATTTTTTTTAACAAGAATGTCCTCTGGAAAGTGAGAAATAGAACATAACTTGCAGAAAGGTAATAATGCTCATCCATCATTGGTTGATAGTTTACAAATCACAATTAATCCTCCATAACCAGTATATGTATTCATTGAATACTTTTTAGCAAATTCTGTCACTTATATCATTATACACATGCACAACAAAACATAACCATGTCATAATAAAATTTATTTTACTCCAGAATCCTTCACTTTTAATGATATAACTGAAATAAAGGAGAAAAGTGCTATGCATTCATATGAGTCCATGATCTTGGCTGGAGTTTTGGTATTAGTGTACTCAGAAGAAAATCAACCCGTGCTTTGAATAATCTTGTACAAGGACAAAAGTAAATATATGGATATACCATGTACATACCTCTTCAATCTTCTCACGAGGTAAGTAAAAAATAGATTCCACTGAGAGCATAGCAACTACTATCAGCATTTCTTCCAAGCATTTAAATTCATTAGCAACGATGAGAGCTTTCGAATATATGGGGTCTAAGGGTAGCCGAGCCATTCGAAGCCCGACTGGATCTGACAACTCGCCATTGTCAGTTAGAGCCCCTAGTAAGTACAACTGCTCCATAGATTTAACAATGCCTGTCCTGTCAACAGTTTCAGATCCATATGAAGATTAATGAAAATTCTAATTATTAGAAACAGTATGTCATCAGCTAAACAAGTGACCTATTTGCGAAAACGAATCTTATAGTTAGTGATATTGGATTGCAGCCAAGTATATCATACAACAAGTTAACTGGAAAGCATGAAAGAAAGAATGAATGAGGAAACCTTGAAGGCTTTTCCATGAAATCAAAGGAGAAGATATCCTTAATCCCAAGTGCTTTGAGCTGTAATACAATGTTTGACAGGTTGCACCTCTTAATTTCAGGAATGGTAGAATCCATTAGTTTACCAAACTCACTTTCTGGGTAGAGCCGAAAGCACTTCCCAGGCCCCTCGCGTCCAGCCCGACCACTGCATTATGCACACATTTAGGATGAAATTTAATAAAACATTTAGTTAAAGATCATATATCCCACATCATAAGTGCAGTCAATCAGCAGACATATAATATAGAACTAGTGCATCTGTCTATGAAATTATATAGTTCAATCGTATATCAGTATATAGCATTTTAAAACTTTGCTATGACATTGTACTTTCATTAGGGAATGCCACAAAATATGACAGGTTAGAAACAAAATGCCATTACTATGGTCACTCTTTAAACATTAACCATTATGTCAAGGTTTGATATGCAGCAGAATACAGACTGATATCCTACAAAATGATGGGACAAATTATACCAGTAGCAGTGCTTGACAATAAGTCTCGATACACAGGAAAATGCTTTGCTACAAAAATTACAAGTGCAGGGCCAGCCACAAACTTATCAGCTGACTGGTAATGAATGTCACCTTATAGATCACAAACTTTAAGCCCATAATGCCAAGCTTTTTAAACTAGCTTAACTAACAGGTATTCTAGGAGGAAAATATCATGGAAAAAAAAAAACCATCCATAATGTGACAGTCCCACACAATTACCTCCTCTGAAGAGCCTGTGCTTTTGAGGTTGGGATGATAATTAACGATTCCATTCCCGTAACCGGGTTGTAAGAACGAGCTTTCACCAATCCAGGATCTATAACATACTTGATACCAGGAATTGTCACTGAAGTCTCAGCAATATTTGTCGCTAGTACGACCTACACAAATGAAAAAGAAAATTACCTGCAGCTACATAAGCAATGCATCGTGATGTCTCAAGATTAAATGTATGTTAACCAAACAAAATACTTTTTAAATTCAAATTATGCTCTCTTACATTTCCCAACATCAATGATGCATCAAGGAGAAAGTGTAGAGTTCTGCATAACAGATTGGAAGTTTTTTCCAAGGGAATTCTCTCAGCTATTGTGTTCAACTTTTTCTCATCAACTATAACTGAACATCACTCGGAGCATAACTTCACAAGATGAAAGTAACAAGGAGTATCACCTAATACAACGCAAGATAGTTGCCACATCATTAGAGTACAACATGACGAAGAGGAGACTGTCACTGATGGAATTTATGTTTACTAAATTAGCCAATAGCTATTAAATTTGTGCAAATGTATAGAATAAAGACACAGAGTGACAGTAGCATATGTCGCCAGTCTTAGTAATGATGGCATGTCTAAATATGCATCTGCATGCGAATTTCTCCTTTATGAAATTTCTATCGAACTTATATATGAGACAGAAAACAACAGAATTAAGTTTCTCGAAGTAGTTGACGACGAGGTTCTCTTCCTCCATATTTGGCCACTGAATCATAATTGCATGCTTAACTTCAAACTTTGATAGTACAATTAAGTTTTTGAGATGGTGTTGAGTTTTGAGTTTTGGTTCCTATCTTGAACAAATCGTGTTTTATAATTTCTTTTACTATTAACAATATTTGTATTCTCTGTGAGGGAATTTTCTCAAGAAAAAAAAAGACATGCCTTTAAGATAAATCAATAGTTAAAACTATTAGAAAATTTAGAGATTTTAATTGACAGAATACACAATCACAAATGTAAAAATGTACAAAGAGAATCAGATTTACCTTGCGGCTGCCAGATGGAGCTGGCTTAAACACATTCATCTGTTGCTCTGAGGGAAGTGAGGAGTATATAGGGGCAGTCAGAATCTTCTGACTACCCTCGGGTAATTGGCGAGCACGCTCATGAACTAGCCTCTCGACTGATTCAATCTCCTCTTGTCCTGTAAGAAAAGCAAGTATATCTCCAGGACCCTCCCCTAAATGGATCTATAAACAGGAATAAATTTTTTGTGTCAAAAATTTAAGCATTTAACTTAGTAATCGATACTTAAGATAGCTAATATGTTAGAAGAAAGCATGAAGCAGCTTGATATCACACAAGATAAAAAGAAAGATATTACCAAGGATTCAACACTACATTCATTGACCAGTGACCCTGAAGGAAATCAAGAGGGAAAGGGTCTAACATGTATTCTTAACTGTATCTTAATGGATAAAACAAGCTAGAGAGCACCATAAAGAATCTGGAGGAAGCAAATCCAACATATGTTATTAAATACAGGATCTTGCTCAGTATATGGTTTTAATTTAATGGAACTCTTTCTCATCAAAAAAGATGGAAAGCCAACATAACAATTGGAGAAAAGGAAGAAACAAAGTAATCAACCATAAGAAAAGTACCTGAAAAATGGTAATAAGAGTGGCATCCAGATAATCTGGCTCAGGATGATACGTATATAGTACATCTACAGGATACTGTCTTCCTTGAATATGAACAGCTTTGGCACCATCAAAGTACTCAGAGAAACCCCTTGCGTCAAGGCTAGCAGACATTATAATCAACTTTAAGGGTGTAAGTTTCGCATTCTGATACGACTTCAAATTATTGATGCTTTGAGTCTTTTCTTTATCAGGCATGACTGGCTTTTTAGCAGTCGTATCACAAGCATTTTGTCTCTTAACAATAGTTTGTAACCTTTCATGTTGTACTTTCTTCAACAACCCTAGCAGGACATCTGTGTGAACTGTTCTTTCATGAGCTTCATCAACAACTATCGTACTATACTTCGACAGAAATGGATCCAGCAGTGCCTCCCTGAAATTCATGAACTGGTGATTTAGTCGCCACAACTATAACTGAAAATCTATAAACTTTAATCATTGCTTGAAGCCTGACTTTCAAAAACTATGTTGATGTAACAAATCAGGCTCCATATTTGCAATTAAGAGCACCCATAAGTATTTTTTACTAATCTGCATACAAAAATATTGACAAAAATATACTATATGAAAATTAACAAAACATGTCATGCCGTGCAACATTAAAATTACTCGAATGACGAATCAATAATGTCGTATCAAATGGTTCGGTGTCCAAGAATTGGCAAAAGAAAAAGTTAAAACCCTCAGACACAAACTATATTTAATGTAAAGTTGCTTGCCTTGATCCAAGTGAGATGGTATTTTCAACACCTTAGCACCAAGAGAATTAACATGTTTGCATTCTTAACTAATAATAATATAGATTCATCGGACCTGAGATGGTTCAACTTGGACTATAATTGGGGAGCACCACACTTGCACCTTTAATGGGATAATATACATTCACTGGAACCTTGACTTATTCAAACTTGGACTACTATTACAAATAAAGGGCAATCATTTTCTTGTGTTTAGTTGCCTGCTATATAATATATGTCAATTCAGCTTGTTACTTCTCTTATAGCATTTTATGTCAAGGAACTTGTTTAGGTGTCCAGAAAACCTCCAAAGATAAATGAGCAAACAGACATTAAGATACTATTAATGTAGCTTAATGAAGTTGAATAATAGAATATACAAACTTTTACATAGTTCATGCAGAAGGTACTTTGAGATCTTTCTTGTCCAAAGGAACGAGCAGGATATGATTAACAATATCTTCCATTTATCAATTCTTGGAAATGTTGCGGTCAAACACATCGTAGACATAGATATAAATATAAACCTTGTATTCAAAGTCTATATATAGGGTTCAAGATTTTGATTACCTTACTAGCAAGCCATCAGTCATGTACTTGATCCTCGTGGAGCTAGTAGTTACATCTTCGAATCTTATAGCATATCCGACCTTCTGGCCTAACTCCACGTTACATTCTTCAGCAACACGCTTTGCAACAGTAACAGCTGCAACTCTCCGAGGTTGAGTGATACCAATGAGGATCCCGTCATGACAAAATCCAGCATTGCATAGAAACTGTGGCAATTCTGCAGACATTATAGAGCGATCAACTTATATCATTAGAAAAGTAGATATCACGATCACTGGATATCTTTCTTCTCCACATAATCAAATATTGACAAGTTGCTTCAGGATAACACCAAAATGTATCTCTAAGCAAGATACCAAACAAATTCACTATATTAAGTACATATGTATGAAGTCCGATCGCTAATGGAATCCTCCACATGCATCAAGCTTATCTCTTCTTCTAAGAGATGTTATTCTTTATAAACAAGTTTAATAAGTTAGCGAGTGTATAACCCGGGATCACATAGAACAGAGAGATGTTAAGAACGAACAGAAAAATATCTCACTCACGTGTGGTTTTCCCACTTCCCGTTTCACCAACAATTATCAAAGTATCATTCTTCCTCACTTCATCCACGAGCCTCTTTTCAACTGAAAAAACAAACCATAAAAGCAAAATAGCTATCAGTAGAAATTAAGCAAGTAAATACATAAAAAGGGGTAAATTTCATCCCTGAATTTTGGGCCGATTCGTACAATATGACTCTGAGCTCCCCCCTTCCCCACCCCCACCCACAATGAATTTTCAAAAAGTTTCACCCACTGAAAACTGTTTTGGAGAAAATAACCTCCTCAGACTCCCATCCTTATATATATATATATATATATATATATATATATATATATATATATATATATATATATATATATATATATACACACACACACACACACACACACACACACACACACTTTTTTTCCCCTTGTTACCCTCTATTCTCTATATACCCCGACAAACTTAGAATGGCATTTGCTCCAAAACTCAAGTGGAACTTTTCGAAAGTTTAGGGAAGCAATGTGCAACTCGGAGGATTTTCTCTAATTTTTAAAGTTCAGAGGCATTTCGTGAAATTTAACCTAAAAAAATTGTGTATCAGTGAAAGCTAGATTACCCGCTGCAATAGGCAAAGACTTCCTCTGCTGTGCAATCCACTGCTTCCTAAACCCAACAACACCAAACAAGCACCACAATCAATAACAACATAAAGGCTTAATCTTTATTAATTAAAACTAGCTACCAATTTTACCTGGCAAGTAAATTTTGGGTTCTATGATCACCGGAAGTAAAGTTGCCACCTTTATTCTGATTTTGAGCCTGAGCATTGCTTGGGAGTAGCGGCATCTGATGAGCAATAACAAAAAAAGATAAAAAATACAAAATTAGAAGAACCAATACAGGAAGACATTAGCTTGATTAAGAAAAGAACAAACCCTAGTCCAGTATCACGAGTTTGAACACCAATCAGTGGATTTAGGTAGGGTTTTACGAAGAGCAATCAAATTTATTTCCCAAAGAAGGAATCTTTGTTGGTTCAGGCAGAGAGACGACGAAGACCGCGGCGGCGCGCGGCGGCGGCGGGCGGTTATCGGCGCGAGGAGGAGAGCGAGGGAACGGCGAGAACTTTTACGGACGAATTTGTTTTGATTCAAAGTCGAGCGGCTGGGATTTCATTCACTGATAAAATCAGTGGCTAGAATTCTTTCAGTAGAGAAAAATGTATTTTAAGGTTATTTGCACTTTAATACCTTAAAAGTTTCAGCCTTTTTCTCACTTGAGCTCTACTTCGATAATTCAAATATATGTTAGTTTGAAAATTATGATGATGATAATTCGAAAGCCTAAGCTTGTTCATCACTTTTATCAAATTCAAAAATAAATAAATAAATAAAAATTTGGTTAGAAAATTTGTTCCTCATTCGCTTTTTACTTTGATATTCTTGAAATTTTAACTTTGATTTTCTTTTCTTTTCTTTTTTCCATTTTAAGTTGTAATCTTGTCAAAATAGAACTTTAGCTTATCAAAGTTGGGATACTAAATTGTAAAATGTATTACTAGGATTTCCTTTTTTTTGGGAGGGTATAGAGCATGTTACACATTTCCAATCATAGAGTAACATGTCATATCAACATGTATTATTGTTGATATGATTT
The DNA here is from genome assembly GCA_012295165.1 of Asparagus setaceus. NCBI lineage: Eukaryota > Viridiplantae > Streptophyta > Magnoliopsida > Asparagales > Asparagaceae > Asparagus > Asparagus setaceus. The sequence goes on along the minus strand of CM022709.1, from coordinate 908,578 downwards.
ATATTTATTGGTTTTCTGAATGGTTTCTAAGTAATTTATTAATTTTACTTAGTATTTCTCGAAAAGAAAAGAGTAGTTTACATTTTCTTCGAATTTGTGATGACAACTAAATAGAAAAATTTAGAAATATTGGACATAGAAAAGTTAAATTGGACAATGTCAGAGAAACCCTTCAAAAGTTTCTCAAACTGAAATATCTTTCTCAATGAAACCCTCTCTCACTTGTAAACTTCAGAAAAATTTGTACAAATCACCCCAAAGTAGTTATGGTAAACTACCTAAAAAATACACAACATGCATTTGCCTACCAGAATCCCCCAACAAAAAATAAATCTAGTAAGTTATAACAAACCACTACCTTAAATATGAAGTAGAGCTTATCTAAACTAAACTAAAAACTAGAACTCTACTTTCTGTTACAAAAATCCATCAGCCCATTCCACTGGCCATCATCTCCCTTTTTCACTTTTCCCCTTAACTTCTGCTACTTTTACTTTTCAACATTCTATATAAAGCTACAAATTTCTTAGAGAGAGAGAATGGCTAAGTATGATACAAAGAATGAAGGAGGAGAAACATGTGAGTCCAAGTACCTTATAGTCAAGGCTGAGAAGGGTGGTATATTGGACCTCTTGAAGCTTTTAGTGTTAAATGGTAGAGGAGTACATGAGTTTGTAGAGAGCTCAGAGGTTGATGGTGATGGAGGAGGAGAGTGGGGGCGGACTCAGGGGATCATAGGTGGGTTATCGTGGTCTCTATAATCATGCAGGGATCATCGGCATCTTAGGGAAGCCAATGGAGTGGACTGGGATGGTGACTGAGTTCTTGTTGAATCTCTTGGACCTCAATGGAGGTATCTATGGCTTGTTTCTCAATTTTATCAAAGGTACCCTTGCCTTTCCTCTATCTTGATCAAGAAACTTTGTTATTTATGGAGATTTTAGCAGACTTGGGCTTGTTTTTAGGAGCTTATAAGTCATGCTGATCGACTTTTGAGGGCTTTTGGCTTTTATGATAAAATTCTTATAAAAGTTGTTTGGGTAGAAGGATCATTTACTTGGTCAAACCTAGCTTGTTTATATAAACTTGTAAGCTAGTTCAGTTATGAACCCCAACTTTTTAAATGAGACTTATAAGCCAGTTTATTGATGATTTAATAAATAATTAGATATGAAAAACTAGCTAAAAATACACAACATGCATTTGCCTACCAGAATCCCCAACAAAAAATAAATCTAGTAAGTTATAACAAACCACTACCTTAAATATGAAGTAGAGCTTATCTAAACTAAACTAAAAACTAGAACTCTACTTTCTGTTACAAAAATCCATCAGCCCATTCCACTGGCCATCATCTCCCTTTTTCACTTTTCCCCTTAACTTCTGCTACTTTTACTTTTCAACATTCTATATAAAGCTACAAATTTCTTAGAGAGAGAGAGAATGGCTAAGTATGATACAAAGAATGAAGGAGGAGAAACATGTGAGTCCAAGTACCTTATAGTCAAGGCTGAGAAGGGTGGTATATTGGACCTCTTGAAGCTTTTAGTGTTAAATGGTAGAGGAGTACATGAGTTTGTAGAGAGCTCAGAGGTTGATGGTGATGGAGGAGGAGAGTGGGGGCCGGACTCAGGGGATCATAGGTGGGTTATCGTGGTCTCTATAATCATGCGCAGGATCATCGGCATCTTAGGGAAGCCAATGGAGTGGACTGGGATGGTGACTGAGTTCTTGTTGAATCTCTTGGACCTCAATGGAGGTATCTATGGCTTGTTTCTCAATTTTATCAAAGGTACCCTTGCCTTTCCTCTATCTTGATCAAGAAACTTTGTTATTTATGGAGATTTTAGCAGACTTGGGCTTGTTTTTAGGAGCTTATAAGTCATGCTGATCGACTTTTGAGGGCTTTTGGCTTTTATGATAAAATTCTTATAAAAGTTGTTTGGGTAGAAGGATCATTTACTTGGTCAAACCTAGCTTGTTTATATAAACTTGTAAGCTAGTTCAGTTGCGGAACCCCAACTTTTTTAAATGAGACTTATAAGCCAGTTTATTGATGATTTAATAAATAATTAGATATGAAAAAACTAGCTTAAATGCTAGTTTGACAAAAAAATAAGTTCTCCCAAACACCTTCGTGGTCGTGCTTGCATGCTAAATCAATGAGGTAGTATTCATTTTTCATACTGGTAACTGTTTTCCTAATTGAGAATCTTAATTTGGGTTTGATTACTTCAATTATAGACTATGAGTGTGCATGTGCATGTGCCTCTTCTTCTATGTGTGCACTTTGTGCATGTGCCTCTTATGGACTAGATGTTAAGGTAATACAATAAAATGTTCCATCAGAGAGTTTGTTGAGATATAGTAAGTCCTAAACTAGTGCTCCAAATCCTAAGAAACCGATTGCAGTATCAAATCCCTTATCATCGTCTTAGAGAAGGTCGATGTGCAATGGAGCTAACTCTGAAGGTTTCGACATGACAGGGAACGTCATCAGGCCAAAAAGGGGTTCAGATACTTATATCAGCGCCATTGGGCACTTGGATTCACGACTTGATCTCTGCAGGGAAGATTCTTTTCTGAATGTAGTTGGCCTCGACGCTGGTGATTCTTACAATTGTGGAGACAGGGCTTTGATGGACCTCTGCATTTTAGCCTCCAAACTCGCGTATGAGAATGCTAATGTTGTAGAGAACATCATTGTCCACCATTGGAAGGTCTCTCGTTGTTTCTTATTACAATTATATATATATAGTTTAGTTGATCAAATGTACTAACTCTCAGCATTTGGTATTGCAAGGCCTTAATAGATGCACTTTGTGGAGTTTTACAATTGTTGGAATGGTAAGATGAATTCTCTTCAAACTATGGTTAATATTATGACTGTGAAGTGCATGCAGATAAATTTTAACAATGACTCAAACTTTAATCAAAATATGCTTTGAAGCTCATCATCGACTACAGACTATGTTTCCTATTCCGAAGAAAATTTTACAACTATTTTTACGAATTTTATATTTTGTGTGTCTAATGCAATTCCACCTCATCCAGATCTCAGTGTCTAATTCTAAAAAAAATTGATAAATCGTATCTAATATTTGAGATAATTATCAATCGACTGGTTTACTTTATATTCTTGCTCCATCAAAAGTCATATTTCTTTCATTTTTTATTGTTAAAATAGATTATCAGAAGAAGAGGTCCACTCAAGTTTTCATCCTCTGTGACAAACCTAAGGATGCAGCTTTAGTATTGATCAGCTTCAGAGGCACTGAACCATTTGATGCAGATGATTGGAGCACAGACGTCGATTACTCCTGGTATGAGATCCCAAAACTAGGCAAGGTCCACATGGGATTCCTCGAGGCTCTTGGATTAGGCAATAGAGCTCAAATCTCCACCTTTCAAAACCGCCTTCGACCCAAGAATCAAGCTAACAAAGATACTGCTTATTATGCTGTCAAGAGTAAACTCGAGAGTTTACTCCATGACCATAAGGATGCTAAGTTCGTCGTTACAGGACATAGCTTGGGTGGTGCACTTGCAATACTATTCCCTGTGGTCTTATTGTTACATGACGAACATGAATTGATGAAGAGGTTGCTGGCAATTTATACATTTGGGCAGCCAAGGGTCGGGGACGAGAATTTGGTCAGTTTCATGAAAGCTCAGTTATGTGAGCCAGTACCGAAGTATTTCAGAGTGGTCTATTGCAATGATATTGTGCCTCGGCTTCCCTACGATGATAGTTCTTTCTTGTACAAGCACTTTGGCCTGTGTTTGTACTACAATAGCCTCTACTCTGAACAGGTATGATCATTTTGTTTCTGCTTTGCCTTTTGCCTAGATAATCATTAATTGAGCTAGGCCTCTATTAATAGGATTCAAGATGCGGTTAAAACTTTGATTTCTGAATTGAAAATATGTACCGTAGAATGTGATGTCATAGACATGAGCTGAACAGAAACAAAACTCCCTTTGATTTCAGCATGGTTTCAATCACATATCAATCTATAAGAAATTTCAGTTTTATGAAAACTCCAAAATGTTGACTATAAGATGTATGGTTAAAACACATTGTGATTATCTGAGTTTTATTTCTAATATTTGATTTGTAGTTGATCACATTTGATTATCTTAAAGGTATAGTTGTTCAATTCAGAAATCCAAATTTAAGTTTGGATCTATAGTATTAGCATCTTGGATGCTATCAGTAGTAGCTTAGCTACTTTATGATTGTTATGTCTTATGTATTCTCATGTACTTTTTCATCAGAATGTGGATGAAGAGCCAAACAGGAACTACTTTGGGTTGAGATACCTGATTCCAGAACACCTTAACGCTGTTTGGGAACTTATCAGATGCTTGATGATTAGTTATATTTACGGGCCAGAGTATGAGGAGGGCTGGTTTTCGATATTTATTAGGGTTTTTGGGTTGTTTATGCCTGGAGTATCAGCACATAGCCCTAGGGATTATGTGAACTGTGTAAGACTTGGGAGGGGGAGGATTCAAATGGATAGTATATAAAGTTCGGCGATAATAAGCATCTGTTTCAATAACAAACAATGCACACGATGTAACCAAGAATAATGTCTCATTTCTTTTGCTTCTTATTTGATGGAAATTATATGGAATTACATTGTTCCGCCATTTTATGAGAAAACTCTAATTGATTTTTCCATTATTAGATTTCCTTATCTGGTACAGATTATAGAAGAAAGGTGTTTCAAATTGCCAGGGTTTACCAGGTTTGACGTAATTTGTTTACAAATATTAGCTCCGTACCAATAATGTCCTATTTCGCGATAGTTGCGCATATAATGAGATATGCATAGTATATCATAATTAATACAATGAACAAACTGAATTTTACATTAATATAATTAATATAAATTTCTTCTAAGATGAAAAGGCTGTATCTTTAAAGCTAGTGTCTTAACTCACGTGTACTCTAGTTAAACACCTATACAAATCAGTACACATTTATGCACTTTGGATTATCAACTCAGGCTGCATGATGTAATCATCGCTTAAACAGCAACGCTGATGTTCTGAGTATCTTCTTTTAATTAAACCTTGCCTTTTTAGCTGATGGCAGACCATTGGATTCCACAAAGCAAATTTCTTCTGTTTGGTTATAATTGAGAAGTTCATCATCCACTGAAGTATATGCTTTAGATGAGACATTCTCAGTAGTATTCACCGTGCACGTTGAAGACAATGACTGAGTTGCCTGCATGAATGCGTCTTGGAGTTTACTTTGATTTTCGACAAACTCTTGAAATCGCCTGGCATTTTCTTTGGTTTGCAGATGCAATTCCCTTATAATCTGTGCAGAAAAAATTATACCAAAATTAGATTTTCACCAAAATTGGATGCAGGTGGTATTATAGTCTGAGAGGAGTAAGACCTTAAGTTGATCATGAAGTGTCTTTTGAAGCTGCCATTGTGTTTGAAGCGTTCCCAATTCTTCGCTTGACCTGCATATATCAGGGGAAGATGTGCTGAGATGATGGCATCCTCATATAAACTAAGTCAAATATGAACATCAGGTCTGTGACAAATAATTGAAAAGAAAGGGTACAAATCTAATTAAATAAAAGTATTGTCATGGGACAAAGAAATGTATTAAATGCCACATTATCAGATTACTGAGAATTAGAGAAGAGAATTTATTGCTGCTATATGATGAGATGAAATCATAAGAGACAGATGAAATCATAAGAGACAGCTAAGAGAGAACATATGATATAGTACACTTACACTTTTGAGACTTTGTTGTCCTTATCATTCGAATTCCTTTTCTTCCCTTCTAAGCAAGAAACCCTCTTATCTGGGCAAATTGTGACAAAGTCACTACCAAATATTTGCTCGCTGTAGCATACGAGCATTGATAAGGTACCTCTATAGCATAAGTTTCCATAAATATGATTCTACTCGGTCTACATGTTTGCATAGTTAATGCAAGTATAACATAATTGGCCATGAATGATAGGCAAATTAAATGTTATTTTGTCATAGTTAGCTAGCTTTCATTACAAATGAAATTGAATAATTTTGAAGGCTTACCTTGTTTAGCTTCCGGTTGATATTTTGCAAGACGATATTTCTGTAGAAAGTTCACATTAGACTAATTATTTTTGAGAAAACACATTAGACTCATTATATTATGCTCATATTATCGATAACTAAATAACATACCAATGTGATAGGGTTGTTATAGAAAATGTCAAAGTGGAAAATACCTGCAAGTGACTTTTGACATGGTCTACAGTTAATCCATCAATACCCATTTTTATGAGAATGCTCCTTGGTGTTGTTCCTGCATTTTGGAATAAATATTTCAATAAATCAATTTGCAAACTTTGAACTTGTTATATACTGTGAGAGTTGTATCACTCACTATCAGGACCACCGAGTTGATTGATAGCCTGTACAAAGCGTTCGTGTAGTTCTGGAGTCCATCGCATTCTTGGCTTGGCAACTTCAACTCTACGTATGTTAGATAACTCTTTTTGAGAAAAGGCACGTATCTTAGATAACTCAAAGGGAGATGCCTCTAAGTTTGCCTCATTGATTTCCTGCAGTAAAAAATGAAAAGGGCTTCAATAATATAATGTCAAGGAGATATTATATTTTCATTGTATTAAATTGATATCATGGATCACTTACATTCATATAGTAAGTTTCACTTGATTGATTCACTGTTTCTGATAGGAGAGCGTCCATAACTACATCGGAATCAAAACTTTCATCCAGTTTGTAGCTTATATCATCATTGAGCAAAATAGATTCAAAATTTTTGCTTGTAGGGTCTTGATTATGAGTGTCACCAGTTGGTGGGTATTGTTCTTGCATGTTGATGGGGAAAATGGAAGATTGAGAAGGAATAACATCTGCCAAATTTGCAGAACATGTCGATTGAAAGTTTGAGTTGTTTGCATCATAGAGTAGGCTCAGATTATCTTGATGAATTGGAGAGAGAATGAAAGGATTAGAAATCTGTTGATAAGATTCAAGTTCATTAAAGTATGGCTCCGTAGCTGAAAAATAGTCAGTAGGAAGAATTTTGCCTGTACTATCATCAAGTATCCTTCCGTTATAATAACTCATGTTCATGTAACAAGTTCAGTAGACTGTATTTAGTGATTTAGAGCTCAATATTTGGCAAGAAAATGGCCTGCTTGACCAAACAATATTAGAATACACTAAAAACATTATGACTTGTTCTCGCTGAATGCATCAAGAGGAGCATAACTCTGTTGGCAGTTACTGCATAAACCAAAAAGAAAAAAAATCACAAGGACATTCAAAGTGCAAACATTTTGATGACAGAAGGATTAAATGGTTACAAGATTCTGACAAACGTATGTTAGAGAGTTCTAGAGGAAAGATGCATAATTGATCTCAATCAGGATGCAAAACTTAAAAACCCTTGATGCTTCTCGAGACTTCAGATATTCAGTAATTTAATGAGAGTACATTAAGGTATACCATATAATCAGTTTAGAATTAAATATTAGGATAAAGCAAGTTAATCTATCCCTGAAAGACTACTTGCTTTTCATTTCGAGCCATAACGACGAAATCGATGGCTCACATATTAAGAATTAAGGATACATAATTGAGTTAGTCCTGTATAAAATTACTCCATGTAGTTCTTTCAGTTAAGATTATTGATTTACATACTATATGGATACAAGCAAAAGCCTCAGGCAATATCTTTATGTCCAAAATAAACTGTAATTCCATATGGAAAGCATAACACTGTTTTTTTTCCCCTCAAATAGAATTATGTTTGCAAGTTCACCATTTGGCTAGATGTAGTATTAAGAAGAAGCATGTCTACAAGGTTAAGAGAAAGCAAAACCAAACTAAAATTTTCCATATCACAAGTTTAACAAAGTAGAAGATCAGTATAATGATTTTTCAAGAAAAAGCAAACTTACATACCTGATAACCTCGAAACAGTTGAGTATAAGAAGCAGAGGTTTCTATTTTTGGTTCTTGGTAGGGTACAAGTATAAGTACAAGCTCTCGGTTACATATACTACTAATCTTGATCAGCATATTGACGGATTGTGTATTATATTACCTAGCATATTTCTTAGAAGTTGTAACTATACTAGGTAAGTTTGAATACTGAGACGTCCTGTTCTGTTCAACGGCTTATTACAGACAATTTGGAGGCCATGATTAAGACATTATGCTTTCTTTTTTCTTGCAATATTCGAAACTTGGAGATCAAGGAATGGACATTGACCAGAATAGAAATACAAGTGAAGGAAAATGAAATATGAAGGCTCATGTTAGACAAGCAGAAACTGAAATCACAAAGGAATGAGTTGAAGCTTTTGTTTGTAGCTTATGGACTGGCATCCTTTGAACTTTTCTTCCAATGTTTTAGTCTTCTAGGTCTTCTATATATAATGCCATATATGACAGGACATATGTTTTCTATTCATAATAGCAGCAAATATTTTATTAGGATAAGAAACTTGCAAAAATAGGCCAATTCACTGCTATTTGCAACTCTCCTCCACAATACTGTCAAGAATCTTTTCTTCATTTATTTCTTGTATTTGTTTCTCAGTTTTAAAAACTTATGTTGTTGGCACAAGTTTTGTGGTTTTTGATGATTCAGTTAATGTCATAAAAGGGACTTGAAGGATTTTATTTTGGAAAAGCTTAGGAAAATATATCATCATCTTCCATCTCGAAATTGAGGGTAGGCAACGAGGAATGACTACCGTCATGCAAGATCTGAGCATATTTTATGACCAGTTACTGTCAATTTGAACATTATCGGTCCTCTGAGTTCATGCGAAATTCTAAGCCAGGATGATTTAATTTATGCCAAATTCCTTAGCTAAGATAAGTGTGAATAAAATGGTCAGGTTGCAAGAGCTCAAAGAACCAAGGAGAAATTCTCTGATCTTTCCAGACTGTAGAGAATTTGGATGAAAACAACGAAATCGAGTCGATACTTGGATGCAATTAGTGAGCTTTCACTTATTTCCTGTCATATTTTTCTGAATTTCGATATAGGTACTATGTATTAACATCCCATTAGTATAACCAAAGTAGAAAATGTGTACAAACCAAACTAATATGAGAAGTGATAATTACCAAACCACATACTCACTATTCTGTTTGCAAAGATCAAAAAATTTTGAGACAATATTTGAAAATGATAAACTACATTCTTATTTCCGTTCGTATTCTGAAAGGTTACAGTGCTAAATAAAATACTTGCATTCCACTAAGATCATCGAGAGTTTTAATATACAGACTCTTTTCTAAGGCCTTAAAAAAAAGGAAATACATCATATACCGACAGTAGCAAGATCTACTAACATGAAGCTCGTTTTCCAGAGAACAATATTACCTCCTATTGACAAAAGAATCAACCCAAATGATGCCTATTCAAACATCCCCACCTTCTTCGCCTTTGCTATGCACAGCTTAACATAGATTGCCCGCTTTCAAATGACATCTCTAGTCTTTGCAGGGTTGGAAGAGTTCCAGTAAAGGGAGTTAGTAAGGTATTGCACTGATAGTTCTTTTTTTTTTAACTTGCCATCCAACTCACCAGCAAATCTGTACTTTTCTGCTCACCGAAGGGCATAGATATTTGGGCTACTGCTACAGTTGAGGACATTCCAGCTTCAAATTCAATCATCACCTGTAAGATAAACCATTTATTTAAGCTGTTGGTTAACTGAGCTTTGTGTTCATACCACTCGCAAAGCGAGAAAGGTTCTATAGTAGCAGAGCAGCACCCATGAGCAAAATTTGTTAAGGTTTTTTAATCTTTGGTTGGGAAGTTGGGGTTGCATGGCTCCCAAAACAAATATTACATTATTCCGTTAGAAAAAAAACAGGAGTCAAACTTCAACTTGTAGTGAAGTAGTTAAAAGAGGGAAGGTATTCTGCAAGCTAAATGCAGAATATATTGGCTTATTATTTCAAATTCATTGGGAGAAATTGACAGCAAAAAAGTTGCTCTCTATAGGTTCAGATATGCACACATCTCAAATCGAGTTATCTAATGACTTACTGGTTGTAGGATCCACATGCACGAAAAAACTGGCTGCTACTATGAGATAGCATAAAATAAGCATTAGCCCCTTCAGATAGTTTGCTGTGCCTTCCTGGAAATTGAACATACATTAAAAGGATTAAATGCAAGAGAAATCAACTTTTTATCTGTGATCAATATCACGGGCACTAGTAACTCAGCTCTGCACAGATCTGAAAGTTTAATGCCCAAGTGGCCAATAAATTGTAATATGTGGAGGGTGGAAATGAAAAAACAATACAAAAAGGGAAAGAACAATTCCTTAGTTTATTCTTTTACACTGTCATGGCCTTATGCTTGCGCATAGATGTGATTCATGCTGCTAAATTGAGATTAGAGTATGCCTAGCGAAGTAGAACATTATAAGAGCGCGGACAAAGAGGAAATGATCAGATAAGTAAGCACGTGAAGACTGCCGGAGGAAGTACAAGGTGTATTTAGTTCTAAGCCAAATAAAGTTCCCAAGATTTCTGTTACATGTTTATGGAGAAAGATTAACAGTACTAAATTGAAGAACAAACGAGCAATGTCAGATAAAGGTTTTACACGGTGATGGGATGGATGACAATACCATGACATGTTGGAAGACTAAAATATTATTGAAGCAAAACCTTATTGAAAGATGATAATCAAACATGCCTTTTCCGCGGGAAAAAAAACGTTTTAAAATTTTCAATAAAACATCACAGTTATTGGACACGTTTGACAAACGAGAATGAGAAACAACAAGAATTTTAAACAAGATTATATAGATAATAGAAAACATTATTGCTTATTTGAGAAAATGAAAGAGGCAATACCTGCGGTGGCAGTGCTCAACCACTAGGTTCTAATTGTTTTACCTCCGTTTTATGTGCATGTTGTATGCAAAACATATTAATTGGACCGTTGGCTAAGATTAGATAAAGGTTTTCAACGAAAACTTCACAGAACTTCTCAATGAGGCATGAACATTGACTTTAACAATTTTCCAAGCCTAAATAAATTCACGTTGCATACACATAGTCCATATTTTGACAATCATGATTACTTCATGCTATTTATAATCTTCTAAACTCTAAATAAAGTGGTTTCATATAATTTTAGAAAACCAATAGAAAGTTATCTTGAGCATACCTGCAACATAAATGCGACAACTAAAACTGTAATGAAGAGAGTGGCTGTCTCAAATAATTGGAAATTCAAATCCATCGGCTTCCCCATGATCCAACCAACAACCACACAGAAGGGAATCTGCACCATTGCAGCACTAGTTCACGAAACAATAGCAAAATAAAAATTCCTCAAATTCCTCCTATTTTTCATGCATGCGAAATATAAACTCATGAAGGCTCAAAACAAGGTTCACTCTTGCATTAAAAAGTAAAGAAAATAAGGCTCAAAGAATTACCACAAACATTGCTATTTGCGTAGATGAGCCAATTGCAACCCCCAAGGTTATGTCCTAAAATGAAAAACATAATCAGATAACTTGATCAAGTTCAAAGTTCGTAGCAGATTGTAATTAATCTCTTTTCATGTTAAAGAAGGTGGATGTTATTTACACTTTCATGTTATCTTCATAAAAGAAGTTGCTATGTTGACTTATGCTTTATATTTCTTTTACATATAGATAAAAATACAAAGTTACAAGCAAATAAAAAATGTACGAATCTTGTATTCATAGGCACATGCAACCATGCTCTTGAATGTTGATTTTGTACATCGTATCATGTCTGTCAAAAAGCATAGATCTGTATTTCTGTCCACAAAGTGTACAAGTAATTAAAAAAAATGATGCATGGCCACTATAGCATAGCATTAAAGCTTCTTTGCGTTGGGTAAGAGGTATATAGGGTGGATCCACTTGCACTATATTACGACCAATTCAAAAAATATATAGTTGAAATAAATACATGGGAAAACTCACAAGCTTATCTTTCATAGCAAACATGATTGCACTTGCATGCTCAGCAGCATTTCCAACAATAGGTAGTAAAATGACACTTATGAATGCCACAGGCAGGTTCAATGAATCAGAAGCTCCCTGAAATAAAATGCTCACAGTCAGAGAGTGTCCAAAGTCTTCTACTATAGAATGTATTTAATGCAAAACTAATAGTTATACACGTGTATGTGTTTATCCATAATATGAAGAACCCATGCTCTTAATCAAAATCCAAATTAAATAAATAGAAATTGATTGTAACAGCTAGGACACAGAAGCAAGGATATGAAACCAGACATATACTACCTCTATGGCATTAACCAGGTATTCAGAAAGAACAGAAATCCATACGGTCAAAACAGCAAGCCATACTATTGCTTCCCATAGAGTCACCTCTGGAACTTCCTCTTCATCAGAGTCATTCTCATTAGGTCTATCTTCCTGAAAAGAAATGAGAATCATCATCAATGTGTATCTATAACTTAAGAAAGATGTCATGGAGAAATTATCCACCAGAAAAGGAGTTAGCAATTCCAATTTTTCGATGAACACTTTTAACTCTGGGAAATGAGAATTACTCAGTGTATTTATTTGTCACAGCAATTCATCTAAAAGACATAAATCAGCATAATATACATAAAAAACTTAAAAAGCAAAGGGCGCATTAATATAAAAATGTTTTCCAAAGGCCAATGGTAGTCATTCATAAAGTGAGCACGCAGCTTGAAGAAAAGTGAGAATGAGGATAAAACTAATACATCAAATGTAACTCTGTTGATCAAATAAAACAATGATGAGCTCCATAACAAATTACATGTATGCATCTATATAACCTGAAGGCTAACAACAAAACGACCAAAAGCAGGAAAGCTGTCCGGTACAGGCTTGTGAGGCGGTTGCAAAATCCACATTGGAATGGACTCCTTCATGAAAGTGAAACAAGCATACGAATACCACAAAATTAAGAGATTAACATAAAAGATTACTTTTAGCCGTTGTCCTGCTGATCAATTACCATTAAGAGATTACTTTTAGGTAGGGGTGCAAAAAGAATATCTGCATCCACAAATATATTCGTATTCGTATCCGTTTGCATACAGATATGGTTATTAAAATTTATATGCCATACGGTTACGGATACGGATATGTAGTGAAATATCCGGATCCATATCCAAAATATCTGAATATATGTCAATCATATTGTTGTAATTATTTTAACCATTAGATTAACATATTTGAGGTTAATTTTGATGACCAGATATCTGGTCTTAGCTTTTCAGATATATCAAACATATTAATGGTCTGCCTTATATCAAATGATATCTACTATTTCCAATCTTATCTGCTTTTCCCATATCCGTTTTGTATCTGCATATATTTTCGCCTATTTTACCCGTATCCGTATCTGAATGTGGCGGATATGGATATGAGTTTTTCTAACGAGGTATATCCATATCTGTATCCCTGATTGATAAGTAGATACAAATATGTAACCCTGATTGATAAGCAGATACGAATATGATAAATATCATATCTGACCCGTATCCAATCCGTTCGTATCCTTACTTATAGGTGTTTTCCTGCTTTTTGGTGTTGGAATGAACTCCTATAGACTAAATTAAGAGATTACTTTTAGGTGTTTTCCAGCTGATCAATATTACCATGTACACTTGATGATGTAAAACTACATTTAGATTCCAGAATAAATTAAATAACAAGAGTAATGAGGTATGTATAAAAAGGAAACCTAAGGCTAACATGAAACGCTTTGTTACCATAGCTCCCTAACAATATTAGCTTATTGTAATGTTGAATAGCAAAAGCATGCAAACTTACACTATCAATGGGATTATAAAGGTTGCGGTGACTCTTCAGTTGGAAAACAAGATAGCTGGCATAAGCCACGAGCATGACACAGCTGCTGAACCTGGAAAGAGCCACCTCTGACTTTCCATACTGCACCTCCGAATGTGTAAAGTGAAGCACGGCTGGAAACATTAGCCCCATTACAGCCATCAGCAGCAATCCTGAGTTTACAACAGCAGTTGCCTGTTGTAAAAATTTGCTATTTTCAGTTGCATCTATACAAAAACATCGCATAAAAGCAGCAGTATATGAAATTGCAAAATAACTCCTTCATTTTTCAAAAGTGTAACCTTGTTGAATACTTGATCTTTCTTGCAATGTACAATCCCACCAGAGAAAAATGAGCAACCTAGAACTAAGAGCATGTTTGATAAAATGGAGCCAAGTAATGATTGTTGGACGACACGAATCATCCCATTTTGCAGTGCATAAATCGCGATTATCATTTCAGTGGCATTCCCAAAAGTAGCATTTAGAAGTCCCCCAACTGCAGCAAATTTTCAATAATGTATTGGTATACAACAAAATAGGGGTTGAAAAGAAAATGTTTAGGAAAAACATGATCTGGCATCTAGGCATTCAGTTCGATAAAGAAAATGGTGCGATGCATGTCTACGGAAAGCACACCTGTGGGGCCAGTGTAGAATGCAAGTTGTCTGCACCATAAGAAAGGAAGCATGTCACTTGACACAGTAACAACAGAATATAACAAAATAATAATAATAATAATAATAATAGAACAGCACAGTTAACTTTCTTGCATAGACCAGAACTCACTCGGTTGCATAACCCAAACGCTCAGCTAAAGGTGCTATGCCTATCAAGCTGAAGAAAAAGACCAATCCCTGATATAAAAAATAAAACATCATTTGAGCTATCAAAATCTTCTTACTCTTCAAAAAACATCATTGTTCAAAAATACCCAAATACAGTTTGAATATGTGATAACTTTACGCGGTACAAAAATAGTAGCACTAATAGAACTAGTCCTTAAAAGCTTATTTGCAGTTTATGGATTTAAAGTTTGTAGTTTGAACACTGTTTACCAAAGATAATTAGAATTATGATAATGTTATTACTTCTTGTAGTTTATTCACTATTGTTTGAATGTCATATCACTGTTGCATTATACATACCAATGATGGAAGTTTCTACCACCATAATTTTTAGTTTCACATATCTTCAAATATACATGTATACACACGTCTCTTCTATGTACACATACACCTAAGTAATGCAAGCATAATGATTTCAACCGCACCGTGATACAAAACACTGACCGGGTAGACCTTTATACTAATTCAGAAAGCAACATACTCCCTACCCATAACCATATCAGAGAACAAATAACGCCCTTTGGAAACACTATTGTGGATCATCTAATTAGAACCAAATACTTGGTCAAATAATGGACCAGAGCACATTTCTAAAAGATGTGAAACAACAAACTATTGTGAGCAATATACTAACAATAAGTTCAATAAATAGGACAACAAAAATGACCACAATTAAATTACTCAACACAAAATTGTACGCAAGCTTACTCTAATTGCAAGTTCATCAGCTTGTGTATCTGCTAGTTAATGATAACTAGAAGTTAGATTTCTTATCTTCATATAATTTCAAAGATTCGCTGGGGAAATGAAGGCACTAGTAGTCGATTAAAAAAAACTGAAGTAACTAGTAAGTAATCCTTACATGCATCTTGGTGAGATAATGGAGCACAATTGACAAGGGTCCAAATGGGAGTAACAAGTTAATCTTTGTTGACAACATCACAATACTAATACTTGTCAATATTCTCCGAACTGTTCTCCTAAGTGAGAATGACTCTGGAAAATCTGAATATGTTCCAATATGAAGAATATCAGACGCAAATCTCTTCCTTGTAGCTGGTAAATGATTAGTAAGTGCTTGCATCTCGAGTTCCAGGTCCTCGTCCTCTCCTGCTGATCCCATCTACACACCGAAGTACAAACAGTCAAAATACTTTAAAGGTCAAAGATTCAAAATGAAAAGCTAAATGAACGAAATAACATGGTGATCTAGAAAATGAAAATATAATTGAACATGCATCCATGTGTATTTTCTTTTCCATTTTTTCACTTTAATTTGTGTTCTTTTGTTTTCTCCTTTTTTCCAAGCCACGCAAATAGCAAACATGATCTTCCAATGCAACCTCTAAATGCAAGGAAATAGTATGCAAATATACAATCACTCACAAAGAAGATAAATGTTCTTTAAATGTGAAGGGGATAAAATTAAATATATACCACACAAGGGTAGTTGCTTCTAATTTTTCATCTGAATATGAGTCACACGAACCTAAATATCCAAAGATATAACCAAATACACTATTCAATCATGATTAGCAACAACTGCAGTAAACATTGATCCTCAAGTATAACAATTGCATCGACTCTTCGCTAACAGGCTTCAACTCCATTCTAAAATGCAATATCAGAAAGAAAGAAAAAAAAATATGAAATCACAGTTCTACGAAGTTTCCAATACTAAACGATCGACGTGGAGTTTGGGTGGCCTAGAATGAAGAACATTTTTGTTCTCTCTCACCAAAGAATCATCCAAAAGTTCAAGCTTTCAACATTATGTTAACACTAGTATAATTTTCTTTTCATCTAAATACAAAACTAACACCTACTTAGCGGCCGCTTAGTAGGTTGAAATTTATAGAATTTTAAATTTGAACCAAACCTCTCCAACTGTAGTTGCATGCAATAAGAGTTGCAACGAATCAGTTGCATGCGAGTGACACTTGCAAGCTAACTAATGCCCCTTTAGGCCTATAAAGGGTCCATTACCCAATGCATAAAATTTAAAATCAATCATTCTCTCAATCAATCCAAAGTTATCCTCATACACACCAATTTGCAAAATTTCTCTCCACTCTCAAAATTGGCCCTTAAAACATAAACCCATCTCTAATCTTTGAATTGCCCACATAACAGGTTACATACATAGTGTAATTATGAAGTAGATTTATCAAACACAAATCCAGTAATTTCTACTACAAACCCAAATTCTCAAATAGCTCAAATTGCTCCGATCAGGGAATTTGAGGTGATCAGATCTTACCATATCAAGCTCCCTAGTCTCCCCCTTTCTCCAGCTTCAGTCACTGAGATCTCACCATCAATTTCTGATCTCTCTCTCACTCTCTCTCTCTCTCTACAGATGGATGAAGATAGAGGGTAGGTAACGGGTCGGGTCAGCGGGTGAAGATCCGATAAGGAGGATAGAGCCAAAGCCACACGGCCGGCAAGCTGTCTATATTTGAGATAGCGACAGAGAGTGAGAAAATGGAGCAAAAAAGGCGTCCCTTTTGTTGTTGTTTTTTTAGTTACATTCCCTCAAGTCTTCAATAATTTTTTATTAGGTCCTCAAAATTTTGAAACTGCTCATGTGCCCCTCTAATCTTAATTGGTCTCTTAATGAACAAAATACCCCCGTCAATTATTTTTGAACATAGGGGGTTTTGGGGATGAAAATACAAATTGAGGGATATTTTAGTCGTGAAGGGACTAAATTGCAAAACCGTTAGGATTTGAAGGACTTTTGATCAATGGGGAAGATTTGATGGACTAATATGATATTATTGAAGCTACGGGGGACTACTAGTTAAATAACCTTTTCTAAAATATTTTTTTGGGGGTTGATCGATATAGTTGAGACTTAACGGAGATAATTAAGAGGAAGCTTCCCTGAAACTAGGTATCTCATTAGATTAATCTGAGATTAGAGAATTAGTTACAGGTTCTATAATAAAACTGTAATCTAATTAAGAGGGGTCAAAGATGTGTACGGCTTTTATTGTGGCAAATTTCTCACAACTTTCAACGTTATAACTCCCAGAAAAATAGAGGCAGTGTGCTCCTCAGGTAGCAGAAAAATGGACAATTTTACCCCTGACCCGAATAAAATTTACTAGACAGCCTCTAATAATAGAGGGAGATTGTTTGTTAAAAAGAAGGATATCTTAGTCATTTGAATAACCCTTTTTAACTCCGTTTGTGAAACTTCCCACAAGTTGAGAAAGTTTCGTGAAATTGCTTGAAGTTTAAGAAGGTTTATTTCCTAATAAAGTTTCAAAGTTCGTGATGTAATGTGCAACTCATCCTAAGATTAAGGTGGTTTTACGAAATTTGTCCTTGGTTATTTACCAAATCTCTTTACACAATTGTGTTCATTGCCTTGTCTTAAATTTTTACAAAATTATGATAACATCGAATTTTTCATGCATTACACATTGAAAACCAGTAAGGTTAACGATTATGATTGGCACAAATGAGATGACAGGGTCTCAATAATTTAATTTTTTTTTAAGAGAGAGAGAAATATAAAGGGGGTTTTTTTTTTAATTAAAAACAAATAAGACACTTGGTTTTTTTCTTTTTTTTTTTTTTTTTTGGGCCAATTTTGCTCATTGAGTCATGCATGCGTATTGGAGAAGCTAGCATGAATCATGATGAAAGATTCCAAACCTTTGGCTCTGAATATCATAAGAAAGATCAAGGCACGTTAAGAAAGATTATACTTAATCGTGGTGACCTAATATCCTAATCATTGTTCAAATAGTTAGTTAGTGGTTCCCATCTTCAGGTTTAATTGTCATATCGTGCTATCACTTTCTCAAAGTTTTGTTGTATTACAAGATTTAAAAAAAAATTATCCTTTTTTTTTTGGGAAAAAACAAAACTATTAGTTTTATGCCCTAGAAAGATTTTAAAATGTATTCAGAAAGGACCGAGAAGGCAACAGTCAAATTGAAAAATAAAAATACAGTGTTAACTCTTATGTTAAGCTCTGAAATAACATATTCTCATTATTTCGTGCTGACCAAGCAAGTTTTGAGTTGATGTTTACACAAAGAGGTACATTTTATTTTATTTTGTTTGTTTCTTTGGCTAATTAGAAATTAAATAACCTATAATTTCTCCTAGTTTACACATATAGATACTCACTTGTTTTTACATCACTTATATACTCCAAAGTCTCTTAAAGTTGCACTTCAATACTTTTGTTATGCAAATTTAAGAATTTCTTTGTCGAATTTTCTCATGTTACACTCACAAGCTAATTTTAGAATAATTTGAGCCTTAATATACGTTCGATTTACTGTTGAATATACCATTATTCTATTTTAAGCCTACTCCGTTTACATGTAAAGATTGAATCATGGTGTGTTTAACAGTAAATTCAACATTAAGATCTAAAACTTAACTTTTCAAGTGACACATGGAAAATTCGGATAAAATTCTCATATTTGCATAAAAAAAGGTATTATAAATTTTAGAAACGTCATGGCATATAACTAGTGGTGTCAAAAAATAATTGAGGGTATATAAGTGCAAGAGAAAACTAATCAAGTATAGTCTATAGGGTGTTTAAGTGCTCATTAGCCTTTTCTTACTTTTGTGGGCTTATATGGGCTTAGACCTTTTGTCGCCCAAAGAAAGATGGGAAGTATACGCTCGGTTTGTGGGTTTGAGTCAACTCACGCTGCTCCATCTGTGGGCATTTTTACTACTAGGGCTCTTTTTTTTTAACTAACTTAGCCTAATTGTTTGCTGATTAATGGTCTTTTTCTATTCAGCATTTAAAATATTTTTATACTTAAAGTAATTTGTTAGTACCATAAAAAAAGTAATTTGTTAGTAATATGGACACTCTTGTTGCAATTTGGGCCTTTTCATAGAGGACTTTGCAATTTATTTTCAATATAGAGTTTTGTACATCAGTAATTAAATTATAGTCAGGGCACAAACTAAGCATGTCAATTGTAAACACTCAGGGTTACGAAGTTCTAAAATCAGTATGTGAGTCACATGAGAATTTTTAGAGAGAAATTCTCGTGTTTGCATATATGAGGGTATTAAAGTATAAAAAATGAAAACTATAGGGCATATGAGTGCTGCATAAGAACAAGTGAAGATATTTAAGTGCAAAGTAGAGGAAATTATAGGGTATTTAAGCGCAATTAAGCTGAAAAAGATCATAAGGAAAAGCTTATATTTGTTTGACGTCAATTTTTAAAGTTGTGTTCTATTAACTCCTATAATGTTGGCAATTATACATTTTTAGTTGTCATTTTATTTTAACCGTTTGCATTGTCATTTACAGTTTACAATGATATTTGCACTATTTGTGTGTTTTAGAAGGAGGTGACAATTTACCAACAAGTTGTTGGCTCATTGGTAGGCAAGCTGGTTCCCAGGCGGGCTCCTGCCTGTTGGCAAGAGTTCGAAACCTGGAAACGGCACTTGTTGGGAGGGTAGCCACCAGCCCCGAGCAAGATTAGTCTCATCTCCAATGTAGGGTGGGGACTCCTATGGTTAAAGTCCAAAGGATGTGACAATTTATTTTACTAAACCAAACTTGGTGTGAGTCATAGGTTGCAATTTGCAATCAATAAGTATTTGCATTTGTAATTGCAACTGTAAACATCTAATTGCAACTAAATAGATACTTGTAACTAAAAAAAAAAAACCCAATTTACAATTATTATATCTACGGACCATCAAGTTTCCCCTAAATCATAGTGCAACGTGGCAGAACATCTTTCCTATTAATTATCTTTAAAAATTGAAAAATCCAAAATAATTCCTGACTTAGCCGCGTGTACTGTGATTAACTCTAACAAAAGGCAGCCAGCTTAGTATCTGGTTGAGTTGCAGACTAATATAAATTATGATCATCTCAATGCACCTACATGTATCGTTTTCATAAAAGATTTTTCCATAGTTTTAAGCTGCCGAGATTAAGGGGAGATGAATGGAGTGTGGTTGGGAAAAGTAACCCTACAGTCACCAGAGTGAGAATATCTACACGTATAAATCAAATAATATTGACAATAAACCTTTTTTAAAAAAACCTCTTTTTAAAGCAAAGGCATCAGTTATTTTCCACTTATATCAATTTATAGTATATGAAGGGTTAATTTTATTTTTCAAGCTTATTTCATTGTTCCCCAATTCCTTGTTCTTTGAAAATGATTGTATGTACATTGCTTCACAATAGGAAAGGCTACATGTAAATGTGTTTCCAGTCTAACCTCTGAACTTTTATATACGAACTTGAGTTGGTATAAAGATTTTGTTGACGGAGCTATATGAAGCAACAGCAGACCACCATATCAAAGGTTGAACACAATAATATCTAATAGATCTAATTAAATCCCAATTGTACTCTGTTCGAGACACAAATCTAATATACGTAAATTATATTGTGATTATTTTATTTTATTTTTTAGCCAAAAAACAAGGGAATCATCCCCGTTCATTATATTGATATATCTTAAAAGTAAACAAAATAGTAAGGATACGAGGAGTATCCTATAAAAGATCTAGTTGAACTAATAACTTCCAAGAGCTAGCGGTACAAGGCTTTCTACATACTAGCATCTGTGAGGGTGAAGAGAAGATCATGGCTGCCATTCACTCCACACACAGATACTAATAGGGCCCAAAGCCAGCCTCATACTTGAACTATGGAAGTGATTAGGTCAAATAGACCGCAAAAGGAGCAAATTATAGTTCCAAAAGTCCATCGTTCTGGACTGATCATGACCAAGTTTTGAGCAGAACTATGGTTCTTTTTTTATCCATGGGAAGGCTGGATCAAGAAAGAACCAGTTTAAGTAGGATTTTCGGCCTAAAAAAACTGGGCCAGTTTTGACCTAGTTTTTCTCAATCAAAGTTTCTCTCAAAATAGGACCAAGTTCAACTCTAGCCCCATTTTTTATGGTTGCCAAACAGGCATTGATATATACTGAGATCTAATTGACTAGCAAAGCAAAAGACGGAAATAAGGGTCTCAAATCGAACATCAATTTATAACCCTTTATTAGAAAAGGAAAAAAGAAGTTACGATGGTAGAGAGTAAAATTATATTTCTCTTCTCTCATCATAACTTTGGAGTTTTGATGTAGGGGCATGGTCTGTTCATATGGTATTAGAGCAACTCGAGGTTAATTTTCATTGGTCACGAATTCAAAATAGTATATGAAAAAATGGATATTGCGGACCTATAAAAAAGAAGTTCACCACAATTTTAAAATTTTAGAGTACTGGTAGGAACCTTTGATAAATGATATTTTTCATCGCATTGCAATTCCATGAGGAGGCCTGCAATGGATTATTGACAAATTTATCCATCTAAAACTTACAATGTGTTGCAGCTAACTTCACAACTGATTTTTAATAATTAATAATTCCATAACCAAACAGAAACTAGAGTAAAAGGTAGAGAATTGTGCTAATTAATTAATTAATTTCTCTTTATTCTTCAACCAAACACTGACACAACGCCTAAATCTGCACCCAAAGTATGTCTGCAATATGATAATGCTTAATGATAAACTATAACATCACTAATCAACAATAAACAAAAACTTTGTACTTGTTTCCTACAGCTGGATCACATAAATGAACATGGAGAGAATCAAATCAGTCAAGATTAGAGTACAATTAAAAGAAGAGAAGCAGTCTTTAGCAAATCTTCACAAAAACATGTGACATCGGCCTAGCATGCTCATGAAGAGCTAAGATTGTACATAAGTTTTGATTTAGAGTAAGACATGGTGAAAGTTCCCAAGAGAATAATAAGTGGGGAACAAGCCAATCTCAGTACCAGCTGCAACATATTCATAGAGTTGGAACTGTCTAAAGTTGACCAAATCTCTCATGCAAACAAGAGATCAATAAGCACGAGAGAAAAAGATTTGTGTTAGTGTAGCCGCTATTGATCAATTTGATTTTGACTAGACCCCCTGATCAGAAAGTGTTGCACAAAAATAAAGACATCGTTATAAATCACAGAACAATGACAACCGCAAACACAGAGAATTAACGAGATTGAAGCAAGACATACCTTCTCAAATGACAACATATATACGATCATCTTTAGTTAGACAAGAGGAAAAATTACAAGCAGAATAGATATTTATATTTAATATCTCCGAAATAACTCTTCAACAAGTTCGGTACAAGTAGAATCGAAACTTTTAGGAGGGTTTAGTAAAAAAAATCTAGGTCATATCGAGGGTTTCGTATAAAATTTAGGGTTTTTTGTACAAAATCCCCCAAATTTCATGGGTTTTTGTGAATCTTACCCTCTCAAAATATCACTTCAAAGAGTATGGGTACAAATCAAATCAAAGATATGTGAGGGGTTTAGTAGAAAATCTTAGTCAAACAATGAGAAACCAAATTTTATCCAATTACGAATCTCAATCTGCAAATTGTTGACAGATCAAATTCAGCTCAGGCCATAAGATCTTCTTCTTGATTTATATGCATGTGAATTTGGTCAGTCAATTTTCCCCTTAGACTGAATGAAAAGGTGCGCACAATCTTCTGAACACAATGGACTGGATCAGAAGAGGAAGATGATGATAACTTTAATTAATCATGTAGGAATTAGATTAATGAAGCATGCATGAATATGGATTAGAGTGCCAGAACTTTAGCTTGGCTTGGAAACAACAGCCTCTGGTCGAGTTTCTATGGTCCCCATTAGTGCTAGCAGTGTTATGCCATTCTATGAGCTGGTCTCTTAGTTGCTTTTAATATTTTAAAGTATATTGTGAAAAGTTAGAGTAAACATGTATCAACTAGAAACCATATAAGCTTATAAACTAATTCATAATATAATGGAAAGAAATTAAAGGATCTTTCCACTACACCAAAATTCTAAAGATGTGACGAGGGCCGAGGGTTATAATTTTATGCACTAAAATGCCTTAATTTGCAGATCGAACGTCCTTTTCATGGACCGAAACTTACACAATAATATTATTTTTAAATTTGTTTTAAATTTGTGACCGATAAGAAATGAAGTTTACTAATTATATTGTGCAACTTCAGGACAAAATTGTGGCTGAATAATTCTAATTGAATAATAGATATTAATTTATTGAAACATAATTAGGCATAGCTTTCTAATGAAGCACAAATAAGGACAAAAAGAATAAGATAACTAGAATAGAACAAATGAAAAGACAATCATCACGTAAACATCGTAAAAAATAGTACAAAGTAGGATTCCACGTCAGCAATATGTGTTTCATAATGATCTTCAACCTTTGAAAGAAATAGACACACGTATACATGAGAACTCATCTTCTATAGGTATAGGGGTCTCCTTGTTTAAGAGATTAATCAACTAATATCCAAATCAAGTTTCAATAATGCCAATTATTAAAAAAAAAAACTCAACGAAAGGCCATCCTTAATCAAGGGTTAATTATGGACCAAAACTAGAGTAATGCCAGCATTGCCACCCCCAACTCTGATCAACCATCGCCACTTTGTCCCCCATATGCGCACACTATGCCTTGTCCTACACAAGCACACTTCCTCATATCAAGCTAATCTTTAATTATAATTCCCCAAAACCCTCATTATTCTAACCAACCCTCACTTTAAGAAAAGGCCCATCCCTTTGCTATAGTCCAAGGCCACGTTCGTGGATCTAATGTACTTGACTATTGATGTATACTAAAACAATTTATTCGAGACTATAACTCTAATTTATTTTTTTTGTAATTATTATGTTCTTAAAAAAAATGCTAAGTGTGTTACAAGAGTTGTACTACTTTTGTATTGCTAGACACAAAGAAGTGGGATCCATAGAAACTCATAATTTCTCTTTGCAATTTACAAGAAAAGGTCCCACCTTTCTATGTGTAGTAATATAAGAGTCCCACCTTTCTGGGTGAAAGTAATATAAGAATAGTATAAGTCTTGTGTATATCGTTCTAAAATAATAATGTCTGTCTTATCTACTATTAAACATGTCTTTTCATCTTTCTATGTCCCGCATCATCTCTATGCAAATCCTATCAAAATTCATCAATTTATCTCATAAATATATCACTTCACATTTTCTTTTCCCCAAGCTCATTTAGTCTCTCGAATTCTCATGAATTGCACGGATAACAAATTAATTAAATATTCCACCCGAAAAACTTTGGCTCCACATTTTCATGCAAAGAGGCCCGATCCCCCATGCTGACCTAATTCAGGACCCCTTCCCTTTTAAATACTTGCAAGTCACTCAAGTCTACATACACTAGCCCTTGTGCACTAAACCTCTATAAAAACCCCACATACTCAAAGCAAGCAAAGAGCTCAGGGACTGAAGCCAACCCTCTCCAAATCTTCATCAATTACATCCAATCTATGGCTGAATCAACTAAGAAGGTGAGCTCATTGCCAAGGCCAAAGAAGTCGGGGCGTGGGTTCGCCAGTCGCTGCGCGACTCTGGTGAAGGAGCAGAGGGCCAGGATGTATATTCTCCGCCGTTGTGCTACTATGCTTCTGTGTTCGTATATCCAAGGGGATGACTAGCTTGGTTATATCGTTTTATATATATATATATATTTTTGGGCCTTGTTGCTAAATTTATCTAGGAGTGGGGGTTAACTTCATTTTGTACCAAGGAGCTTGATGGGCTTTTTCCTTTCTCAGAGTCCTTTTTTGATCCTTTTTTACCCGGGTCGGTAATGGGCCGGGTTTCGGGCATGAGAGGGGAGATTGCAGCCTAGCTAGCTGGTTTTGTTGCAAGATGCAAGTGTTTTTGACATGGAGATGAAGGGGCTTCATGTTATGTTAATGTGCAAGATGTAGTGCCTTTGTGGCTTTGTTATGTGATATATGAAATATGAGTTTAAGCTTTTGTTTAACTCTTTGGAGTTTGATTTAGTGGTGTGGTTTATAATGATGGTTTCATAATAATGATTTGATTGATCATTAAGAAGGATGAAGCTCATAATTTAACTAATATAATTATATAATTACTGGTAGAACTGATCTGAAGCAACGATTCAAAGAGAGTGAGTCAACGAGAATATTAAGAACTAAGAGGGTTTATTCACAATAAGTAGAACTACATTGGGTCTACTCGCGACAAATAGAACTATAAAGATCTCTTTGCAATTGGGTGATACTACAGGGCGTCTATTCGCAATTAATCCTAAATAGTGTTACAAACACTTCATATAAAACCTTTTTTCCCCTGGTATACAAGAGTCTTATTGAAATGATTTTTGGATGGAACTTCTAACTTTATCCTTTTCCTCAAGGGGAAAATGGCCAATTAAAGCCCATATAATGTTGTTTTGCCTTTTATCAAAATAATAAATGTATTCGGAGTTAATGAATATATGTTAATGAAATAATGCATGAACAGATTCTCTCTTAATGGTTATAATAATTACCTAATTAATGTGCTCTACATGTCCCATATAGTGGGAGTAAGAAACGATTATTTGTGGTCTTCACAGATTCTATCTTAATTGATTATCTTTGGTGAAACAAGTTGAACAATGATGCCAGCATATGATTGGTAACAGATTCTTAATTAGACACAGATTTAAATTAAGAGATTCTTGCTCTTGTGAGAGGAAACATGAGATGTTTTCTTCATAGCACAAGAGAGATTTGAAGGAAGATTTTAGTTGGTACGTAATAAATTCTTGTTTGTTCATTATTGCAGGAGTGCAAGTTGTGAAGACAAAAATCTCTAGAACTATGGAATCCTTGGATGCTGCAGTTAATGTTATGGTAAGTTGTCTATTATAGATTGTTTTCCCTTTAATTATAAATTAGGGGGGTAAGTATGCCTTCCATGAGAAAATAAAAATGGAGGATTAAGATAGGCTAACAATATGGCCATGTGATTTAGATACTTGTATGGTGCAAGCGCTTAATCTTTTATTACTACTGTTGCAAGGTCAAAGAAGTGGATTCAAAGTTGTAAATGAGATACTTATGAAATTGTTTAGCTTTAGGCTTATTGTACCTCTAGTTTTATTGTTGTAGATAGACCCTGACGAAACTCTTTTGACCCTTTTACCCTTAGGTCTATTTGTTAGAAAATAATTATCCTCTCTCATTGAGGGTAAAAGAGCAATTTTTTTTTTAATTTTAGGTTTGTCTGCTACAATAAAACTAGAGGGATAGTAAGCTCAGTATAAGAATACTACTTAAGATCCATCCGCACTCTTAAGAGATGTTGTGGCGACTTACAAATAATAACCCATCTTGATAAGTTGTTCGCATTACAGAAAAAGTAGGAAGTCTATTGATTACATACACGACAATTATGAATGATGGGCATGGAAGCACAAAATTTAACAAGTTGAGCTGAATTATGAATAATATTTGTTGCTGTCGTGTTAAAAACGCTTTGATCTCTCTCTTCTTCAAAGCATCAACTCCTCAACTTCTACAAAGCAAGTCAAGCATGACTCTTTGATATTTATAAGCTTAAAGTTAATCTGGTACTTATGGGACTTATAATGATCAATTGGGCCGCTTGTTGCTTGATAGGCCTTATATGATCCCTTCGGCCCTTCATAGTTAGCTGGGCCTTGCATTAAATAGTGATCATTCATCAATCATCACCATATACTACATTTGCATATGGTTACATCATAATATGCAATTTACTTGGTGACTTATTTGCCAGCACTGGCACTTCTCCTACTTGGTGACTTTTTTTTTAATAAATAAATACTCATTTTAATAGTCTCAGGCTATAGGTCAAGTTGTGAAATCTATTTAATCCTTTGAAGACTTTTACTTTCATCTGCATAAAAGTAAGTCATAGATCAACTAAATTATATAAAGGATACTTACTATTGATGCAATAATAATTGATGAATCCAAAGCAAACTCTTTTTTTTTTATAGACAAGGTAGCCTGGAATGGATCCAAAGCAAACTTAATAATGAATATGCTGGAAAATGCCATATTCCTTTTTTTCAGTCAAAGGTTGAGATTTTGACCCTATTTTTTTTTCAAATAAAAACATAGGGCAAGATGTCATATTCAATTCATTAAAACTAATCTTGACATAGGATGAACCATGGATAGAGAGAGGAAAACATCAAACAGTTTATTCTTGTGAATAGGGAGAGGATCTTAACGTCACATGTAACACAAATCATAGATGTTTGATATAATCTCATCTCTAATCAAAAGTTATACCACTCAAGAAAAACAACAAAAGCTGACATTACCAGCTCTATATCGTCATACATGTTCATGAGTTCGTCAAAAACTATTGTTTATTTGTTAAATAGCAATGAATAAGACTAGTTGTGTATACATGAGAATGTAGCTAATTATATCTTTAAACTATTCTATTAGCACTTACACCATAGTGAGCTTAGCTCTAAAAATAAAATTGATCGCTTTGCTATTCATTTTAGGTAGGCGAGTCCCAAATCCAACAGCACAGGATCATTAATCTATCAAATCCTCCTTCATCCTATGTCATTATTCAATCATTCATTTACTCCTTACCATAACAACTTGAAAATGCTCACGAATGCTGCGTGTTGAACGTTGACAGAGATGGGGACGTTGTAACTCACTCATTCATCATGATGCATCAATCATGATAATACAACTACAAGGGATCCATGTGCAATTAACCCAAAGTTTAATGATATACTTTACAATTAAAGTTATGTACGGATAACTTGTCGCATATCAATTACGCAGAAAAATTTACAACTCTAGTGGGCATATCCTTTTATTGTCTGCGACAAGCTTTATGATTCACAATTTTGATTATCCTTTTGATATTCAAAAGAGAATGGTAAATTTTAGCGTATAAAGTGAATGATACTTTAGGGAATATGAAGTTATTCCTTTGGAGTTAGATAGCTTTCATTTTTTGTACCCAACCAGTTTGGGCGTATGTAGGCCTGGCCTTTTTTTTTTTAATTTATTTTTGTGGGGGCAACCAAGACAACTAGGGTTCACTCTTAATATTTATTTCTAGATGAAGCTTATATGTAGAAAAATAATTTTCTATTTGTTTATGTCCGATAATGAAAGACATTAAAAAGGTTTAGTTGCAGATAGATGCTCTATACTACTTATTACCCCAAACTTCAAAATAGTTAGATACTACACTCCTGAATTTTTTATTACTTTTTACTCTAAGGGGTTTATCTGCAAAACAGATTTATTAGCATCCCTTTATATTCATATATTATTATCAACATAATTTTTACTTTTTGATAGTATTTACTACTTTTTGGCCTTGTTGATCCCCAAATTGGCATGTGAGATTGAACAATGAACTCTTCCCCTTGTATTTTTCTTTTCATGATTAAGCTTGGACTTTTCGAAAATAATTAGATAGAAAGGTTCTTTGCCTTGTTTCAAAAGAGTTTGACAAAAAACAAGGCCTCTTGTCTCATTCTAACTAAATAATACATCAAATACTATTTGTGGAAATTTTGAAATAATCATCGTTTATGCTTAATTAGTACCACATTCAACTAATGGATGCGGACTTCTCATGGATCTAATAAGGCTTTTGTGTAAGACAGTCAAATTAATGCTTGATCCGCCACATGTTTTGGTGAATATATTTGTTAGAATATAAAAATATAATCATTAATTTTTACTATAACTTGAGTTGTGATCTAATAGTTAGAGAGACTTTAACAAACATTGGAGTTTCTAATGAAAAAGATTGTAGAAGATATCCGAATTTTATTAATTTATAATGCAATTATGTAGACGATAAATAATTAAAATAGTATACGCATAACTCTCGAAAAAAAGATTATATCATAAAGATAGTACTTTGTTGATGTTGCCGTGTTAGAATATTATTCTATTTTTAAACTAATTATAAGTTCTTTTGTAGAGAAAATAAAGAAGGTTATCTTCTGAATATTTTGAATTATATGGTGCTCCACCAGTAGTTAGCATCTAAGATTTGGTCAATCATTATGCCAATAAGAAAGTCAACTATGATATCTACTTAATTATTTCATATACTGAACAAGGAGTTGGTAAATTTGGAAGTAAAGAAAACAAATTTAACTAACTCGTTTGACCTTTTCTTTTGAATTTTGTTTGTCATAGAAATATAGTTTCTTTACCAATGTTTTTCTTTTCTTCATAAATTTGGAAATCACGTGAATCGTTTTCGTCCTCCTTTCTGAGAAATTGCGGAAAATAAGCAAAAATAACACCTTTTAACTTTTTCTATTTTTGAAGAAAATCGAATAGTTCCTCTTTTTTCTTGCCTTAGCTTGCAAAGAGGTACTCATTGCCAGGTGACAGTGAGACGCATGTGTCAGCGGATCAGTAAACGATAAACCAAGGCAATTGTTATCTTCAATATACAGGGATAGCATTTGGATCCCCTCTACTATTAACAAAAAATTAAAGAAACCGCTATTTTATTAATTATTTATTGATTTGTTTAGAGAGTAGTTGTAATTTATCTTCAAATGCAAGCTAGAAATATGTGCAACTATCAATAGAACCAATCAATTATCAGCTAATGGTTGTCGTCCTACATCTCGCCTTATAACGCAGTACAAAAGTGATAAATCTTGGAATACATCAAGGGGTGTTTTTGAATCTACAACTTTGAATCCACGAAGAGACAGCCTCTCGAATCCACGAAGTAATATAAAAGAAAATTTTATTGATAAAAGTTATGACTTAGGGCTTATAATCCTATACTTAAATATATAAAACAGACTCTTAGACCTGAATTTTACCAAAAATAAAAATAACAAAACTATCCTTAAAAGACTCCCTATGATTGAAGAAAAAAAATCAGTCAAATTGGAATCAAACTGGATTTGTTTCCTAATCAAAATAGACTCCTAAAATATAACCCAAAATAGTAAAATACTGATAAAAAGTCTGATATCTCTCAATCTAAAGGGAATTTCACAAAACAGACGGTAGCAACCCGAACAACAAGAGATTTGGTTGACTCCGTCTGGAAAAAATACGTGATTTTCATATATTATTATCAACATAATTTTTACTTTTTGATAGTATTTACTACTTTTTGGCCTTGTTGATCCCCAAATTGGCATGTGAGATTGAACAATGAACTCTTCCCCTTGTATTTTTCTTTTCATGATTAAGCTTGGACTTTTCGAAAATAATTAGATAGAAAGGTTCTTTGCCTTGTTTCAAAAAGAGTTTGACAAAAAACAAGGCCTCTTGTCTCATTCTAACTAAATAATACATCAAATACTATTTGTGGAAATTTTGAAATAATCATCGTTTATGCTTAATTAGTACCACATTCAACTAATGGATGCGGACTTCTCATGGATCTAATAAGGCTTTTGTGTAAGACAGTCAAATTAATGCTTGATCCGCCACATGTTTTGGTGAATATATTTGTTAGAATATAAAGATATAATCATTAATTTTTACTATAACTTGAGTTGTGATCTAATAGTTAGAGACTTTAACAATATTGGAGTTTCTAATGAAAAAGATTGTAGAAGATATCCGAATTTTATTAATTTATAATGCAATTATGTAGACAAGAAATAATTAAAATAGTATACGCATAACTCTCGAAAAGAAGATGATATCATAAAGATAGTACTTTGTTGATGTTGCCGTGTTAGAATATTATTCTATTTTTAAACAAATTATAATTTTTCTAGATCAACACTATATTAAGATTTTACCGATTTGTATCCTATTCAATTAAGTGATAATTAGAGGATCAAAATCCTTTCCAATTAAGTGATAATTAGAGGATCAAAATCCTTTCTAATTAAGTGATAATTAGAGGATCAAAATCCTTTCCAATTAAGTGATAATTAGAGGATCAAAATCCTTTCCAATTAAGTGATAACTGGAGATAATCACTATCTACAAATCACATTTAAGAGGTTCTAATTCCAATGCTTGGCCTACTATTAATTTCTAGAAATAGAAATTATTCTTGCACATGACCATAATCCGCTTTACTTTTCTAGACATTTTATACCAAAAGCGTTCGTGTGCCAGCATAGTGAAACTATGTTGTGTGCTGAAATTAAGGTCCACGTGGTGCACGGGCGAATAATTGTTAAGATCAGTTACCAGTAGGTGCATGAGGTACTCCTATATTAATTGCATCATATCATTACTTGGAATAATGTCTCTCTTTTTATTTCTCTTAATAATGGATGAGCCTAAGAATATACCGATTTGTATCCTATTCAATTAAGTGATAATTAGAGGATCAAAATCCTTTCTAATTAAGTGATAATGGAGATAATCACTATCTACAAATCACATTTAAGAGGTTCTAATTCCAATCGCTTGGCCAACGAATAATTTCTACAAATAGAAATTATTCTTGCATTTGACCACAATCCGCTTTACTTTTCTGGACATTTTTATACCAAAAGCGTTCGTGTGCCAGCATAGTGAAACTATGTTGTGTGCTGAAGTTAAGGTCCACGTGGTGCGCGGGCGAATAATTGTTAAGATCAGTACGTGCATGAGGTACTCCTACATTAATTGCATCATATCATTGCTTGGAATAAAGTCCCTCTTTTTATTTCTCTTAATAATGGATGAGCCTAAGAATATACTCGAGTGTTTCTATGAAAAAAAGGAGGGAAAAAAAACCTATGCGCTGAAGTAATAAACCGATGAATAGTGTTTGAATCATATTTAGTTCTCAAATCTTGATATTGTAGTAGTTCAATGAATCAATTATTCATTTAACGAAGATCAATTGATAGCTTTTCCTTCTCCATTCATTAATAATGTTAATCTAGCAATAATTAACAAGATAATTGCATGAACATATTTTGGGTATCACATTTTTAGACTTTTATTAGGAAATAATTGCAATTAAAGCTACAACATAATTTATATGCCAGAGGCCTTTTTACAACTACAATTGCAACTATATTTACTAGTCACAGTGACAAACAATTACGACAAAGATTCAGACCATCTTCATTTAGGTGGCAATTGGAGAGTCTTCAATTCATCTAATCATTGCTGTATATTTGGAATTCAAGAGACGACATTAGACCACGAGATAAAACTACTATGGTCTTGATAATCACTATTTTTCGAAAACTACTCTTTGAAAATCACTATCACAATAGTGGAATCCTACGTGGTCTAATCTCGTCATTAAATTCGAAACGTATGATAACGTGGTCTAATCTCGTCATTAAATTCGAAACGTATGATAATAATTGAAGAAATTAGACACTCTCCTATCACCACCTAATTTAGGTGAAGATCTAAATCCTCGTGATAGAGAACCGATGGTCCTGAGTAGTCAATACAATAACTGCTATATTTTATTCTTTCTTATAAGCGTGAGGGGAGGTGCCATGTGGTCCTCTCCTCACAAGTCACAACTACTAATTAACTTAATCAACCATTTACTAAGAAAATTACAAAACAAAGCTAAACCTTAAGATGGTTAATTATTAACTAATCAACTATACCAGTTAATTAATACAATATACATTTGCTTTAGCAAAGCCAGGAATAAAGGCACTCTCCACTGCTACATTTGCAGAAATCCCAAAACTTACAGAGAGATATCTGTACTCTGTAATCTAGTGAGTGTTGTTACCTGTCAGTCTCTTTCTTTATTGATATTTATTTATTTGGTAATATTAATTTAACTATAATAAGGACCCAGCCAATTTAATTATAATCATCCCCTTGTCTTCTTCTCATTTGGACTTTGTACTTCATTATTTCATCAGCCCAAGACCCAAGAAAATACTAAAACCCAAAGAAACAAGGAGAAAAAAAAATCAAGTACAGACTTCTCCACTGTAATCCTCTTCTGGGTTTCTCAAAATTCTCTCTTTTGGTATTTGTTGGGATAGGAGCAATGCAATTTGGTATGTACATGAATAGAGAAAGACAGAGCTAGAGATATTTATATACAGAGAGAGATGATGTGCTTGAAGGCAGAAGCACTTGGGGGAGAGATTTATTCTGCATCTCACGGAGTGATACTGCCAGTGAACTTGTAAGAGATCTTGGAGCTCTCTCTGTTGTTATTATATTTTTAAAATTTAAAATTTTATTTTATCAAACTTGTTGTATTTGAGAATCAATAGGGGGAGCTCTCTTCAAAAGGCAATGCACAGAGATGGGAGAAAAGATCCTTCCTCTTCTTCAAATTCTGGAGATAAGTCTCTCAGTCCTTCTGATTTTGAGGTGTGTAGCCTCTGGTTTCAATTTCTTTATTTCTATTGAGTTTTTGCTTTATTTCTGTTTTAATTCATACTATTGATGAAGACCCATGATTATGTTTTGGCCCTTTTCTGCTTACCTGTTCTCATTCTTGCCAGCATTTACCAATTCTTGGAAATTTGTAGAAAAGCCCATGTCTTGATTGCAAAATTTAAGAAAATATGAATATTTTTTTCCAACTTGATTTTATTTAATTTATGATTGTTGTGTGTGATTATCAGGATGTTAAGAGCAAGAAGAGTGACAAGTTGGGGTCTTACAGATTCCAGCTAGAGAAAGAAGTAAGTGCACTCTCTTTGATTGATTGTTATCATTTCAACTAAGTTTGTTGCATTTAATTCTCTTAGTGAAGATCATGAGATTTTAATTAAGAAGATGCTGACAGCAGTAGGAACCCTGTGGTCCTATTTATGGTAAAGGAATTTGCATTAATTTGATGGACTGGTTGGTTGTATTTTGCTTTCATTTCTTAATGGCTTCTCCTCTGGTTGCTTACTCTAAATGTCAGTTACAGGATGTTGATAATTTACAGACAAAAGTTGATCTTGAATTAAGAAGATGGAACACATGAAAACATTCTAGTTTTTAGTAAGTATATGCTAGCTAGTTGTATTGGTGCTTACATTGCTCGGATTATGAAAATATAGGGAGAGTTTTGCATTACTTTTTAATTCTTCAAGAGAAATTTTTAATTAACTAAGGAAGATTTTTCCAAGGATCACACTTACGCTTTAGTCATGCTTCTACCCTGTCTATTACGATATGTCGATATGGGTCCTTGAGTGACTGGATTCTTCCTGCAATTTCAACTTTTCCTTCTTGTTGATACAATTTTGAGTGAACTTATATGATCCTATTTACACTTGAATTATCAGTCAAAATTTATAAATTAGTACTACGATGTGATAGCGCAAGCTTTTGCATCAAAAAATGGTTTGTCATGTATCTAAAATTTATCTTAAATACTAGAAGATGAACACAAAAGAGTGGACTTAATGGAAAGTTAGGAACTTAGATTGAACATCTCATAAGTAATAACTTTAACTTTTGGTTCAAAGTGCAGTATTCCCCCTAAAATGGTATCATTAACTAGATATTGGTTCAAAGAAAATCAAAGTCCGCTATGAAGTTAGATAAATCTAACCAAGGTCTGGTTCCATCTGCGTGGGTATCCTCCCGTTGGGAATAGAGGAAGAGATTATCAGCACATTCCATTAATGTGTGGATATAGACTTTTTTATCAGCACATTCTGTGTGGATATAGTTCTTATCCTTCTTAGATGTACTAAATTATGTTTAGTTCGACTGCAACGAAATTCTAATTCAATCATTATAGGTTTTGACATTGCAAAAGAAACTTCAGAAGGAAATTGAATTGCACATGGCTTTGGCTAATGCTGTATTACATAGTAGTGAAGCCCTACCGACTTACCCTTCCAATATTCCAGAAGAGGTAATCTTTCAAATTTCTTTTTGATGTATCCTCTGGTTGTTACATTCTGATACATACTTTATTCTTATATTAGAATTGTTTCAACAGTAATATTTCTGAAATTTTCGGTTTGGAAAATTATTTTAGGCTCAGGAGCTCGTTGTTAACATAGCTGAACTGGAGATCGCAGTTTCTAAGCTTGAAGAAGAGTTGGCTGCCTTGCATTTTCAGTTTAGGCATCTAAAATGTTCACCTTCATTATCAATCGAACCACCTCCTTCAAGTTCTGGCTTAATATGGGAAGAGGTATTTTTGTTTCTATCATGTACTTTTTCCCCCGTGTTCTAGCTGATGAATGAGCCTTTGGATGTTTATTCAGCATATATCTTCCTTGAGAGCTTCAAAATTTGGTATGCTTCAACTACCTCCCTCACTGAAACTGGAGTTTCCCTCTCTTAAACAATCTGATACAAAGATTCTGACGAAGAATTTGACGCTGAAAGATCTTTGGAATCATCCGAATAGGCTTTCTGAAGAAATGGTCCTATGCATAAGAAATATATTTCTATCTCTATCAAAATCAACTGGCTCTTTGAAGGTGTCTTCTTCGAAGCTTTCTTCGTCTTCTCCAGTTAGACAACTCTCCCAATCTTCATTTGCAACTCCCACACGTTCTTTTGATCCTTATAGAGTCAATGGCAAGGTGAACTGGAAGAATATTGGAAGCTATAGTTTAGCAGATGAAGTTTCTTGCATTTCTGTTGGAAAGGAACAAATTGAGTATGCTGCGGACAATCTGAAAAAATTCAGGTTGGTTACTTTTCAATGACTAATCTTGTAGTTAAGATTGTATGATCTATGCATTTAGTCCCACATTGACTAAATAAATTGATCCATGATATTGCATGGTCTATGTATTTAGCTTTGTGACTTATACATTTTGCATTATATTCTTACTTAGGCTAACACCGTGATTCTCTGGT
Source organism: Asparagus setaceus (assembly GCA_012295165.1). Lineage (NCBI taxonomy): Eukaryota > Viridiplantae > Streptophyta > Magnoliopsida > Asparagales > Asparagaceae > Asparagus > Asparagus setaceus. The sequence continues at coordinate 872,241 of CM022709.1, read as the reverse complement.
TAATTCTTTTGTGGTTATTTTGGGAGCTTTCAAAACGTATGACATGCTTCAATACTAACCAATTGATATGAAAATAAGGTTATCAATTTACTGTAACATCAATGTTATCTTTGACCACGAGACACTATGTACTTCATTAAACCTTCTTTACTTTACTATATCCTCATTTTCTACTTATTTTCCTGCAGATTTCTTTTGGGGGAATTGGCAAAAGTGGATCCATCCACTATGATCAATGACCAGAAGCTGGCATTTTGGATCAATTTGTATAATTCATTGATAATGCATGTAAGTATAACACCGATTCATTTTTTACCATGAGATATAACTTTTTTTTTTAAAATTTTTTTTGTAGGAATTGAGATTTGTTTAGATCATTTATACCTTAATTGCTTCTTAACTCGTGTTGTTTCAAAATCTATTAGGCCTACCTAGCATATGGAGTTCCAAGAAATGACATCAAGTTCTTTGCTCTAATGCAAAAGGTTCATATTAATGACTTCTCTTCTCTATTTCCTAGGGTAAATCAGAATTCAATTAAGAATTGAAATTTAGTGACATTATGTGACTGATGCAGGTATCTTACACCATAAGAGGCCAATCATTCAGTGCAGCCGACATTGAATTCATCATTCTAAAGATGAAACCTCCACCCTATCGTCCACAAATAGTATGTATTTTTTCCTTCATATTTCTAGGTTCTATGTTTCGATATTTGATGCTCATAAGATAAACCGTGAAATTCCCTTTAGGCTTTGGTTTTGGCTATTCATACCTTTAAAATATCAGAGGAGCACAGAATGTATTCAATTGATGCCCCAGAGCCACTTTTAGTGTTTGCCCTCAGCTCTGGGATGTTTTCCTCTCCAGCAGTAAGTAATAATGAGCACATAAACAATTAAAACTATTCGCATTTGTTTTTGTAAGTCATACTCTTTCTACTCTTTCCAATTCTGGAGTTTACTCACATAAGCAATGGCAGTAGTTTGAAATAATACTAAACTACTTAGTCAAAAATAGTTCATCTTTGCCAAATCAATAATTATCCTCGCTTAATCACCATGTAGGTAAGAATCTTCACCGCAGAAAACATCCGGTATGAGTTGAAGAAATCAATGAGAGACTACATCCAAGCATCAATCGGTATAGGTGAAAAAGGGAGGCTATTAGTTCCAAAATTACTTCACAGTTTTGCTAGAGGGATTATAGAGGATTCTCTCTTGGTTGATTGGATATGTCGATATCTTTATCCCGATCAAGTCACAATTGTTAGGGATTCGACATCACAGAAGAAGCAGAGGCTTCTTGGTGTTCGAAGTTTCAACATCATTCCTTTCGATTCCAAGTTCAGATATCTTTTCCTACCTGATAACAGAAGCACCCAGAACATAGAAATATGTGTATGAACTATGAATATTGTGAAAGATGTAAATAAACTGTAAATGGAACAAGATTTGTACATGATTGAAACTCTTATTATACCACGGGGAAAAATTAATTATGGGGAAACAATAGGAGAATTATTTGCTGATGGGTCTGAAGGAATACAAGTTTGTTCATCGAATTGTATTTTGCTTCGGTTGCGAATGTTTCCTGGTTATATTTGGTAATATGCATATCAGTCTCCAATTTCCTCTTGTGATTTATCCTTACTACCGTGCCTGGATTGGTTCCACAATTTGGTAAACACTCTGGCTGAAATCAACTTGTATTCTGCAGTCATCGATTAAAGCATTGCGCATCTTGAAATAAGCCCGTTCACACGCCTCTTTGGTCTCAAACTCGATAAAAGCATGGCATTTACTATCTCCTGTCTTAAAATCACGAACTGTGTCAGCTGATGTTACAGTCCCCGAATCGAGAGAAGATTGTAAATAAATCCTCGTCCTGAGTGACAGCGTTAAGCTCGCAAACAAATAAGACATTCTCTGATATATGTATGTTTCTGATGCTTTACGCTAATTTCCTATCCAGTCATTCTTCTACTGTCTCATCATGCGGTTTGCCCTCTGGAGACTTGTCCGGAATGTACTCAGCAAGACGTTCAGTAAATGGATCGTCCAAGATATATGTATGTTTCCAATGCTTTTCGTCCAGGTAATCAATGTGCGTCGCGCAGAGTGAAGTAAAACTTAGAAGCATTGTGATTCTTACCAGCATTGGCCATTGCTTAGAGTGAAGTAAAACTTAGAAGCATTGTGATTCTTACCAGCATTGGCCATTGCTTACGGTGCCCATCCTAGAGTGTTTTAAATCTGGATGAATTTCGTCGGCAAAAAAGCGAGTGTGTTCGCCGTAGAGGAATCTGTAGACCGAGTCGCCTCCTGTGCTGGTTCCTGTAGGATCACCGGTCTGCGCCATGAAATGCTTGTCAACTTTATGAAACAAGCAGCCATTGTAGTACTTCATCTTGCAGAGCTTGAGGAAGTTTTTTGTGGTCAAAGGGCAGAGGTTGGTGTGAAGATACACGACGATGTCGCGGACACTGGTCACGATCAGAACTGACATGGCTTGAACTCCCTCCAAGAATTAAGATTAGGGTTTTATTGAGATGGATGGAGGATCAAAGGTTAGGGTTTTTCCGCGGAGATGATAGAAAGATCAACGTAATTTACAAAACCGAACGACTTCTTAGAAATCGTGGTACAGAAATCCAAGTAGCAGAAGGGCGAATACAATTGCAGATAGATCCCTGCAGTTTTATTTGTGATGAATACACCCCTTTAGTATTGGCCCAAGTGCGAATGCTCCTTCTTAGTGAATTTTTTCGACTCTTAAAAAAAAAAGAAATTGGCGGTCTATCCTCACGAGTAGAATTATACGGGATCTACCCCCTCCTTAAAGGTTTTTACCGATTTTAAGAGTAAAAAGATTTCGCTCAGGGGTCCGTTCGCAAAAATAGAACTACAGAGGGTATATTTGCAATTGGATGGTAATACAGGAGTTCTATTTGCAACTAACCCTAAAAAAGAACAAAAATAATTATACATACAAATAAGCAATGATGATAGAACTTCCATCACTTTTTATGTATAATGCAACCATGATATGACATTCAAAAATAGTAAATAAACTACTATAAATAAAATAAAATATTATCGTAATTCTAATTATTGTTGGTAATCAGCGTTCAAACTACAATTTTTAAATCTATACTACAAATAAGGTTTTGAGGATGAGTTCTATGCACATTAAAAGTACTCTGGAATCGATTAATCTTTATTGCTACTATTTTTGCACCGCATAAAGTTGTCAAAATATTCAAACTGTATTTGGGTACTTTTACACTATCATAATAGTGATCTCATACTTTTTCTTTTCTTTTCTTTCTGATACGACATTTTAGAAGGGAGTTGAAGCCTGCTGGTGAAGAGTCAATGCAATTATTATGTTGGAGGATCAATTTTTACTTCAGTAGTTTGCTAATCATGATTGAATAGTTGTTTGAAGAGGAAGGAGGTACAAGGATCAAGGACATCCCTTAAGGATGATTGTTAAGTTTATGCTCATTGATTGTCTTTTCTTAAGCATATGACTAATTCTCTACTGATTGTTGTTATTGTATATATATTCTATATGGCAAACAAGCAATGAGAATTATAATCAGTTTCATTGAGAAACAAAGAGAAGTTCCCACACAATTTCAAGTTTTGGTTCATGCTCTGTGTGCAACCACATTTAGGTATATGCTTTTTGGAAAACGATTTTAAGCGATTCCCAATGTTCTACTCATTTTGGCTTACATTGCTCTATAAGGGAAATAAACTAAGATATATGCAAACTAGTTTACATCATCTTTTAGTTACTTTTATTAGTTCTGTGTTACCGATGTTTAAATGGGATTATGTTTGCTAGCTTAGATTATATATTTGCGCTCATAAGATGGGAGATGTTTTCCCACAATTGAGACAGGTTTTCTTATAGAGGTCTTGACTGTGTGATGTGTCTAATACCCACTTTCATGAATGTTGTTGCGGGACTTGAAGAGCCTATGCCATGAAAATTTTTAGAAAAATATTTCCCCTTTTTTCCTATTTTTATGCTTATCTTGCCTTCATGAAGGAGTCCATTCCAGCGAGGGTTTTGCAAGCTCTTCACAAGCCTCTATACCATGCTATTTTTCTGGCTTTTGGTTTTTTTGTTATTGATTTCAGATTATATAAATGTAGTTTGCCATGGAACTCATTGTTATTTTCTTTGAAGTTTGATCAACAGAATTATATTTTTTGCCCCCATCCGCTCACTTTTTTAAGCTACAGATACACATTGATGATGATTGTCATTTCTTTTCAGGAAAGATGGACCTAGTGAGGACTCCGATGAAGAGGACATTCAGGCAGATTTGGAATATAACGTTTCATCTCAACCGTTGACATTCAATGGATTATTTCAAGCAAATCATGAAAGGGCGCCGACAAAGACATTCAAGGAACCCTATCCAATTGCTCCAGCAATTTACGTCAACTTCCCAATTACAAGCACCTCACGTCTTCACCTCTTCTATAAATAGCAGTCCTTAGAACCAAAGAAGCCTAGTCTTCCAATTTTAGTTTATTTTTCTCTTTTCATTGAATTTTTTTGGCGATCATGGATGACAATGGATCAAACACCGCGAACTCATTTGCTGCTTGTTTCGCTGATGTATATAATTCATCTATGTAATTCATCTGTTCTTCTCTATTTGTATATTTTTGTAAATTTTGGAGTTTAATGTAGATCGTGGCAATTGGTTGTTATAATTGGAGGAATTTTGAACTACATTGTTAAAGAATGGCATGATTTGTATATTTTGTGCTATACTGTAACTTTGAAATTTTTTTATCTGTATGCAACAGAAATTTAAGGTAAGAAAAATGTGAACAAAGCAATTTTTGTTATGAAGTTATCCTGAAAATGCCACTTCTAATAAAAATTTAACAAGTGACATGCACAAATGCAATTAACTATTAAGTCCTTATTACATTACAATAAAATACATATCCATGCGACATAAAATCTTAACCTCAAATTAATCAAACGAAATAAAACATTAAGAAACTTGGGCTAGCCCATTAACATTAGCCCACAAAGAAAATATGCTTACAATTTGCCCAAAACCTAGCTGATAGCTTTTCCCTTTCCGCCTCCCTCTCTCACATCCAGCTTCCTCAGAGAAAATATCAATGGCTTGAAATAATCCATTGGGAGTATGAGTTTCTCCCTGACATGGTGCTGGACAATTATCATGACTAACAACTTCGACTACTGTCATTGTCGTCTATGAAATCCAAAACATTTAAGTTCTAAATTTACTCATTACGACATGATTTGATTGTCGTTAGTCATCGTTGATAATAGATATTACTTGGAGTTTTGGTCATCCGAAACACGAAAATCCACATGGGTAATTCCCAAAATCTAATTCCAATATATCCCAACCCCATGATGTAGTCAAGAGTCAGACGATGATGGAAGTGTGTCAATCTGAATCTTTAAACCCCTGATCACCCTTGGATCTGACCCAATGCAAGGAAGATACTTTTGCAGCCTGGCCAAACCCGCTGGGGTGGAAACCTGAATCAACGTGTAGGTATTTAAACCCATAAAGAGGAAGCGACCCTTGCCTCTCTTCAGTGTCAATGCTCTTTCATCTCCCTCATCTTTCTTAATCTCTCCTCTTCTCTTCAGTGTCAATGCTCTTTCATCTCCCTCATCTTTCTTAATCTCTCCTCTTCGTTTATTTCTTTGTTTTCTTTTTTTGTTGACCACCTCTCTTTTCCAACTTCTTAGGTGTCTGTTTCTGTGGTTTGTAGTGTTTGTTTTGTAGTAAAATTAGCTAATTTGATGTGAGGCCCAAATCTTGTTGTTTTACTGTTCTGTTCTTGTTCTTTGTGGTTGTGAATTTAATCCTATAATGTAATGATTATGCCATTTTTGGTGTTGTGCTCAATTAATACTCTTGTTTATGAGAGGCAAACACTTCTATCCTTTGCCAATTGAGCCTGTGAACATTACAATGGCATCAGAGCTACAAGATTCTATGTCGGGATTTCTACCCATCATCGGATTTGAGGGTGTCGTAATCCCTCCGCTCCTATCGGATGCTCTAGGCAGTTGGACGGGCATCGCTCCACTAGAGTAGCCCAATCCAAGTGTAGCTGACCCCGCTAGTTGTGGATCAGAGGCGATTAAGCTTCATGTGTGAGAGTTCGAGGGCTCTTGTGTGATGTTAAGGGTCAGATCTTTGCTGTCAATTCCCAAATCTCCTCAATGATACTGAGCCTTCGATAATTTTGCTCACGACTATCCCACAGCAACTGATTCCCATCTCTTCGATGACTAAAGAATCATGACCAACATATGGTGATGATCTTCTTCCCGTGCCTCCACTGTTACTAACCCCCTCTTTAAGTGACTCAAGTATTTTTTACTTTGCTTGAAACCATAGGCCAGTAATGTATATTTCTATGCACACTAGCACCTTTACTCTCCACTGTTTGGCGTAGCTATACTCCACAATATGTATTATCTTTGGGCCAAAGGACTTTAGATATCATGCGACTGTCATATCCAATATCAAACTAAGGTCTGTTAAGGAACATCAAGAGTGATTCCTGGGTCATACAATCCTAGTAAACAACATTTCAAAGGATTTCTTGTTTGTTATCTTCATCTACAATAGGTAACTCAGGTACGACGTCATTCAAAACATTTGCACAAACACTTTGTATACCACACACTCTCTAATCCAAAAATAAAACATTCTAAAAAGAGTCAAAATATTTAAAAATAAGCAAATTAATTGATCTTACCATTTATTTACCATTTCCCTTGGTAAGATCATGCTGGGTCTTTGATTTTTCAGCCTCACGTTCCTTCGCATCCCTGATGCGGTAACACTTTCTTTTCCGGTCGTCGTAGTGCTGGTGAAGAGTACCCACACTGGTAATACTTGCTCCGCACTGCTTGCAGTCAAAGGGAAATAATTCCTTAGGCTCCCATTTTATTGGCCCACGGGCTTTCTTACAATTTCCCTTTCTTGCCGTGGCTTTCCGTCATTCTCGAGCGCGAGTTTCTCCCAGACATGGTCTTTGGAACTATGCTCTAATGCAAACGACAGTCCAAGATCACCACCGCCAACGCCATCAAGAAGAAAGCCCGTGGGCCCATAAAATGGGAGCCCAAAGAATTCTTTTTCTTTGACCGCAAGCAGTGCGAAACAATATTACCTGCGGTGTTCACCATTCACACGACCCTAAGAAAATGCCGCGATCGAGCGCGGAGGAACGAGGCCGAAAATCAAAGACCCAGCATGATCTTACCAAGGAAAATGGTAAATAAAGGGTAAGATTAATTAATTTACTTATTTTTTCAAATATTTTGACTTTTTTTTAGAATATTTTATTTTTATATTAAAGAGTATGTGGTATAAAAAGTGTTTGTGCAAATGTTTGAATGAGGTTGTAGCTGAGCTACCTATTGTAGATGAATGTAACAAACAAGAAATCCTCAAATATTATTTACTATGATCGTAAGACTTCGAGAATCGCTTTAATATTCCTCAACAGACCTTAGTTTGATATGGGATAGGCAGTTGCACGATATCTAAAATCCTTTGGCCCAAAAATAATACATATTATGGAGTATAGCTACACCAAGCAGTGGGGAGTAAAGGTGCTAATGCATAGGAATATACATTACTGGCCTAAGATTTCAAGCAAAGCAAAAGATACTTTGAGTCACTTAAAGAGGAAGTTCTAATAGAGTTAGTAACAGTGGAGGCACAAGAAGAAGACCATCACCACATGTTGGTCATGATTCTTTAGTCATCGAAGAGATGGGAATCAGTTGCTGTGGGATAGTCGTGAGCAAAATTGTCGAAGTTGATATTATATGCGCGAGCTTTATGCTTCCGTTTCAGAACCGACACTCAGATTGACCCCAACCACCGTCAGTCCTGATTAAAAGTTTAAAAGTAACTTAAGTTTGTTATGAAATTTACTAGTTTCCATAAGCTTAATTCATGGGTTTAGTTGTTAATTACCTAGTAGAAGTAGTACTCCTCTACATTCATGAAGTAGTATTCCTCTACATTCATGCTTAGGTATTGATATTCTGAATTGCTATCCTTGTGTACCAGTTAAACAGTACATGAGACTTGACCTAGGCACATGTTAAAGACCATGATAATTGTCCGCACGTGACGACGAAATCATAACATGGGAATGTCAAGTGTGTCATTGACGCCATAGAGATTGACAGTGGGGAGCTCATGATCGACCTCCACTGTTATAAGAAAGAATTGTTTAGAAAATAATGTGATCGGACCGTGCATCGATTGAATTAACATGTATCAAGTCATGACATAACTTATGTTCGAGACTAACGGCAACGGTATGCTATAGTCAAAGTTCCAGACTGGAACACTGTATGGTCATGTGAGTTGCCTTGAAATGCCCATTATAGCTCACATGGACTAACGCGCATTTTCTATAGGTTAAAACATCAAGTATCTAGTGAATAAGATGTCATGCATTTGTCTATTAATAACTTGAAAAACATGCGAGTTATAATAGAGGGATAGAATCTAGTGAATAAGATGCCATGCATTGTCTATTAATAATTTGAAAAACATGGCATTGTAATGGAGGAATTGTTAATGACGGGTACACCAGTGGATTGAAGTATGGGTTGGTGACCATCTCGGTTCTTGTAAGTCAAATCTTAAATTACTGTTTACTTACAGCTTCGGCTCTTATTAGAGCCATCATCATTACCTTCCGGATAAGACATTTAAAAGAAGTGTATATTAGTTATTTCTCACAACCGAGCTCATCCTCACGGTTGAGGTTTAGGAAGTTTTTCTTCCATGAACTCTGCTATGCGATGAATATGACGATTTTTGTTCGATAGTTGTGACTATATGCTCAAGCATCATATATTAATTGCTTGCATTGCACACTTCTTTTGCTTTCCACACTTAGACTACTTTTCTAACATTATTAATTTTCTACATCCAATTACAGGACCAAACAAGATGTAGATCAGCTGTGAGACTTGGCAGTTTAATTAGACAATTTCTTTATATGACTATATGATACATCTACATCCCGATATGTGCGATTGCACTTTTTCAAGACCTTTAATGTTTGGGCATTGTTTTCTTATTGCTATTATGAGACATGTTGCTTTGTTGTTTGCCACTTGTTGTGGGACTTCCATATTATCATTTTAGACTTCATTTTGCTCCATTTGTTTATATGTCGTGATTTTCTACCGTGAAGAGCTTTGGTGAGTCTCTTCTAGTTCATCTACATGATTTTTTAGCTTGTTATTATGAGACGTGTTAGCATGTTAGTTATTTGCACCATGGATGTGGGATTTGACTCTTTTGAGACCCTTATTTTTTGTGGCTTGCTTGCATATAGCTAATATGTTTTTTGTCGTTATGTTATTTGCTACTATGTTGTTTCTGGAGCTCCAGATTTTACCATGTTTAGACTTCACTTACACTCTATTTGTTTTTATATTGACTTTTTATCATGTGTGATTTGACAATTCCCTTTAATTTGTGACAAAGAATAGTGTTTTAGAGATTTGCACTTCAAATTTTCATACATAAAATACTTTTATCCCGAAAAGTGAAAAATGAATAAACAAACCTCACCCACATCAAAGTTGATTATTGCTTGATCTCGTGGATCACCTACGGCCTCTCCCCCTTCGTAGTTTCAAGATGTACCTCTGTTAATTCTCTCTTTTTCAACAAAAAAGAAACAGAAAAACAAAAAAAATGTTAGTAAAGAACAAATTTAAGTGTATTTATAAACTTTCGCGAAGCTAAGAAGATAGATACCACACATGGCGAGCTTAAATCAACTATTGCCCATGGATCTTTGTTAATTCTCATCTCTTTCGACCTAAAAACTTTAGAAAAAAGATCAAGTTAGAAGGAATGATTTAGATTAAATAACAATCAGTACAAACATCAAATTCGTCAAGCCAATTTCCCTTTCTAGTATGCCTTGAATTCCCTCGACACAATTTAAAGTTCAGAACTGTCAAAATAGTATTCCAATAATAGAAATGAATCACAATGTTGTGTTGACAATATCTAATACATTTAGCTTTCCTGTTCTATATTTTAGGAAGCATAGACGAGGTACTAAGAATCATATGCAAGCAAGATGCAAATTTGACGAAAGTGTAGAGCTCTAATTGTTGGTTGAAATGCCCACAAGAATCTTTTCCAAGTTCTGTGCTACCTCCAACCAGTTGACCCAATGAGAGAAAACTGTGAACTGGACGTATTGTCATAAATGGAAAATATTGCAAATTGGCCATGTGAAAAGCCCAATTAACATTTACTTAAGTGCTTCGATACTTTATAAAACTCTCAATAACAAATGGCAGTACCTATTAGTGACCATACCTATAGATTTACTCTCCTTGATTTATGTAGTCATGTGTATTAGGGATTCACATGGATAAATTTAATTTATAGAAGTATCCAGGTAAAAGTTTCTCAATACAACAAATAAATTTGGAACTCCCAAGAGTGTTTGAACATCCAAATGTTTATTAAGTCAACAGCAACTTCCAATGATATCATTGGCATATTCATAGTTGTAGAGTGTTTTTATTGCTTAGGAGACTAATAGATCAATCCATAAATGATGGCAAGTACTGAAATATTTTACCAACAGCTTTGTGCACTGGTTGACTGGTTCATGACATTCTCATTATCAGAAAATTCTAATTAGCTTAATGTTCTTGAACGAATGTAGAAGAATAAAGATACAAGAATGCGTTTGATATTATCAGCACAGCGACATGCTCACCTCTCCTAGACCTTTTTGGGGCCAAAGATCAACAAAACCACTACTCCAATAACACAGAGGATCTCCAACGCTGAATAATGAAGCATACATGTCCTTACGTTAAATTTTCCTTGATCTCTGCAGATCAAAAAGATAAAAAAATAGTAAAAAGATAAAGAAAAATGAAAAAACACCAAAATTTATGTGAAATGCAGGCATTACTAGAAACTGACATTTGTAGTCGAAGAGCGCTAATAAAATTTATGGGCGTTGTTTCTCACTGTAGAGGAAATAAATCTTTTGAAGTGATCTCTACGTGCTTTAGGGACTTTTTAAAGTGGTAAGTAAAACTGGGTCATAAGGTTATCTTCATATATAATGTTGTGTTTTGTGAAAGTGGAAAAAGGACAAACAAAGCTCTATACTCTACATGAAATTTACGTTTGCTTTGATTTCACGATCACCTGTAGTCTCTCCTCTGCTATTTCCTCCATTGCTATTATTTCAGGATGCATTTCTTTTTAAACAAAGAAAGGATTCAATTTTATTAAAAAAGAGTGATTTTGACTGAAACTTAGTAAATTTTCATAAATCAAAGAAAATAGATACCTGAGATGCCGAGCTTCGATTAAATGTGGTCTCTCTTGTCCATTGATCTCTGTTAATTATCATCTAACAGAAATGAGTTTGACTGAAAATTTATAAATTTTCATAGATTTGCAGAGATGGATATCTGAGATGGCGAGCTTCAATCGAATTTGCAGAGATGGATACATGAGATGGCGAGCTTCAATCAAATGCAACCTCTCTTGTCCATGAATCTCTGTTGATTCTCATCTTTTTCAAACCAAAAAACAAATACAGGGTTCAAATTAGTTAAACAAGAATGATTTTGACTGAAAATTATATAAATAAATTTGCACAGCTTAAAGAAGTTAGATACCTGGGATGGTGAAGTTAGATCAAACATAGCCTCTATTGCCCATGGATCTTTGTTAATTCTCATCCCTTTTGAACCAAAAAAATAAAGACAAGATTCAACTTTGTTAAACGAAACAGGAATGATTTTGATGGACAAGTTTCAAGATGACATGATTTCTTATTCAGTATATAATTTAGTACCATAGGTGACAGTCATCTCCCATTTCATAAAAGCTTGAACTAGAAAATCAGAAAGGTTACTAGAGTTTTTGCTTATAAACCCTGATTTTTAACCCCATTTGTTTTAAAATCCATGTAGTATTACTCATACACCCAAAAGTAATCATAGATTACAAAGTGTATAGCCACACACAATAGTGTATATCTATATACTATAGGGTGTATTACATACTTTAGGGTGTATAGCTACATATCCTATTGCATGTATCTATACATCTTGTATTCCACATTTTGACTAGACAGATAAGTAAACTTTGCATTTTGAGCTTATGAGAACACATACAGAACTCTGTGGTTTTAAAGAAAATAGGGGTAAAACTTTGTGTTTAAAAGCAAAAATCCCCCCTTAGAAATGTATCAACAAATACTAACTGAATGAAGTCAACTATTAGCAAATGAAAGGTAAGTTGCACTTTAGTCCCTAAAATTTCACTAACTTGCAGTTATATACTTTAGTTTTTTCAGCACTGTAATACTAAATAGTAGTCAGCCTATCGCACAAATGTGCCTGCTGTAAGTTTATCATTTACATGTGGCAAGGAACATCCCTATATTTTGGACAATTATATCCCACAACTTGAAAATAGTTGAAATCAACAACAAAAAAAAACACCATTGTCTTCTGTTCATCTATTATGAAGCCAGAATCCTTGCAAATAAGGTGCATCTAAAACAGCAAATTCAAAAGAAACCTTGGTAGTTTGTTGGAAGCTTTTCAGGTTTAAAGCTAAAATTCCTATTGACACGAGTCATACAACAGACTCAAAAGACTAAGTTTCAAGACCACATGATTTCCAAACTCATATTGATGGGAAACTTGGGTGCACTTGATTTACAAAAGTGAAAAAGGAGAAGCAAACCTCAATTATCCATTGAGGTTCTCTGTTAATTCTTCTCCTCATCAACAAAACAAAAAGAAAAAAAAAAAGAACTCATCTTTCTTAAAAGGAATGAGTTTGACTGCAACTTTATGGCGTTAATGGTGAGCTTAAATTAAAAATAGCGTCTCTATTAATTCTCATCCATTCAGAACCTTATCTCTGTTAATTCTCATCACCTCCAAACCGAAAAATGAAGACAGAATTTAGCTGTATCCTCTCTTTGGCTGAAAATTTATAAATTTCAAAGATTTAAGAAGATAAATGCCTGATAACACAAGCTTTGATCAACTGTACCCTCTCTAGACCACTGATCTCTGTTAATTATCATGTCTCTAGGACCAAAAAACAGAAAGAAAAGGAAATTTGTTAAAAGGAATAATTTTAACTTAAAATTTAGGAGAAAAACAATAAAAGGATGAAACTTTGTTAAAAAGAATCATTTTGACTGAAAATTTAGGGAAAAACAACGAAAGAATGAAACTTTTGTTACAAAGGAATCATTTTGACTGAAAATTTATAAACTATCGTAGAGTTAAGAAGATAGTTACCTGTTATTCTGAGCTTTTCTACATTCTCATCTCTTCTGAACCCAAAAATAAAGATAGGATTCAACTTTCTCAAAAACAAATAGAGTTTGCCTCAAAATTTATAAGTAGGATAAATTTTTGTTTTAGACCCTTTTATAAATTTATTTCCAAAAATCGACCCCTTTCAAATTTAATCACAAATTTCGACCTGGTTTCAGCCAGTTGGCTAAAACCATGTCGAAATTGGTAAATAAATCTTCATGGGATTTGAAATCCAGTGAAGATTAGTGCTAATTACCAAATAAATCTTCACGGGATTTGAAATCCCGTGAAGATTAGTGCTAATTACCCGTGGAGCTTCACACAATCTGGGCGATAATCAGTTACTAAACTTCACGGGATTTCAAATCCCGTGAAGTTTAGTAACTTTATTTGCCAATTTCGACCCAGTTTCAGCTAGCTGGCTGAAACTGGGTCGAAATTGGCAAATAAATTTGAAAGGGTCGTTTTTACAATTAAATTCCTAAAAGGGTCTAAAACGAAAATTTATCCTTATAAGTATTCATAGATTTAAGAAGATAAATACCTGAGATGCTAAGCTTCAATCAACTGAAGCCTCTACTGCCCATAGATCTCTGTTAATTCTCATATTTTCGAAGAAATAAACTTAAAAAAAAAAAAGGTTAGATATCAGGGAATCGGTTTGAACATTTGAAGGAAAAACTTTAAAAAAAGATAAATACCAGAGATAATAGCAACCTCAGATGACCGTCTCTTTCCCATGGATATCTTCTAATTCTTCTCTCTTTCAAGAAAAAATTACCAAAAAAAATGATTAAAAAAGAAAAAATAAGCTGGATAACAAAACATCATATCAACTGAATATTTACAAGCTTCGCATACCAAAACTTATGAAAGATAGCAAGCCTCCATGGCCGAAAACTCTAGAATCCATGGAAAAGTCGCAGAGAAGGAGTTCCATCGCCCGATCACTTCGAATTATAGGTCAACGGCTTCCTCTGTCGCCGATCTACAACTTCTCTTGAAGTTTTCATTTTTCTCCGATTTCTTCCGATTTTTTATGATTTTTCTTCTGCTGTTTTTTCTTTTACCGCTGTTAGGTTTTTTTTTTTTTTTTTTTTTTTTTTTTTTGTGGGTGGGTGCAGAGGGGGTAGAATTTGAAGGAGAAACATAAATTGTCCTTTTTCCTGTAAACTTAAAAAGCACCCGCAGAGTTTCGCACCCAGCCCAATTACCTCTGTCCATGTGGACCCGTACTAAGCTTGATTTGACTTCGTCCTACGTTCGACACCCACGTTTTCTTGCTTTTTACTGCTCATGGTAATTTATGATTATTATTAGAATTGGTTTTTAGATTAAAATTATAAATTAGTTGAATTTGAAACTATGTTTTGTTTAATTAGAATTTAAACCTAATTCTAATTAGAATTAGAATTTTAACTCTACGTTAGAGTTATTTTCATTTTGAGTTGGACTAGGATTAGAAACTGTTCTATTCTGAAAATAGAACTTCAAACCTCTCCATATATACGAGTACCAATTATGCCTTCTTTTTTTTTTTGGTGTTAAAAATAATCTCAGCCACTCATCAAATCTCAAATCTTTATACCCAACAAATCTAAGACATTGAGTTCCCAAATCACAGATAACTCCATTGCCTTTGTCTTCTTCATATCATTTGTTAGCCCAGATCATCGGCCTTCCGCGAAACAGCGAAGCTCAGACAATCTTGTAGCGACCTCGTCCACCTCGATCCGAACCGTGCCGGCCGTCGTTCTCAATAGTTCGGTCGAAACTTATATATTTTGAGTGCAGTTGAAACTTCGAACTCGGTTTAGTTCAGAGAGACTTTATTTGTACTTTGGTACCCCAAAGTTTATACCTTCCTTAATTTTGATACTCCAAAGTTTATACCTTCCTTAATTTTGATACTCCAAAGTTTATACCTTTTAACTTTGATATTTTAATACCCCAAAGTTTATACCTTCCTTAATTTTGATACTCCAAAGTTTATACCTTTTAACTTTGATATTTTAATACCCCAAAGTTTATACCTTCCTTAATTTTGATACTCCAAAGTTTATACCTTCCTTAATTTTGATACTCCAAAGTTTATACCTTTTAACTTTGATATTTTAATACCCCAAAGTTTATACCTTCCTTAATTTTGATACTCCAAAGTTTATACCTTCCTTAATTTTGATACTCCAAAGTTTATACCTTCCTTAATTTTGATACTCCAAAGTTTATACCTTCCTTAATTTTGATACTCCAAAGTTTATACCTTCCTTAATTTTGATACTCCAAAGTTTATACCTTCCTTAATTTTGATACTCCAAAGTTTATACCTTCCTTAATTTTGATACTCCAAAGTTTATACCTTTTAACTTTGATATTTTAATACCCCAAAGTTTATACCTTCCTTAATTTTGATACTCCAAAGTTTATACCTTTTAACTTTGATATTTTAATACCCCAAAGTTTATACCTTTTAACTTTGATATTTTAATACCCCAAAGTTTATACCTTTTAACTTTGATATTTTAATACCCCAAAGTTTATACCTTCCTTAATTTTGATACTCCAAAGTTTATACCTTCCTTAATTTTGATACTCCAAAGTTTATACCTTCCTTAATTTTGATACTCCAAAGTTTATACCTTTTAACTTTGATATTTTAATACCCCAAAGTTTATACCTTTTAACTTTGATATTTTAATACCCCAAAGTTTATACCTTCCTTAATTTTGATACTCCAAAGTTTATACCTTCCTTAATTTTGATACTCCAAAGTTTATACCTTTTAACTTTGATATTTTAATACCCCAAAGTTTATACCTTTTAACTTTGATATTTTAATACCCCAAAGTTTATACCTTCCTTAATTTTGATACTCCAAAGTTTATACCTTCCTTAATTTTGATACTCCAAAGTTTATACCTTCCTTAATTTTGATACTCCAAAGTTTATACCTTCCTTAATTTTGATACTCCAAAGTTTATACCTTTCTTAATGTTCATACCCCAAACACTTTGATACCCGAGTTTACAACTTTTTAACTTATATTTTGATGCCAAAACAAAAGCTTGTGGTAGAAAAGTTTAAAAATGTTTAAAATGTGTAAATTTTGTGTATCAAAATGTCGGAAAGTAAACTTTGGGGTGTCATAGTAAAAAGAAATGTAAACTTTGGGGTGTCATAGTAAAAAGAAATGTAAACTTTGGGGTGTCATAGTAAAAAGAAATGTAAACTTTGGGGTGTCATAGTAAAAAGAAATGTAAACTTTGGGGTGTCATGTAGATCGTGGCAATTGGTTGTTATAATTGGAGGAATTTTGATCTACATTGTTAAAGAATGGCATGATTTGTATATTTTGTGCTATACTGTAACTTTGAAATTTTTTATCTGTATGCAACAGAAATTTAAGGTAAGAAAAATGTGAACAAAGCAATTTTGTTATGAAGTTATCCTGAAAATGCCACTTCTAATAAAAATTTAACAAGTGACATGCACAAATGCAATTAACTATAATAGCTTATAACTATTAAGTCCTTATTACATTACAATAAAATCCATATCCATACGACATAAAATCTTAACCTCAAATTAATCAAACGAAGAAGAAAAACATTAAGAAACTCGGGCTAGCCCATTAACATTCGCCCACAAAGAAAATATGCTTACGATTTGCCCAAAACCTAGCTGATAACTTTTCCCTTTCCGCCTCCCTCTCTCAGATCCAGCTTCCTCAGAGAAAATATCAATGGCTTGAAACAATCCATTGGGAGTATGAGTTTCTCCCAAACATGGTGCTGGACAATTATCATGACTCAACAACTTCGACCACTGTCATTGTTGTCTATAAAATCCAAAACATTTAAGTTCTAAATTTACTCATTACGACATGATTTGATTGTCGTTGGTCATCGTTGATAATAGATATTACTTGGATATTTGGTCATTTGAAACACGAAAATCCACATGGGTAATTCCCAAAATCTAATTCCAATATATCCCAACCCCATGATGTAGTCAAGAGTCAGACGTGATGGAAGTGTGTCAATCTGAATCTTTAAACCCCTGATCACCCTTGGATCTGACCCAATGCAAGGAAGATACTTTTGCAGCCTGGCCAAACCCGCTGGGGTGGAAACCTGAATCAACGTGTAGGTATTTAAACCCATAAAGAGGAGGCGATCCTTGCCTCTCTTCAGTGTCAATGCTCTTTCATCTCCCTCATCTTTCTTAATCTCTCCTCTTCTCTTCAGTGTCAATGCTCTTTCATCTCCCTCATCTTTCTTAATCTCTCCTCTTCGTTAATTTCTTTGTTTTCTTTTTTTGTTGACCGCCTCTCTTTTCCAACTTCTTAGGTCTGTTTCTGTGGTTTGTAGTGTTTGTTTTGTAGTAAAATTAGCTAATTTGATGTGAGGCCCAAATCTTGTTGTTTTCTTGTTCTGTTCTTGTTCTTTGTGGTTGTGAATTTAATCCTATAATAATGTAATGATTATGCCATTTTTGGTGTTGTGCTCAATTAATACTCTTGTTTATGAGAGGCAAACACTTCTATCCTTTGCCAATTGAGCCTGTGAACATTACAATGGCATCAGAGCTACAAGATTCTATGTCGGGATTTCTACCCATCATCGGATTTGAGGGTGTCGTAATCCCTCCGCTCCTATCGGATGCTCTAGGCAGTTGGACGGGCATCGCTCCACTAGAGTAGCCCAATCCAAGTGTAGCTGACCCGCTAGTTGTGGATCAGAGGCGGCGATTCGCTTCATGTGTGAGAGTTCGAGGGCTACTGTGTGATGTTAAGGGGTCAGATCTTTGCTGTCAATTCCCAAATCTCCTCAATGATACTGAGCCTTCGATAATTTTGCTCACGACTATCCCACAGCAACTGATTCCCATCTCTTCGATGACTAAAGAATCATGACCAACATATGGTGATGGTCTTCTTCCCGTGCCTCCACTGTTACTAACCCCCTCTTTAAGTGACTCAAGTATCTTTTGCTTTGCTTGAAACCATAGGCCAGTAATGTATATTTCTATGCACACTAGCACCTTTACTCTCCACTGTTTGGCGTAGCTATACTCCACAACATGTATTATCTTTGGGCCAAAGGACTTTAGATATCATGCGACTGTCATATCCAATATCAAACTAAGGTCTGTTAAGGAACATCAAGAGTGATTCCTGGGTCATACAATCCTAGTAAACAACATTTCAAAGGATTTCTTGTTTGTTATCTTCATCTACAATAGGTAGCTTCAGTACAACGTCATTCAAAACATTTGCACAAACACTTTGTATACCACACTCTCTAATCCAAAATAAAACATTCTAAAAGAGTCAAAATATTTAAAAAGTAAGCAAATTAATTGATCTTACCATTTATTTACCATTTCCTTGGTAAGATCATCTTTGGGTCTTTGATTTTTCGACCTCCGTTCGCCATCCCGATCGCGGTAACACTCTTTTCGTTAATTAGTAGTCTTTGGTGAAGAGTACCCACACGGTAATACTTGCTCCATGCGCTTGCGATCAAGGGAAATAATTCCTTAGGCTCCCATTTTATGGGCCACGGGCTTTCTTACAATTTCCCTTTCTTGCCGTGGCTTTCCGTCATTCTCGAGCGCGAGTTTCTCCCAGACATGGTCTTTGGAACTATCTTGGAATCGACCAACCGCAGTCGATATCCCGCCGTCAGCGCCTTTGCAAAGCCCGTGGGCCCATAAAATGGAGCTCAAAGTTTTCCTTTCTAATGTGCTAGCGGTGATGTCTTATAAGTTCTTCATCAATACCTAAAGAGCAGCTACCGCGATCGAGATGCGAAGGAACGTGAGGCTGAAAAATCAAAGACCCAGCATGATCTTACCAAGGAAAATGGTAAATAAAGGGTAAGATTAATTAATTTACTTATTTTTTCAAATATTTTGACTTTTTTTTAGAATATTTTATTTTTAGATTAAAGAGTATGTGGTATAAAAAGTGTTTGTGCAAATGTTTGAATGAGGTTGTAGCTGAGCTACCTATTGTAGATGAATGTAACAAACAAGAAATCCTCTGAAATATTATTTACTATGATCGTAAGACTCAGGAATCGCTTTTAATATTCCTCAACAGACCTTAGTTTGATATGGGATAGGCAGTTGCACGATATCTAAAATCCTTTGGCCCAAAAATAATACATATTATGGAGTATAGCTACACCAAGCAGTGGGGAGTAAAGGTGCTAATGTGCATAGGAATATACATTACTGGCCTAAGATTTCAAGCAAAGCAAAAGATACTTTGAGTCACTTAAAGAGGAAGTTCTAATAGAGTTAGTAGCGAGTGGAGGCAGCGAAGACCATCACCACATGTTGGTCATGATTCTTTAGTCATCGAAGAGATGGGAATCATTGCTGTGGGATAGTCGTGAGCAAAATTGTCGAAGTTGATATTATATGCAGTTGAGCTTTGCGTTTCCGTTTCAGCAACCGACACTCAGATTGACCCCAACCACCGTCAGTCCTGATTAAAAGTTTAAAAGTGACTTAAGTTTGTTATGAAATTTACTAGTTTCCATAAGCTTAATTCATGGGTTTAGTTGTTAATTACCTAGTAGAAGTAGTACTCCTCTACATTCATGAAGTAGTATTCCTCTACATTCATGCTTGGGTATTGATATTCTGAATTGCTATCGTTGTGTACCAGTTAAACAATACATGAGACTTGACCTAGGCACATGTTAAAGACCATGATAATTGTCCGCACGTGACGACGAAATCATAACATGGGAATGTCAAGTGTGTCATTGACGCCATAGAGATTGACAGTGGGGGGCTCATGATCGACCTCCACTGTTATAAGAAAGAATTGTTTAGAAAATAATGTGATCGGACCGTGCATCGATTGAATTAACATGTATCAAGTCATGACATAACTTATGTTCGAGACTAACGGCAACGGTATGCTATAGTCAAAGTTCCAGACTGAAAGGCACTGTATGGTCGTGTGAGTTGCCTTGAAATGCCCATTATAGCTCACATAGACTAACGCACATTTTCTATAGGTTAAAACATCAAGTATCTAGTGAATAAGATGTCATGCGTTTGTCTATTAATAACTTGAAAAACATGGAGTTATAATAGAGGGATAGAATCTAGTGAATAAGATGCCATGCATTGTCTATTAATAATTTGAAAAACATGGCATTGTAATGGAGGAATTGTTAATGACGGGTACACCAGTGGATTGAAGTATGGGTTGGTGACCATCTCGGTTCTTGCAAGTCAAATCTTAAATTCCTGTTTACTTACAGCCGGCTCTTATTAGAGCCATCATCATTACCTTAGGATAAGACATTTAAAAGAAGTGTATATTAGTTATTTCTCACAACCGAGCTCATCCTCACGGTTGAGGTTTAGGAAGTTTTTCTTCCATGAACTCTGCTATGCGATGAATATGACGATTTTTGTTCGATAGTTGTGACTATATGCTCAAGCATCATATATTAATTGCTTGCATTGCACACTTCTTTTGCTTTCCACACTTAGACTACTTTTCTAACATTATTAATTTTCTACATCCAATTACAGGACCAAACAAGATGTAGATCAGCTGTGAGACTTGGCAGTTTAATTAGACAATTTCTTTATATGACTATATGATACATCTACATCCCGATATGTGTGATTGCACTTTTTCAAGACCTTTAATGTTTGGGCATTGTTTTCTTATTGCTATTATGAGACATGTTGCTTTGTTGTTTGCCACTTGTTGTGGGACTTCCATATTATCATTTTAGACTTCATTTTTGCTCCATTTGTTTATATGTCGTGATTTTCTACCGTGAAGAGCTTTGGTGAGTCTCTTCTAGTTCATCTACATGATTTTTTAGCTTGTTATTATGAGACGTGTTAGCATGTTAGTTATTTGCACCATGGATGTGGGATTTGACTCTTTTGAGACCCTTATTTTTTGTGGCTTGCTTGCATATAGCTAATATGTTTTTTGTCGTTATGTTATTTGCTACTATGTTGTTTCTGGAGCTCCAGATTTTACCATGTTTAGACTTCACTTACACTCTATTTGTTTTATATTGACTTTTATCATGTGTGATTTGACAATTCCCTTTAATTTGTGACAAAGAATAGTGTTTTAGAGATTTGCACTTCAAATTTTCATACATAAAATACTTTTATCGAAAAGTGAAAAATGAATAAACAAACCTCACCCACATCAAAGTTGATTATTGCTTGATCTCGTGGATCACCTCTGCCTCTCCTTCGTAGTTTCAAGATGTACCTCTGTTAATTCTCTCTTTTCAACAAAAAGAAACAGAAAAACAAAAAAAATGTTAGTAAAGAACAAATTTAAGTGTATTTATAAACTTTGTGACTAAGAAGATAGATACCACACATGGCGAGCTTAAATCAACTATTGCCCATGGATCTTTGTTAATTCTCATCTCTTTCAACCTAAAACTTTAGAAAAAGATCAAGTTAGAAGGAATGATTTAGATTAAATAACAATCAGTACAAACATCAAATTCGTCAAGCCAATTTCCCTTTCTAGTATGCCTTGAATTCCCTCGACACAATTTAAAGTTCAGAACTGTCAAAATAGTATTCCAATAATAGAAATGAATCACAATGTTGTGTTGACAATATCTAATACATTTAGCTTTCCTGTTCTATATTTTAGGAAGACTAGGCGAGGTACTAAGAATCATATGCAAGCAAGATGCAAATTTGACGAAGTGTAGAGCTCTAATTGTTGGTTGAAATGCCCACAAGAATCTTTTCCAAGTTCTGTGCTACCTCCAACCAGTTGACCCAATGAGAGAAAACTGTGAACTGGACGTATTGTCATAAATGGAAAATATTGCAAATTGGCCATGTGAAAAGCCCAATTAACATTTACTTAAGTGCTTCGATACTTTATAAAACTCTCAATAACAAATGGCAGTACCTATTAGTGACCATACCTATAGATTTACTCTCCTTGATTTATGTAGTCATGTGTATTAGGGATTCACATGGATAAATTTAATTTATAGAAGTATCCAGGTAAAAGTTTCTCAATACAACAAATAAATTTGGAACTCCCAAGAGTGTTTGAACATCCAAATGTTTATTAAGTCAACAGCAACTTCCAATGATATCATTGGCATATTCATAGTTGTAGAGTGTTTTATTGCTTAGGAGACTAATAGATCAATCCATAAATGATGGCAAGTACTGAAATATTTTACCAACAGCTTTGTGCACTGGTTGACTGGTTCATGACATTCTCATTATCAGAAAATTCTAATTAGCTTAATGTTCTTGAGCGAATGTAGAAGAATAAAGATACAAGAATCGTTTGATATTATCAGCACAGCGACATGCTCACCTCTCCTAGACCTTTTGGGGCCAAAGATCAACAAAACCACTACTCCAATAACACAGAGGATCTCCAACGCTGAATAATGAAGCATACATGTCCTTACGTTAAATTTTCCTTGATCTCTGCAGATCAAAAAGATAAAAAAATAGTAAAAAGATAAAGAAAAATGAAAAAACACCAAAATTTATGTGAAATGCAGGCATTACTAGAAACTGACATTTGTAGTCGAAGAGCGCTAATAAAATTTATGGGCGTTGTTTCTCACTGTAGAGGAAATAAATCTTTTGAAGTGATCTCGTGCTTTAGGGACTTTTAAAGTGGTAAGTAAAACTGGGTCATAAGGTTATCTTCATATATAATGTTGTGTTTTGTGAAAGTGGAAAAAGGACAAACAAAGCTCTATACTCTACATGAAATTTACGTTTGCTTTGATCTCACGATCACCTGTAGTCTCTCCTCTGCTATTTCCTCCATTGCTATTATTTCAGGATGCATTTCTTTTTAAACAAAGAAAGGATTCAATTTTATTAAAAAAGAGTGATTTTGACTGAAACTTAGTAAATTTTCATAAATCAAAGAAAATAGATACCTGAGATGCCGAGCTTCGATTAAATGTGGCCTCTCTTGTCCATGGATCTCTGTTAATTATCATCTAACAGAAATGAGTTTGACTGAAAATTTATAAATTTTCATAGATTTGCAGAGATGGATATCTGAGATGGCGAGCTTCAATCAATTTGCAGAGATGGATACATGAGATGGCGAGCTTCAATCAAATGCAACCTCTCTTGTCCATGAATCTCTGTTGATTCTCATCTTTTCAAACCAAAAACAAATACAGGGTTCAAATTAGTTAAACAAGAATGATTTTGACTGAAAATTATATAAATAAATTTGCACAGCTTAAAGAAGTTAGATACCTGGGATGGTGAAGTTAGATCAAACATAGCCTCTATTGCCCATGGATCTTTGTTAATTCTCATCCCTTTTGAACCAAAAATAAAGACAAGATTCAACTTTGTTAAACAGGAATGATTTTGATGGACAAGTTTCAAGATGACATGATTTCTTATTCAGTATATAATTTAGTACCATAGGTGACAGTCATCTCCCATTTCATAAAAGCTTGAACTAGAAAATCAGAAAGGTTACTAGAGTTTTGCTTATAAACCCTGATTTTTAACCCCATTTGTTTTAAAATCCATGTAGTACTACTCATACACCCAAAAGTAATCATAGATTACAAAGTGTATAGCCACACACAATAGTGTATATCTATATACTATAGGGTGTATTACATACTTTAGGGTGTATAGCTACATATCCTATTGCATGTATCTATACATCTTGTATTCCACATTTTGACTAGACAGATAAGTAAACTTTGCATTTTGAGCTTATGAGAACACATACAGAACTCTGTGGTTTTAAAGAAAATAGGGTAAAACTTTGTGTTTAAAAGCAAAAATCCCCTTAGAAATGTATCAACAAATACTAACTGAATGAAGTCAACTATTAGCAAATGAAAGGTAAGTTGCACTTTAGTCCCTAAAATTTCACTAACTTGCAGTTATATACTTTAGTTTTTCAGCACTGTAATACTAAATAGTAGTCAGCCTATCGCACAAATGTGCCTGCTGTAAGTTTATCATTTACATGTGGCAAGGAACATCCCTATATTTTGGACAATTATATCCCACAACTTGAAAATAGTTGAAATCAACAACAAAAAAAAACACCATTGTCTTCTGTTCATCTATTATGAAGCCAGAATCCTTGCAAATAAGGTGCATCTAAAACAGCAAATTCAAAAGAACCCTTGGTAGTTTGTTGGAAGCTTTTCAGGTTTAAAGCTAAAATTCCTATTGACACGAGTCATACAACAGACTCAAAAGACTAAGTTTCAAGACCACATGATTTCCAAACTCATATTGATGGGAAACTTGGGTGCACTTGATTTACAAAAGTGAAAAAGGAGAAGCAAACCTCAATTATCCATTGAAATTCTCTGTTAATTCTTCTCCTCATCAACAAAACAAAAGAAAAAAAGAACTCATCTTTCTTAAAAGGAATGAGTTTGACTGCAACTTTATGGCGTTAATGGTGAGCTTAAATTAAAAATAGCGCCTCTATTAATTCTCATCCATTCAGAACCTTATCTCTGTTAATTCTCATCACCTCCAAACCGAAAAATGAAGACAGAATTTAGCTGTATCCTCTCTTTGGCTGAAAATTTATAAATTTCAAAGATTTAAGAAGATAAATGCCTGATAACACAAGCTTTGATCAACTGTACCCTCTCTAGACCACTGATCTCTGTTAATTATCATGTCTCTAGGACCAAAAACAGAAAGAAAAGGAAATTTGTTAAAAGGAATAATTTTAACTTAAAATTTAGGAGAAAAACAATAAAAGGATGAAACTTTGTTAAAAGAATCATTTTGACTGAAAATTTAGGAAAAAACAACGAAAGAATGAAACTTTTGTTACAAAGGAATCATTTTGACTGAAAATTTATAAACTATCGTAGAGTTAAGAAGATAGTTACCTGTTATTCTGAGCTTTTTCTACATTCTCATCTCTTCTGAACCCAAAAAATAAAGATAGGATTCAACTTTCTCAAAAACAAATAGAGTTTGCCTCAAAATTTATAAGTAGGATAAATTTTCGTTTTAGACCCTTTATAAATTTATTTCCAAAAATCGACCCCTTTCAAATTTAATCACAAATTTCGACCTGGTTTCAGCCAGTTGGCTGAAACCAGGTCGAAATTGGTAAATAAATCTTCACGGGATTTGAAATCCCGTGAAGATTAGTGCTAATTACCAAATAAATCTTCACGGGATTTGAAATCCCGTGAAGATTAGTGCTAATTACCCGTGGAGCTTCACACAATCTGGGCGATAATCAGTTACTAAACTTCACGGGATTTCAAATCCCGTGAAGTTTAGTAACTTTATTTGCCAATTTCGACCCAGTTTCAGCCAGCTGGCTGAAACTGGGTCAAAATAACAAATAAATTGAAAGGGTCGTTTTTACAATTAAATTCCTAAAAGGGTCTAAAACGAAAATTTATCCTTATAAGTATTCATAGATTTAAGAAGATAAATACCTGAGATGCTAAGCTTCAATCAACTGAAGCCTCTACTGCCCATAGATCTCTGTTAATTCTCATATTTTCGAAGAAATAAACTTAAAAAAAAAGGTTAGATATCAGGGAATCGGTTTGAACATTTGAAGGAAAAACTTTAAAAAGATAAATACCAGAGATAATAGCAACCTCAGATGACCGTCTCTTTCCCATGGATATCTTCTAATTCTTCTCTCTTTCAAGAAAAAATTACCAAAAAAAATGATTAAAAAAGAAAAAATAAGCTGGATAACAAAACATCATATCAACTGAATATTTACAAGCTTCGCATACCAAAACTTATGAAAGATAGCAAGCCTCCATGGCCGAAAACTCTAGAATCCATGGAAAAGTCGCAGAGAAGGAGTTCCATCGCCCGATCACTTCGAATTATAGGTCAACGGCTTCCTCTGTCGCCGATCTACAACTTCTCTTGAAGTTTTCATTTTTCTCCGATTTCTTCCGATTTTTTATGATTTTTCTTCTGCTGTTTTTTCTTTTACCGCTGTTAGGTTTTTTGTGGGTGGGTGCAGAGGGGGTAGAAGACTAGTTTGAAGGAGAAACATAAATTGTCCTTTTCCTGTAAACTTAAAAAGCACCCGCAGAGTTTCGCACCCAGCTCAATTACCTCTGTCCATGTGGACCCGTGCTGAGCTTGATTTGACTTCGTCCTGGGTTCGACACCCACGTTTTCTTACTTTTTACTGCTCATGGTAATTTATGATTATTATTAGAATTGGTTTTTAGATTAAAATTATAAATTAGTTGAATTTGAAACTATGCTTTGTTTAATTAGATTTTAAACCTAATTCTAATTAGAATTAGAATTTTAACTATACGTTAGAGTTATTTTCATGGCTAAATGGCACTTAAATACCCTATTGTTTCACTAACTTTACACTTAAATCGTTGAGTTGTAAAAGTAGCACAAAAATACCCAAGTTGTTCAAAATAAAACTCTAAAACTGTTTACTGATAACACATTGCTACCTTCTGTTAGTTGGATGTTAGAATATCCTAAGGAATCTTAGCACTTGACCCACATTTGTTGCTTTAATTACAATTTTACCTACCCCTTCAATTTATTATCACCATTTCAATGGAGGGTATTTTTGTCAAAATATATAGTTTTTAATGGTGTTAACATGATTCTAACGGTGGACAACTTAGGGTATTTTTGTACTACTTTTTACAACTCAGGATATTTAAGTGTAAAGTTAGTGAAACAATAGGGTATTTAAGTGCCATTTACCCTATTTTCATTTTGAGTTGGACTAAGAGTAGAAACTGTTCAATTCTGAAAATAGAACTTCAAACCTCTCCATATATACGAGTACCAATTATGCCTTTTGTTTGTGTTAAAATTAATCTCAGCCACTCATCAAATCTCAAATCTTTATACCCAACAAATCTAAAGGTCAGTTTGGCAACTTGAAAATTATCCTGGTTTAGTTTTAAACTAGATAAGCTTAGCCTAGATTAGGCAAAACTAGTTTATATGTGAACTAGTTTTGAGATGAACCTAGTTTGGTTAACTTTAGATAAAACTAGTTCAATAATAAACACATATCTATAAAAATAGAGCGATTGATAATCAAATTTATTTTCTTTTGTTTCTCTTTAGATTTTTGGGGCCACACAAAATTGGTTTTGTTTCAAACTAAGGGGGTATGGTTTTTTTGGTCCTAAGTATGAACACTAAACAAAAATAAGTTAAAACTAACTTTTTAGTCTGCCAAGGGCCAAGCTTTTGGGTCACATTTGTTCCAAGTAAAACTAGTTTACAAGATTTGCCAAACAGGCCCTAAGACATTGAGTTCCCAAATCACAGATAAACTCCATTGCCTTTGTCTTCTTCATATCATTTGTTAGCCCTCGGATCGACGCTTCACGAAGCAAATGTATTCGACAATCTTGTAGCAGCCTCGTCCACCTCTGATCACGAACCGTACTTCGGCTTCGTCGTTCTCAATAGTTCCAGATCGAAACTTATATATTTTGGTACGGATTCGAAACTCGAACTCCGGTTTAGTTTCAGAGAGACTTTATTTGTACTTTGGTACCCCAAAGTTTAGAACTTGAACACCCCAATTTTTTTATACCCTCAAAGTTTATACCTTCCTTAATTTTGATACTCCAAAGTTTATACCTTTTTAACTTTGATATTTTAATACCCCCAAAGTTTATACCTTTCTTAATGTTCATACCCCAAACACTTTGATACCCAGAGTTTACAACTTTTTTAACTTATATTTTGATGCCAAAAACAAAAGCTTGTGGTAGAAAAGTTTAAAAAATGTTTAAAATGTGTAAATTTTGTGTATCAAAATGTTGTAAACTTTGGGGTGTCATAGTAAAAAAAGAAATGTAAACTTTGGGGTATCAAAGTTAAAAAGATATAAGCTTTAGGTACCAAAGTTCACATAGCACTTGAAATTCAATTCAATTGTTTAGCGTTCTTAGGGAATTGTGAATTCTAGAAATTCAATTGAATTTGCAAAAATATTGGGTATCGAAGTGTCAAGAACAAAACTGTAGGGTATCAAAATTAAAAATGTTGATTTTCATATTCTCAAATTAGTATTTTGATGATAACAACATATGTTATATATATATGTGTGTTTTTGTGTGTTTTATAACTTGTTGATGCAGATATTATATCAAATTTGGACAAGTACAAAATGAGTTCAAGGCATAATGAAGTATTGAAGATGAGAAGCAAGATCAAGATAAATGTAATTTTTCTCTTCTTTACTTAGAACAAATTGTACAAGCCTTGATCACACACACACACACACTTTTAGAACACACTAACACATGCTTAGTGTGTTGGTTAATTATAGAAATCTCCTATATTAACCATTAGAGTTTTTAAAGTTTAAAACACTTCATTTATAACTTTTCAGTCAATAGTAGCCCACCAATTCAAACTATAGTCGACTAATTACTTAATTTAATAAATATACAAGTTTACGTAAATATCTGATTAGTCGACTAATTACTTAATTTAATAAATATACAAGTTTACGTAAATATCTGATTAGTCGACTAATTCATATATAGTAGCTCTACCACGATTTAAAACATACACCCGGACTTTCTGTCATTCACGATTAGTCGACTAATTACTTAATTTAATAAATATACAAGTTTACGTAAATATCTGATTAGTCGACTAATACATATAGTAGTCGACTATAGAAGTCGGGCTCGACGCTTTTAATTTGAATGTTTGAATGTTTTGACTCTTATATCCGCTTTATAGGTTTTAACTTGTGTCTAATCAAGGGATATAAATAGACAAAACATCGAAAATAATATACAACATTCATATGAATTGATCTTGAATTTTGAGATTAAAAAGAGAGTTCAAAAGTTCACAAGTGAAAAACTATTCTTTGATACAATTGCAAGATTCAAAAGAGTTAAACATTATTTTGCAATTGAAAAGTTCTTAAGCAATCATCGCGACATCACCAACACTTCAAGGCTTCTAGGACTTTGTACTTTGCTTCTTCAAAAGGAATTCTCGTGTGAGAATTGTGGATCTCAGTTTGAGATTGTTGCAATTTGCATGGTCTTGCAAATTGTCAGTTTTTTTTGATTTTCATATTCTCAAATTAGTATTTTGATGATAACAACATATGTTATATATATATGTGTGTTTTGTGTGTTTTATAACTTGTTGATGCAGATATTATATCAAATTTGGACAAGTACAAAATGAGTTCAAGGCATAATGAAGTATTGAAGATGAGAAGCAAGATCAAGATAAATGTAATTTTTCTCTTCTTTACTTAGAACAAATTGTACAAGCCTTGATC
Organism: Asparagus setaceus; assembly: GCA_012295165.1. Classification (NCBI taxonomy): domain Eukaryota; kingdom Viridiplantae; phylum Streptophyta; class Magnoliopsida; order Asparagales; family Asparagaceae; genus Asparagus; species Asparagus setaceus. The sequence continues at coordinate 842,522 of CM022709.1, read as the reverse complement.
ACACACACACACACACTTTTAGAACACACTAACACATGCTTAGTGTGTTGGTTAATTATAGAAATCTCCTATATTAACCATTAGAGTTTTTAAAGTTTAAAACACTTCATTTATAACTTTTCAGTCAATAGTAGTCGACCAATTCAAACTATAGTCGACTAATTACTTAATTTAATAAATATACAAGTTTACGTAAATATCTGATTAGTCGACTAATGCCATTAATAGTCGACTAATTACTTAATTTAATAAATATACAAGTTTACGTAAATATCTGATTAGTCGACTAATACATATAGTAGTCGACTACTCGATTTAAAACATACACCCGGACTTTCTGTCATTCACGATTAGTCGACTAATACATATAGTAGTCGACTACTAATGCTGAATCGCTATACGAATCCGTAAATCACGCATTAGTCGACTAATACATATAGTAGTCGACTATAGAAGTCGGTTTTCGGCGTTTAATTTGAATGTTTGAATGTTTTGTTGTTTATATCCGTTTTATAGGTTTTAACTTGTGTCTAATCAAGGGATATAAATAGACAAAACATCGAAAATAATATACAACATTCATATGAATTGATCTTGAATTTTGAGATTAAAAGAGAGTTCAAAAGTTCACAAGTGAAAAACTATTCTTTGATACAATTGCAAGATTCAAAAGAGTTAAACATTATTTTGCAATTGAAAAGTTCTTAAGCCATCGCCGCATCACCAACACTTCAAGGCTTCTAGGACTTTGTACTTTGCTTCTTCAAAAGGAATTCTCGTGTGAGAATTGTGGATCTCAGTTTGAGATTGTTGCAATTTGCATGGTCTTGCAAATTGGTCAGTTTGTCTTTGATTTTGTAAGGGTATTTCAAAATCATAGTGGAAACTCTCAAGCGGATTTGCTTGGGACTGGATGTACACCGGGAGGTGGAACCAAGATAAATCTCGTGTTTGTGATTGTGAAATTTACGTGTTTGTGCTATCATATTTGCAATTTATTATCTACTTTGCATAAAATTTTATAAAACACTATTCACCCCCCCTCTAGTGTTTAAGTGTGATCAGATCAACGATCCTACATTTGGTATCAGAGAAAGGTGAAAGATGGCATCTACTTCTGATCAGAATTCACAATTCAAAGAAGGTCATTCAACAAATCGTCCACCAATGTTTGATGGACTCAACTACAACTATTGGAAGTGCAGAATGAAAATCTATCTTCAATCAATTGGATACGAACTTTGGAACATTGTAGAGACAAGATATGAGAAGCCAACTACTCCGTTTTCAGAATGGACTACAGCACAAAGGAACAATGCAAATTTGGACTCCAAAGCAATGAATGCTTTATTTTGTGCACTTGATCGAAATGAGTTCAACCGAAAGTGTCAACAAAGAAAATCGTGATATGATATTTGGCACACACTCGAGGTAACACATGAAGGTACAAATAAAGTAAAAGAGTCTAAAATTTCTGTTCTTGTCCACAGGTTTGAATTGTTCCGGATGAAAGAAAATGAGACAATTGGAGATATGTTCACAAGATTTACAGATATCACTAATACTCTAATTGGACTTGGAAAAACCTATACACAAGTGGAAATGGTGCGAAAAATTCTTCGCTCACTTACTCCAAAATGGGAAAAGAAAATTACAATGATAGAAGAAGCAAATGATTTATCAACATTGTCGATGGAGAATTTAATTGGAAATTTAATGGCATCTGAAGTCAAATCGAAGATAGAAAGAATGAAGATGAAACGAAAAACAAGAAAGTTCTTGCATTCAACATCACATCGATAAGGAAGATTCGGATAATGAAGATGAAGAAATGAGCATGTTTGCATAAATTTGAAAATTTATAAAACAAGGTAAGTTTAAATCTAAATTTTCAAATTCAAATAACTCACTGTTTGTTTCAAGTGTAACAAAGCAGTCATATGAAGAAAGATTGTCCTTTATTGAAGAATAAGCAAAAGTCAAATTATTTCAATAATTTCAACTCAACTCAAAATAACAAGAAAAGAAAGGCAATGGCAAAGAACTTGGGATGACAGTGATGACTCTTCATCCGATAAAGAAAATGAAGAAAATGAAAGTGCTCATATGTGTTTCATGGCCCAAGATGAGGTAAATGATAATGATGAACTTTTAGATGCATTTAATGAATTATATGAAACTTTTGTAAGGTTGAAAGTCTCACATAATTTTCTTAAAAATGAAAATAAGAGATTATTAGAGGAAATTTCTGATTTAAATTCTTCTTATGTTAATTCACAAGAAATTAAATTAAAAGAAGAAAATGAAAATTTACTCAAAGAAAATTATTTTTGACTAATGAAAATTTGTATCTAAAATCAGAATGTAATAATTTAAAGACTCAGATTAGTATTTTAGATAAAGATATTTCTTTGATTAAATCAAAATATGATGACATATATTTAAATGTTAGTAAGTTTAATAAAGGTAAAGAAAATTTAAAACTTTACTTTCTTATCAAAAGAAACTCAAAAGACAAAAGGATTGGGTTTTCAAGTTGAAAAAGATTTTCATAAGAAAACCACTTTTGTAAAATCATCTTCATTAGTATATAAACAAAATATTAAAAATAATATTTTAAATAAAAGAAAACCAAAATATTTATCTATTTGGGTTCCTAAAGTTTTAAATTATAATAAGAAAAAGTCTTATATTTTTAGCTTTATTAAAGATATTTGCTTATCATCTAATTACATAGGAAAATCAAACTCTTCATGGGTTTGGTTTCCTAAAGACTAATTTTAAGGACCCAATGTAAAATGGGTACCAAGATTATAAATATTTATCTTTTCGGTACCAAAGAAAGATAGATGGATTTTAGATAGTGGTTGTTCAAAACATATGACGAGGAACATTCAATTATTGTCATCAATTCAAGACAAAGATGGTGGTACAGCCACCTTTGGAGACAATAACAAAGGAAAGGTGATTGGTATTGGCACGTTGGTAATTCTAATAAACCTATTATTAATAATGTTTTATTAGTCGAATGTCTTAAACATAATCTGCTTAGTATAAGTCAACTATGTGATAAAGGTTTTAAAGTTGTCTTGAAAAGATTCTTGCTTAATTTATGATCTTGATTGGTCTACAATTTTATATAAAGGTCATAGAAAGAATAATATATATGTTTTATCTTTAAATAATATTTCAAATGAACATTGTCTTATTGCATCTTCAAATGATTCTATATTATGGCATAAACGTTTTGGTCATGTTAATTTTAAACATATTTCTAAAATTTCTAAATATGATTTAGTAAATGGTTTACCTAAGCTTTCTTATAAAGATAATTTTTGTGATGCATGTCAACAAGGTAAAATGCATAAATCTTCTTTTAAATCTAAAAATATTATTTCTACTAGTAAACCACTTGAATTACTTCATATTGATCTCTTTGGTCCTTCTAGGATAGCGTCTTTAAATGGAAGTAAATATGCATTTGTAATTGTTGATGATTTTTCAAGATTTACTTGGGTAATATTTCTTAAAAATAAAAATGATGCTTTTAATGAGTTTTCTATATTTTGTAAAAGAATTCAAAATCAAAATCTCTTTCTATAGTTACTATCGTAGTGATCATGGAGGAGAATTTGAAAATGAACTTTTGCAAATTTTTGTGATAAAATGGTATTTCACATACATTTTCTTTTCCTAGAAGCAGCTCCACAAAATGGAGTTGTAGAAAGAAAGAATAGAACATTACAAGAATGTGCTAGAACAATGTTATGTGATAGTAATTTACCAAAATATTTTAAGCGTAGCGTCTCAACAGATGCTATGTTTTAAATAGAGTTTTATTAAGACCTATTTTAAACAAAACATCATATGAATTATTTTATAATAAAATTCCTAAAGTTTCATATTTTAAAGTTTTGGTTGTAAGTGTTTTATATTAAATACAAAAGATAATTTAGTAAATGGTTTACCTAAGCTTTCTTATAAAGATAATTTTTGTGATGCATGTCAACAAGGTAAAATGCATAAATCTTCTTTTAAATCTAAAAATATTATTTCTACTAGTAAACCACTTGAATTACTTCATATTGATCTCTTTGGTCCTTCTAGGATAGCGTCTTTAAATGGAAGTAAATATGCATTTGTAATTGTTGATGATTTTTCAAGATTTACTTGGGTAATATTTCTTAAAAATAAAAATGATGCTTTTAATGAGTTTTCTATATTTTGTAAAAGAATTCAAAATCAAAAATCTCTTTCTATAGTTACTATCGTAGTGATCATGGAGGAGAATTTGAAAATGAACTTTTGCAAATTTTTGTGATAAAATGGTATTTCACATACATTTTCTTTTCCTAGAAGCAGCTCCACAAAATGGAGTTGTAGAAAGAAAGAATAGAACATTACAAGAATGTGCTAGAACAATGTTATGTGATAGTAATTTACCAAAATATTTTTGCGTAGTCGTCTCAACAAAGATGCTATGTTTTAAATAGAGTTTTATTAAGACCTATTTTAAACAAAACATCATATGAATTATTTTATAATAAAATTCCTAAAGTTTCATATTTTAAAGTTTTTGGTTGTAAGTGTTTTATATTAAATACAAAAGATAATTTAGATAAATTTGATTCTAAATCGATGAAGGAATTTTGTGGGATATTCTAATCATAGTAAAGCATATAGAATATATAATAAAAGAACTTTAGTTATTGAAGAATCTATGCATGTTTCTTTTGATGAAAATTTTATAAAAACACCTTCTATTTCAAGTAATGATGATGATTTAATTGATACTATTAATGATACTCCTATGTTAGATATTTCAAAAGATGAAAATTTGCAAAATGAATTACCAAAGAGTTTTGTAGAAGTTAAAAATCATCCACATGATTTGATTATTGGAAATATATCGATAAAGTATCTACTAGATCTCATTTTAATTTAATAGTTCATGTTGCATTTGTTTGAAGTAGAACCTAAAAATGTTAAAGAAGCTTTACTTGATAATTTTTGGATAGAAGCTATGCAAGATGAATTAAATCAATTTATAAGAAATAATGTTTGGGATCTTGTACCTAGACCACAAAATAAATCCATTATAGGAACAAAATGGATTTTTAGGAATAAATTAGATGAATCGGGACAAGTTGTTAGAAATAAAGCTAGATTAGTTGCACAAGGTTATAATCAAGAAGAAGGAATTGATTATGATGAAACTTATGCTCTGTTGCGTTTAGAATCCATTAGAATTTTACTTGCATTTGCATGCTTTATGAATTTCAAACTTTACCAAATGGATGTTAAAAGTGCATTTTAAATGGTTTTATTAAAGAAGAAGTTTTGTAGAACAACCTCCGGTTTTGAACATGAAAAATTTTACGATCATGTTTATAAACTTAAAAGGCTTTATATGGTCTTAAACAAGCACCTCGTGCATGGTATGATAGATTAAAATCTTTTCTTTTAACATCCGGTTTTGAAATTGGAAAAGTTGATTCTACTTTATTTATTAAGAAAATAAATAAAGATATATTATTAATACAAATATATGTAGATGATATAATATTTGGTTCTACTAACAATGATCTTTGTCAAGAGTTTGCTAAGACTATGCAGAAGAATTTGAAATGAGTCACATGGGTGAACTAAACTTCTTTCTTGGACTTCAAATCAAACAAATGAAGGAAGGAATTTTTATCAATCAAAATAAATATGCAAAAGAACTACTTAAACGTTTTGGGATGGACAATACAACTAGCAAACCAACACCAATGAGTACTACAACATCACTTGACAAAGATGAAAGTGGTAAGAATGTTGATCAAAAGCTATATCGAGGTATGATTGGATCACTTCTTTACATTACGACTAGTAGACCGATATTATGTTTAGTGTTTGTTTATGTGCTAGATTTCAATCTAATCCTAAAGAATCATATCTTAAAATTTGTTAAAAGAATTTTTAGATATCTTAAAGGTACTTCAGATTTTGGTTTATTTTATCCAAAGAATAGCACATTTGATTTGTTATCATATAGTGATCTTTGATTTTCTTTGGATGTAAATCGATAGAAAAAGTACAAGTGGTACATGTCATTTTTAGGACATTTACTTGTATCATGGTTTAGTAAAAGCAAAATTCGGTATCATTATCAACAAGCTGAAGGTAATACATTGTCGCTAGTTTAGCATGTGCACAAATTTTATGGATGAAACAAACACTATCTCGATTATGGCATAGTTTGTTCCACATCTTCTATAATGTGTGACAATTCTAGTGCAATTAATTTATCTAAAATCCCATTCAACACTCACGCACAAAACATATTGATATTAGACATCATTTTCTACGTGATCATGTTCTTAAGGGAGATATTATATTAGAATTTATATCTACTAATAAACAAATAGCGATATTTTAACGAAACCTTTAAAAGAAGATATTTATGTTAAATTAAGAAGAGAATTAGGTATATGTTCAATTCTGATTTAAATTAATTATTAAATAAGTACATATGTTTATTAGTCGACTAACAACTTCACTAGTCGACTACATGCACAATCATTCATATAAATTTTATTACGTCAATATCTTATTAGTCGACTATATACTCCATTAGTCGATACTAGCTATCAAAAGTAAACATATATTTACGCGATTCGCAGACAATGTAACTACACCTTAGACAGTACTTACCATTTTCAAAATATTGTTATTGGATCCTGCTTTTAACCCAAACCCACTATCCAATAACATAAGTTACTTTAGATCTCAACCATACATCCAACCATCTTTAATCCTAGCCCTAGATTTATTTTCTTATGATTTAAATCTCAACCTTTCATTCAATTTTAACTTTTAATCCTAGCCCTTCATTTAATTTTAACCCTAACAAAACTACTCCCACTCATTCTTACCCATTTCATCCGTTCCCACTCTTCTAAAACCGAGATCTCGGTTAGGGTATTCTCTCTTCAACTTAGGGCATCATCCAACTCCATTTCCTCCTTCAAATCTTCAATTTTTCTTCACTTTTATCGGTTCGGGCATCATTAGTCGACTACAAGTGCATTTAGTCGACTACTCTCAATCCGTCACCGCTTTTCTTAGTGTCTTGATCTATTTCATCTCTTGGTAAGTCTTCTCCAACATCTTCTTCCTTTCAATTATGTCTAGGTCAAAGCGTTCTGCTCGGGACCTTCTCAACGATGAAGATTACACAATTTACTTAAAAGATCCTAGTCTTCGGATTCTTTTAAGGAAATGCAATCTTATGATATACTTCACAGTGGTTTTATTAAATATGAAGACTTTTCAAGTCATAATTTGAGAGGGTATTTTGCAAATGTTGGATTAGATGAATTCTATTCCTCCGAAAATCGAAAACCCTATTATCCACTACTTATTAAGCTTTTCTATACTAATCTTTCACATAAAAAGCTTGATAATGACAAACGTGTGATAAATAGTTTGGTTAAAGGAAAAGAAATTTCCTTTTCTCACGAACTTTTAGGACAAATATTAAACATTCCTTCTACCTAATTAGTCTTGAAGATGTTTCTATGGATGATGAACATATTCTTCAACATCTAATTTACTTACGGTCAAGGAGGAATTATAAATCATTCTCAAAACTTGACCATTTCCTCGTTTTATTGCTCGAATCTTAGCCTATAATTTATATCCAAAATCGGAAGTTTTCACTTCATATCTTTAGAATTAGCTAAAGCCCTATATGCAATCATGGCTAATATTCAAGTTAATCAATGAAGTTTATTTCGATAATCTCTTCAAAATTCCTTATAGAGGATTTACGCCTTTTGGCTTTCTTGACTACTATTTTGAAGCCTTTCGTGTGGATCTTGATTACGAAACATCAATCCTTCGATCGGTTGAATTCTTTGATTCCAATGCCCTAACTAGGATGAAAATTCCTAACTTTGAACTTCCACAACAACACCAAGAACCTCAAGAAGAACAAGACAATGAACCTCACCCACAACAAGATGAACCCTCTTCAAGTAATAATCCACCACCACGTAAACCGAACCATCCCGCTTTCATGCACAAGACAACACATTATCACTAGGATTCTAAACTTGGAAACCGGTCAAAATTTGATTTTTGATCGAACATCGCAATCATGAACAACCAACGTGACATGATGCATGTTAGAAGCCTTCGATACAAAGCTTGACTCCTACTTTCGGGGATATCAACCTCCTCCACCACGAGTCTTGATTAAGAATAGTTGTTTTAAGTTTAGTTAGTTTGTGTGTTTTAATTCTATAACAAACCTTTGTAATAGTGTGTGGTGTGTTTTATTTACATGTTTTCAAGATGACTATTAATTGACATGTTTAAGTATGTTAGTAAGACTTGCTTGTAATTAACCGATTATGGCATTGGATGTTATCGAAGTTCGATTTTATGGCAAGTCTTTGCTTACCTATTTGGATGGGTGGCGTCTTGGACTATGTTCATAATCTGGAGGATCTTTTGAAGTTTTAGCTCATCTTGATGAAATCCATAATTGCATCTCTTATATGTTTCCTTCTTTTCATGATAACAAAGGGGAGTAATATGTGGGGAGTAATTTTATATCTGAGGATGCTAATATGCGGGGGAGTAATTTTAAAATTTAATTCTATATTGTTATCATCAAAAGGGGAGAATGTTGATTTTCATATTCTCAAATTAGTATTTTGATGATAACAACATATGTTATATATATATGTGTGTTTTGTGTGTTTTATAACTTGTTGATGCAGATATTATATCAAATTTGGACAAGTACAAAATGAGTTCAAGGCATAATGAAGTATTGAAGATGAGAAGCAAGATCAAGATAAATGTAATTTTTCTCTTCTTTACTTAGAACAAATTGTACAAGCCTTGATCACACACACACACACACTTTTAGAACACACTAACACATGCTTAGTGTGTTGGTTAATTATAGAAATCCCTATATTAACCATTAGAGTTTTAAAGTTTAAAACACTTCATTTATAACTTTTCAGTCAATAGTAGTCGACCAATTCAAACTATAGTCGACTAATTACTTAATTTAATAAATATACAAGTTTACGTAAATATACAGTTAGTCGACTAATGCCATTAATAGTCGAATTAATGATAACTTAAACAATTTTCCGGTGAGTTCTGATTAGTCGACTAATTACTTAATTTAATAAATATACAAGTTTACGTAAATATACAGTTAGTCGACTAATTACTTAATTTAATAAATATACAAGTTTACGTAAATATACAGTTAGTCGACTAATACATATAGTAGTCGACTACTAATGCTTGAATCTTATACGTAACTGTAAACACGCATTAGTCGACTAATCGATATAGTAGTCGACTATAGAAGTCGGTTTTCGGCGTTTGAAATTTGAATGTTTGAATGTTTTGACTGCTTATATCCGTTTTATAGGTTTTAACTTGTGTCTAATCAAGGGATATAAATAGACAAAAACATCGAAAAATAATATACAACATTCATATGAATTGATCTTGAATTTTGAGATTAAAAGAGAGTTCAAAAGTTCACAAGTGAAAAACTATTCTTTGATACAATTGCAAGATTCAAAAGAGTTAAACATTATTTTGCAATTGAAAAGTTCTTAAGCCATCACGCACATCACCAACACTTCAAGGCTTCTAGGACTTTGTACTTTGCTTCTTCAAAAGGAATTCTCGGTGTGAGAATTGTGGATCTCGTGTTTGAGATTGTTGCAATTTGCATGGTCTTGCAAATTGGTCGTTTGTCTTTGATTTTGTAAGGGTATTTCAAAATCATAGTGGAAACTCTCAAGCGGGATTTGCTTGGGGATTTGATGTACACATGCTAATATGTGGGGAGTAATTTTAAAATTTAATTCTATATTGTTATCATCAAAAGGGGAGAATGTTGATTTTCATATTCTCAAATTAGTATTTTGATGATAACAACATATATTATATATATATGTGTGTTTTTGTGTGTTTTATAACTTGTTGATGCAGATATTATATCAAATTTGGACAAGTACAAAATGAGTTCAAGGCATAATGAAGTATTGAAGATGAGAAGCAAGATCAAGATAAATGTAATTTTTCTCTTCTTTACTTAGAACAAATTGTACAAGCCTTGATCACACACACACACACACTTTTAGAACACACTAACACATGCTTAGTGTGTTGGTTAATTATAGAAATCCCTATATTAACCATTAGAGTTTTAAAGTTTAAAACACTTCATTTATAACTTTTTCAGTCAATAGTAGTCGACCAATTCAAACTATAGTCGACTAATTACTTAATTTAATAAATATACAAGTTTACGTAAATATCTGATTAGTCGACTAATGCCATTAATAGTGGAGCTAATGATAACAAACAATTTTCCGGTGAGTTCTGTTAGTCGACTAATTCATATATAGTAGTGGACTACCAGTTAAAACATACACCCGGACTTTACGTCATTACAGTTAGTCGACTAATCGATATAGTAGTCGACTACTAATGCTTGAATCTTATACGTAACTGTAAACACGCATTAGTCGACTAATCGATATAGTAGTCGACTATAGAAGTCGGTTTTCGGCGTTTGAATTTGAATGTTTGAATGTTTTTTGTTTATATCCGTTTTATAGGTTTTAACTTGTGTCTAATCAAGGGATATAAATAGACAAAAACATCGAAAATAATATACAACATTCATATGAATTGATCTTGAATTTTGAGATTAAAAGAGAGTTCAAAAGTTCACAAGTGAAAAACTATTCTTTGATACAATTGCAAGATTCAAAAGAGTTAAACATTATTTTGCAATTGAAAAGTTCTTAAGCCATCACGCACATCACCAACACTTCAAGGCTTCTAGGACTTTGTACTTTGCTTCTTCAAAAGGAATTCTCGGTGTGAGAATTGTGGATCTCGAGTTTGAGATTGTTGCAATTTGCATGGTCTTGCAAATTGGTGGGGTTGTCTTTGATTTTGTAAGGGTATTTCAAAATCATAGTGGAAACTCTCAAGCGGGATTTGCTTGGGAATTTGGATGTACACGGGAGGTGGAACCAAGATAAATCTCGTGTTTGTGATTGTGAAATTTACGTGTTTGTGCTATCATATTTGCAATTTATTATCTACTTTGCATAAAATTTTATAAAACACTATTCACCCCCCCTCTAGTGTTTAAGTGTGATCAGATCAACGATCCTACAAAAAAGTCTCGGAAAAAACTTTTGAAGTGAAGTGGGGACTACGAGTACTGCCATCTAATATGAAAGTGTAGAGAGATTTAACATTGAAGGAATCAGATCGATCTAGAGGCCATCTGACTACATCAAGATCAGCTGGTGTAGTGGGGCTACTCGAGTCTAACATCTGATATAAGGCCTGAACTTGCCTAGCCTCATTCTCATTAGAAGGTCTCCTGATAATGAGTTTCCATGTCCAGATATCTCCATTGAGTCTGCCTTGGGATGCCACGAGGTATGCTTGGAAAATGCAAGATTGTATGCAAGGGGGAACAGGCTGGCTAGAGAATTGTGACATGTCCACTTGTCCTCCCAAAACAGGATCCTACGACCATTACCTAGTTTCCAATTAACAATAGCCGCAAAAGTATGATAGCAAGAATAGACGTCCTTCTAGAAGTTGGAGCAATATCGACTAGGTGGTGTGCTATGAGGGTTCGACGGATATATCGATTGGAGAACTGAACTTACATAGTTGCCTTGAGCAAAGAGTTTCCAGAGCCATTTGGTAATAAGAGAGAGATTAGCATTGGCTAGGTTGGAGATGCCAAGACCCCCACAGGATTTAGGAGTGCAGACCCTTTCCCATTTGACAAGAGATTTACCCCCTATATTGTTAGAGTTGCCATTCCATAGAAAGTTACGTCTAATTTTGTCTACTGCCTTGATCAGCCATCTATGGAGTTTGAAGAAAGACATGTAATATAGGGGGAGGGAGGATAAAACTGAGTTGATGAGCACAAGCCTGCCGCCAAATGAAAGGTGCTTGCCTTTCTAGTGAGACAATTTTTTGTGGAACGTGTCAAGAAGAGATTACCAGTCAGATTTGGATAGAGGACCTCTCTTGAGGGGAAGGCCTAGGTATTTGAATGGAGGGGAAGCAAATGAACAGTTGAGAAGTTTGGCAAGATGAGGACCCTTACTGGTAATTTTGCCACTGTAAAACATATTGGATTTAGAGTAGTTGATCCCTAACCCCGAGACCTCTTCAAAGAGATATAAAATGGCTTTGCGGGAGGAAATGTTGGATGTATCTGCTTTACAAAAGATTAGAGTGTCGTCGGCAAATTGAAGGGAGCGGATGTCATTAAGTTTGCCTTTGAGGTGAAGCTCAGAGAGATCTCCAAGGGCAGTGCTATTAGAAAGCATCTTGTATAAAATATCTACTACCAGAAGGAATAGCATAGGGTACAGGGGATCCCCTTGCTTCAAACCTCAGAAATGTCTGAAGGTATTGGTAGGATGACCATTGACTAAGACAGAGGATTTGGAGGAGGTGAGAATGCCGTGAATCCACATGTACCATCTCTCACCAAACCCTCTAGCCTTGAGAAGGGATAGAAGAAATCTCCAATCAACACAGTCAAAGGCTTTGCTAAAGTCAATTTTGCCTATGCAAGCCTCTACCTTCTTGGAGAAACAATGGTGGATCATTTCATGACCCAAGACAATCGAGTCTAGAGTGGATTTACCAGTTTGAAAAGCAGATTGAGAAGGGTCCACAAGGGAGTTGAGGAATGGACGAAGCCTGTTTGCTAGGACTTTGGTGAATATTTTGAACAAACCATTGAGCAGGCTAATAGGTCTGAACTCAGATACTCCACTAGATGAGACAGATTTAGGGATGAGAGAGATGAAGGAGAAGTTGATTTTGTGAAGTGAGGAAGCATCGATAAAAAGATGGGAAAAGAATATTGTTGCAAGGTCAAAGAGGTGGATTCAAAGTTGTAAATGAGATACTTATGAAATTGTTCAGCCTTAAGCTTACTGTACCTCTAGTTTTATTGTTGCAGATAGACCCTGACGAAACTCTTTTGACCCTTTTACCCTTAGGTCTATTTGTTAGAAAATTATTATCCTCTCTCATTGAGGGTAAAAGAGTCAAAAAACTTTAACTCAAGGTTTGTCTGCTACAATAAAACTAGAGGGATAGTAAGCTTAGAATAAGAATACTACTAAAGATCTATCTGCACTCCTAAAAGATGACGTTGCAGAGACATACAAATGATAATCCATCTTGAGAAGTTGTTCGCATTACAGAAAAAGTAAGAAGTCTATGATTACTTACAGGAATACACGACAATTATGAAATGGTGGACATGGAAGCACAAAATTCAACAAGTTGAGCTGAATTATGAATAATATTTCTTGCTGTCGTGTTAAAAAACTCTTTGATCTCTCTCTTCTTCTGTTAAAAACAAGGTAAATTAAGAGAAATGTGCAATTTTATTCATTAGTACTGGGGTCTATATATACAAGAGGAGTGGTCTCATTCTTCTACTCTATCCGATGTGGGACTAAACAAAAAGGGTCTATTCCTATCTAACATAAAGAAATAACTCTCAACACTCCTCCTCAAGATGGGCGAAAGATATCTATTAAGCCCATCTTGTCACACCCTCTAGCTAGGTCTACTGAGCTAAGTCCTTTAGTCAAGCAATCTGCAGCCTGATCTTTAGTTGGAACATGGCCTAACTCTAGTAGCCCACTATTTAGCTTCTCTTTGATGAAGAACCTGTCAATCTCGATGTGCTTGGTTACGTCATCTTTCTTGGATTGTTGGCAATCACGATAGCTGACTTGTTGTCGCACCACAATCTAATCTTGGCCCCTTGATCTAGCTTTAGCTCCACCAAAGATGCTTTTCACCACATCTCATAACCCCCACGGCCATTGCTCGTACTCTGCTTGTTGTTGATCTTGTCATCACAGTTGCTTCTTATTTTTAGGAGACTAAGTTGCCTCCTACGAATATCACGATACCGAGGTAGACCTCCTATCATCTCCGCAGCTAGCCCAATCTGAGTCACAGTAGCCCTCAATGTTCACGTGGTCACTCCTCCTAAATATCAGCCCTTTGCGGGGACACCCTTGAATACCGAGATCGATATCTGCATCCATATGACCCTTTCTCGGATCATGCATATAGCGGCTCACCGCTCCGCCAAATAAAATGTGCGGGCGTGTGTGGTGAGATAGATCAACCTACCAACCAGCCTCTGATATCTCTCACGATCAACTGGTTCTCCTGCCTCAGCAATCAGCTTGAACCTCTGATCGATCGGTGTATTAGCAGGTTTGCACCCCAACATTTCTGTCTCTGTAATAAGATCCAGTGCATACTTCTTCTGGGAGAGAACAATTCCCTCCGCTCCATGAGCTATCTCTATTCTAAGAAAGTATCGAAGCTGACCCAAATCCTTCACTTTAAATTCTTTGCTCAATCTTACCTTGAGCTGGGCAATCTCTTTCTCATCATTCCCTGTGATGATCATGTCATCTACATACACTGCAAGCATAGTGATGTGGCCCTCACTTCTTCGAAAGAACACAGTATGGTCGGTATTGATCTGCTTATATCCCATACCAACCATAGCCCTCCTGAATCTGTCGAACCATGCTCGGGGATACTGCTTTAGCCCATACAGAGACTTCTTCAGCCTGCAGACTTTACCCACTATCTGTCCTGTGCCAAATCCTGGTGGTATCTCCATATACACCTCCTCCACTAGATCCCCATGAAGAAACGTATTCTTCACGTCTAGTTGGTGTAGTTTCTATCCACTATTTGCTGCGAGAGAGATCAGTGTCCGAACAGTGCTCATCTTCGCCACTGGTATAAAAGTCTCATCGTAGTCAATGCCGTATGTCTGGCTGTACCCTTTTGCCACCAGTCGTGCCTTGTAGCGTTCAACTTGTCCTTCTGGATTTTGCTTCACAGTAAACACTCATTTGCATCCCACTGCTCTTTTCCCTACTGGCAGTGTCACCAACTCCCATGTGTGGTTCTTCTCGAGAGCCCCCAGCTCCTGGTGCATTGCTGTCTTCCACTTTGGGTCCTTCTTTGCAGCCTGCCGGTTGTTAGGTATAGTAACAGAATCTAATGATGCAATGAATGCTCCATGTGAAGGGGATATGTTAGAATAGGAAATAAATTGAGTAAGATCCCAATCATATCGTCGGAGGATTACGCGTCTTGTGAGTAGTCCTCCTTCAGAACAGATGGACAGAGGGTAGCGATAGAAGGAATAATATCACCTGAAGTGGAGGATGGTGTAAATTTCTCAAGAGTTGGAGCAGAGCGGGACGAGGAACTAGGCACTGGCACTGTAGGCACTTCTGGCACTGTAGGCACTTCTGACTGCTTCTCCCTCCTTCTGTATGTACGTAACTCCCCCTGAGCTGTAGGCAACTCCCCCTGAGCTGTAGGCCTAGCACCCCTTGTCTCCTCCTCCTCCCCTTTGTCTTCATCCTCCTGCTCCTCTGAGTAAGGGACCGAAATTGAGATTGACCCCCTTGAGCTCTCACCATTCTCCTCCTCTCGCCTCATACCCCTAGTATCGGGCGGGACTCCAAAGGGTGAAGTTACCCCCAATGTGTAGTATGGCTCGAGCTCTCGAAACCGCACATCCATGCTGACAAACAACCTTTTTTTCATTGGACTCCAACAGACATACCCTTTCTGTGTGCCAGGGTATCCCACGAACATACACTTCCGATCACGGGGTCGGTTCCCAACAGATGGTCTGTTGTCCTTCACAAAACACACACAGCCAAACACCTTCAATGGTAAGGTCCCCCCGTTGTCTCCCTTCAGTGTCTCACGCGGAGATTTCCATTTCAATACACTCGAAGGCATCCTATTGATTAAGTGGCGTAGTCAAAACTGCTTGTCCCCATAATATTTTTGGGACATTCATTGCCATCATCATACTCCTAGCAACTTTTAGAAGATGTCTATTCTTCCTCTCTACTATCCCATTCTGAGCTGGGGTGTATGTGCATGTAGTCTGGTGTTGTATCCCTTGAGCTGACAGATACTCCCCAAATATTCTGTTGATGTACTCTGTCCCATTATCTGACCTCAACACCATTACCACTGCACCATACTGAGTCTGGATGTGCCTATGAAAGTCTTTGAAATAACTAACTACATCATTCTTATTTTTCATCAGGTACACCCAAGTGACTCTGAAAAAACAATCAATAAATGTAACAAAATACTTGCATCCACTTATAGAATTTATTGGACAAGGTCCCCATACGTCAGAATGTATCACCTCAAAACTACAGGAACTCCTATTACCCGAACCGACATAAGAGCTTCTAGTAAGCTTCCCAAACTCACAAGCATCACACTGAAGCTTCTGTTGATTTGCTTTTTGAAATAAGATTTGATACATTTTACCCAGAATACTAAATGAAGGATGTCCCATCCGTTTATGATATAGCATCAACTCATCCTCTGCGTACAACTCAGTTCCTCCTGCTCCCGTCCTCTCAACCATAGATGTCAGCGCTGAGTCCATCCCTTCACGGTCCAGGTACCACAGCCCGCTACGCCATGTGCCAGTCCCAAGTCTTCGCCCTATCCCCTTCTCCTGAAAGATCACATTAGGAATATCGAAAGAAACAACACATTTCAGTTGAAGGATAATGACACTAATGGATAACAGGCTAACAGGAAATGAAGGAGCATGCAAAACATTAGATAGTGTTACGTAACCTCGCATAATTAATGCGTTCTTACCGACCGCAGACTGTGCTGTACCATCCGCAATCTGGATACTCTCTGGCTCTGCTAGGTGAGTATAAGACGAGAACTCACTAGCATTGCCAATTACATGTCTGGATGTTCCAGAATCCATTATCCAGTCTGTGGATCTAGTGGCAGCCATGGATGCAAGGGCATGTGTGTCGTTCATACCTTTGTTTGGGTGTCTTGAAGCGTAGCGGCATAGTCTCCTCCGGAGAAAATAGTAGATGCACCCTCGGACCGTCGTCACGCTTCTGTTTCCTTCGGTCTTTGCCGAGAGCTCTTTCCTCCTCAGTAAAAGTCATCTCAGCTTCTTCATCCTCCTCTGTCATCGACAGATTCGCCCGGTGGCCTCCTCTTCCATCTCGTCGGCCTCCACGGCCGTGGTCAAGGCCTCCGGCCTGTCCACGTTCACCCCAGTTCCTCTTCTTGGATAGCTTAGAGCACATCTGCCTCAGATGCCCTGTCTCTCCGCAGTTAAAACACTGCCTAGTCTCCCCTCTGAATCCCGTGTTACCTGGATTTGAGACCATCAGTGCTGACTTCTCTCCCCAAAGTCCACCTGTCCCAGCCTGTAGCCTGATACGGCTCTCTTCCTGTATCATGGCCGAGACTGTCTCCTCCAGAGATGGAATCTTTGTCTGGGCTAGTAGCATCGCCGTCCTCTGCTCAAATGATGGAGCCAAGCCTCGGAGGAATAGCATGGTCCTCTTCTGTAAAGAGGCCTCGCGCTCCTTACACTCAGGGTCCTTACAACTTGCTAGGGACGAGAAGTGATCGTGATCCAGCCACAAGCGCTCGGCTCAGTGGCATACTCTGTCTGATCCTCTCTCCCAGGGCTGTGGCGATCACCTTTTCGATCTGGAATACCCTCAGGTTATTCCCCACCCCATCATAGGTCCTCCTCAGCTTCTCCCAGACATTCTGCACCTTCCCAAGGCCATCTACCGTGGCTGCAATTGGCTGGACTACAGAATTAAGAAGCCAGATATACACCAACATATGAGTGGACTTTCACTCATCTCTTCCTGCGGAGCCCTCAGCCGGCTTAGTCTTCTCCCCCGTCAGATATCCCTCTAGGTTCCTCCCTGCAAGGGTATATCTCATCCGGCGCGACCAACTCAGATATGTCGCTAGCCCTTCGAGCTTCACGTCGATAGGTGGAAGCTCCATCTTCTTGGGCGGTGGCTTTGTTGAGCCCTCTCCATTGTCATCCTCATGAGCGCATCATAGTTGAAACATCCTCCGGATTCAACTTCTTGATGAGTTCCGCCATCGGGTTTGTGCCGGTCTCCATCGATCTAATTTGTGTTCGGTTCCCTCACACCGATCCCACAAATCTAGATCCCACACCCGGCCTTCAACATCACCCTCTTCTCATTATCCACCTTGCCCCCCCGTTCATCTCATCTCCTCAACACGAGGGGGGGCTACACGATCAAGGGGATTATTTCACGAAGGAAATAATCGCCAAAGTGAGTGAAATCGACCAGCGAAATCACCACTCTTCTCGGGATCAAAGCAATGTTTGATCGGAGGGTCAAGTCCATAGGGATTATTTCACGAAGGAAATAATTGCCAAATGGCGAAGCGGCGGTGGTGAACACTACGATCAAGGGATTATTTCACGAAGGAAATAATCGCCAAAGTGAGTGAAATCGACCAGCGAAATCACCACTCTTCTCGGGATCAAAGCAAGGTTTGATCGGAGGGTCAAGTCCATAGGGATTATTTCACGAAGGAAATAATTGCCAAATGGCGAAGCGGCGGCGGTGGTGAACACTACGATCAAGGGATTATTTCACGAAGGAAATAATCGCCAAAGTGAGTGAAATCGACCAGCGAAATCACCACTCTTCTCGGGATCAAAGCAAGGTTTGATCGGAGGGTCAAGTCCATAGGGATTATTTCACGAAGGAAATAATCGCCAAAGTGAGTGAAATCGACCAGCGAAATCACCACTCTTCTCGGGATCAAAGCAAGGTTTGATCGGAGGGTCAAGTCCATAGGGATTATTTCACGAAGGAAATAATCGCCAAAGTGAGTGAAATCGACCAGCGAAATCACCACTCTTCTCGGGATCAAAGCAAGGTTTGATCGGAGGGTCAAGTCCATAGGGATTATTTCACGAAGGAAATAATCGCCAAAGTGAGTGAAATCGACCAGCGAAATCACCACTCTTCTCGGGATCAAAGCAAGGTTTGATCGGAGGGTCAAGTCCATAGGGATTATTTCACGAAGGAAATAATCGCCAAAGTGAGTGAAATCGACCAGCGAAATCACCACTCTTCGGGATCAAAGCAAGGTTTGATCGGAGGGTCAAGTCCATAGGGATTATTTCACGAAGGAAATAATCGCCAAAGTGAGTGAAATCGACCAGCGAAATCACCACTCTTCTCGGGATCAAAGCAAGGTTTGATCGGAGGGTCAAGTCCATAGGGATTATTTCACGAAGGAAATAATCGCCAAAGTGAGTGAAATCGACCAGCGAAATCACCACTCTTCTCGGGATCAAAGCAAGGTTTGATCGGAGGGTCAAGTCCATAGGGATTATTTCACGAAGGAAATAATCGCCAAAGTGAGTGAAATCGACCAGCGAAATCACCACTCTTCTCGGGATCAAAGCAAGGTTTGATCGGAGGGTCAAGTCCATAGGGATTATTTCACGAAGGAAATAATCGCCAAAGTGAGTGAAATCGACCAGCGAAATCACCACTCTTCTCGGGATCAAAGCAATGTTTGATCGGAGGGTCAAGTCCATAGGGATTATTTCACGAAGGAAATAATCGCCAAAGTGAGTGAAATCGACCAGCGAAATCACCACTCTTCTCGGGATCAAAGCAAGGTTTGATCGGAGGGTCAAGTCCATAGGGATTATTTCACGAAGGAAATAATCGCCAAAGTGAGTGAAATCGACCAGCGAAATCACCACTCTTCGGGATCAAAGCAAGGTTTGATCGGAGGGTCAAGTCCATAGGGATTATTTCACGAAGGAAATAATCGCCAAAGTGAGTGAAATCGACCAGCGAAATCACCACTCTTCTCGGGATCAAAGCAATGTTTGATCGGAGGGTCAAGTCCATAGGGATTATTTCACGAAGGAAATAATCGCCAAAGTGAGTGAAATCGACCAGCGAAATCACCACTCTTCGGGATCAAAGCAAGGTTTGATCGGAGGGTCAAGTCCATAGGGATTATTTCACGAAGGAAATAATCGCCAAAGTGAGTGAAATCGACCAGCGAAATCACCACTCTTCTCGGGATCAAAGCAAGGTTTGATCGGAGGGTCAAGTCCATAGGGATTATTTCACGAAGGAAATAATCGCCAAAGTGAGTGAAATCGACCAGCGAAATCACCACTCTTCTCGGGATCAAAGCAAGTCAATCATAACTTGCTCGGTCATAAGAAAAGGGCAGATTTTTATAAAGCTTAAAGTTAATCTGGTGCTTATGGGACTCATAATGATCTCTTGGGCCGCTTGCTGTTAGATAGGCCTTATATGATCCTTCCGGCCCTTCATAGTTAGCTGGGCCTTACATTGACTAGTGATCATTCATCAATCATCACCTATACTACATTTGCATATGATTACATCATAATAGGCAAATTACTTGGTGACTTATTTGCCAGCACTGGCACTTCTCCTACTTGGTGACCTTTTTTTTTTAAAGTTTAAAATACTCATTTTAATAGTCTCAGGCTATAGGTCAAGTTGTGAAATCTATTTAATCCTTTGAAGACTGTTACTTCATCTGCATAAAAGTAAGTCATAGATCAACTATATTATATAAAGGATACTTACTATTGATGCAATAATTATTGATGAAGCCAAAGCAAACTCGTTTTTTTTAAAAATTATTATTTAGAGGAGGTAGCCTGGAATGGATCCAAAGCAAACTTAATAATGAATATGCCGGAAAATGCCATAATCCTTTTTTTTTTAAGTCAAAGGTTAAGATTTTGACGCTATTTTTTTCAAAGAAAAATATAGGGCGAGATGCCCTATTCAGTTCATTAAAACTAATCTTGACATAGGATGAACCATGGATAAACATAAACAGTTCATTCTTGTGAATAGGAAGAGGATCTTAACATCACATGTAACACAAATCATAGATGTTCGATATAATCTTATCCCCAATCAAAGGTGTTATGGTCATAACCACTAACCAGTGATTAAAGAGAAAAACAAAGTGCTGACATGGATAAACGCTTGCTTATCAGCGAGAACAGACACGAGCCTCCGCACCCGACCCAGGCGGCTTACCAGACCCGCCATGGTCCAATGAGCGACTATCACCATAGCCGAGAGCGGTGCAAATCGGCCCATCGATAACTCCCTCCAGCGGGCGGCGAAAAGCGGTGATGGTCGTCGCCTGGCGATTAAGCGCCGGGCCGTTTCACGTCGCTCGTCCCATCGGACGGCGTAGAGACGACCGGCTATCACATTCCAACCGCTAGTCCGCCGGACGACCTGGCGGTGCTAGTCGTCCTCCCGGCCCGTCACCCTCTGACCCGTCCTACCGGTTGTGGCCCTTTCCCAGCGATGCGAAACAAATTTAGACCCTCTTCACCGGCCACGTCCTCGGGGGCGGCGAAGCGACCTGATCGTCCCTTCTAGTTGACTACCTCGAAGAAGCGTCCGAGAGGCGGCGAGTCGGCCACCGGCCTCGGCTCCCACCTACCTCATCTGCATGGCTTCCTCCACTCAAGCGGCGGTTATCACGATTTTCGAGCCCATCGGCATCGCATTAAATCTTGTGACCTTAACTCCCCATCTCTCACGGTATTTAAGGCACCTCGGACCCATGCAGCTACAGGCGCCGTCAATCCCATCCCATTAATGGCGAATAGACCACACTAACCCTCCAATTTGACACCTGTAAAGGCCAGCCACCGTAGCAGACAGAAAGATGTTCAGCCAATTACTGGCTCACACGTGTAAGAAAGTGACTCGGCAATGGTTTTCGATAGCGGAAGAGCGAGAATACCGGCAACCCTAGGTATAAGTAGCAACGCGTACAGCGAACCAAGTAAGTGATCTTTTTTGAGTAAATTCCTGCTCCATTAGCTTATCTCTTCCTCTACTAACTTGACCGTCGGAGGAACCACCGGAGATCCCAACTCCGCCTCTTCCGCAGGTCCTTCTTTCTGCTATAGGCGAATCCCTTGATCGGAGTCAGCGTCGCTGGGCTTTAGGAGAGAAGGCGGACTCCGCTCTCTTAAAAACTAAACTCACCCGAGGTTAGTGACTGTGATTATATACATCAACAAAATGTTATACAAAGAAAAACAGCAAAAGAGCTGACTTGACCAGCTCTATATCGTCATACATATTCATGAGTTTGTCAAAAACTATTATTTGTTTGTTAAATATCAATGAATAAGACTAGTTGTGTATACACAAGAATGTAGCCACTGATATTTTTAAACTATTCTATTAGCACTTACACTGTTGTGAGCTTAGCTCTAAAAATAAAATAGATCGCTTTGCTATTGATTTTAGGTAGGCAAGTCCCAAATCCAACAGCACAGGATCATTAATCTATCAAAACCTCCTTCATCCTAGGTCATTATTCAATCATTCATTTACTCCTTCTCACCATTGCAAGTTGAAAATGCTCACGAATGCTGCGTGTTGAACGTTGATAGAGATGGGGATGTTGTAACTCACTCATTCATCATGATGCATCAATCATTATAATACAACTACTAGGGATCCATGTGCAATTAACTTTGGAATTAAAGTTATGTACGTATAACTTGTTTCATATCAAGTACGTACGCACACAAATTTACAACTCTAGTGTGTATGTCCTTTTATTGTCTGTGACGAGCTTTATGATTCACAATTTTGATTATCCTTTTAATATTTAAAAGAGAATGGTAAATTTTAGCGTATAAATTGAATGGTACTTAATTTAGGGAATTTTCATGTCCACGTAAAAACATAAATTTAACATCTCGAGTCAACATGAGAGTGGAACTTGATGTAATATGAAGTTAATCCTTTGGAGTTAGGGGGGATAGCTTTCATCCCAACCTTCTTTTTTGGGGTTGATGTAATATGAAGTTAATCCTTTGGAGTTAGGGGGATAGCTTTCATCCCAACCTTTTTTTGGGGGTTGGGGCGGACGTCTCTTAATATTAATTTCTAGATGAAACTTTTACGTAGAAAATTAATTTTCTAGTTGTTTATGTCTGAAAATGAAAGACGGGGAAAAAAGTTTAGTTGCAGATAGATGCCCTATACTACTTAGTACCCCAAACTTCAAAATAGTTAGATACTACACTCCTAAATATTTTTTTATTTTTATTTTTACTTTTTACTTTAAGGGTTTATCTGCAAAACAGATTTATTAGCATCTCCTTATTCTCATGTATTATTATCAACATAATTTTTACTTTTTTGATAGTATTTACTACTTTCTGGCCTTGTTGATCCCCGAATTGACATGTGAGATTGAAAAATGAACTCTTCCCCTTGTATTCTTCTTTTCATGATTAAGCTTGGACTTTTCAAAAATAATTAGATAGAAAGGTTCTTTGCCTTTTGTTCCAAAAAGAGTTTGACAAAAAGTAAGGCTTCTTGTCTCATTCTAACTAAATAATACATCAAATACTATTTGTGGAAATTTTGAAATAATCATCGTTTATGATTAATTAGTATCGCATTCAACTAATGGACGCGGACTTCTCATGGATCTAATAAGACTTTTGTGTAAAAGCAGTCAAATTAATGCTTGATCCATAACATGTTTTTGGTGAACATATTTGTTAGAATATATAAATATAATTATTAATTTTACTATAACTTCAGAGTTGTAATTTAATAGTTAGAGAGACTTTAACAAACTTTAGAGTTTTTAATGAAAAAATTGTAGAAGATATCCGAATTTTATTAATTTCTAATGTAATTATGTAAGGTAAACGAGAAATAATTAAAATACTATACGCATAACTCTCGAAAAAAGATGATATAATAGAGATAGTACTTTGTTGATGTTGACGTGTTAGAATATTATTCTATTTTTAAACTAATTATAAGTTCTTTTGTAGAGAAAATAAAGAAAGTTATCTTCTTAATATTTTGAATTATATGGTGCTGCACCAGTAGTTAGCATCTAAGATTTGGTCAATCATTATGCCAATATGAAATTCAACTATGATATCTATTTAATTATTTGATATACTGAACAAGGAGTTGGTAAATTTGGAAGTAAAGAAAACAAATTTAACTAACTCGTTTGACCCTTTCTTTTGAATTTTGTTTGTCAAAGAAATATAGTTTTTACCAATGTTTTTCTTTTCTTCATAAATTTGGAAATCACGTGAATCGTTTTCGTCCTCCTTTCTGAGAAATTGCGGAAATTAAGCAAAAATAACTCCTTTTAATTTTTCTATTTTTGAAGAAAATCCAATAGTCCTCTTTTTTCTTGCCTTAGGGGGTGTTTGTTTGCATGCAAGTGAAAGATGAAAGTGAGAAAGTAACTTTCGTTTAACATTTTATATGTTTGTTTACATGCAAATGGTTATGAAAGTGAAATGTAAGAAAATTATCACATAGGATTTAATGCAATTTTGATTTCTCCTAAAAAAGTGGTGAAGTCACGTGAAAGTGATAAAAATAATAACAAATTTTAATGAAATAATTTTAACTATATTTACTAAGTAATCTAATTTTACCACATCATCTTCACATTGCACTTTCAACAATAAATTCGTATTTCAAACAAACATTGTATTCCACTTGCACGCTGACATGGATGTAAAAGGTATTTGCAAAAAAAAGTAACTTACATAATATTAATTCACTTTCAAATGGCCAAACACCCCCTTAGCTTGCAAAAAGGTACTCGTAGCCATGTGACAGTGAGACGCATGTGTTAGCGGATGAGTAATTAAGGCAATTGTTCTCTTCAATAGAGGGTTAGGATTTGGATTCTCTCTACTATCAAGAAAAAATTAAAGAAACCACTATCTTATTAATTATGTATTAATTTGTTTAGAGAGTAGTTGTAATTTATCTTCAAATGCAAACTAGAAATATGTGCATCTATCAATACAACCAATCAATTATCAGCTAATGGTTGTCGTTCTACATCTAGCCTTGTAACACTGTACAAAAGTCATAAATCTTGGAATACATCAAGGGGTGTTTTTTGAATCTATAAAGAATAATCTTTGAATCCACGAAAAGACAACCTCGAATCCACGAAGTAATATAAAAGAGAATTTTATTGATAAAAGTTATGCATTAGGGCTTAAAATCCTATACTTAAATAGATAAAATAGACTCTTAGACACGAATTTTACCAAAAATAAAAATAACAAAACTATCCTTAAAAGACTCCCTATAATTGAAGAAATAAATCAGTCAAATTAGAATCAAACCAGATTTGTTTCCTAATTAAAACTGTTGAGAGTTGTTTCGTTATGTTATTTAGTCCCACATTGGTTAGGGACAAGCCTCTTTGTAGTTGTGATATTATAAATAACATCTAAGAGAGGGAACTAAACATTCTCCCTGATTACTTCTTTCAACATGGTATCAGAGCCACAATAACCCTAGCCGTCATTTCTTTGACGATTATTTCCTTCGTGAAATAATCCCCTAATCCTAGCCGTCATTCCTTTGGCGATTATTTCCTTTGTGAAATAATCCTCTAACCCTAGCCGTCATTCCTCACAAAACCCAAGATCCAAAATTCTAGAGTTCGAGAGATCTAAGGATCAGATCTACACTTGACCTCTCTGGATTAAACATTGCTTTGATCCTGAGAAGAGTGGTGATTTCGCTTGGTCGATTTCATTCACTTTGGCGATTATTTCCTTCGTGAAATAATCCCTTGATCGTGTAGCCCCCCCTCGTGTTGAGGAGATGAGATGAACGGGGGGCAAGGTGGATGATGAGAAGAGGGTGATGTTTGGAGACGAGGAAAGTTGAAGGCCGGATGTGGGATCTAGATTTATGGGATCGGTGTGAGGGAACCGAACACAAATTAGATAGATGGAGACCAGCACAAACCCGATGGCGGAACTCATCAAGAAGTTGAACCCAGAGGATGTTTCAACTTTGATGCAGTTCATGAGGATGACAGCGGGAGAGGGCTCAACAAAGCCACCGTCCAAGAAGGTGGAGCTTCCACCTATCGACGTGAAGCTCGAAGGGCCTGCGACATATCTGAGTTGGTCGCGCCGGGTGAGATATACCCTTGCAGGGAGGAACCTAGAGGATATCGGCGGGAGAAGCTGGCCGGTGAGGACTTCGGCGAGGAAGAGATGAGTGAAAGTCCACTCATATGTTGGTGTATATCTGGCTTCTCAATTTTGTAGTCCAGCCAATTGCAGTCACGGTAGATGGCCTTGGGAATGTGCAGGATGTCTGAGAAAAGCTGAGGAGGACCTATGATGGGGTGGGGAATAACCTGAGGGTATTCGGATCGAATCGGCCCTGATCCGAGGGAGAAGCGTCAGGAGTATGCCACGAAGCTGGAGCGCTTGTGGCTGGATCACGATCACTTCTCGCCTCTAGCAAGCTGCAAGGACCCTGAGTGCAAGGAGCGCGAGCCCTCTTTGCAGAAGAGGACAATGCTATTCCTCCGAGGCTTGGCTCCATTATTTGAGCAGAGGACGGCGATGCTACTAGTCCAGACGAAGATTCCATCTCTAGAGGAGACAGTCACCATGATCTGAGGAGGAAGCCGTATCAGGCTGGTGAGAGACAGTGGACTTCGGGGAGAAGTCGGCGGTGATCTCAAACCCAGTAACTGGATTGGAGGGAGACTAGGTAGTGCTTCAACTGCGGAGAGATAGGGCATCTGAGATAGATGTGCTCTAAGCCACCCAAAGAGAGGGATTGGGATGGACATGGACAGGCCAGAGGCCGTGGCCATGATCGTGGAGGCTGACGAGGTGGAAGAGGAGGCCATCGGGCGAATCTGCCGGTGACAGAGGGGGAGGAAGAAGCTGAGATGACTTTTACTGAGGAGGATCGAGCTCTCTTGGCGGCATTGAGAAGAAAACAGAGAGTAGTAGGCGACGTGTCCGATGGTGCATCTACTGCTTTCTCTAGAGGAGACTATGCGATTCGCTCTTGGCGCCCACCCAAACAAAGGTATGGACGACACATGCCTTTACATCCATGGCGCCACTAGATTCCTGGTGGATAATAAATTCGGAGCATCGGATATGTAGCGGCAATGCTAGTGAGTTCTCGTCTTATACTCACTGGCGAGCGAATAGTATCAATTGTGGATGGTGCAGCCTTGGTAGTGGTCATTATGCTTGATTAGTATGCAGGTTACGTAACACTATCTAATATTTTGCATGCTCCTTCATTTCTTGTTAGCTTTGTTATCCATTAGTGCTATTATCCTTCAACTAAAATGTGTTGTTTCTTCGATATTCCTAAGGTGATCTTTCGGGAGAAGGGGCGAGGAAGACTTGGGATTGGCACATGGCGTGAGTGGTACGTGGTATCCGGACCGTGAAGGAATGGACTGTGGCCGACATCTATGATTGAGGGCGGGGCGGCGGGGAGAGGCGGAGGTGTGGGCTGAAGGATGAGTTGATGCACATCATCAGCGGATGGGATACACTTCATTTAGTATTCTGTGTAAAATATATCCAACCTTATTTCAGAAAGTAAATCAACAGAAGCTTCAGTGTGATGCTTGTGAGTTTGGAAAGCTTACTAGAAGCTCTTATGTTAGTTCGGGTAATAGGAGTTCCTATAGTTTTGAGGTGATACATTCTGACGTATGGGGACCTTGTCCAATAAATTCTATAAATGGATGCAAGTATTTTGTTATATTTACTGATTATTTTTCTAGAGTCACTTGGGTGTACCTGATGAAAAATAAGAATGATATAGTTGGTTGTTTCAAAGACTTTCATAGGCACATCCAGACTCAGTATGGTGCAGTGGTAAAGGTGTTGAGGTCAGATAATGGGACAGAGTACACCAACAGAATATTTGGGGAGTATCTGTCAGTTTAAGGGATACAACACCAGACTATATGTACATACACCCCAGCTCAGAATGGGGTAGCAGAGAGGAAGAATAGACATCTCCTAAAAGTTGCTAGGAGTATGATGATGACAATGAATGTCCCAAAGACGTTGTGGGGACAAGCAGTTTTGACGGCGGCTCACTTAATCAATAGGATGCCTTCGAGTGTATTGAAATGAAAGTCTCCACATGAGATACTGAAGGGAGACAATGGGGACCCTACCATTAAAGGTGTTTGGATGTGTGTGCTTTGTGAAGGACAACAGATCATCTGTTGGGAAACTGGACCCCAGGGCTATGAAGTGTATGTTCGTGGGATACTCTGGCACACAGAAAGGATATGTCTGTTAGAGCCCAGTGGAAAAAAGGCTGTTTGTCAGCATGGATGTGCGGTTTTGAGAGCTCGAGCCATACTACATATTGGGAGTAACTTCACCCTTTGAAGACTCGCCCGATACTGGAGGTATGAGGCGAGAGGGGGAGAATGATGAGAGCTCAAGAGGGTCAATCCTAATTTCGGTCCCTTACTCAGAGGAGCAGGAGGATGAAGAAAGGGAGGAGGAGGAGACAAGGGGTGCTAGGTCTACAGCTCAGGGAGAGTTGCCTACAGCTGTGGGGAGTTAGCATACATCACGAAGGGCCCGGCAGAGGAGGTGCCTCAAGGTGCGGAGGTGCCTACGATGTCGGTGCCCAATCCCTCGTCCCGCTCTGCTCCAACTCTTGAGACACCTACACCATCCTCCACTTTGAGTGATATCATTCCTTCTACTCCTACCCCTCTGTCCACACCAGTGTCTGTAAGGAGGACTACTCGCAGTAATGCGGGTAATCCTCCTGACAGATATGGTTGGGATCTTGCTCAATTTATTTTCTATTCTAACATATCCCCTTCACATGGAGCATTCATTGCATCATTAGATTCTGTTACTATACCTAACAACTGGCAGGTTGTTAAGAAGGACCTAAAGTGAAAGACAGCCATGCACGAGGAGTTGGGGGCTCTCGAGAAGAACCACAAATGGGAGTTGGTGACACTGCCAATAGGAAAAAGAGCAGTGGAATGCAAATGGGTGTTTACTGTGAAGCAGAATCCAGAAGGGCAGGTTGAACGCTACAAGGCACGACTAGTG
Source organism: Asparagus setaceus (assembly GCA_012295165.1). Classification (NCBI taxonomy): domain Eukaryota; kingdom Viridiplantae; phylum Streptophyta; class Magnoliopsida; order Asparagales; family Asparagaceae; genus Asparagus; species Asparagus setaceus. The sequence goes on along the minus strand of CM022709.1, from coordinate 813,586 downwards.
GCAAAAGGGTACAGCCAGATATACGGCATTAACTACGATGAGACTTTTGCACCAGTGGCGAACATGAGCACTGTTCGGATACTGATCTCTCTGGCAGCAAATGGTGGATGGTAACTACACCAACTAGACGTGAAAAATGCGTTTCTTCATGGGGATCTAGTGGAGGAGGTGTATATGGAGATACCACCAGGATTTAGCACAAGACAGACAGTGGGTAAGGTCTGCAGGCTGAAGAAATCTCTGTATGGGCTAAAGCAGTCTCCCCGAGTATGGTTCGATAGGTTCAGGCGGGCTATGATTGGTATGGGATACAAGCAGATCAATACCGATCATACTGTGTTTTTTCGAAGAAGTAGGGGTCACATCACTATGCTTACAGTGTATGTAGATGACATGATCATCACAGGGGATGATGAGAAAGAGATTGCCCAGCTCAAGGTGAGATTGAGCAAAGAATTTGAAGTGAAGGATTTTGGTTAGCTTCGATACTTTCTTGGAATAGAGATAACTCATGGAGCGGAGGGGATTGTTCTCTCCCAGAGAAAGTATGCACTGGGTCTTCTTACAGAGACAGGGATGTTAGGGTGCAAACCTGCTACTACAACGATCGATCAGAAGTTCAAGCTGAGTGCTGGGGCAGGAGAACCAGTTGATCGTGAGAGATATCAGAGGCTAGTTGGTAGGTTGATCTACCCGAATCACACATGTCCAGACATTTCATTTGCGGTGAGCGTGGTGAGCTGTTACATGCATGACCCGAGGAAGGGTCATATGGACGCAATATACCAGATCCTGAAGTATCTAAAGGATGTCCCTGGTAAATGGCTGATATTCAGGAGGAGTGGCCATGTGAACATTGAGGGCTACTGTGACGCAAATTGGGCTAGCTGCGGAGATGATGGGAGGTCTATCTCAGAGTACTGCATATTTATAGGAGGCAATTTAGTCTCCTAGAAAAGCAAGAAGCAATCTGTGGTGATAAGATCAACAGCTGAAGCAGAGTACAGAGCAATGACCGTGGGGGTTGCAGAGTTGATGTGACTGAAAAGCATGCTGGTGGAGCTAAAGCTAGATCAAGGGGCCAAGATTAGGTTGTGGTGAGACAATAAGTCAGCTATTAGCATTGCCAACAACCCAGTGCAGCATGACAAAACCAAGCACATCGAGATTGACAGGTTCTTCATCAAAGAGAAGCTGAACAATGGGCTACTGGAGTTAGGCCATGTTCCAACTAAGGATCAGGCTGCAGACTGCTTGACTAAAGGACTTAGCTCAGTAGACCTAGCTAGAGGGTGTGACAAGATGGGCTTAATAGATATCTTTCGCCCATCTTGAGGAGGAGTGTTGAGAGTTGTTTCTTTATGTTGTTTAGTCCCACATTGGTTAGGGACAAGCCTCTTTGTAGTTGTGATATTATAAATAACATCTAAGAGAGGGAACTAAACAACCTCTTTGATTACTTGTTTCAACAAAAACAGACTCCTAGAATATAACCCACAATAGTAAAAAACCGATAAGTCTGATATCTCTCAATCTAGAGGGAATTTCGCAAAACAGACGGTAGCAACCCAAACAACAAGGGATTTGGTTGACCCCGTCTCGAAAAACTACGTGATTTTCGTACATTATTCGTCCAATTCCGGTGCACGGTTTAGGAGATATTAAGTTTGGAAGGACAATCACTTACTCGATTCTAGTACAAAACTCCCCCAAAGCAATCTTAGGCACGAGTTTCATGGACGCAATTATAATTTTTTCTAGATCAACACTATATTAAGATTTTACCGATTTGTATCCTATTCAATTAAGTGATAATTAGAGAGGATCAAAATCCTTTTCAATTAAATGATAATTAGAGATGATCACTGTCTACAAATCACATTTAAGAGGTTCTAATTCCAATCGCTTGGCCAACGATTAATTTCTACAAATAGAAATTATTCTTGCATATGACCATAATCCACTTTACTTTTCTGGACATTTTTATACCAAAAGCGTTCGTGTGCCAGCATGGTGAAACTAGTTGTGTGCTGAAATTAAGGTCCACGTGGTGCACGGGCGAATAATTGTTAAGATCAGTACGTGCATGAGGTACTCCTACATTAATTGCATCATATCATTACTTGGAAAAAAGTCCCTCTTTTTATTTCTCTTAATAATGGATGAGCCTAAGGGGGGTTAGTCATCTGGAACTTAAAATTAGAACTGGGATAATCTGTAGGACAAATTTTTAAGGTGTTAGTCACATAGAATTTGGAACTGGGATATTTTTTAATAGTGTTAGTCAAGTAGAACTTTTCTGGAACTAGAACTGTGGTATTTCTTTGGTGTGTTAGTCAAGTAGAATTCTACTAGAACTAGAATTGGGATAATTTGCCTTAATTATCCCACTAATTATTCTACCTATATATATAGCCATCAGTTCACCTTTCTCAAATTATCCTACAGATTGACAAAGAATCAATTGAGAAAAAAAAGTAGAACTGCAGCCGCCTCTTCTCTGCCCAAGGTATTTCCCATCCCTTTCTTGAAAAAATCGGCCACTGTTCATCTTTTTAAAATATGTCACTGTTCATCCTATACGCGATTACTGTTCATCTAAAAAACGACATTGTTCATCAAACATCGGCACTGTTGATTTAAAACTGCACTGTTCATCTGAAAAAGTCGCTGCCCACCCAAAACACCATGGTACCGTTCATCTAAAATATATGGTACTGTTCATCTGAAAACCCCCGGTTACTGTTCATACAAAAATTGGTTACTGTTCACAGAAGAATTTATGTCACTGTTCATCTAAAAATCGGTTGTATAGGTAAGTTTTTATGATTATGGTTTATATGAAATTAGGGTTTGAAGATACTAGTATATTCAACCCAAGTTTTTGCTGATATTAGGGTTTATATAAAATTAGGGTTTAATGATATAATTAGGTTTTATTAGTTATATGCAAGTTTTAGATTTGAAGACATTAGCCCCAATCTTTGCACTTGGGAAATCATGGAACCCATCTATCGTAGCGGTGGCCTTGAGGTCTCCATCATGATCATGATTTTGTTATTATCTTATGCTAATTAGCTATATGATCTAGTGTATCGGCTTAATACTTTTTGCAACAAATCTACAAAATTTGCATTTGTTGCTCATGATTTCTAGGAGACCTTATGTTGGATTTAGGTGCTAGTGCATTTAAATGCAATTAAGCCTTTAAAAATTTGCATAATTGTATACTTAGATTAATAATGCATGTTTGTTTTATTTAATTATTATTATTATATATGTGTGTTTTATATTAGATGCATGTATGTTTTAATCAAATTCCATATTTGAGATTTTAAATAGGTTGTTTTGAGTTTGTTATAGGATGGACATAAGATCACAAAGTCGGGATCAAGAAGAAATATCTCAAGGTCTAGGGAGTGAGGGACGAAAAGAGCAAGGCGGATTATATGACATGGATCAAGCGGAGGCTAAGGAATTGCTTAGGCTGTTGGTGGAGGAAGTTAAGAACGAGAATAAACAAGCAAATGGCGACTTCAAAAGCATGTGATTACGAGGAATGTAATACCCCTCTAGTTGAAAATTTTAGAAAAGATTTTAGATATAATCATGTAATGAACAAGATAAAGCAATGGAAGAGAAAGATTGCACCTGTGGAGATCTTGATGAAGAATAACTCTGGTTTTGGTTGGGATTCTAGCACGCAGAAATTTACTTGTCCTGACGAAGTGTGGAATGGCATTTTAGAGGTTGGTTTATGTCATGTTATTTTCATATCTATTAACTTGAATATAATATTAATTATTTTCACATATAATGTTGTAGGCCCGTCCAAATACTCCAAATCTCAAGGATAAACTGTTTGAGGATTTTGAGGATATCTGGTGGTATGTGGTGACCATGGCTTCGGCGGGCTATAGGTTTAGGTCGATGGCTTGGATGAAGCACGCCGGAGGAAGTGGTTGGGAGGGCATAGTTGGTACCGATCTTTGAGGCGGAATCTCCCAATGGAGGAGATCTTTGCTGTAGATATGCAACTGCTACCACCATTCCCACGGCGTTAATGGCTGTTTTTGGTTCGCCCATCCAATTTGAATAATGGTAAACGAAGTAGGTCAATTGGTAATGCTGCCACACGTCCTGCATCTTCCAGTTCTCATTGCAAGAGGTAGGAGAGGGAGTTGTCACTGTAGGTAAAGCTTTTCATGAGTTAGTTGATGAGTTGAAGAAGATAAGAAAGGTAGGAATAAAGAATGGGTTGATCTTTGTTATGTCTACTCCTGAATTGACTAAGCCACAAAATGGAATATACTCGATGACAATATCCCACGGGACATGAAGGACGCTTTATTGATATGGATGTAAAAGACCGCTATGAGTTTCTACATTTTAGGTTGACCGGTGAGATGCTGAATAATGATAAGGATGGGACTCAAGCCAATTCTGATCCAAATGGTGCATATTATGATTCTGATTTCTTTGGAGATGTTTAGAGGCGGTAGTTTAGGAGTTTAGGATATTGCTATGTTTTTTGAGATTTGTTATGGTATTAGGATTATGTGGCATTTTATATGTCAAATCTATTTTACATTGAGTAGTTGGAACTTGGGATAATGTCATGTTTCTGTTTTTTTTTGTTGTTGAGATTTGGAATGTATTTTTAGGATCAGTGTCATTTCATTTTGTCCAAACTATTTTATTAAAGTATTTGAAAACTATTTATTTTTAGGATATTGCTATGTTTTTATATGTTTTGTTATTCTGTTATTCGACTTGTCAATTGTCTTAGTTTGATACGTTTGATGGATGAGGTTTCTCTTTGTATCATCCTAACAGATGACTCTTGTATGTTGTGCAGATGAGAATCTTGTCAGTCCCATTGTGTGCAAATCATAAAGTGCTTCTTTTATTTCTATGCACCTAACTTTTCAGAAAATTGATTCTATCTCATCAGGATGGAGGAAGATCAAAATTTGCCCATTTTATATTTTCATCATGAGGACTTCGATGATAATCTTTTGATTCTCATAATCGGATTAGTCACGAGGTGCAGTCGATCCGCAAAAGTATCGGACTTCTATCACAGAGTTCATAGCAGATCGCTTAGTCTCCGCGTCCTCGACGTGGTATTACAGATCTTGGTCTCACATACTTACAGTCAAGATGGATAATCAACCACAAGATTTTCGTAGAATTTACCGCATGTACCCAGGTTGCTTCATGAAGTTATGCAATATCTTGAGAGGCGGGCCATATACAAGACACATACCACATTAGTGTTGAGGAGATGATTGCTATTTTTCTTCTCACGGTTAGTCGAATCAACGATACTCTGTTGCAACCGATAGATTTGATCGCTCAAAATGGACTATCGGTGTATGTTTCAATAAAGCATTAAACGCCTCGGTATCTTTAGCATCATGCTTGATGACATCACCTCCTCTTGATCCACGATAAGGTTAAATCGAATCTCGCTTTTGGCCTTATTTCAAGGTAATTCTTATTTCTCAAGATTTTACACACACCACGCACCACGACGCACACACGACTGCGATCGTCGCGTTACACACATCACTTGAGATGGTCTAGCATTGATTATTCAGATTGTATCGGTGCAATAGATGGGACTCATATACCATGCATGGTGTATGGCATAGATCGCATGCTATCGAAATAGACATAGTTTTCTCTCGAGCGTCTTGGCGGCTTGCACATTTGATCTCGGTTTATTTATGTCCTAGTGGGTGGGAGGGCTCGCTAATGATGCAAGAGTCTTGAAGGATGCAATGAGTAGACCTCATGGACTTCCACTTCCACGAGTAATAATCTTTACATATTATTCTATTAATTAAAGAATATCTTTTAGTTTTGTAATATTTTTTCTCATTTATATTTTTATTCTTGTTTGTAGATAAATTCTATCTAGTTGATCGGCTATCCAAATAGGCTACAATTTCTTGCTCCATACCGAGGTCAAAGGTACCATCTTCGAGTTCTACCCGCTCATAATCGACAACGACCACGAAATTCAAAAGAGGTTTTCAACCATCGTCATGCGTCTCTTAGAAATTGTGTGGAGCGCATATTTGGAGTTTTTTAGTCTAGATTTACTATTTTCAAGAGCCAACCTCCAGGTTTTCCATATGTCACACAAATAAAGATGTTGGTTGCATGCGTAGGAGTGCATAATTTTTTAAGATTGGAGAATACAAATGATGACTTCAACATTTCGATCTTCCACTAGAAGCTCCACGAAATGTTCCGTCTGAATGATGAGTCGATGAAGAAGACGATTCTGAGACTCAGCAGACTCAACGCATTTGGGGAGCTTGGAGAAATTCTATGGCGAGGCCATGTGGGATGATGGAAGTCGAGTCACTCTAGGAATTTAGATTTTTATTAGTTGTAAAATACTTTATTATTTGAGATTAATATTGATGCTTTGTTACTTTATATTTTATAGTTATTACTAGACTAATCAATTACTAATCAATCTTATATTATTTTTAATATACAATTATTAACAAAGAATCAATTATATATTCACCATTACCCCACCAAATTATCCTACCAAATTATTCAACTTCATAATATTATCCACCATTATCCCACCAAATTATCCTACCAAATTATCCCACTTAAAAATTATCCATCATTGTTCCATTAAATTATCCCATGTCAAAAATTATCCCACTTTACCAATTATCCCAGTTCTACCTAAAAGTTCTAGTTGACTAACCCCCTAAGAATATACTCAGTGTTTCTATGAAAAAGGAGGAAAAAAACCCTATGCGCTGAAGTAAGAAACCGATGAATAGTGTTTGAATCATATTTAGTTCTCAAATCTTGATATTGTAGTAGTTCAATGAATCAATTATTTATTTAACGAAGATCAATTGATAGTTTTTCCTTCTCCATTCATTAATAATGTTAATCTAGCAATAATTAACAAGCTAATTGCATGAACATATTTTGGGTATCACATTTTTAGACTTTTATTAGGAAATAATTGCAATTAAAGCTACAACATAATTTATATGCCGTTGATTATAACTGGAGGCCTTTTTACAACTACAGTTGCAACTATATTTACTAGTCACAGTGACAAACAATTACGACAAAGATTCAGACCATCTTCATTTAGGTGGCAATTGGAGAGTCTTCAATTCATCTAATCATTGCTGTATATTTGGAATTCAAGAGACGAGATTAGACCACGAGATAAAACTACTATGGTCTTGATAATCACTACTTTTCGAAAACTACTCTTTGAAAACCACTATCACAACAGTGGAATCCTACATGGTCTAATCTCGTCATTAAATTCGAAACGTATGATAATGATTGAAGAAATTAGACACTCTCCTATCACCACCTAATTTAGGTGACGATCTAAATCCTCGTGATAGAGAACCGATGGTCCTGAGTAGTCAATACAATAACTGCTATATTTTATTCTTTCTTATAAGCGTGAGGGGAGGTGCCATGTGGTCCTCTCCTCACAAGTCACAACTACTAATTAACTTAATCAACCATCTGCTACGAAAATTAAAAACAAAGCAAAACTTTAAGATGGTTAATTATTGACTAATCAACTATACCAGTTAATTAATACAATATACATTTGCTTTAGCAAAGCCAGGAATAAAGGCAATCTCCACTGCTACCTTTGCAGAAATCCCAAAACTTACAGAGAGATATCTGTACTCTGTAATCTAGTGAGTGTTGTTACCTGTCAGTCTCTTTCTTTATTGATATTTATTTATTTGGTAATATTAATTTAACTATAATAAGGACCCAGCCAATTTAATTATAATCATCCCTTGTCTTCTTCTCATTTGGACTTTGTACTTCATTATTTCATCAGCCCAGGACCCAAGAAAATACTAAAACCCAAAGAAACAAGGAGAAAAAAAAATCAAGTACAGACTTCTCCACTGTAATCCTCTTCTGGGTTTCTCAAAATTCTCTCTTTGGTATTTGTTGGGATAGGAGCAATGCAATTTAGTATGTACATGAATAGAGAAAGATAGAGCTAGAGATATTTATATACAGAGAGATGATGTGCTTGAAGGCAGAAGCACTTGGGGAGAGATTTATTCTGCATCTCACGGAGTGATACTGCCAGTGAACCTGTAAGAGATCTTGGAGCTCTCTCTAGGAATTTAGATTTTTATTAGTTGTAAAATACTTTATTATTTGAGATTAATATTGATGCTTTGTTACTTTATATTTTATAGTTATTACTAGACTAATCAATTACTAATCAATCTTATATTATTTTTAATATACAATTATTAACAAAGAATCAATTATATATTCACCATTACCCCACCAAATTATCCTACCAAATTATTCAACTTCATAATATTATCCACCATTATCCCACCAAATTATCCTACCAAATTATCCCACTTAAAAATTATCCATCATTGTTCCATTAAATTATCCCAGTGTCAAAAAATTATCCCACTTAAAAATTATCCCAGCTTCTACCTAAAAGTTCTAGTTGACTAACCCCCTAAGAATATACTCGAGTGTTTCTATGAAAAAGGAGGGAAAAAACCCTATGCGCTGAAGTAAGAAACCGATGAATAGTGTTTGAATCATATTTAGTTCTCAAATCTTGATATTGTAGTAGTTCAATGAATCAATTATTTATTTAACGAAGATCAATTGATAGTTTTTCCTTCTCCATTCATTAATAATGTTAATCTAGCAATAATTAACAAGCTAATTGCATGAACATATTTTGGGTATCACATTTTTAGACTTTTATTAGGAAATAATTGCAATTAAAGCTACAACATAATTTATATGCCGTTGATTATAACTGGAGGCCTTTTACAACTACTGCTTGCAACTATATTTACTAGTCATGACAATTGACAAAGATTCGCACCATCTTCATTTAGGTGGCAATTGGAGAGTCTTCAATTCATCTAATCATTGCTGTATATTTGGAATTCAAGAGACGAGATTAGACCACGAGATAAAACTACTATGGTCTTGATAATCACTACTTTTCGAAAACTACTCTTTGAAAACCACTATCACAACAGTGGAATCCTACATGGTCTAATCTCGTCATTAAATTCGAAACGTATGATAATGATTGAAGAAATTAGACACTCTCCTATCACCACCTAATTTAGGTGACGATCTAAATCCTCGTGATAGAGAACCGATGGTCCTGAGTAGTCAATACAATAACTGCTATATTTTATTCTTTCTTATAAGCGTGAGGGGAGGTGCCATGTGGTCCTCTCCTCACAAGTCACAACTACTAATTAACTTAATCAACCATCTGCTACGAAAATTAAAAACAAAGCAAAACTTTAAGATGGTTAATTATTGACTAATCAACTATACCAGTTAATTAATACAATATACATTTGCTTTAGCAAAGCCAGGAATAAAGGCAATCTCCACTGCTACCTTTGCAGAAATCCCAAAACTTACAGAGAGATATCTGTACTCTGTAATCTAGTGAGTGTTGTTACCTGTCAGTCTCTTTCTTTATTGATATTTATTTATTTGGTAATATTAATTTAACTATAATAAGGACCCAGCCAATTTAATTATAATCATCCCCTTGTCTTCTTCTCATTTGGACTTTGTACTTCATTATTTCATCAGCCCAGGACCCAAGAAAATACTAAAACCCAAAGAAACAAGGAGAAAAAAAAAAAATCAAGTACAGACTTCTCCACTGTAATCCTCTTCTGGGTTTCTCAAAATTCTCTCTTTTGGTATTTGTTGGGATAGGAGCAATGCAATTTAGTATGTACATGAATAGAGAAAGATAGAGCTAGAGATATTTATATACAGAGAGAGATGATGTGCTTGAAGGCAGAAGCACTTGGGGGAGAGATTTATTCTGCATCTCACGGAGTGATACTGCCAGTGAACCTGTAAGAGATCTTGGAGCTCTCTCTGTTATTATTATTATTATTTTTTAAATTTTTAAATTTTATTTTATCAAACTTGTTGTATTTGAGAATCAACAGGGGGAGCTCTCTTCAAAAGGCAATGCACAGAGATGGGAGAAAAGATCCTTCCTCTTCTTCAAATTCTGGAGATAAGTCTCTCAGTCCTTCTGATTTTGAGGTGTGTAGCCTCTGGTTTCAATTTCTTTATTTCTATTGAGTTTTTGCTTTATTTCTGTTTTAATTCATACTATTGATGAAGACCCATGATTATGTTCTGGCCCTTTTCTGCTTACCTGATCTCATTCTTGCCAGCATTTTCCAATTCTTGGAAATTTGTAGAAAAGCCCATGTCTTGATTGCAAAATTTAAGCAAATATGAATTTTTATTTTTCCAACTTGATTTTATTTAATTTATGATTGTTGTGTGTCATTATCAGGATGTTAAGAGCAAGAAGAGTGACAAGTTGGGGTCTTACAGATTCCAGCTAGAGAAAGAAGTAAGTGCACTCTCTTTGATTGATTGTTATCATTTCAACTAAGTTTGTTGCATTTAATTCTCTTAGTGAAGATCATGAGATTTTAATTAAGAAGATGCTGACAGCAGTAGGAACCCTGTGGTCCTATTTATGGTAAAGGAATTTGCATTAATTTGATGGACTGGTTGGTTGTATTTTGCTTTCATTTCTTAATGGCTTCTCCTCTGGTTGCTTACTCAAAATGTCAGTTACGGGATGTTGATAATTTACAGACAAAAGTTGATCTTGAATTAAGAAGATGGAACACATGAAAACATTCTAGTTTTTAGTAAGTATATGCTAGCTAGTTGTATTGGTGCTTACATTGCTCGGATTATGAAAATATAGGGAGAGTTTTGCATTACTTTTTAATTCTTCAAGAGAAAATTTTAATTAACTAAGGAAGATTTTTCCAAGGATCACACTTACGCTTTAGTCATGCTTCTACCCTGTCTATTACGATATGTCGATATGGGTCCTTGAGTGACTGGATTCTTCCTGCAATTTCAACTTTTCCTTCTTGTTGATACAATTTTGAGTGAACTTATATGATCCTATTTACACTTGAATTATCAGTCAAAATTTATAAATTAGTACTACGATGTGATAGCGCAAGCTTTTGCATCAAAAAATGGTTTGTCGTGTATCTAAAATTTATCTTAAATACTAGAAGATGAACACAAAAGAGTGGACTTAATGGAAAGTTAGGAACTTAGATTCAACATCTCATAAGTAATAACTTTAACTTTTGGTTCAAAGTGCAGTATTCCCCCTAAAATGGTATCATTAACTAGATATTGGTTCAAAGAAAATCAAAGTCCGCTATGAAGTTAGATAAATCTAACCAAGGTCTGGTTCCATCTGCGTGGATATCCTCCCGTTGGGAATAGAGGAAGAGATTATCAGCACATTCCATTAATGTGTGGATATAGTCCCATATCGTTTGTGCACTTTTTTATCAGCACATTCTGTGTGGATATAGTTCTTATCCTTCTTAGATGTACTAAATTATGTTTAGTTCGACTGCCACGAAATTCTAATTCAATCATTATAGGTTTTGACATTGCAAAAGAAACTTCAGAAGGAAATTGAATTGCACATGGCTTTGGCTAACGCTGTATTACATAGTAGTGAAGCCCTACCGACTTACCCTTCCAATATTCCAGAAGAGGTAATCTTTCAAATTTCTTTGTGATGTATCCTCTGGTTGTTACATTCTGATACATACTTTATTCTTATATTAGAATTGTTTCAACAGTAATATTTCTGAAATTTTCGGTTTGGAAAATTATTTTAGGCTCAGGAGCTCGTTGTTAACATAGCTGAACTGGAGATCGCAGTTTCTAAGCTTGAAGAAGAGTTGGCTGCCTTGCATTTTCAGTTTAGGCATCTAAAATGTTTACCTTCATTATCAATCGAACCACCTCCTTCAAGTTCTGGCTTAATATGGGAAGAGGTATTTTTTGTTTCTATCATGTACTTTTTCCCGTGTGTTCTAGCTGATGAATGAGCCTTTGGATGTTTATTCAGCATATATCTTCCTTGAGAGCTTCAAAATTTGGTATACTTCAACTACCTCCCTCACTGAAACTGGAGTTTCCCTCTCTTAAACAATCTGATACAAAGATTCTGACGAAGAATATGACGCTGAAAGATCTTTGGAATCATCCGAATAGGCTTTCTGAAGAAATGGTCCTATGCATGAGAAATATATTTCTATCTCTATCAAAATCAACTGGCTCTTTGAAGGTGTCTTCTTCGAAGCTTTCTTCGTCTTCTCCAGTTAGACACCTCTCCCAATCTTCATTTGCAACTCCCACACATTCTTTTGATCCTTATAGAGTCAATGGCAAGGTGAACTGGAAGAATATTGGAAGCTATAGTTTAGCAGATGAAGTTTCTTGCATTTCTGTTGGAAAGGAACAAATTGAGTATGCTGCGGACAATCTGAAAAAATTCAGGTTGGTTACTTTTCAATGACTAATCTTGTAGTTAAGATTGTATGATCTATGCATTTAGTCCCACATTGACTAAATAAATTGATCCATGATATTGTATGGTCTATGTATTTAGCTTTGTGACTTATACATTTTGCATTATATTCTTACTTAGGCTAACACCGTGATTCTCTGGTTAATTCTTTTGTGGTTATTTTTGGGAGCTTTCAAAACGTATGACATGCTTCAATACTAACCAATTGATATGAAAATAAGGTTATCAATTTACTGTAACATCAATGTTATCTTTGACCACGAGACACTATGTACTTCATTAAACCTTCTTTACTTTACTATATCCTCATTTTCTACTTATTTTCCTGCAGATTTCTTTTGGGGGAATTGGCAAAAGTGGATCCATCCACTATGAACAATGACCAGAAGCTGGCATTTTGGATCAATTTGTATAATTCATTGATAATGCATGTAAGTATAACACCGATTCATTTTTTACCATGAGATATAACTTTTTTTAAAATTTTTTTTGTAGGAATTGAGATTTGTTTAGATCATTTATAGCTTAATTGCTTCTTAACTCGTGTTGTTTCAAAATCTATTAGGCCTACCTAGCATATGGAGTTCCAAGAAATGACATCAAGTTCTTTGCTCTAATGCAAAAGGTTCATATTAATGACTTCTCTTCTCTATTTCCTAGGGTAAATCAGAATTCAAGTAAGAATTGAAATTTAGTGACATTATGTGACTGATGCAGGTATCTTACACTATAAGAGGCCAATCATTCAGTGCAGCCGACATTGAATTCATCATTCTAAAGATGAAACCTCCACCCTATCGTCCACAAATAGTATGTATTTTTTCCTTCATATTTCTAGGTTCTATGTTTCGATATTTGATGCTCATAAGATAAACCGTGAAATTCCCTTTAGGCTTTGGTTTTGGCTATTCATACCTTTAAAATATCGGAGGAGCACAGAATGTATTCAATTGATGCCCCAGAGCCACTTTTAGTGTTTGCCCTCAGCTCTGGGATGTTTTCCTCTCCAGCAGTAAGTAATAATGAGCACATAAACGATTAAAACTATTCGCAATTGTTTTTGTAAGTCATACTCTTTCTACTCTTTCCAATTCTGGAGTTCACTCACATAAGCAATGGCAGTAGTTTGAAATAATACTAAACTAATTAGTCAAAAATAGTTCATCTTTGCCAAATCAATAATTATCCTCGCTTAATCACAATGTAGGTAAGAATCTTCACCGCAGAAAACATCCGGTATGAGTTGAAGAAATCAATGAGAGACTACATCCAAGCATCAATCGGTATAAGTGAAAAAGGGAGGCTATTAGTTCCAAAATTACTTCACAGTTTTGCAAGAGGGATTATAGAGGATTCTCTCTTGGTTGATTGGATATGTCGATATCTTTATCCTGATCAAGTCACAATTGTTAGGGATTCGACATCACAGAAGAAGCAGAGGCTTCTTGGCGTTCGAAGTTTCAACATCATTCCTTTCGATTCCAAGTTCAGATATCTTTTCCTACCTGATAACAGAAGCACCCAAAACATAGAAATATGTGTATGAATATTGTGAAAGATGTAAATGAACTGTAAATGGAACAAGATTTGTACATGATTGAAACTCTTATTATACCACAGGGGGAAAAATTAATTATGGGGAAACAATAGGAGAATTATTTGCTGATGGGTCTGTAGGAATACAAGTTTGTTCATCGAATTGTATTTTGCTTCGGTTGTGAATGTTTCCTGGTTATATTTGGTAATATACGTATCGGCCTCCAATTTCCTCATGTGATTTCTCCTTCTACCATGCCTGGATTGGTTCCACAATTTGGGAAACACTCTGGCTGAAATCAACTTGTATTCTGCAGTCATCGATTAAAGCATTGCGCATCTTGAAATAAGCCCGTCCGTTCACACGCCTCTTTGGTCTCAAACTCGATTAAAGTATTGGCCCAAGTGTGAATGCTCCTCCTTAGTGAATTTTTTCGACTCTTTAAAAAAAATGGCGGTCTATCCTCACGAGGAGGACTATACGGGATCTGTCCCCCTCCTTAAACGTTTTTACTGATTTTCAAAGTAAAAATAATTCTCTCAGGGTCTGTTCACAAAAATAGAACTACAGAGGGTATATTTGCAATAGGTGGTACTACAGGAGTTTTTTTTCCTTCCTTAAAAACAAAAATAATTATACCTAATTGTTGTATATTTGGGATTTGTACGTATGTAAACAAGATTTCAGCTGTAATTGAAATAGGATTCTTATCTCTCTTAATTAAACTAGTAGTCCTATTTACAGGTGGAAAAGGATCTCCTACCTTATTTATTTTGTTCTTTTTCCTCCCATATTCTCCACTGCAATCTTTTTCTCAGTACCCAAGGATTTGCGCAGGAAATCGACGAGCATATTTTGTTCTCGGTAAGTGATATTTGTTTTCTGTTTTATGAAAAAGATATTTGTTTTCTGTCTGTAGTTTTTATAGATATTCTCCTCAATAAACCATAGATCTTCTTGAAAATTTCTAAAGAAGCTAGCATATTATCTCCAATCGTTAAAGTTTTCTATTAACTCTGCGGGAAAAATAAAGCAGAACCTAGATAAATATGATATGTAGATACGATCGAAATCAAAGAATTCTGTTGATAGATTCGAGTAATTAAACGTTTTACAAGTGCTAAACTAGATTTATTGTCTTAACCAAAAACTTCCACAGGTTCTTAAAAATTTCCTTTATTCTTTTCTCAACAATCCCTTTTTTTTTGTGCGTGTGGAACAACAAGGCTAATCGATGTTGAACCTGATTTATTCTTTTCTCAACAATCACTTTTGTTTTATCTTTGTTGTTTTTTTAAAACTTATTTTTACTTATTTTGTCCTAGTAAGTTGCTTATGCTTATATACATATATTCTGATCTCGATGCAGAGTTTCGACTCAAAATGTCAATAATCAGCAAAGAAGAGAATCTTGAAAAATTCAGGCCATGGTCTCACCTCCCACTCGACATTGTTGATTTGATTGCACGTTATAATTCCATAGGGATAGAATCAGACTTGGTTTAGTATGCAAGAGTTGGAGGTCGATCTTAGACTCAGTTCGCAGTCAAGTAAAGCCCTGGCCAAAGCTCATGTATCTACCAAAAGCAAGCGAGGGCGGTTCAAACTTTTCGATCCTTTGGAAGAAAAGATTGTGGGTGCGGATTACAGTAAGTGTGCTCGGTTTCTTGGGTCTAAGTTTCTCCAAGGATGGATGGGTGGTGGTCACTGATAACCGCAGTTGCATCTTTATAATGAATATGTTTGTTGACAATGCAATTGTTGAGCTTCCTTTTCCACTAGGTCTTCCTAATTACAGCTTCGATGGCGTAACCTTCTCTTCTGTGCCAACTAGTTCAGATTTCATAATGTTGGGAATAAGTGGAACTCTCATGAGAGAATCTCTGGTTGAAATTTGCTTGTTGCGAAATGGTAAGTGGACTTCAAAATACCTTGAGAGTAATCTACCGTTCCTCGTGGGCTGCAGCAACCCAGTGTTTCATGAAGGAGTCTTCTATTGCTTGGGGAGAGAAGGGAATCTTGGTGTTTTTCATCCCGAGGAGGAGACGTGGACTGTTCTTGATAAGCCTAAACCATTATTCTTGAGGAGAAGGAATGCGAATCAACCTCATGACTGCTATCTGGTTGAGTCAGCAAAAAACAAGGAGCTCATGTGCGTGTTTGTTTTCAACGATGGCGAGAGGGTCACCGTGTCAAGGCTTGACAAGTCGAGGATGGCATGGAGAAATGTGCAAGACTTGGGAGATGAGATGATTTTTGTGGATGTGAAGAGCTCTATTTCGGTAATCTCTCCATCAGAAGAGACTGGAAACAGGATATACTTGCCAAGGT
The DNA here is from genome assembly GCA_012295165.1 of Asparagus setaceus. Classification (NCBI taxonomy): domain Eukaryota; kingdom Viridiplantae; phylum Streptophyta; class Magnoliopsida; order Asparagales; family Asparagaceae; genus Asparagus; species Asparagus setaceus. The sequence continues at coordinate 797,279 of CM022709.1, read as the reverse complement.
TTAGTTATGATACCACATCCAAAAGGGGAGGCGGAGTATACTACTCGCTGAAGACCAAGAAGCTCCATACTTATTCGAGCACCGTGATGTACCCAATGATGGCGATTACGCCCGGTGATGCCTACCTTTTAGATTACATGTAGCGCCAATACAATCTTTTAACTTTCTTAATAAACTCAATTGCAGTGCAAATATGTAAGCACTTTTCACTTAGATTGGTAATGAAAATAATATCATATCATTAGAATCAAAGACGTATCTGGTTCTCTATTTATGTATTCACTTAGATTGGTAATGAAAATAATATCATATCATTAGTATCAAAGATGTATCTGGTTCTCTATTTATGTACTGTGTGTATCTGTATTTTGGTCCCTGCTTTGATGAATGGAAAGAAAAGAAAAACAAAAATTCTGATGCCAACTTGAGTTGTCCTTTGCATCTCATGCATTGCTAAATAAGAACAGTATGTGGCTGTATAGGCATTATCTACGGTATTTCATTGCTAAAAAATTTGTCAAATTATATGAGCGACAATCTTCTCTGTAGCTAATAGAGGACGCAAGGATATATATTGGTATAAACAAGCTCAAATTGCACACAGAGAGTGCATTCATAGAAGTTTTTGCGAGGTTGCATCTAGTATAGAGTTGAGCATTCTGGTGGTTTTTGTACTAGAGATGTACTGCACAAAAAGGTTATTAGTTTGGGTCATTTTGATGTAGAACGTGTTGCGGACATATTCATGGAGAAACAGGACCGTCACAAGCCCAAACGCGGACCCGATCGAAGAAAATAGCTTGCAACGAAGAACAGGTCGTAACTTTCAAACCGGAAGTCGGATTTGGACGATTTTTTTTTTAAAATCGCGTATTTTTTCGAGACGGAGCCAACCAAACCAACCTAAGCACTGGTGCTGTGGATAACTTCTCCTTGATTAATGCAAAGCTACGGTCCGCATCTTCTCCCCAATTAAACTTGCATTTCTTCATGCACTCAGTAATAGGTGCCACAATGCTGCTGAAATTTTTAACAAATCTCCTGTAGAAAGTGGCTACGCCATGAAAACCCGGTCGAGGAAAATAGCTTGCAACGAAGAACAGGTTGTAACTTTCAAACCGAAAGTTTGGGTCAATTAGAAGTCTTTATTTTCTATTTCTCCTAGTTTCAATGTTGTAGATTTGTTTGAGTATTATCCGCTAGAAGGAATGACTCTTCATGCGAATATAAGCTCGGGTCGAGCTCTTTTCGCTGTGGGAGACTGATGTAGAACGTGTTGCGGACATATTCATGGAGAAACAGGACCGTCACAAGCCCAAACGCGGACCCGGTCGAGGAAAATAGCTTGCAACGAAGAACAGGTCGTAACTTTCAAACCGGAAGTCGGATTTGGACGATTTTTTAAAATCGCGTATTTTTTCGAGACGGAGCCAACCAAACCAACCTAAGCACTGGTGCTGTGGATAACTTCTCCTTGATTAATGCAAAGCTACGGTCCGCATATTCTCCCCAATTAAACTTGTCTTTCTTCATGCACTCAGTAATAGGTGCCACAATGTTGCTGAAATTTTTAACAAATCTCCTGTAGAAAGTGGCTACGCCATGAAAACCCGGTCGAGGAAAATAGCTTGCAACGAAGAACAGGTTGTAACTTTCAAACCGAAAGTTTGGGTCAATTAGAAGTCTTTATTTTCTATTTCTCCTAGTTTCAATGTTGTAGATTTGTTTGAGTATTATCCGCTAGAAGGAATGACTCTTCATGCGAATATAAGCTCGGGGTCGAGCTCTTTTCAAGCAGGGGAGACTGATGTGGAACGTGTTGCGGACATATTCATGGAGAAACGGGACCGTCACAAGCCCAAACGCGGACCCGGTCGAGGAAAATAGTTTGTAACGAAGAACAGGTCGTAACTTTCAAACCGGAAGTCGGATTTGGACGATTTTTTTTAAAATCGCGTATTTTTTCGAGACGGAGCCAACCAAACCAACCTAAGCACTGGTGCTGTGGATAACTTCTCCTTGATTAATGCAAAGCTACGGTCCGCATATTCTCCCCAATTAAACTTGTCTTTCTTCATGCACTCAGTAATAGGTGCCACAATGCTGCTGAAATTTTTAACAAATCTCCTGTAGAAAGTGGCTACGCCATGAAAATCCGGTCGAGGAAAATAGCTTGCAACGAAGAACAGATCATAACTTTCAAACCGGAAGTTTGGGTCAATTAGAAGTCTTTGTTTTCTATTTCTCCTAGTTTCAATGTTGCAGATTTGTTTGAGTATTATCCGCTAGAAGGAATGACTCTTCATGCGAATATAAGCTCGGGGTCGAGCCCTTTTCAAGCAGGGGAGACTGATGTAGAACGTGTTGCAGACATATTCATGGAGAAACATCCTAAATTTCCTGCGTATGCAGAAAGGATAAATGTCTATACTCTTTAACTTTTGTTGCATTATAAATTACATATGGTGGTATCTGATTACTTGGATTTGAGCCTATAACTTGCTATGTTTTGATGTAGAGTTAGTTTTCCTGGAGACTCTTTGATGTATTTGAGAGGGTATGCTTCCTTTCTTGGAGTTTTTTAAAGGAGTTTGCTAGTTTAGTTGTGTTTTTGGTTAGTTTTAGCCATATCGCGTTTTTGTAAGTAGAAGTTTCGATGGGATTTGATGCATTCACCTGGTACAATTGTAAATGCTGTTGAGTAATAAAGTCTCCTTACCTTTGCGAAATTTTTTTTCCGGAAATTCACACCCTTACAAATTTTCAGTATAATACAAACCATCGCTGATATGCATTTATGTTACAGTTGTCATAAGTGATACCTTTGAATTTGATAAAGAATTTGAAATTTGACTTGAAAATTATATAACTGGGAAGTGAGATCAATAGGCAACAAATATGACTGGAGACACAGGACTGCAGGTAGAGATAAGAAAAAGTGGAAGAAGAATGCAAGCAATAAGATGAAATCTTTGAATAAACACATAAAAAGTTTTAACTGTATTTATTATTATTATTTTTGAATAAACACATAAAGAGTCTATTTTTTCAAAAAATCCAAGAAGGGCTATGGTGCTTTACTGAAAATTAAGTAACGACTACTATTATATTTTAATGTATTTATTAGTACAAAAGTCTATGTTTTATAAAGGATTAAAATTTTAGTGTATTTTTCAAAAAATCCAAGAACGGCTACGGTGCTTTATTGAAATTTATTCTAATAGATATTTAAATTAACGGAGTACAAAGTTGTTCGAAAAACTCAACGTAGTATGAAGAAATTTGTTTTGAAGAAATACTTTATGGTAGTTTTCAGAATAAAAGCAGTTTACATTTATTTCCTATCCATGAAGGTTTTTATTTAATTCTTTGGCCCGATACCCTTTACTGAATTTACTTTCTGGTACTTTATTCTTCGGTCTTAAGCAGGACTCCCAAAATGGAAGAAAGCTTCAAATTGCGTTCATGTCTTCAAAAAGCTTCTTTCAACGAATTATAATATCAGATCATTGCTTGAAAGGAACAAATATTCATCTTTTAATCAGATAACTACAGCAACTATAACATTTCCCACATGAAAATGACTTGAACTGTATATGAATTGTTGTTGAAACTATTACATTGAGAGGTAGTACTGGATTCTTTGTCAAATCATAATAATGCATTGCAAACAAAGTCTACAAATAGACTTATCAAATACAAAATCTCACACACACCTAATAATATGTTATGCGGTAGCCATTGCCAGATAGGAATTCTGCCAAGTTTTGCGCAGGCCAGGGAAAAACAATGTGTATGAGAGGACGCGCCTGTTTAGACTGAATTTGTACCATCTCATACCATCGTAGCTCGGCTGCATAAAGTATATACAGTTTCCTTCTACTCTTTCATCTTTCACAGTGTATGAATACGCGGTACCACATTCTCCTACAAAGATTGCCTGATCATCGCCGATGGTCTCGACTCTCTCCCACTTCAACTCCGAGAAATCCAACTTAAAAACTTCAGCTTTGGTTACAGAGCGATTGTAACGATGAACAGACAAAACTACTGTAAAAATCTGTCCACGAGACTCGATCAAGGTTTGTCTATAACTTGCTGTACTTCTCAACATCTTGATGTCATTGGCACTCAGACCAGAAGGGAAAATATCATTACTTACCAGGGCATAATCTTGCTTATAAACGGGCTCCTCCAGCATGCCGATAATTCGCATAGAATATAAGAGCAGGCACACCCTGATTGTAGGAGAGGAGAAATCAACTATTGCGAGGCAGTTACGGCGCGTATCAATATACAACTTCTCCTTCAACCAAGCAAAGCCTCCAGTGAGATAGTTAAAGAGACGCAGATTTTTAACCTTCCGCTTTGTCCACTCTGCTGCTACAGATTTTCCTCCATGTATCTTGCAGAAGAAAATCTGTTTGCCAATGAGTACAACAGCTGTACAACCAGAAATATTGAGGGGATCGGTCGATGATGGTGGTGATAGAGTGAAGGTCATTGGAATATCGGGGAGTCCTGAAAGAGGCGGAAGTGGGACAATTTTCATGGATGCAATGTTCAACAGAGAACATCCTCCGGAATTATGTTGCATCAAGAGCCAGCCTCTTGCATGGCCTAAACATTTTTTATGTTGCATCTCGGGTATGCTTCTATGGTGAAGACTGCCATCTATCGGGTTGAAGAAGGTCTGTATCTGTCTGTGACGACCATGTGGCAGCACCACCCATGGTGTTGATCCAAGAGATGGAGGGAGAGAGTATTCGGACCGCTTCATCCCATGATCAACAATGTCCATGGTTCAATCACCTTCTATTCCTTCAACTACTGATTATGGGTTGCTTGTGTATATCCACCTGCAACAACAAGCGAACAAATCAAAAAATTGACAGTTCAGGAAAATCAATATACTCGTGTATAAGCTTTCCAGGAATACAAACATATTATAATTATTGTAACTTGTGAATATGATTTTCTTGAAAATTTTATCATTGACACATCTACCACTGAAAATCCTTACAACAACAAGAAGTCGATATACTCGTTCTTGATCTAATCATCACCTGAAAATGTATGTGTAAATCTCAGAAGGGTATGGCATTGGTGATGGAAAATATCTGATGGCTCTAGTGTGGGTGATTTTCTTGTTCTGATGGAAAATTTTATGAGTATTTTAATAGCATACTTTGATTCTTGAACTGCATGTCGGGTTGAATTACTCGAGAGTTGAAATAAAACTTTCATGCTCTTCATGGTTGTCGAGGATCATGATTTCAGATGTTTAAAAATAAATATTTTAGAAAATTGACTATTAGAATATTCAATGAGTATCCAAGCAAACTATACTTTTCAACTGAATAAAAAGAGCAATTAATCCTGTCTAGCTTGTATCATGTACATGAACTATAATTTCTATGGGGTTACAAATTCAGAACCTAGCGAGGACTCAACTACTTTTCATGCCAACCAAATTGAAACTTAGAAGTTTTAATGAGAAGATATCTAGTCCCCAGGGCATTGTTTATTGAATTCTATTTTGCTCCAATCGAGGGCCTGAAATAAAATCTCATGTATTGAAAAAAAAAAAAGTATGAATTTGAGTTTTCCATGCTTTCAGTTTTTCGCCTTATCTATATAACAAGACTTGCTCTACCAAAATTTACAAATATCTGCAAGATAATTAAGAAACAGCAAGCTCTACTTTCTATTCTAAGGAGAAAAAAATCAACAAGCATGATCTATTTTCTACTCAATAAAACAAAATTAGGAATAAAGAAATCTAGATCTAATGATCATACTACAAAAAGAAATATCATAAAAAATAAAATTAATAAAAAACTAGATTGGGAACCTGGAGAGGCCGAGAATTTGATTGTGCAGTCAAACTTTGGATGGATTAATATTGAATAAGAGTTTGAAGAAAAAAAACCTTGGCGTACCTTTTAAATAGAGATTTCAGCCTACTAATCCAAGTCTAATAAGGCTATTCCAAAATTTTCCTAATAAAACTAATTTTAATTTTACTAGAGTTCTTTCAGGACTCGGATTCCTTACAATTGGACCAGGGTTTTGACTAAATTCGGCCTGTGAAAGTTTCATCCCGTAATAAATTGGGCCAGACTTTTGCTTGCAGCCCAGGAATAATTGGGCCTATTAATTATTTTTGGGGGTTTTCCGTCGGGTTAATATCACAAAACCCCCCTGACATTTCGGTAATGATGAACATGGCCCGCCCGATCTTTGGGGTGCCTTAATGTTCAGGGATAAACTAAGTTCAGGATGGGTTACGAGCAACAACCTAAATGTTCAGGGAGTTATGTGATATTAACCCATTTTCATCCCCTCGTACCTCTCTCCCGTCGACAACAGAGAGAGAGAGAGAGAGAAAGTAACGGGGGATCTCCGTCTCCCTCCTTACGCCGCCGCAGCCGACGATGAGCAGAGGTCAATGCTAAGGCCCGGAGTAAGCAGAAGAAGAAGGCTGCATTTGAGATCGAGAACCTTGCGCAGATTTACCAGGATTTAAGGCTGTTAGCCAAAAAGTTTTGATTTTTAGGGTTTTGGTGTTGAGTTGTCACTGAGACGATCAGACCCTTTTGAGGAATGACTTGAAGACGGAACATTGATGCTCAATGCAGGTAAACCCTTGCTCTTTTTGTACAAACTTATTTTATGCTGAATTTATTAAGATTAGAATAATTAGAGGGCAGAATTTTCAACTTTGGTCTATACCTGTAAATTCCTAGATCAAAATTTGATTCACAAATTGGACCATTTAGGATATGCTTACCTCCTACTCTGAAGTGCTAGCAAAACTTAGCTAACATTCAGTATACTATGAATCCACGGTTATCCTATAATTATTGAACTTGTATAGACTATAGTGCATTCAAAATAAATTTGGAATAAGAAATCCTCTTAATTTGGTTAAAGAAAGTATAATGAGAAATGATGAACACTATGCTGCCCTGATGGTACTGCTTAAAACACTTACATAATTAAGATGGTTGTCAAGATATTACTTGATAGTTTTGTCTTCCATTGTTTACTATTCTCGTCTTCTTCAAATTTAGACGCTACTAGTTACTCAAAGGGGGGGAAAACTTTAGACGTTATTATAAACAGATTCAATATAATGCAAAAGAAAACCCAGCTAGTTAGATGAGTGACATGTTCCGTCAATCCGAGGGAATGAACATCAAAATACTACTTCAAGCTCAGAAGTCGATGACTACAATAATGAAATGGAGAGAGAGGGAGAGAACGAAACCAACAATAAAAATCTCTCAGCATCATCATCTACGGTGAAAGTTTGCCTCTATACAATCATTCTGTATTCAAAACATGTGTGATTGAGATAAAAGTATTTGTGGGTGTCTATTTTCTTGAACTGCCCACCTAAACCAGAAGCAATGCCACACTAAAACTTCATAAGAACATATCTTGAGAAATCATTGATGATAACATTTTTGTCACAATGTTTTAATACCAATCACATGTTTTATGTTTGACATAATACTCATAGTGGAAACTATAATCAAGGTTCACTCTATCAAAGGAGCCCTGGATACGCGACATTTGAGGGGTATATTTTGGGAAAAAAAAATAAAGCTACTATTTTCACAAATTTCACCCTTCTCATTCTTCTGCTGATCTAGATTAAGTTTGAAGGACTACTTAATGTTTGTAGACATAGATTTATATTTTCCTGTTCAAGGAGTAAAACATATTGAAATTAGAAAATGTTTTCCTATTGTTACAAGAAATACAGAACATGAATAAAAATTATTAATGCAACTTTTAAATTGTCCAGAACTATCAAAACACCCACATGTATCACTTAATTTCTTTGAACATGAAATTAGAGTTTCAACAAACATAATTCACTAAAATTGGACAGAATTAAAATTTTGAATATCTACTTCATACTTGAGGGCTTTTGTGGACCACTCTATGAATTTGTACTGTGGAACTGAATGGGATGAATCAGTAGTAAGTACCATGTTCTTTTCTTTTCTTTTTTTAATCTCTAAATCATATTATATCATCAAACGGAACAGATTTATATACAGGTAGTAATGGACAATTTTTTATTTTTAAATGACTTGTAGTATCTAATATTAGGCTTAAGACATAAACCTAGAAGCCTGAGCATTTTTCCTAAGCAGTTAAGGGTTTTATTCGGCCTGCAAACTTTGACAAACTTGAATGTCATGTAATGTAATTGGACTCAAGACCAGGCAAGAAGATATAAACTAAGTATGTTGTCTATATGAAACTGAAGTAATCTAGGAACAAGTGGTTTTGGAGATTCAACCAAATTTGAAGGTCATAAGTTCCTATTGTGATGTCTACTATGAGTTAATCTCATCTTAAATTTATAAATAGTAATTCATAGAAACTTAAAAGTCTCTTGTCCAACTACTGCATTCTGTTTTTAATTATTATAGTTTCATAATCTATATGTGTCTCTGACACTGTTGACAGGACGGGCATTGTTAAATCTCTAGAGTAGTTATACTTACCGGGGGCTCTAACGGACACTGGGGAGTTGTCAGATCCAATCGGGCTTCAAATTGCTCGGCTACCCTTAGACATATATTTCAAAGCTCTAAATTGCTAATGAATTGAAATGCTTGGAAGAAATGCTGGTAGTAGTGCTATGCTCTCGATGGAATCTATTTTTCACTTTCCTCGTGAAAAGATTGAAGAGGTATGCACAGTGTATCCAGATCTTTACTTCTTTTTCTTGTACAATATGATTCATAGCAATGTTGTTGCTGAAAATTTGTTCTTCCGTAGGAAATGCATTTCCTCCTTTGTAAACTAATGCCAAACACCAGCAAACGCCATAGACTCATGAATACATAGCATTTTCCCCCCATTTTTATTAGTTACATCATTAAAACTTAAGGATCCTGGACTAAAATAAATCTTATTATGACACGATTATTTTCTGCTAGGCATGTGTATAATGACATATGGACATAATGTGAAAATTGACTATTGAATAAATGCATATATTGATCATGGAGGATTAATTGTAAACTATCAACCAGTGATGGATGAGCGTTATTACCATTTCTGCAAGTTCTATTCTCCGGAGGACATTTAAAATAAGAAAAAAACTCTTTTCTTTTATTCAATCATCAGGAAACAGCAGCAAAGAGGAGTTTTTTTTTAGTACTGAAGGGGACCATATAACCTTGGTGAATGTGTATCGGGCTTCTGCAGAATGCCTGGAGAAGAGCAATGCTGCAAATAGCAAAGAGTAACAATGGGAAAAGCCTCACTAAATGGTGTAGAGATAACCTCATCAATAGTCAGGCTCTTAGTCATGCAGGAGATGTTCATGTTCGCTCTTCTTTCTGAAGTAAAATCATTATAGCCTTCTGTGTCATCTCTTTTACATGTATTTTCTGATAATGTCAGACTGATTGTTGAACTTTTTATAATTTTGAGTTGACATCAAATGTTTTCTTTCCATTCTTTTTGTGAAGTTCTCATAATTTTCCAACTATTCTTTCCATTCTTCTATAATAAAAAAAACTGAAGCTTGTTTTCGAGTTTTCTCTACTATTCAACAATTGGAAGGCACCTTAGCTTTCTCCTGTCCAGGAATGAGAACGAGTCAGTGAAATGCACCATATTCTTACATCAGCTCTGGTTTGTCAATCTAATGTGGGTTAGAATTCTGATTCATCTCGATAACTGCTTCATGGTAAGATGAGCAATTGTGGATACATGGCTTCCAGAGCAGGTTGCATTTATTCCAAGTAATTCTTTGCACCTTTAACTACCTCAAATACATATAGTATTTTATGTGTTTTTATATGTGTGCATATTGTATTAACATTTGTATTGGTGCGTGTGAAGGTGCGGCTAATTTGTCTTTACTTGGGATTGGTCATTCACAGCAATGGGAAACGGAAAGGCAAATAGTTACTGGGAAGCAGAACTACCTCCAAACTATGACAGAGTTGGAATAGATAACTTCATTTATGGAAAGTATGCTTGCCTTTAGATTGTACAGCTGGATGCCGTAGTCTGAAAAACAGTTCAATTGCCAGATATGAAGATAAAAGATGGATACCAAGGAATTCTACGGCAAGATCGCCTCTGCAGTATAGAGAATAGGTGGTCTCCGAATATTAGGAAAAGGCTGATGATAGGCGTGCAAAAGGTCCTATTAGTAAGACAGGTTCTCCTGGGGAGCACAAAAGCCCTGAGCAACATGGTCGAAAGAAAACTGTCTTACCAGTATGAAAGCTACATACTCCTGTAAGATAACGTACAATCTTACTTATCAGCTTTAGTTTCTGTTTTATAATTCTACTCTGAATCTTGAAAATGCAAGAACAATTCTTTTGAGGTTCTGCTGTTTCTAAACTGGTTGAGCCTGGATTTAATAGGAAAGTACCAAAAATTCTGCTCTATTTCTGTTGATTGCTAATGGCTTGAGCTTATGAATCTATTCCGAGATGATGGCAGAGAGTAACATCTTAATTATCCTTGGAATTGATAATTTCACATTGATAATGGAAAGGAAAAGCATTGAAGACCAGCCTTGGGGTATTTGCAATTTGCAGTTTTGAGTTGAATTGTAAATTTGAAGTCTTTTGGAATTTATTTGAAAATTGCAATCATTTTGGACTTATTTGCAACTATTTTGGGTTTAATTGTAGTTCACAACTTTTGGTTTTCATTTTTGGTTTCTTTGTAACTCTTAGTCATTCTGAGAACTGTTTTATATTTTCATTATGTTTTAGGGACTATTTTGTGAACTCTTATAAGTTGTCTAAAAAAGCGTAAATTACAATAAACTCCCTTAGACTTTCAGCTTTTTTCATTAAACACCCAAAAGTTTCAAAATGGCAATAAACCCCCAATAACTTTTGAAATTGCAGAAACACTTCAACCAAGTTTCTGCATTGTTGCAGATAGCCCCCAAAAATTCAAACAAAAAAACAACATAAATGCATTTTGAAAGTTCTGGGTGTTTAGTTTCATTTACCCAAAAGGTATTGGGGGTTTTCTGCAAAAGCTTTTGGGGTTTTGTGTGATTTTGGAAGTTATTGGGTGTTTATTACAAAATGCTGGAATTTCGTGGGGGTTTAGAGTAATTAACACTCTTTAAAAAAGCCCCTCAAATCGTTGAAATGGCTATTAAGTCCCCAATTCTCATAAGTTGTTTCACATTATTTTTTTCAATCATCAAGAGTAGAAGTAGCAGGATATAAGGATTTGGGGATCTAATAGCAATCTAATTGATCTGAACAACTTAACCAGACTCTTCATCCACTCGACACTAATTAATAGTTGTATGCAGACAAGGGGATCCAAAAATTCAACTAACCCATACTAATCCTGTCATCTGGTTGATGATAATTTAGCAAAAAGGAATTGTTGTAAGCTAAGACGAAGCAAGCTTCGTATTAATTACATCCCAAACTGAAAGATCCTAATATGACAAGCTAAAAAGCATTTCATTTCACATTAGATGAAGTGAATTTTTTGAATGTAACATCTGCAAGAGCTCGATTGCAGTCTTATATCCTCGAGTCCAGGTCGTAGGGTCTTTTTCCTCTTTTTTCTTTTATATTTTCTGCCTCTTTTCCAATGCTACTGATGCCTTGCTCCATATCTGTGATATTCATACTTTATTTTAATGTAGGTTGTGCAGTTAGGTTGTTGATTCCAAGGCAGAGGAAACTGGTGTAGGTTTGCATATCAGTGGTATCAACATACGTGACTGAATGGTTGTGCAGTTCAGGTTGTTGATTCAAAGGCAGGGAAAACTGGTGCAGGTTTGCGTATCAATGCTATCACTGTACAGGTTTGCGTATCAATGGTAGTAGTGTAAAAGCCAAAAGCATTTCATTTCACATCAGACAAAGTGAATTTCTGAATGTAACATCTGCAATAGCTCGATTGTAGTCTTATATCCTTGATTCCAGGTCATGAGGGTCTTTTCCTTTTTCTTTCATGTTGTCTCCATCCTTTTCAATGCTATTGATGTTTCGCTCCATATCTGTGATATTCATACTTTGTTTTACAGTACAAAATCTTCATTCAATGATTCATCATCCGAATGATATTAACCATCAAATGGAGTTGGTTAGTGTAGGTTATGCAGTTCAGGTTGTTGATTCAAAGGCTGGGGAAACTGATGCAGGTTTGCGTGTCAGTGCTATCCGTGTACAGGACTGAATGGTGGAAACCTCACACGCTTGGCTAAAATTTTTGGGAAGTAACAGTAATTTTAAAATATCAATAAATTCCCAATTTTTCTTGAAATCTTCTTTCTTCTTCCCAATGAATTTTCATAGGTAAGGGTTTAACTACCTTCGCAGGTGAAACCATGGCTAAAGAAGGTCAAAAGCAAGGGAATAGAGGCTCTATCGCAGGTGAAACCATGGCTAAAGGAGGTCAAAAGCAAGGCCATAGAAGCTCCAAAGCTTCCCAACCTTACAGTACAAAACCATCATACGAATCTTCGATCATTTGTATGATAATATATGAATGTCAAGAGGATCAAAAGAAATCTTAATCTCAACCCTATCATTTGTCTGCAACCAATACTTGTTTCTACGAGTTTGATATTAAAATTATTTCATCTCAACAAAGGTTGATTAATGTTTCTTCACAAACAACACCATGAATTACCAGTCTACATCCTGTTTGAATGAGACATCAGAACTCACACCACACTACATCATAACATTTTCATGGCAATAGTATCCATTTCCCTGCTGACACAAACAAAACCTTCTCTCAGCAAAATTAGATAATTATGGGCATCAATTCTCAGAAGTCATTAATCAAGGCTATATATATATATATATATATATATATATATATATATATACACACACACTTTCAGCATGACAAAACCCTTCTCCTTCTCTTTTGCATTGATTTTCAAATGCTACATTAGTCAAATCAGTCACATTGATTCCCTCCCCAGAGCATGCGTCAACTGTATCATCCTGAATTAATTCGTTATTTCTCGTGTACCTAACTTAATCATGTCAATGCGCACATTCATGCTCGTTAGAACAAGATTATCAACACAAGAAGGCATCTCCTTTGATCAGATAAAAGACAAACACTCAACCAAACAAAGGAATGCTGAATTATTTATCAAATCATAATAATACCGCGGACAAAGAATACACGAGGCTTTTACAAAATACAAAACCTTTCAAACGTGTTTGAGAAAAAGAAAAATCACCCAATCATTTAGTTCTTTGTGTTTATTGACCACAAGACTCAACCAAACAAAGTTGATGTACTTTTCAGCAGCTTGATGGTGTTGGCATTTAGACGGACCTGTCACGTGCTGATCATCTTCCCAGTTCAGGCAAAGGCCTTGCTTATGAACAGGCCCCATCATCATTATGTTGATCATCGGCCCAGAACTGAGCATGTCCACACTGACGGCAGGAGAGGAGAAATCAACTACTACAGGGCTATTGTCGTTGGTATCCAAATACAGTTTCCCATTCAACCAAGCAGCGCCTCCACTGAGACACTCTGTGAAGTACAAACCATCAATAAAACAATGTCCATGTGTCTATTGAAATATTATCTACGGCATAATTAACGGTACCTACTATATTATCTATCAATATACTACGTTAAGTTTATAATCTAAAATGCTATTTTACTCCAATCGAGAGCCTGAAATAAATTCTCATGTATTGAAAAAAAAAAGTTTCAATTTGAGTTTTCCATGCTTTCAGTTTTTCGCCTAATCTATATAACAAGACTTGCTCTACCAAAATTTACAAATATCTGCAAGATAACTAAGAAACAGCAAGCTCTACTTTCTATTGAAGGGAAAAAAAAATCAACAAGCATTATCTATTTTCTACTCAATAAAACAAAATTAGGAATAAAGAAATCTAGATCTAGTGATCATACTGCAAAAAGAAATATCATAAAAAATAAAATTAATAAAAAACTAGATTGGGAACCTGGAGAGGCCGAGAATTTGATTGTGCAGTCAAACTTTGGATGGATTAATATTGAATAAGAGTTTTAAGAAAAAAAAATCTTGCCACCTTTTAAATAGAGATTTCAGCCTACTAATCCAAGTCCTAATAAGGATTTTAAGAAAAAAATCTTGCCACCAAAATTTTCCTAAGAAAACTAATTTTAATTTTAATAGAATTCTTTCAGGACTCGGATTCCTTACAATTGGACCAGGGTTTTGCATAAATTCGGCCTGTGAAAGTTTCATCCCGTAATAAATTGGGCCAGACTTGTGCTTGCAGCCCAGGAATAATTGGACCTATTACTTTTTGTTTTCCATCGGGTTAATTTCACAAAACCCCCCGGGTCTTTTGGTAATGTTGAACATTGTCTGCCCGATCTTTGGGGTGCCTCAGAAAACCACCTGAACTTTGAACTATTCTCACCAAGCCCCCTATGCACTTTGAAAATGACTAAAATTTTCTTGAGGGCAAAACCCTAAAATTTAGGGGATAGATTATGTCACTTTTAAATGATAGATTTGGGGTTTTTTTTTTAATTTATTTTTGGGATGTAAGGGAAACTTTGACAAGGCACAAATAATTGCAGGGTATAACTCTTATTCCCGCACTCTAGATTGAGCAGAAGGGATGTAAACCAGAGGCCTAAGAAATGTTGGCTTTATTTTCAGTACAGCCTCATACCATTGTGTTATCTGCCACGGGTAAATTACGGGACTTTTCTTCTTCTTTTTTTTTCTCTCTCGAGGATTTCTAGTTATTTGCAAATAACAAGCATGGAGGAGGGTCCAATGAGATCATGCTAAACAATTAAGAGGTTTTTGTGTTCCATAGGTTTTTATTTTTCATTTTTGTTGGTGGTGGTTTTGTTCTTTTTGGGGGTGGTTGGGGGTGTATATGTCATTTATGTGGGATAAACTAAGTTGAGGGGGGGTTATGAGCAACTACCCAAATGTTCAGTGAGTTATCAGCCCACAAAAAACACTTGCTTCAAGTTCCCAAAACCTAGCTCATTAACTTTTCCCTTTCCGCCGCCTCCCTCTCAGATCCAAACAATCGATGGCCGGCATCATCCTCGAACGCGAGTATCAATTTCTCCCAGATAAATTGCTGGGGCTATACCAGAAATCAGCCCCACCACAGATCCATCGCCACCACAAGCAACGATACAGCAAGAAAGCCAGTGGGCCGATTAAATGGGAGGCCACGGACTTCTTCCCCTTCGACTGCAAGCTGTGTGGATCTTGCATCACTAGTGTCGGTGCTCTTCACCAACACTTTGATGACCGGCGAACAAAATGTTACCGCATCCTTGCTGCAAAGACACGTCGGGCTGAAAAAGCAATGATCCAACATGGGCTTACAAAGGCCAACGGTAAATGAATGCCATGGTAAGATAAATTACTTAGCTTTGTTTTCAAATGTTTTGACAATGTTTTATTTTTGGATTAGTGTGTGGTGTATAAAAGGTGTTCGTGCAAATGCTTTAATGAGTTTGTAGCTGAGCTCATTCAAGCACAACAAGAGTATTAATTGAGCACAACACCAAAAATGGCATATATCATTACATTATAGGATTAAATTCACAATCCCAAAGAACAAGAACAGAACAACAAAACAAGAAGGTTTGGGCCTCACATCAAACTTGCTAATTTTACTACAAAACAAACACTACAAACCACAGAAACGGACACCTAAGAAGTTGGAAAAGAGATTTGGTCAACAAAAAAAGAAAACAAAGAAATTAATGAAGAGGAGAGATTAAGAAAGATGAGGGAGATGAAAGAGCATTGACATTGAAGAGAGCATGGAAGCGGCACAAAAACAAGGGTCGCCTCCTCTTTATGGGTTTAAATACCTACACATTGATCCAGGTTTCCACCCCCAGCAGGTTTGGCCAGGCTGCAAAAGTATCTTCCTTGCATTGGGTCAGATCCAAGGGTGCTCAGGGGCTTAAAGATTCAGATTGACACACTTCCATATGGGCTCCCATCATCATCTGACTCTTGACTACATCATGGGGTTGGGATATATTGGAAATAGATTTTGGGAATTACCCGTGTGGATTTTCATGTTTCAGATGACCAAAACTCCAAGTAATATCTATTATCAACAATGACCAACGACAATCAAATCATGTCGTAATGAGTAAATTTAGAACTTAAATATTTTGGATATCATAGACGACAATGACAGTGGTCGAAGTTGTTGAGTCCTGCAGGTTTGGTTATTGTTTAAGATTCCAAAGATGTCGACTGATGCTTGGTTTTCATCTATCATACTGACAACTGAACCCAACCGAAGTATCTAGTGAATAAGATGTCATGCATTTGTCTATTAATTTAATACTATTCTAAAAATGTGAAGGATGTTAAAACATTTCTTTCGAAAATGCCCTCAATTTGTATATATAGTGTTAAAGATGTCATTTATATTGTTAAGGGCGCATCCATGTAATATTGTGACTCTCCATGATAAACTACATACATTAAACCTACATATATATACATAGTCAATGAAGTAAATAATATAATAAATGCAATATATACATTCTTATAATCATAAATTTTGATAATGAAGAGTTTTCTTCCAAAGGCCGTGCATATGACAAACTAATACTATACGTTTCAATTTACAAACAAAGTGTCTAACTTAAAATGCCATTAGCGCATGCATTGATGCATACTTGAAATGAGAGTTACATTTTCGGTTGTAGTCTTTGTTTAAGTGGCAATTACAACGTTTGACAGTCATGGAATCCAAAGAGGTAGCCTGCTTTTTTTTTATCATAATAGCCCGTACTTGCAACCTATATAAATTCACTCATTTGATGATTTAGATTTACACTCACTTCTTACAACCCTAACAGCATCCTTTACTTACCCCACGGCTTTACTACGATATTATTTAGATGATACAAACTCGCCAGTGAAAATGTTATCCCTTCATAAGAGATAACGACGAAGGGGATGGAGACGATTGAGGTTGTGCTGAGGAATCACTGAGCTTTACTAGGATTATTCCTTATGCTGATGTGATTGTTAGATTGACGGCTATACGCTGAATGAGGATACGATTAATACAAGGAATCAGACATAATACAAGGAATCAGACAGTACTAGAGAATTCGGATTGAGACTAAAGTTTGAGGTCTAATTTGCGGGGTTTTAATGGAATTTTTGTATTTCTATAATTATTAATATGTACTTTATTGTGATTTGAGAGAAATAGTGTATTATCCATGAACTTAGTATATATATTTTTCGCTCTATTTAAGAATAGTTATCACTTAATAATAAGGACAGTTAACATGAATTTTGTTCATGGGTCTAGCTCTATATTATTATATGTTGCTTATTATGTGCTTATAAATGCTCTTGTCATTCTTCTTTTTCTTCTTCCTATTTCTCTCATAAATACTTATTACTTTTTGTTGATTGGAATTATGATTTTTGTTTATTGAGAATAGAGACTTATTTTATTTTGTTTCTTTGTTTAGGTGGTAGTGCTATTGGATCATGTTTCTTTTAACTAATGACTAAGAGAATGTTTGGGAACTTTCGATCCACTTGGATTATAATTTAGAGTGGATTATAATCTAATATTTTGTCAAAATGTTCATAAAAGAAAGACACAGAGTTGGTAGTGAGTTATTAAATGTTTAGCTCTTCAACTTATCCATTTTACTCCTATATTCAAGTAACTGCACAAGCTACATGTACTCTGATAATCAAGAGTCTCTTGACATAAGGATTTTAAATCAATCAGTGGAAGATATTTTTCATAGTCTCTACGGGACTCAGATGATCTGAAATTGTTAAGAATGTTGATTTTAAAAGCCTATTGAAGTTAAATGCGTTTTTCTAATTGTTGGAGTGAAGAAATGATAGAAAGATCAGCGAAGGTTGCACATAACTAGCAAATGCAATGAATAGATTAGTTCTTTTAGTTGTGTACAGCATTGTTTGCTTCTATTTTGCATAGTTTCATTTGGGATGTAGAATTATGTAACATCTAAGACTAATACCTTTTATGTCATGGACTGGCTAGAAATTTTAGATTGTCCATAATCTCATATAGTCCTTAGAGAATTTCATAATGCTTATAATTACATTGAAGATACTTTTAAGGCAATAGCTCATTTCATTTTTATAATTCATAATGAGCTTGTAATGAAACATTAGATTACTTAATTGCCGAATGAAAGTAATTTTTTTTTGGGGAGGGGAGGCAAAGGAAGAATTTTCAACATGTTTCTGCACTTGATATAAATTATCTTACCACTCTTTATCAAGTTTGACCTTAGACCTCTGGATCCAAGAAACAAATTATGATATACCTATATGTATGATAGAATCTTATTTTATAGATTATTATTTGCATATACAATCATTAACATTTAATATATGTAACGTGCTAGATAAATATTCACTTTTAAAATATTATCCATCAGTAAACAACACTAACTTTTCAGTCTTCATAATCTAAGTAACTATTTTCATTCATTATTTTATATAAATTAACATATTACTAAACATTCCACTTGATATATTTAACAAGAGATGAACAATCAAATCACGCTTTCATTAACAAGTTGAAAATTTATGAAAAGCAACGAACAATTAAAACTATGTATATATATATGTAAGCATTGAAAACTTTTATCCTGCTTTTCTTTTAAGCTTTAATTTTTAAACTTTTATCCTGCTTTTCTTTGATATTTAATTTTTTTAGTCATTTTCCATGCTTTTCTTTAAATCTCTAATTTCTTTTCTGACTTAATTTCTCAATTTCTTGTCCATGAAACAAATTCAGAATATAAAATAAATTGCATTACGTGTAACGACGCCTACTAAACTATAATGTTATAAAAGTGTGTAGAACGTTAAGAAATTTATAATATTAATAATAATATTTAAAGTATTTATAATATTATTAATATTTATAATATTTAGTGAAGGAAAAGAAAGTTATAACCACTATTTTATATTAATATTTATCTTAATTATGTTCTAATATATTACAGTAGAAATAATATTAAATATTGATATATATAATAATTATAATATTATAACATTTATAGAAGGATTTTTAAAAACTATCATAACTTTTTCCCTAATTGCAACTTACCACCTTTATTGTTATTAATGTTTAATGTAAACCACTTTAGTTTACTTACAATACATGTTCTCAATGTCACACTTTTAATATTTTTTGTTTAAAAAATATAAAATTACTATAATACTCCTCAGTCTAACTCAATAGAAAAAGGAGAGGAGGAGGAGAGGAAGGGAGGAGGAGGGAAGTTGGTTTGATCGATGGCATGAGAGAAGGAAGGAGGTCAGCGGTGAGAGTGAAGAGTGAGGAGGATAAGGAGGAGGAGAAGGAAAGGAAGGAGGCGAGGAAGGTGAGAATGGAGGAGATGATGGAGAAGGAGGAAGAAGAGGAGAGTGAAGGAATGATGGGGTAGGATGGGGAGGGGGAGGTATGGGAAGGGGAGAAAGGAGGGAAGGAAGAAGATGGAGAGGGGGAAATGAGTGAAATGGCAGTGGATTGAGAATATATGGCATAATACAGGATAAACAATTTAAATAAACATGGTAAGTTACAATTTGAGCAAAAGTTAAGATGGTTTTCATCTAAAAATCCTTTATAGTATTAAGAAAAGGAAAGGAACTTAATGCGTTGCCAAGGTCAACCCTTAAAAAGCCAACGAAAGAAGGTAAATAAAGGTACAACCATGTTTTTTTTAACCTCTCAATTAAATGCCCATGAATCATCAATTCAATCCAATCTATTAATCTCTTTGTTTACCAACTACCCAATATACGTTATTCTCTATTATCAATTCATGCTTAGGATGTGTATGCGGTATTCCATTGCCACACAAAAGCAAGACGAAAGGTTACGAAGTGAAAGACCGGAAAGATACCGGTTGTCACATCTTGCGGGACAGTGCCGGTTTGCCATAGCTTGCCACAAGATTATATGTTGTTTGGACTTTGGACCAAGAAGATGAACTAGAGAAATTAGGGTGTCTTATATATCTTTAGGTTGTTAAATGTGAACTTGATCTGTATAGTCATTTATTGTATGTATACGGTAGATTTGTTTCTTTATTATAAGCACATTACCAAAAATTCCTTTAAAATGTTACTAATTATATGATAATAGAAGAAGAGAGAGAAGGCGAAAACAAGAATTTTATTTTGTTATGACGGATTGGCAAAAATAAAGATAAATAATATCAACTGGAATAGCATGATACACAAAGAACAAACTTGAAACTTTTATCTTTTAGGTAAAATTTTATTTTATAATAAGTATTTTATCTAACCTTCATAATGTAAAAACTATATTCAATTTGCACATAAAACTACCTGTAGTTATTAAATGTCATTCATAATCTTAAATTATAAAGTAAGTAGAACTGTCTTTAAGGTTAAAAAATAAAATTGTATCTTTTGGGTATTCCATGATTTGCCAATTTTACAAAATAATCCTGAAATTTTTCAGGAACAACCATGGATCTTCATAATGTTTCACAAAGACCATTGAAATTTCATATATTTATAGAAAAAGCCTGAAACTTCATAATTTTTACAAATTAACCTCTATAAAGTTCAAAAATTAAACCTTAAAAGATTGAAAGTAGTATATGATCTAAATTGTGAGAAAATTACAAATAAGTCCTAAAATGTTGCTATAATTACATTCAAAATTAAACTTTTCCATAAATTATATGATGAACTGTGTAAAGTATTAGAACATAAAACAAATATGCCCACGTGCAAGTATGCAACACATGTGCACTATACTAGTAACTTGAAAAACATGGGGTTATAATAGAGGGAAAGAATCTAGTGAATAGATGTCATGCATTGTCTATTAATAATTTGAAAAACATGGCGTTGTAATGGAGGAATTGTTAAGGACAAGTACACCAGTGGATTGAAGTATGGGTTGGCGACCCATCTTGGTTCTTGTAAGTCAAATCTTAAATTCCTATTTACTTACGGCTTCGGCTCTTATTAGAGCCATCATCATTACCTTCCGGATAAGACATTTAAAATAAGTGTAGATTAGTTATTTCTCACAACCGAGCTCATCCTCATAGTTGAGGTTTAGGAAGTTTTTCTTCCATGAACTCTGCTATGCGATGCATTTGGCGATTTTTGTTCGATAGTTGTGACTATATGCTCAAGCATCATATATTAATTGTTTGCATTGCACCCTTCTTTTGCTTTCCACACTAGACTACTTTTCTAACATTATCAATTTTCTACATCCAATTACAGGACCAGACAAGATGAGGAGCAAATGTGAGTCTGGCAGTTTAAGACTTTAAGTAGGCAATTTCTTTATTTCACTATATGAGACATCTACATCCCGAGATGTGGGATTGTACTTTTTCAAGACCTTTAATGTTTGGGGCATTGTTTTCTTATTGCTATTATGAGACATGTTGCTTTGTTGTTTGCTACTTGTTGTGGGAGTTCCATATTATCATTTTAGACTTCATTGTTTATGTCGTGATTTTCTACCGTGAAGAGCTTTGGTGAGTCTCTTCTAGTTCATCTACATGATTATTTTTAGCTTGATATTATGAGACGTGTTAGCATGTTTGTTATTTGCACCATGGATGTGGAATTTGACTCTTTTGAGATCACTTATTGTTTGTGGCTTGCTTGCATATAGCTAATATGTTTTTTGTCATTATATTATTTGCTACTATGTTGTTTCTGGAGCTCCAGATTATTATGTTTAGACCTCACTTACACTCTATTTGTTTTTATATTGTGACTTTTTATCGTGTGATTTGACAATTCCCTTTAATTTGTGACAAAGAATAGTGTTTTTAGAGATTTGCACTTCAAATTTTCATACGTAAAATACTTTTATCCCGAAAAGTGATAAATGAATAAACAAACCTCACCCACACCAAAGTTGATTATTGCTTGATCTCGTGGATCACCTACGGCCTCTCCCTCTTCGTAGTTTCAAGATGTATCTCTGCTGATTCTCTCTCTTTTTCAACAAAAAAGAAACTGAAAAACGAAAAAAAATGTTAATAAAGAACAAATTGAAGCGTATTCATAAACTTTCGCGAAGCTAAGAAGATAGATACCACACATGGCGAGCTTAAATCAACTATTGCCCATGGATCTTTGTTAATTCTCATCTCTTTCGACCTAAAAACTTTAGAAAAAAGATCAAGTTGGAAAGAAGGATTTAGATTAAATAACAATCAGTACAAACATCAAATTCGTCAAGCCACTTTCCCTTTCTAGGATGCCTTGAATTCCCTCGACACAATTTAAAGATATGAACTGTCAAAATAGTATTCCAATAATAGAAATGACTCACAATGTTGTGTTGACAATATCTAATACATTTAGCTTTCCTGTTCTATATTTTAGGAAGCATAGACGAGGTACTAAGAATCATATGCAAGCAAGATGCAAATTTGACGAAAGTGTAGAGCTCTAATTATTGGTTGAAAT
Source organism: Asparagus setaceus (assembly GCA_012295165.1). Taxonomy (NCBI): domain Eukaryota; kingdom Viridiplantae; phylum Streptophyta; class Magnoliopsida; order Asparagales; family Asparagaceae; genus Asparagus; species Asparagus setaceus. The sequence goes on along the minus strand of CM022709.1, from coordinate 774,775 downwards.
GCCCACAAGAATCTTGCCCAAGTTCTGTGCTACCTCCAACCAGTTGACCCAATGAGAGAAAACTGTGAACTGGAGGTACTAAGAATCATGCGCAAGCAAGATGCAAATTTGACGAAAGTGTAGAGCTCTAATTATTGGTTGAAATGCCTACAAGAATCTTGCCCAAGTTCTGTGCTACCTCCAACCAGTTGACCCAATGAGAGAAAACTGTGAACTGGACGTATTGTCATAAATGGAAAATATTGCAAATTGGCCATGTGAAAAGCCCAATTAACATTTACTTTAGTGCTTCGATACTTTATAAAACTCTCAATAACAAATAGCAATACCTATTAGTTATCATAACTACAGATTTACTCTCCTTGATTTATGTAGTCATGTGAATATTAGGGATTCACATGGATAAATTTAATTTATAGAAGTATCCAGGTAAAAGTTTCTCAATACAACAAATAAATTTGGAAGTCCAAGAGTGTTCAAACATCCAAATGTTTATTCAGTCAACAGTAACTTCAAATGATATCACTGGCATATTCATAGTTGTAGAGCGTTTTACTGCTTAGGAGAATGATAGATCAATCCATAAATGATGGCAAGTACTGAAATATTTTACCAACAGCTTTGTGCACAGGTTAACTGGTTCATGACAGTCTCATTATCGGAAAATTCTAATTAGCTTAATTAATGTGCTTGAACGAATGTGGAAGAATAAAGATAATAAAATCTGTAAGGACAAAGATATTCATAGTTGTAGAGCGTTTTATTGCTTAGGAGAATAATAGATCAATCCATAAATGATGGCGAGTACTGAAATATTTTACCAACAGCTTTGTGCACTGGTTGACTGGTTCATGACATTCTCATTATCGGAAAATTCTAATTAGCTTAATGTTCTTGAACGAATGTAGAAGGATAAAGATACAAGAATGTGTTGATATTATCAGCACTGCGACATGCTCACCTCTCCTAGACCTTTTTGGGGCCAAAGATCAACAAAGCCACTACTCCAATAACACAGAGGATCTCCAACGCTGAATATGAAGCATACATGACCTTACCTTAAATTTTCCTTGATCTCTGCAGATCAAAAAGATAGTAAGTAGTAAAAAGATTAAGAAAAATGAAAAAACATCAAAATTATGTGAAATGCAGGCATTACTAGAAACTGACATTTGTAGTTGAAGAGTTAATAAAATTTATGGGCGTTGTTTCTCATTGTAGAGGAAATAAATCTTTTGAAGTGATCTCCACGTGCTTTCGGGCCTTTTAAAGTGGAAACTGACATTTGTAGTCGAAAAGCTAATAAAATTTATGGGCGTTGTTTCTCATTGTAGAGGAAATAAATCTTTTCAAGTGATCTCCACGTGCTTTAGGGCCTTTTAAAGTGGTAAGTAAAACTTGGTCATAAGGTTATCTTCATATTACATGAAATTTACGTTTGCTTTGATCTCAGGATCACCTGTAGTCCCTCCTCTGCAATTTCCTCCATTGCTATTATTTCAGGATGCATATCTTTTTAAACAAAGAAAGGATACAATTTTATTAAAAAAGAGTGATTTGGACTGAAACTTAGTAAATTTTCATAAATCAAAGAAAATAGATAACTAAGATGCCGAGCTTCAATTAAATGTGGCCTCTCTTGTCCATGGATCTCTATTAATTATCATCTAACACGAATGAATTTGACTGAAAATTTACAAATTTTCATAGATTTGGAGAGATGGATACCTGAGATGGCGAGCTTCAATCAAATTTGCAGAGATGGATACATGAGGTGGTGAGCTTCAATCAAATGCAACCTCTCTTGTCCATGAGTCTCTGTTGATTCTCATCTTTTTCAAACCAAAAAACAAAGACAGGGTTCAACTTAGTTAAAAAAGAATGATTTTGACTGAAAATTATATAAATAAATTTGCACAGTTTAAAGAAGTTAGATACCTGGGATGGTGAGGTTAGATCAAACACAGCCACTATTGCCCATGGATCATCTTTGTTAATTCTCATCCCTTTTGAACCAAAAGAAACAAAAACAAGATTCAACTTTGTTAAACGGGAATGATTTTGGTGGACAAGTTTCAAGATGACATGATTTCTTATTCGTATATAATTTAATACCATAGAGACAAAGGGGATGAAGCCCATAAAAGTTGGAAATTTTGGGTGAACCACTTCCTGTTTTTGACCAGAAGGAACCCATAGGTGACAGTCATCTCCCATTTCATAAAAGCTTGAACTGGAAAATCAGAAAGGTTACTAGAGTTTTGCCTTATAAACCCTGATTTTAACCCCATTTGTTTTAAAATCCATGTAGTATTACTCATACAACCAAAATTAATTATAGAACACCAAGTGTATAGCCACACACAATAGTGTATAGCTATATATTATAGGGTGTACTACATACTTTAGGGTGTATAGCTACATACCCTATTGCATGTATCTATACATCTTGTATTCCACATTTTGACTAGCCAGATAAGTAAACTTTGCATTTTGAGCTTATGAGAACACATTCAGAACTCTGTGGTTTTAAAGAAAACAGGGGTAAAACTTTGTGTTTATAAGCGAAAATCCCTCCGTAGAAATGTATCAACAAATACTTACTGAATGATGCCAACTACTAGCAAATGAAAGGTAAGTTGCACTTTAGTCCCTAAAATTTCACTAACTTGCAGTTATATACTAGTTTTTTCGGCACTGTAATACTAGATAGTAGTCAGCCTACTGCACAAATGTGCCCGCTGTAAGTTTATCATTTAAATGTGGCAAGAAACATCCCAATATTTTGGACAATTATATCCCACAACTTGAAATCAACAAAAAAAACACAGCATTGTCTTCTGTTCATCCGTTATGAAGCCAGAATCCTTGAACATAACGTGCATCTAAAACAGCAAATTGAAAAGAAACCTTGGCAGTCTGTTGGAAGCTTTTCAGGTTCAAAACTAAAATACCTATAAACGAGTCACACAACTGACTCAAAAGACAAATTTCAAGACCACAAGATTTCCAAACTCATAGACGGGGGAAATTTTGGTGCACTTGATTTACAAAAGTGAAAAGGAGAAGAACACCTCAATTATCCATTGCTGTTCTCTGTTATCAAACAGAAAAACAAAACAAAAGCAAAAACGAAAGAACTCAACTTTGTTAAAAGGAATCAGTTTTGACTGCAACTCTATGACGTTAATGGTGAGCTTAAATTAACGGTAACCTCTCTATTAATTCTCATCTATTCAGAACCTTCTCTCTGTTACTTCTCATCACCTCCAAACCGAAAAATGAAGACAGAATTTAACTGTACCTCTCTTTGACTTAAGATTTATAAATTTCAAAGATTTAAGAAGATAAACACCTGATAAGGCGAGCTCTGATCAATTGTACCCTCTCCTGACCACTGATCTCTGTTAATTATCATGTCTTTAGTACAAAAACAAAGAAAGAATGGAACTTTGTTAAAAGGAATAATTTTGACTGAAAATTTAGGAGAAAAACAAAGAAATAATGAAACTTTATTAAAAGGAATCACTTTGGATGAAAATTTAGGGGAAAACTATGAAAGAATGAAACTTTGTTAAAAGGAATCATTTTGACTGAAAATTTATAAACTATCATAGATTTAAGAAGATAGTTACCTGATATTCTGAGCTTTTTGTACATTCTCATCTCTTCTGAACCCAAAAATAAAGATAGGATTCAACTTTCTCAAAAACGAATAGAGTTTGCCTCAAATTTTTAAGTATTCGTAGATTTAAGAAGATAAATACCTGAGGAGCTAAGCTTCAATCAACTGAAGCCTCTACTGCCCATAGATCTCTGTTTAAAAACTTCAAATATAAAAAAAGAGAAGTTAGATAACAGGGAATCAGTTAGAATAATTTCCATAGATCTAAGAAGATAAATACCTGAAAGATCAGCTGTAATCTCTCTTGCCCATGGATCTCTGTAAATTCATTCTTCTCTCTTATAAAAAGAAGAAGAAGAAAAAAGAAAAATAAGGAAAAGAAAAGATGAAGATAGCTAAGTAATTTAGATTTAAGAAGATAAGTACCTCAGGTGCTAAGTTTCAATCAACTGAAGCCTCTACTGCCCATAGATCTCTGTTAATTCTCATACTTTCGAAGAAAAAACTTTTAAAAAAACAGTAAGATATCAGGGAATCGGTTTGAACATTCGAAGGGAAAAAAAAACTTCAAAAAAAATAAGAAAAAAATAAGAAAAAATAAGGAAAAGAAAAGATAAGATAGATAACAAGCTGAGATAAATACCAGAGATAATAGCAACCTCAGATGACCGTCTCTTTCCCATGGATATCTTCTATTTATTCTCTCTTTCAAGAAAAAATAACCAAAAAATGATTAGAAAAGAAAAAAATAAGCTGGATAACAAAAAATCATATCAACTGAATATTTAGAAGCTTGGCAGACCAAAACTTGTCAAAGATAGCAAGCCTCCATGACCAAAAACTCTAGAATCCATGGAAAAGTCGCAGAGAAGGAGTTCCATCGCCCGATCACTTCGAATTATAGGTCAACGTCTTCCTCTGTCGTGGATCTACAACTTCTCTTGAAGTTTTAATTTTTCTCCGATTTATTCCGATTTTTTATGATTTTTCTTCTGCTTTTTTTTTCTTTTTCCGCCGTTAGGTTTTTTTTTTTTTGCAGAGGTGGTTGAAGACTTTTGAACGAGATGAATGAACAGAGGCATTAGATACGGTAACAGATTGAGAAATATAAATTGTCCTTTTCCTGTAAACTTAAACAGCACCCGCAGAGTTTCGCACCCAGCCCAATTACCTCTGTCCATGTGGACCCGTGCTAAGCTTGATTTGACTTCGTCCTAGGTACGAAGCCCACGTTTTCTTACTTTTTACTGCTCACGGTAATTTATCAATCATTGATTATTTTTCCCATAATTTTTTCGAAAATAAAAACTTGGGAAAATTGTGTCCAGCCCCCAAAAATGGGAAGCCCACGCACTGCATACCTCTATATTTTGGTTTAAGCTTTACTTCCAAATACAAGACGATTTATATCCGTGCCCCAAAACCCCGCCACGTGAGCAGAGAGAGAAAGATAAGACTTAGTTACTATCCCACTCACGCGGACCAATCCCCAGAATCAGGCTCTCCTTCCACTCAAGTACTCTCTCCCTCGGCCTTCAACCTGCTCAACACCACCTAAAAATCTCAAACATCTCTAATTTCGATCTTTGCCACGAAAATGTCACCGGCTGAAGCCTCTGCTAACGATTTCAAGTCAAATTCGTGGCTAAGTAGGAGAAAGATGAAGCGAAATCACAAAGGCCCACGCCTTGAATCATCCGGAAAGGCAAGACCGAGGAAGGCCGGCCCCCGTTGGTAATGGGGCGAACCAATGCAGGTCGAGGCCGAAGAGAAGATAAGAAGGGATGATTCCAACCCCAAAAGAAGTAAGTGCTAGGTTTTTCTTAATTAAAGAACTTAACCCCTTGGATGTTATCCAAACCGAAGTTTCATGTTAATTCTAATCCTATACATGAGAGTTAACCCGAAGTTTCATGATATTTAAAAGAGTTTGATGTTAACCGATTTGGGTTTCGTGTTAATTCTAATTTAATTCGTAAAAGAAGTTCATGTTAAGTCAAACCTAAATCGTGTTAAGTCTAATTTCACCATGTCAAGTCTAATGTCTTCACATGTTAATTCTAATTTTATTCGTGTTAAGTCTAATTTAGTTCATGTTAAGCCTAATTGGTTTCATGTTAAGTCTAAACTAGGTTCATGTTAAGTCTAATTTCAGGTCATGTCTAGTCTAATGTCTTCTCATGTTAAGTCTATTTTCATGTTAATTCCAACTTTATTCATGTTAAGTCTAATTTAGTTCATGTTAAGTCTAATTAGTCTAAGTTAAGTTCATGTTAAGTCTAATTAAATACTTACATTTGAATTTATTTTTAGGAAAATAGTCATGAGGCTGGAGATATTAGGCCAACGATCGTTATTGGGGCTTATTGTGATTTTATGAATCGCGGCCCAAAGATTCACAACGGCACAGGATGCCTATTGTGGATCCACATTTGAGCACTATATACAATTTGGTGCTCCTCGACTTGATCGTAAAACACTTGAGCACGGTTGAGTTTTACGTGGTCGATAAACTAATATTTTCTATCCCCGATGCATATTCGGGAAAAGAAAATTATTAATTTTGATGGATCGGGTCCGTAATCATACTTTATTTCCAATTTACGGTGAGATTATTTTGAAGAATAGGGACTCCAAGTACGTAATGTGGGTGCAATATTTTTCTAAACTTTTAAAGATGACAAGGGCGGAAAAAAGAAAACCCACATTAGCATAAGAAGATATGTTGAAGATCCGCTAGAAAGTCTAGTGAAATCAACAAAGAAGGATATCCAAGACTTTATTTTCCGCAAATTCTTTATCGCTCGATGATACGGTGCCCGTAAGCTGGGATGGTTTCCTAGAATAGTATCAAGTATCCGGATAGCATTGAGAGGGTGAACAAAGTCGCATGGGGTGACTTCATTTATAAAGAAATTATTAGAGGCATAAAGGTTGCTCGAAGGTTTGAAGAAGTCGGGTTACATATATCCTCGATGCATGCCATCAATCTCGTAAGTTCCATGTTAAGTCTATTTAATTTTCTAATAAACGCATATTGCTTATCGTGGAAGTGTTAGGCTTTTCATGTTAAGTCTAATTTGATTCATATTAAGTCTAATTTAGTTCATGTTAATCCTAATTACTTTCATGTTAAGTCTAGTTATTTTAATATTTTAAGGTTAATGGTGAATATGATCCGATCATAGTTATAATGGTGAATGTATTACTTACATACTTTGTACTATGAGATGACCCAAGATAAGGAGATATGCCATCAAGGATGATGCCACCCAATGACAAATTGGTCTCAGAGAGGGAATAACCGCTCTTTTAGGGGGACAATTAAAGCAAGGCAAAAGCGCCTCAATAATGCATCTAGAGAAGCCTATTATGGAAGTTGGGCCATCTCTCCCAAACCACCCACGAGGAAAGATTTCAAGCCCAAGCACCAATTAAGATTAAAGGCTTAAGAATGATGGAGCAGAAGAATGACTCCATAGGCCATGTAAGTTTTTGTTAAGTCTTATTTCATGTTAAGTCTAATTTTTATTTCATGTTAAGTATAATTTTCAGCCATGTTAAGTCTAATTTTCACCATGTTAAGTCTAATTTTCATGTTAAGTCTAAATTTCAGCCATGTTAAGTCTATTTTTCGTGTTAAGCCTATTTCACCATGTTAAGTCTAAATTCCAGCTTAAGTCTAATTTTCACCATATTAAGTCTATTTTTCGTTGCTTATTCCATTTCATGTTAAGTCTAAATTCTAGTTCATGTTAAGTCTAATTTTCAGCTCATGTTAAGTCTATTTTTGAGTTAATCCTATTCCAGCTCATGTTAAGTCTAAATTCCAGCTCTCATTAAGTCTAATTTTCGCCCATGTTAAGTCTATTTTTCGCTTCCATTCCATTTCATGTTAAGTTTAAAATTTAGTTCATGTTAAGTCTAATTTTCACCATGTTAAGTCAAATATTAATGTTAAGCCTATTTCCGCTCATGTTAAGTTTAAAATTTAGTTAAGTCCAAATTTAATACTTGTTAATCCTAATTTCAGCCTCAAGCCGTAAAAGAGGTCGAAAGGCGAAAATTGAGGAAGCCAAGAAGAACTCAATAGGCTATGTAAGTTTAATTTCTAGTTCATGTTAAGTCTAATTTCCGCCTCATGTTATGTATTTCATGTTAAATCTAATAGTAATTTCTATTAATCTTTAAAATCTCAGATCATTGCAAAGCATCCGATGATGCTTTTGAAAAGGAAGAGGATGTGGAGGCTCGCCTATTGAGAAGCAACCGATGTTTTGGAGAAATTCTGCTAAATTTTGCAGACGATCACTTAGTGCGACAAAACGCATGTAGAGTACATATTGTCAAGTATTTATGGTTGAGATTAGAAGACTCAACGGAATATTGGAATCTTTGGGAAGAAGTGATGTTATGTACCCGAGATGTCAAGGAAAGAGTTAAGAAGAATTTACCAAAAATAAGTAAGTTACAGCCACGGGTAGATGAAGAGGAACACCATTCTCTGGCAAGTATTGTATAGGATTCTGAGAAGGGAGAGGATAAAGATGACCTTGCGGATAAAGATTCCATGAAGAATAAGGTTGAGGAAGACCCCATGAGGAGAAAAGCTGAAGAGGAACTAGCTATGAAGAAAAAAGTTGATGATAAAGTCCCCATTGAGGGGGAAAACCAGAAGGAAGCTGAGGAGGAAGAGGAAGATCAATTTGAAGAAAGAGCAAGTGTTGGAGATTATTTTGGCGCGGCTAAAGAAATTGTGCATAAAAGAATAGAGGAGAAAATTGAGAATAAGATTGAGGAGGATATTGTAGATAAAGATGGAGAGGAAATTATAAATAAAGGAGTAGAGGAGAAAATTGAGGAAAAATTGAGGAGGAACTAAATAAAGATGGAGAGGAAATTATAAATAAAGGAGTAGATGAGAAAATTGAGGAAAATATTGAGAAGGAAATTATAAATAAAGATGTGATTAAGGTGCTGGATGACATGTGGAGGCTCTAGCGAGTGCTATGCAAAAAGAAAGGAAAGCAAGAGAGAGCACCCATGATTGGCACCAAACAGATACAATGAGACTGAGATCCTGGCAATCAGAATGGAAGAGGCATCTCCCTTCCAAGAGCCCACCCATCAAATATTAATTCAACAATCAAGATATCAAGTGGGATGTGTTGAAGATGAACTTAATGGGAGGAGGAGGAATCTCTGAAAGAGTTAAATACAGGATTCCGATCCTTCGTGGTTTAGCTGCATTCTTGATAAGCAGGACATTCTTACACAATTATAGGATACCACCTTGGATATCCTCCGACTCAACCCAACAGAGAATAAATTTCTAATATATTTTGCTCTCTAAAGTGTCATAGGTAAGTTTCCATTAATTAATTTTTATTTTTGGAATATATGTTTAGTTAATTGCGATATGTTAACTCAATATATTTATGTATATGTTTTCTCGTAAATGATAATTTTCACTTTTTCAGGAGGTATGATGTTATCAATGTAGAGTCAAAAAAAGTTTATTGATTGAATGAATGGGTTTACAATTAAATTTTCTCGATTACAGAGGAAGAGAAGATTGATTCGACTTCTCTTTGTATGGGTTCTTGGTGGCGAAAGAATGCTTCACTCAATGCTCACGCTGAGATCCGCTCGCTGACGACATCGAACAATGTTGTTGATGATTGATGAAGAATTCGATCTCTCTTGTGCGCAAGTGTTGAATTTTCCAAAAGTTTTAAAACTTCAATCCCCCTTTGCAATAGTCGCTCAAGACTATTTATAATGCTTAAGCACACAACCGTGTGCTATAATCGTGGGAACGGAGTTAATTGATGTAGACGCTGGTATAACTGATATCCACTATTGGGCCACGGGTCGCCGTGGCCTTCGTGGCCTTCGTGGTCGCGCTTTGTTATGGCAAGCTTCGAAGCCATGGATGACGAAGCCAGCTCTTCATTGACCGGCCGAACCTTGATTGAATGACGGTTCGCTACTTGGGTGAACTTCTGATAACGAAACACGCCGCTTAACCTCACCGGATACGCTTATGCATTTTGGTGAGATGACAAGCTTCACGGGTGGCTAACCTCGATCAATGAAGAGCTTTATGGGCTTAACCTCGATCGAATGGAGAGCTTCACGCTGGCTAACCTCGGCCGAGTGAAGGGTCACGCTGGCTTAACCTCGATCGAGTAAAGAGTTTCACGCCAGCTTAACCTCATTCGATGAAGAGCTTCCGCCTTGGTAACCTCTACTGAGTAAAGAGTTTCGCCATTTGGCTAACCTGTTGAGAGTTGAGCCGCCACCAGGCTAACCTCGATCTCAAGCCCTCGCAACTAGTAAGCTTATGACGCCGCCTTCAGCTTACATGGATTTTTGACTGCCTACAATCAATACGCTAACAAAGCAAAGATGAATCAGATATGAGCCGCTATACTTGCTTCGTGGTGGCTATTGACGACAAAGTAAGATTCTAAATTTCATAATTGAATGAGCCTTATTTACAATGAATGCTAATTTCCGTGTTCATTCTGAGATGGAACAAGCAATGTTAAATAAACTGACAAGAAGCCTATGATAAAAATATGGCTGGTGTAAGTGTTCTTTGTGTAAGTATTTCAATTCCTGTTAATTCTAATTGAAGTTCATGTTAAGTCTAATTTCATATCATGTGAAGTCTAATTTCAGATCATGTTAAGTCTAATTTTCATGTTAAGCCTATTCCCAGTTCATGTGAACTCTAATTTTCAGATCATGTTAAGTCTACTTTTCATGTTAATTCTATTTCCATATCATGTTAAGTCTAATTTCATATCATGTTAAGTCAAATTTTCATGTTAAGTCTATTACCAGTTCATGTTAATTCTAAATTACAGTTCATGTTATTTCTAATTTTCAGTTCATGTTAGCCCCAAATTTCATGTTAAGACTATTTTCAGCTCATGTTAATTCTAATTTTCAGTTCATGTTATGTCTAATTTTCACGTTATCTCTAATTCCATTTCATGTTAAGTCTAATTCATATTAACTCATTTTACTTGGATTACAGCATTCACTCTACGCCGTTCACCCTGAATTTTACATGATATTTTTGAATTATCTTGAAAAATATACAGCCGTCCGCATCGAGCGTCTATTGATTCCTTTGGTCAGGGACGATTGTAGGCATCAAAAATTGCTGAAGAACCTCAAATATGACTAAATTATGAGAAGATCGAAGGACAACGTCGTCGAAATCTCAAGAAGTCAATACATGAGAAGATTGTGTCGCTCTGATCGCGAGACAGCGGTTTAATCCTCGCCATGAGCGAGACACTTGCTTATGTCTCCGTTAGCGAGACGCGTGTGTCTGCCCGCAGGCGAGACACCTGTGATGTCGCTACTAGCGAGACACTTGTTGATGCCTCGCCCGCGGCGAGATACCTTGATGTGCCTGCGCAACTGAGACCTTGTGTCTCGCCAGGCGAGACACGGAATGCTTAAACGAGCTCTTGAAGAGTTTAAATCGATCTTTGGTGGGGCCCACTTGATTTTATCAGTATGAAACGTTCGGATACTTTAATGGTGATTTACGAAAATCGCCCTAGGCGTGATTTTAGGGCATTTAATCGTGCCTAAAAAGCGGAAACCGTTCGGCGGTGGAGGGGCGACATTGCCTCGCTTGTCGTGAGGTAGCCCATATCTGCCGCCGCCGGCTAGCGGCTTAACTGCCTGCCGCGGTGGCGGCTTAATGGCATTTCGGCGCAGCGCTAACTACAGTGTTGGGCACTTGACACTTGTGTTTCTTGAGGGCACGCGTTCCCAAAGACTATAAATACCCCCTACGTCCCACTTGGGCGGGAGGTCGGCCATCGAAAGGGCAATCGAGATCCAAGCTTGGAGTTCAAGAACACGATCCACGCGAGATTCCTCGAGTTTAAGCCTTGACTTATTCTTGAGAAGAGTAGATATCTTACCTTGCTAAGATATTTGTCAAGTTCTTGTTTCCTTTCGCGAAGCATCAACTAAACCCCGGCCGATACGATCACGCTCGGGGTCCACGGATTACGCGGCCCCCCAGCATGCAAAGTCCCACCAAAACGTGAGATCTACACTTGTAGCGCCTTTGTTCGAAGTTTGGAGAGTTATTAAATTTCTTGTAACTCAGAACCAAAAGTGTAATTTTCTAGTTTTACAAATGGAAACAACTTTCACCCAAACACCGATCAACGGCATCTAGTTGAAGTTATTTTGAATGAGGATGAAAGGATCGTGAGACATTATAGTTCTACCGACTACCTACACGTATAAGGATCCAGAAATAAAATCATAACATATTTTGACCATCGGGCAAATGATTTTAAGATTGTAGATGTATGAGAAAATTCCGATATGAAGCCATCAAATGTGAAGAACAAGTTGGGAGGTTAGTATCATGCTTAAATTCATGATAAATTCTCTAAAGAAATAACGTGAAACTAAACTAAATTTATATGCTCACGCTGCAACTATGACTATGGTGTGTTCGTTTACCATTATATTTGGGCAATAATTAATGATCGCCGACAACCAGCGGACTTCAAGATGAGCTTAGTACTGCTATGCTGCTAGACTTGCCGCTAATTACTAATAGAAGGACGGAACAAAGAGAGAAAACGAACACTACAACCTAAAATGACCCGAAGTTTATGAATATATATATATATATATATATATATATATATATATATATATATATATATATATATATATATATATATATATATATATATATATATATATATATATATATATATATATATATATATATATATATATATATATATATATATATATATATATATATATATATATATATATATATAAGTAAAAATGTATGTATATAATTACTAGCTTAGTATAATAGTAGAAGAGATTGTTCAGTTCACATACTATTGTAGAATTAACATGATGTGTAATAGAATTAACATGAAATGAAATAGAATTAACATGAAGTATATTTGAATTAACATGATGTGTAATAGAATTAACATGAAGAGAAATAGATTTAACATGAACTAAAATAAATTAACATGAAATGAAATAGAATTAACATGTGTAGGCAATAAAAATTGTCTTAATCCCCACAAGAACTCCTGAATGAGCAAAAGAGCTTAAGGGTCCATCCGAGTGAAGTCAGTCCCTAAAGGTTAAGTTCACCCAATACTTGACTTTACAAAATAGACAAAAGTGCCGGTATCTCTCAAACCGAAGGAATTGAGCAAAATGACCGAACAAACTGAACCCTTCGGGTTGGTTTGGTTAGCTCCGTCTCGTCGAGATAGTCGATTTTCATATATAATTCGGCCCAATTCGACATACGGCTTTACACCCGCTTCTTCAGAAAGTATAATAGGAGGGTCGCAGTCGCGAGGCTCCCCATTAAAAGAGGAGGTTCGCCTCGGCAGCCGGCGCCGACATTCAATCGAGGTTCGCCAAGTAGCGAAACTCTCCATTCGCATCGAGGTTCGCCAAGTAGCGAAGCCCTTCATTCGCATCGAGGTTCGCCAAGTAGCGAAGCCCTTCATTCGCATCGAGGTTCGCCAAGTAGCGAAGCCCTTCATTCGCATCGAGGTTCGCCAAGCGGTGAAGCTCTCCACTCAACCGAGGTTCACCTACAGCAGCGAATCTCGACATTAAACCGAGGCTAGACCAGGCAAGCTTCAAAGCCAGACTTGCTCAAGAGGCTAGACTCTCATCACGAGGTTCGCGACGTGGAGTTCGATCTCAACACGAGGTTCGCGACGCGAAACGGCTCAACAGCCATATGACGAGGTTCGCCCACAACAGTGGTTTGACGAGGCTCGCCCACAACATCAACGCCCGACGAGGCTCGCCCACAACATCAAAGTTTGACGAGGCTCGCCCACAACATCAAAGTTTGACGAGGCTCGCCTACAACATCAAAGTTTGACGAGGCTCGCCCACAACATCAACGCCCGACGAGGCTCGCCCACAACATCAAAGTTTGACGAGGCTCGCCCACAACATCAAAGTTTGACGAGGCTCGCCTCGCAAAGATCAAAGTTTGACGAGGTTCGCCACCCGCTATCGCAGCAGCCCGCTATCGTAGAAAGCGCTCCACGCATCGAGCGCCGCTATCAGGCGTTCTCACGACATCGCAAGCAGCCGCTACCGAAATTCTCCACCAGAGCGACCGGGCATTTTATCAGAAGCTAACCCAAGGCCACGAAGCCATTAACAACTACGCGGTTAAGTAGTGGGCATCGCTTATGCCCACGCCCATTAACCCGCTTCACAATTCTAGCATGATAGTTACATGCTAAAACCCTTTAAATAGCCGTGGAGCGCCTATGGAAAAAGGGAGGCTTTTGGAACTTTTGGGAAATTAAACACTTGCAGAGAGAGATCAGAACCTCATCGCAACCTCTAGATCATTCGCAGCTTTGATCCGATCGTCAACGGAAGCAACCTCGACTTGAGCATCGAGTGAAGCATCCTCGCCACCAAGAACCCATACAAAAGAGGAGTCGAATCAATCTCCTCTTCCTCTCAGAATCGAGAATTTGATTGTAACACATTAGGTCCAATCAATAAACATTTTTCGACCCTACGTAAGATGGCTACCAATAAATGGAGCGCTCATTCCGATGAACTGGTGGTGGCATAATCGAGACAAGGTTGCAGTTGGAACGAGGTTCAAACCTTGGTCCTTGAGTATGATCGAGTAAGTATGAGGAGTTCCTCTCCTCCGGGCATCTAGCCCTGAAGACACGCAGTGTCGACGAAGTCTCAGATGAGACTTCACCGCGGCTCATGTTGAATCTCCTCGAGTGAACCTCGACAATCAGCCTCGCCTCAACGACAAGGCTCCAAAAGCTAGCCAACAAAGCTAAGAAGTGGGTGGTTAAGCGCCCAACCCAACCTCGGAGGCCATTAGCCAAACTTTGGCTTCGCGGCGAACCTCACCGCCCTGGAAAGGCAGGATATGTCAAGGGTCCACTTCGCGACGCGCAAACAAATAACGACAGAACCAAGCTTCGCCGTAGGGCTCGAGCTTTGGTCTCGTTGGACGGCTTCACTATCGCCCAAAGATGGCCAAACGAATCGAGGGTCGAACTGATGAGGAACGCCACGAACCTCGCCATTGCACCCCAAGTCGCGGAACCTCGCCTTCATCTAAGGGTTCATTCAAAACAAGACTAACGCCGCCTACCGCTAACCTCATCCACATGGCGAACCCTCGCAAGTTTGAAACATGGCGAACCTCGACAATGACACGAAGTCCGCTTGAAACATGACGAACTCGGCCCAAGTGGCGAACCTCGCCAACAATGTGAGGTCCCTCCAAAGGGATGAGCCTCGTCCAAGTGGCGAACCTCGACAACGCATAATAAGTCCGCTTGAAACATGACGAACTCGCCCAAGTGGCTAACCTCGCCAACAATGTGAGGTCCCTCCAAAGGGATGAGCCTCGTCCAAGTGGCGAACCTCGACAATGACACGAAGTCCGCTTGAAACATGACGAACTCGCCCAAGTGGCTTAACCTCGCCAACAATGTGAGGTCCCTCCAAAGGGATGAGCTCGCCCGAGTGGCTAATCTCGCCAACAACATGAGGTTCCATCAAAACCATACAAACATCGCTCGCTGACTAACTTCGCCATAGCAAGCGCCAAAGTGATGAACCTCGTCATCATGAACCTCGACCGGGTGTCATCAAATTAAGACGGCTCGCCAAGGGATCTAATCTCGTCAGAGGAAGCGCCGAATGACTAACCTCGCCATTATGAACCTACCCAACAACATGAGGTCCATTCTAAACAAGATGAACCTTGTTCAAACAACGAACCTCGTCATCATCGGGTTCATTTAAAACAAGACAAATGTCGCCTAGCCATAACCACGCCCACAAGGTGAACGCCGCCTACCGCTAACCTCGCCTAACCAGAACTCGCCCAAGTGGCTAACCTCGCCAACAATGTGAGGTCCCTCCAAAGGGATGAGCCTCGTCCAAGTGGCGAACCTCGCCAACAATGTGAGGTCCCTCCAAAGGGATGAGCCTCGGCCCAAGTGGCTAACCTCGCCAACAATGTGAGGTCCCTCCAAAGGGATGAGCCTCGTCCAAGTGGCGAACCTCGCCAACAATGTGAGGTCCCTCCAAAGGGATGAGCCTCGTCCAAGTGGCGAACCTCGCCAACAATGTGAGGTCCCTCCAAAGGGATGAGCCTCGTCCAAGTGGCGAACCTCGCCAACAATGTGAGGTCCCTCCAAAGGGATGAGCCTCGTCCAAGTGGCGAACCTCGCCAACAATGTGAGGTCCCTCCAAAGGGATGAGCCTCGTCCAAGTGGCGAACCTCGCCAACAATGTGAGGTCCCTCCAAAGGGATGAGCCTCGTCCAAGTGGCGAACCTCGCCAACAATGTGAGGTCCCTCCAAAGGGATGAGCCTCGTCCAAGTGGCGAACCTCGACAATGACACGAAGTCCGCTTGAAACATGACGAACTCGCCCAAGTGGCTAACCTCGCCAACAATGTGAGGTCCCTCCAAAGGGATGAGCCTCGTCCAGAGTGGCGAACCTCGCCAACAATGTGAGGTCCCTCCAAAGGGATGAGCCTCGTCCAAGTGGCGAACCTCGCCAACAATGTGAGGTCCCATTGAAGGATGAGCCTCGCTTGAGTGGCTAATCTCACCAAATGACATGAGGTCCCTCTAAAGGGATGAACCTCGCCCAAGCAACGAACTTCGCCAACATGAGGTCTCCTCTAAACAGATCTAACTCTAGTGGCAAATAACCTCGCCGCCAATATGAACTCGCCGTAACCAAAGGAAGCGCAACCTCGCCAGTTCGCCAAACTCGACTCGTAAAGCTCTCTCATATGAGGCTCGCCGTAATCAACCGGGGTACACCCACTTCTGATCTCCGTGATTATCTCACTCGCAAGCGTGATGCCAGTCAAATGCAATCTCATTGTTGCTGTGAGAAGCTCATCTCTGCGATGCGCGCCCAATGTTCATCGACACATCAGCCTTCGGTTTTTGAGCGATTATCCAACCCGTTAACTAGACGAAGGCGGTTTCGCTATAAGAAACAAGCGGCTCGCGGTGGTCATTCCCCTGGAGTGACTATTAACATGGTTGGGAGAAGCAGGAGCAAGACCCCAACAGTACCCTGACCGCTCGACCGAAGTATTCCCTGTGGTTACGAGGTGTATTAATCAATAGTCAAAGCGCCTATCGAAGCACCCGTCTTCGTACCGGAGCGGCAATCCCATTTGACTATAGCCAATTGGCTGGGGGTACCCGTGAAGAATCCGAGAACTCTGGCATGGCCACATCTCAACCTTCAAACACTGATATAAGTGATCAAACCAGCGTCCTCATGGCTGATAAAGAGGAAGAGATGGCAAAGAAGATCGAAGAGCAACAAGCTCTTATTGTTGCTCAATAAGAGTCTATCGACGCTTTAGAAGTAATGATGGAGAAGCTCGTCGGCAAGAAGAAGAAAGTAGACGAGGGAGGTTCCAAATCAAAGCATGAAGGCTATGAAGAGGATCGGGATGTCCACTCTGGGTCATCTGAAGTAGAGTCGAACCCACGCACAAAAGAGCGAGATCATAAGTTACATGATTTCCAAAAGCAGCTTGATGCCCTCAAGCTCTAAGGGCGTTTTAAGGAGCCGGGGGTGACTAGACCATACCCTGCAGAATGGGATGATGTCCCATATCCTCCAAAATTCAAGCCACTCAATCTAGTGCAGTTTGATGGAAAAAGCTCTCCATCACAACATATTTATTATTTCCAAGTGCAAACCGGGTATATAATGGGTAACGATCCTATCATGACCCGATTGTTCATTAGCACTCTTAAGGGAGTTGCTTTCGAGTGGTTCCGGAGGTTGGGGCCTGGTTCCATTCACTCTTGGAGAGATTTGGAAAAGCTTTTATGGCCGATTCTTCGACGATGACACAGAGTATCTATGGCAACCTGCGAATAGCGAGGAAAAAGAATCGTAAGCAACTTTGTCAAGAGATTCGTGAACCGATCACGTGATGCCCGCGGATCGATTTCCAGGCCACTCTCATCGAGATGTGTCGGAATAATCTCTCCATCAACATTCGCCTAATATGGGCCGCCAGAGCTCGCCGTGGAAAGACTTAACCCGCCAAGGAGAACAAGTCGAGAGCTGCTCGCCGCATGGAGGTTGAAGAGCTATTTGAATTTCGAGGAGGTGACGACCAAGATACCTTGGTGGTGGCGACGCTTCCTCATCAAAACTCTTTTCAAGTAAACCCCTAATGGCATCTGCCGAGCTCGCCAACGCGGAACCAAGCTATGGGACCGACTATGAAGACTTGGCTACAATCGACCAAAGATGATCGTTGATGCTTATATGCATCAATCGCCAGAGGACCAAAGATCCGACTAAGAATTTTAAAGAAGTACTACCCGTAGTCTTCTTTCAAACTCCCACTAAGTTATCATGTTAACAATCACATCTGATAACTAATTTTCTCTAAATTCCCTTGCCAATCCTCGTCAATAGGATGGTGGGTTCCCAAAACTATCATGTTAACAATCACCTCGATAGTTCCCTCAAGATTTCCTCCACAATCCTTCTATGGATGATCGGATCACTCCCACCGCCATGTTAATATTACACCTCGACAAATCAACTTACCAATCCTCTTCAATGGGATGGTAAGTCCTCAAAGTCGCTTCGTCATGATAATCTTGTCATGTTAACATTTTACCTCGGCAAATTAACTTACTAATCCTCTTTAATGGGATGGTGAGTCCTCAAAGTTGCCCCAATCGCAACAATTCTTGCCTAAGTTAACGATCACCTTTGACAATAGCCAATTGGTCGGGTACCCGGAAGAATCCGAGAACTCGGCATGGCCACATCTCAACCTTCAAACACCGATATAAGTGATCAAACCAGCGTCCTCATGGCTGATAAAGAGGAAGAGATGGCAAAGAAGATCGAAGAGCAACAAGCTCTTATTGTTGCTCAATAAGAGTCTATCAGACGCTTAGAAGTAATGATGGAGAAGCTCGTCGGCAAGAAGAAAGTAGACGAGGGAGGTTCCAAATCAAAGCATGAAGGCTATGAAGAGGATCGGGATGTCCACTCTGGGTCATCTGAAGTAGAGTCGAACCCACGCACAAAAGAGCGAGATCATAAGTTACATGATTTCCAAAAGCAGCTTGATGCCCTCAAGCTCTAAGGGCGTTTTAAGGAGCCGGGGGTGACTAGACCATACCCTGCAGAATGGGATGATGTCCCATATCCTCCAAAATTCAAGCCACTCAATCTAGTGCAGTTTGATGGAAAAAGCTCTCCATCACAACATATTTATTATTTCCAAGTGCAAACCGGTATATAATGGGTAACGATCCTATCATGACCCGATTGTTCATTAGCACTCTTAAGGGAGTTGCTTTGAGTGGTTCCTGAGGTTGGGGCCTGGTTCCATTCACTCTTGGAGATTTGGAAAAGCTTTTATGGCGATTCTTCGGCGATGACACAGAGTATCTATGGCAACCCCGCTAGCCGTAAAGCGAGGAAAAGAATCTGTAAGCAACTTTGTCAAGAGATTCGTGAACCGATCACGTGATGCCCGCGGATCGATTTCCAGGCCACTCATCGAGATGTGTCGAATAATCTCTCCATCAACATTCGCCTAATATGGGCCGCCAGAGCTCGCCGTGGAAAGACTTAACCCGCCAAGGAGAACAAGTCGAGAGCTGCTCGCCGCATGGAGGTTGAAGAGCTATTTGAATTTCGAGGAGGTGGCGACCAAGATACCTTGGTGGTGGCGGCTGCTTCCTCATCAAAACTCTTTTCAAGTAAACCCCTAATGGCATCTCACGAGCTGTAACGGAACCAAGCTATGGGACCGACTATGAAGACTTGGCTACAATCGACCAAAGATGATCGTTGATGCTTATATGCATCAATCGCCAGAGGACCAAAGATCCGACTAAGAATTTTAAAGAAGTACTACCCGTAGTCTTCTTTCAAACTCCCACTAAGTTATCATGTTAACAATCACATCCGATAACTAATTTTCTAAATTCCTTGCCAATCCTCGTCAATAGGATGGTGGGTTCCCAAAACTATCATGTTAACAATCACCTCTGATAGTTCCCTCAAGATTTCCTCCGTCAATCCTCTCAAATAGGATGACGGGATCACTCCCACTGTCATGTTAATATTACACCTCTGACAAATCAACTTACCAATCCTCTTCAATGGGATGGTAAGTCCTCAAAGTCGCTTCGTCGCGATAATCTTGTCATGTTAACATTTTACCTCTGGCAAATTAACTTACTAATCCTCTTTAATGGGATGGTGAGTCCTCAAAGTTGCCCCAATCGCAACAAATTCTTGTCGGGTTAACGATCACCTTTGACAAACTCCTTCCAATCCTTGTCAACAGATGGCGGCCCACATAACCGCCATGTTAACAATCACCTCGATAGTCCGCACTGCCATTCCCGCAAATGACGTTGTCCAATCAAGTCGTCATACCCTATTCCCATCATAGTTGTTATACTTCCGAAGTTACAACAACTAGATTCTTCTTGGTCATATGTCGCCATACTCGTGTCATCGAACGATTTGATCAATTCCACATTGTCATTTGGTAGTGGCCTACCAAGTGTTGTGCCAGTTTGTCAAATTACCACAAACGATATCTACTACCCTATCATAGTTGTTATACTTCTATGTCACTGAACAACTTGATTGTTTTTCGATCACAGTCGTTATACTTTTATGTCACTGAACGACCTGATCATTTCCATATCGTCACTTGTCCGAGTGACTTTGGGTTAGATAGTGGTTAACCAAGCAATATACCCCTATCAACTCCCTCACCGAATAGTGGCCCACTATGCGATGTGCTCCTATTCCAACCATAGTCGTTATACTCCCATGTCATTGAACGACTTGACTACTCCCACATGGTCATTCCTCTAAATGATTTTGTTCGTAATCACCGTTGTTATACTCTCCGCCACAAACAACTTGATTGCTTTTGATCACGATCGTTATACTTTTATGTCACCGAACGACTCGATCATTTCCATATCGTCACTTGTCCGAGTGACTTTGGGTTAGATAGTGGTTAACCAAGCAATATACCCCTATCAACTCCTCACCTAATAGTGGCCCACTATGCGATGTGCTCCTATTCCAACCATAGTCGTTATACTCCCATGTCATTGAACGACTTGACTACTCCCACATGGTCATTCCTCTAAATGATTTTGTTCGTAATCACTGTTGTTATACTCTCACGTCACTGAACAACTTGATTGCTTTTTGATCACGATCGTTATACTTTTATGTCACTGAACGATTCGATCATCCCCACATGATTTTATTCCTAATAATGACCTACCAAGTGATGTGTCAACATTTCATCCTTCCGATGTTCGTCATTTCTCATAAATGACGTTCACTGTCCAATATTGACCTACCAAGTGATGTGTTAATATTTCATCTTTTCGATGTGCGCCATTTCTCATAAATAACGTTCACTGTCCAATATTGACCTACCAAGTGATGTGTCAATATGATGCTTATTGTCCAACATCGGCCTACCAAGCGATGTGCCGATATTTCAACCTCGCCATCCTCATAATTGAGGCTCGTTTACAATTTAGTTGTTTGTAAATAGAGGAGAGATTTTAGCAGTCAAGCCTAAAAGAACCTCCTTGAAAACTCACCATACTGAGGGGAAAAGTATGGCTAGTCAATTCAAGCGGTTGGTAAAGACATACCAAGTCCGTTGATAGTCGGGGTTTGCTAAAAATCCTAGAGGGCTTATCATTAGTCGCGAGTGAAGAATTCAAATTTACCGAAGTTCGTTAGAAGGTTCCTCGCCCGCTCTGCGACGGCCACCATTTTACAAGTCTTCATATCCAAAGTGTTCCGACTCCATTCAATCACATTCGTGTCCGAAAACTTTGGAGGGGTTGTAGGCAATAAAATTACCTTAATCCCCACGCCAATCCTGGAATGAGCAAAAGAGCTTAGGGTCCATCCGAGTGAAGTCGTCCGCCTAAAGGTTAAGTTCACCAATACTTGACTTTACAAAATAGACAAAAGTCTTGGTATCTCTCAAACCGAAGGAATTGAGCAAAATGATCGAGCAAACTGAACCCTTCGGGTTGGTTTGGTTAGCTCCGTCTCGTCGAGATAGTCGATTTTCATATATAATTCGGCCCAATTTCGACATACGGTTTGAAAGTTCGACGTTCTTACATTAGCGAGGAGGGTCTTAAAGTACTTGAGCTCCCCATTAAAAGAAGAGGTTCGCCTCGCAAGGTGAGGCTCGACATTCAACCGAGGTTCGCCCAAGTAGCGAAACTCTCCATTCGACGAGGTTCGCCAAGCGGAAGCTCTTCATTGAGCGAGGTTCGCCAAGCGTGAAGCTCTCCACTCAACCGAGGTTCACCTACGGCAGTGAATCTCGACATTAAACCGACGCTAGACCGTGCAAGCTTCAAAGCGAGACTTGCTCAAGAGGCGAGACTTCGACCTCAATCACGAGGAGGTTCCGCGTGGGCGGAGTTCGATCTCAACACGAGGTTCGCGACGCGAAACGGCTCAACAGCCATATGACGAGGTTCGCCCACAACGGTGGTTTGGCGAGGCTCGCCCACAACATCAACGTCGGCGAGGCTCGCCCACAACATCAACGCCCGACGAGGCTCGCCCACAACATCAAAGTTTGACGAGGCTCGCCCACAACATCAAAGTTTGGCGAGGCTCGCCCACAACATCAAAGTTTGGCGAGGCTCGCCCGCGGCATCAATGGCTCGACGAGGTTCGCCCACAACAGTTGGTTTGACGAGGCTCGCCCACAACATCAAAGTTTGGCGAGGCTCGCCCACAACATCAAAGTTTGACGAGGTTCGCCACCGGCGTTTCGCTGGCTCGCGTTCTTAGCGGTTCCGCGTCTTTGCAGCGGCGGCGTTAACGTAGCGACCTCACGGTTCTTGCGGCTTCTTGTAGCGGCTCCCTCGTTCCTTTGTAGCGGCCGGGCGTTTTGCATGCGAACCAAGGCCACGAAAGCCACAACAACTACGTGGGTTAAGTAGTGGGCATCAGTTATGCCCACATCCATTAACCCACGTTTCCACAATTCTAGCATGATAGTTACATGCTAAAAACCCTTTAAATAGCCGTGAGCAGCTATGGAAAAAGGGGAGGCTTTTGGAACTTTTGGGGAAATTAAACACTTGCGCAGGAGAGAGATCAGGAACCTCATCAGCAACCTCTAGATCATTCGCAGCTTTGATCTGATCGTCAACGGGAAGCAACCTCGACTTAAGCATCGAGTGAAGCATCCTCTCGCCACCAAGAACCCATACAAAAGAGGAGTCGAATCAATCTCATCTTCCTCTGTAATCGAGAGAATTTGATTGTAACACATCGTCCAATCAATAAATATTTTTTCGACCCTACAGCATGCAGTGTAGTAGAATTAACATGTAGTTGTATAGAATTAACAAGAACTGAAATATATGAATTGACGATCAACGCCTTAGAAAGTTACGAGTAGCAGAAAGATACAAGAGAAAGTTCAGTTTATAAAATCCTACATCAATTACATAAAATATCTTACAGCCCTCACTCCATTTTATTCTATTCCTACTCTAGGAATTTCTCCAGGCCGCGGTGGTTTGCAATAACTTTCATTTTTTTCTTTGACAATCCTTCAGGAATCAGTACCCATGCCATGTGCGTGGTGTTTTAGTTACTGTTTAGTCCACCTCTTTATCTTCCGATTGATGCAAAATGGACATCTCCATGAGCCGTCTTGACGGCGATAGTTGAGTAGTCCATTGCGTAGGTCTTGCTGAACTTTACCGATTTGCTCTTGCAGTTCCTCCTCCTCACGTTTCTTCGTGTACTCATCAATCGGCAGAAGTTTAGCCGTCGGCGTATTTGCGCAAATCAAGGATGGGGTATTTGAGGATTTTCATGTTACAAGATTAAATCCATATAAACATCAAGTTCAAAAATTTTACAGCCACGAGCATCGATGTTCCGAGAAGGGCTTCTTGCTCTACGACTCATGTTCAGTAGCTTTATGGTTGTTCATATAAAATAGTTAATATGAATCAAATTACGAATCATTAACATGTGCGAGAACAATTAACATGAGACATACCTTACTTTCTTTTCCCTCAAGAACAATGACGATTTCTTTGCACTGAAAATGCTTCACTGAGATTTTTAACACAAAGTGGTTGAAACCATTCAATGCAACTTTAGTTGGCTTCAGTTCTAAATACTTACTGTAAATAAAGAAAGTGGTTAACAGAATTCAATTGGGAAGCTCCGTGATTGACTTTAGTCTTATCAACATTTACTACCCAATTGGGAAGCTTCGTTATTGTCACAATTCAATTGGAGATTGTTCTCCGGAAAAGTCGCTATCTTTTTCATTGGTGAAATCATTCTACCTTGATGGGATTACAAATGAGTTTCAAATAAAAAAATCACCTTTTTATAAGGCTTTTTACAATGAAAAATGATAAAAATTACAACTTTCCTCCTTGTGAACAAACGCGGGATCCGTTTATCGGATCCTCTGCGATGGGATTCTTTGCTTTGTCTTGGGGATGTGTTCCGTGGACCACCGCGCGATTCCTTTCCCAAGTGTTGATCAAACGAGATCTGGATCTGGATCTAGATCTAAAAATCCCTCCTTTTTTTGCGTGGAAATTCTTAGATCGATGGATCGAGATCTAAACGAATCTGAGATTAATTCGCCAAGGAACTAATCAACGTAGTGAACGAGATCGGCCAAGCGAACTCGTTACTCTTCTTCGGATCAAGGCCAAGCTTGATCCAAAGGATGGTTTGTTGTTGTAGATCTGGATCTGAAAACTTTGGATCTCGGATCTCAAATCCCCCCGCGCAAGTCTAGATCTTGATCTCCTCTCCCTTGGAAATTCTCTAACCCTTGGCACACACGAGAGTTTGACAGAGTCTCCTCTCTTTTTTTATCTCTGCCCACCTCTGAAAATGAAACCCTAGCCGTCATATTTATAGGTGCAGCAGCGGATGCGGGCGAAACTGGGCAAAAAGCCCATTCGGCCTTGGTGTCTCGGCCAGGCCAAGACACCTCTGGGTGTCTCGCTCAGGCGAGACACCTCTGGAATGTCTGGTGGCGAGACACCTCTGGTGTCTCGCTGGGCGAGGCACCTCTTGGTGTCTCGACGCGAGACACCTCGGTGTCGTTGAGCCAAGACACCTCTGGGTGTCTCGGTTTTGGCCAAGCGTCGTCTTCTCTCTGGCTGGTTTTGAGCTTGATTTGGTTACGATCGACTTGTCATCCGAGCTTAATTTGAGGCTTCAAAGTCGGGTTTATCCCTTCGCCGCACTCATGGCGCATCAGTTCACCAAGGTTCAGAATCGGTGGCGGTTGAAAGGAGCTCTTTTCAAAAATTTCGAGCGCCGGACATAAAGGGGCGCCCTTTGACCCCCCCACTAACCGGCTAGCGGGACCGCCCGAAACTCTGCGTGGGGCGTCTTGAGGCGTTTGCGTTGCGTTCACTTGTTGTGTCGCCAACGGTTTGCCATTACTTCATCGATGACTTGTCGATTATTCGTCATCACGAGCTATGCTCGAGGACTTATAGGCAATTTTCAGCCTCTGAGAGATATTGGACTTCGCTGAATTTATTAGACTTAACATGAGCAGAACTTGACTTAACATGAACAGGAATTAGACATAACGTGAACTGGAATTAGACTTAACATGAACGGAAATAGAGTTATCATTAAAATTAGACTTAACATGAAGCGAAATAGAATTAACATGAAGTGATTTAGACTTAATATGAACTGGAAAATAAAACATAACTGGAACAAATAGACTTAACATGAAGCGAAATAAAATTAATATAAAGTGAATTAGACTTAACATGAAATGAAAATTAGGATTTACATTTACGGAAAATATTAACACGAACTTTAAGGGTCATACATAGCAAAAAAATGGCTTCCAACATGAAATTGCTTACTAATTTAAAAAAAGCCTTAGTCTGTAACTATACAAGCAAATAACTTAACAACATATAACACACTTAATATGCAATAGGTTAGTTGCATGTTTTACGGTTATGACCTTCCATATGGCATTGAGAGCATTTTCTTGGCGGTGTAAACCGCTCGTTGTTGATCCGCCTTGTTTTATTTCTCCCTTTCCTTTTGTTGTTAGTGGTGGTAAAATCTGGATCTCATCATGGCCTTCACGCTTCGTGTCGGGGATGGGGTAAAGAATTGGCTCGTAGCTTTTTAAAAGCTTCAACCGCCATAAACGAATCGCAGAACTGGTAAACATCCCTCTTCATAAACATTATGGTTGCGCATGCATGTTTATAAGGGATACGAGTTATATCCTACGCACGGCATGTGCATGTGTTTTTGTCCAGATTCACTTGACAAGTTCTATGGAATTGTACCTCAAATAATCCTCTATGTGATTGACGCACATTCAATGCGCGGCCATTGTCCATGTTCTCTTTAAGGACAAGCTCAGCTTTGGGACAAATAAATGAATTCTAATTTTCAGCCATGCCTCATCGATCATTCATTCGGACCATAATTTGCTTCCGTATGTGCTCTACCAGCTGTAATATCCGTAGCGTTCTAGCCTCGTGTATCCACTTGTTGAAGGACTCAGCGACATTAGATGTCACGTGACTATATCTAAAATAATTAACATGCAAAGGAAATAGAATTAACATGCAAAAATAGAATTAACATGCAAAGGAATAAAATTAACATGAATTAAAATAGATTTAACATGAAGTAGAATAGAGTTAACATGAAGTAAAAAGATTCAACATGAAGTGGAGTAGAATTAACATGAAGTGTAATAGCTTTAACATGAAGTGGAGTAGAATTAACATGAAGTGTAATAGCTTTAACATGAAGTGGAGTAGAGTTAACATGAAGTGAAATAGGTTTAACATGAAGTGTAATATAATTAACATGAAATGGAATAGAATTAACAAGCACGAAATAGAATTAACATGCAGTGGATGTTCAGTTCATCATACAATTAACATTATATTGCTTATACTTTACCTAATTCCAAGAAAGAACGCGTTTGCCCGGTTCTCGGGCGTGGTTCATGTGATATTATATGCCCTTTCGTTTATCATCTTAATGTCGTCCATATAATCGTTCCATTACGCTTTAGTATACTTATAACAAGTGATTGTAATAGATTACCCGAATCTAAGTATCCTTTGCCTTTAGTCCCAAGTCCTTTAATTTTGACCTGAAATTTTTCACTAGATGAAGAACACATCCGAGTGTAGAGCATCCGGAAAAACTCTCTAACGACTTCTCGATTCCCTTATCGCATCCGATATTATAACTAGGCGATGTGGAGGATTGTATGGATCGACCTTTCATAGAGTATAAACCACAAACTGTCAAAATTTCCAATTAACATCTTGAAATTAGAATAAACGAAACAAGTTAGGCATAAAATAAAATTATACTTAACATGACTCAAAATAAGTATAAAGATAGCCTAGAAAGATAGAGTATTGACATAAAACCTTGTAAGAACCACTTCGGTTAACGTTATTTTCTTAATCGCATATACAATAGGCTAGTGGAAATATCCCCTGATTTCCATCGTATGCTACTGTGTGAGGAGTATTCCTTTGAATCGATCTTCGAAAGATCCCATCCAAAATATAAGTGGTCGACAACCATAAAAACCATTTATGCAAGCGGCATAGCAAATGAATAATCTTGTAAACCTTCCGCATTTTGTTCAACATGAAGATAGCTACTGGATTTGTCTCCTTAACATTTTCTACATACCTAAATTTCATGTTAAGAAAAAGTGTTAGAATTAAAAGGAACAAAATTAGATTAACAACATACGGAATCAAGTTGGAATAAATAGAACTAACATGAAATGCAATAGAATTAACATGCGGTGAAATAGAATTAACATGCAAAAATAGAATTAACATGCAATGGAATAGAATTAACATGAAGTGAAATAGGTTTAACATGAAGTAGAATAGAGTTAACATGAAGTAAAAAGATTCAACATGAAGTGGAGTAGAATTAACATGAAGTGTAATAGCTTTAACATGAAGTGGAGTAGAATTAACATGAAGTGTAATAGCTTTAACATGAAGTGGAGTAGAGTTAACATGAAGTGAAATAGGTTTAACATGAAGTGTAATATAATTAACATGAAATGGAATAGAATTAACATGCAAAAATAGAATTAACATGCAATGGATGTTCAGTTCATCATACAATTAACATTATATTGCTTATACTTTACCTAATTCCAAGAAAGAACGCGTTTGCCCGGTTCTGAGGCGTGGTTCATGTGATATTATATGCCCTTTCGTTTATCATCTTAATGTCGTCCATATAATCGTTCCATTACGCTTTAGTATACTTATAACAAGTGATTGTAATAGATTACCCGAATCTAAGTATCCTTTGCCTTTAGTCCCAAGTCCTTTAATTTTGACTGAAATTTTTCACTAGATGAAGAACACATCCGAGTGTAGAGCATCCGGAAAAACTCTCTAACGACTTCTCGATTCCCTTATCGCATCCGATATTATAACTAGGCGATGTGGAGGATTGTATGGATCGACCTTTCATAGAGTATAAACCACAAACTGTCAAAATTTCCAATTAACATCTTGAAATTAGAATAAACGAAACAAGTTAGGCATAAAATAAAATTATACTTAACATGACTCAAAATAAGTATAAAGATAGCCTAGAAAGATAGAGTATTGACATAAAACCTTGTAAGAACCACTTCGGTTAACGTTATTTTCTTAATCGCATATACAATAGGCTAGTGGAAATATCCCCGATTTCCATCGTATGCTACTGGTGAGGTATTCCTTTGAATCGATCTTCGAAAGATCCCATCCAAAATATAAGTGGTCGACAACCATAAAAACCATTTATGCAAGCGGCATAGCAAATGAATAATCTTGTAAACCTTCCGCATTTTGTTCAACATGAAGATAGCTACCTGGATTTGTCTCCTTAACATTTTCTACATACCTAAATTTCATGTTAAGAAAAAGTGTTAGAATTAAAAGGAACAAAATTAGATTAACAACATACGGAATCAAGTTGGAATAAATAGAACTAACATGAAATGCAATAGAATTAACTTGCAGTGAAATAGAATTAACATGAAGTTCAATAGAATTAACATGCAATGGAATAGAATTAACATGAAGTGAGATTGAATTAACATGCAGTTGAATAGAATTAACATGCAATGAAATAGAATTAACAGGCAGTGAGATTGAACTAACATGCAGTGAAATGGAATTAACATGCAGTGAAATAGAATTAACATGCAGTGTAATGACTTACATTCCATTGATAAAATTAATTTGTATAGGATAGATACTTTACCATTGTAATTGATCATAGGACTCATGAGCATCACCGTATAATTATTCTTGTGTTCTTTTTTTACCCTACCATACCTTACTATACGCGACCCTTAGCCCAAAGGAACTTAGAAGCTCCTTCTTTACATCAATAGGGCATATATTCGGCCGGTCCTTTAACATGGGTTGTAATTGGATCGCAATGAATTATCGGGGGGCCCTACGTTGACCGGCATTATTGTCATGTTGACCACAAATTTGATTGTTCACGAACTTTTTTATTTCAAGTCTATTTTCATCTTTAGGTGGAGAGGCAAATAACATCCACGGGTAACTTTTGGTTTTCTTAAACCGGCAACAAACTCGAATACGCTTTGGTTCATTCTTTTTAAAATCGTACTCAAATTTTTTGGCAAACGAATAGTATTGCAAAGCTAATCTTAATTCTTTGGCCCGTCAAATCGTTGCCCCTCCTCGGTTAAAGCATTGTGCTACCAAGCAGGAATCCTCAGATTATTTATCATGTCATTAATCATCATAACATTGTCATGATAGGATTATCATTAGGAATCCTATTTGAAAGACTAAGCTGAATCGGAAGTAGATGTCGGCCGTGCATGCAATCTTTATTTTTTGTCTTTGTAAATATTTTGAATAGAAACAAATAATAAAAACTAATCATATAATTAGACTTAACATGAACTAAAATTAGACTTAACATGAAGTAGAATTACACTTAACATGAAATAAATTAGACTTAACATGAAATAAAATTACACTTAACATGAAGTCAAATTAGCATTAATATGAACTAAAATTAAACTTAACATGAAGTAGAATTACACTTAACATGAAATAAATTAGACTTAACATGAAATAATAATTACATAGCGAAGTCAAATTAGAATTAACATGAACTGAAATTAGACTTTACTTAAAAATTTGACTTAACATGAACTAAAATTAGACTTAACATCAATTGGAATTAGACTTAACATGAAGGAGTTAGAGTTACCATGAAAATTAGACTTAACATGAAATAAAATTAGACTTAACATCAACCGGAATTTAGATATAACCCGAAAATTAGACTTAACAAGAACGGAAATTAGACCTAACATGTAAAGTCTTTGACTTAACATGTAATGACTTACAGTTAACATGTAATAAATTAGACTTAACATAAAACTCGTTTGACTTAACATGTAACGTCATAAATATTAAACTTACTGGTCTTCTAGATCTTGCTGGTATTCTAGATCTTGCTCCTCGTCATAGATAATTAAAGAATCCTCTATTACTTGAGTAGCTTTCACGTGAATCTCTTTTAACTCAACATTGCGGCAATGCTCCATCATAAACGCCAGATCACCTTCGTTCTCAATGGGAAATTGAGGTTGCCGTATGTTGCTTCATCTTTGTATGACAAAAATAAAGACTCATATGGGATTTTAACCTCTCTGACGCATCAAATTTGATATCCATCATGGTGGTTACAGAATTAATCTTTAAGAAAATGACTTTGTCACCTGATGAGACCATGCAGATGATATCCTTCTCAGCCATTATGAAGGGAAGATAGAAGGAGTAATAGCGAAGGAGTAATGGCGAGAATTTTAGGACAAGAAGAGTTTTGAAGAGCAAAAGCAAATAGTTATTGCTCATGATCCGCACTATATAGTTATTGCTCATGATCGGGTAAAAAAGGGGAGATTTCCTCAATTCCCCATCGATCCCCATTAATGGTTGACTAGATGGTGGTCGGGGAAGAAGGAGAAGGGCATTTTAGGATTTTTATAAAATCGAACTTTTCGTATGTATATACGCGATGGAGAGAACACAATCGCCTTGTTTGGGGTGATCATCCATTCGATAATTGGAGGGGCGGGTCACGGTTCAACTTTTGGGGTCTGGACACAATTTTCCCTAAAAACTTACCTAAAATTATTTATATTGCTGAGATATTTTACCCGTAATTAAAAGTTCTAATATTTCACAAAGCTCCTCCTATCAACCGTGCCTTCACGTTGGCGGAATGCTTAATGTGCATTTTGCACGAAACTCCCCAACCTTCCGTATTTTTAAAATGCATCCCTCTAGCATACGTGTCCACATATGTGTCACCTTTATGCAATACTCTCAATCACTCAAAGACTCTACCAAATCTAAAGACTCTACCAAATCTCCTCTAATGCACCGTCCAAACTTATAAGAGCAGTTTTTCACTTAAGCCCCTCATACTTTCAATTTCACTTAACACCCTCTATTGAGTTCATGAATGCACCAAGTCCCAATCTATATGTCACATCTAAAATTGTTGTTAAATATTAAATAACCCTAATTAAAATATAATTATCCCTATTAAAAGTCAAATAATCATACTCTTAAGTCTCTTTTCTTTTTCCTATAAAGAATAAATTGGACACTACCCTAGAAAAATTCTTAAATTACAAATACCTAAAAGTAAAAATTGCAAACATACCACTATGAAATATGAAATTACAAACAAATCCTAAAAATTGAAAATTACTAACAACTTCTTTTAAATTTTAAAAATTACACGCTACCCCTTTGAATATTAGGAACTACAAATAGGTTATTGAAAAATATAAAAATAACAGACAATACCCTTAAAGATCTTAAAATTATCTTAAAGATCTTAAAATTATAATTATTCTAAACTATAAATAGATCTACTATTTTGTGTTTAAAATTTAAAAATAAATTGAACTACATAAAAGGGTGGACATAGGAAAAGTGGTTTGAATCACCCTTTCATATATAAAAAGAGTTAAGATTTGCAGTTCAAGATTAGTCTTACATCTTAGAAAACTACAACTTGTCCATCAATACTTTTGAATTTTAAATTTTGAAATAAAAAACTATACAAACAAGAATAAAGAAACAAGACCCACCCATGCGAACACCGCATAGCACTTGTCTTTTTTTACAATTTTAAAGAGCTAATTTATTTAGATAAGATATTATATATCTAGAAATATTTTTATATTTTCATGGCTGGTCGTGGAGTTGTCATGGCTGGTCGTGGAGTAAGCTAGTTTAGAGGGAGGAAGAGGGATGTTGTGGCTGGCAACAAATTAAGTTCATTATGTTTAGAGAGAGAGAAGGAGAAAGAAAGGGGGGGGGGGGGGGTTGACGACGGGGTTGCTAATGATTGAGCTAAGTTTTGAGGTGAAGAGAGAGAATCTACAGGGGAACATTTGAAAAAATTGAAAATATTTAGATGCATGTACATAGAACCCTTTAGTTAGGCTTTTGTTGCAACACTGTCTTCAAAAACCATTAGCGAGTCATTAGATACCATAGTATTACTACCAAAAAGTTGTAGCCTAGCATGCCTCATATATGAATTATCTAACAATTGTTCTTAGATTATGTACATATCATGAAGGTCGGAGTTCTAACTTTCCGGTTTGTGAGGGGGCTTATTATTTTAAGAAGTTTTAAGTTATGGCCATTTTTAGGATTTTTAGTCTTTTAATAAAATTTATATAACACTTGCATGAGAAATAATCATTTGCATGTTCAAATCTAATTCACTTACTTAGGTTTTCTTATAAGCCAATTCTTTGAACTTAGGAAATCCTAAAATGGAGTTAACCAGTGGAACTTAAAAGTAAAAAACTAAGCTAATTTGTGAGATAAAATTTTATGCGCTTACTATTTATAACTAGAGTTAGAATTATAAAGACTATATTTGGATTAGAGACTTCTTAATCCCGGATTAATTTAACTCGCTATAGTCCTAGGATATAATAGTCCGGTGGACTATAGTGAGTTAAAATTTTAATAACATGTTTGGTTCAAATTATTATTAACGTCTCTATTACCTATATCATGTTTGGAAGCTTATCATTATAAAGGGGTCAAATATTAGAATATAACAAGAAATATCCACAAGGCCTACTATATATCAATGAAGTATTTCAGAGTTTGTTTGTAATTTTCAGCAAGGATTGTTTGTAATTCATATTTATAAAAGGGATGCTTGTAATTTTCATTTTTTTCAATTTTTTTTGTAATTTACCAAACTTTAAAGGGGTTGTTTCAGGAGTTCTTAAGATTTGTTTGTAACTTTTGAAATTTAGGGGTTGTTTATAATTTTTAAATTTTTAGGGGTTATTTATAATATTTAAAATTTTAGAAGGGTTGTTTATTATTTTAAATTTTCAAGTGTTCTTTGAAGGCTTGTTGCAATTCATGATTTTGGGCTATTTGTAATTTGTGTTATTTTGACTTCTGTACTTGTAGTTTTGGAATTTTCAAGTGGCTACTTATAATTTTCTTGGGCTCTTTGTAATTTTTTATTTCTTTGGGAGATGTTTTTTAAAAAATTCTATTTGGGCAAAAGATCTTTCTAAATATCAAGGGATTAATAAATATCTAGATTTTTTATGGGGGTGGGGGTGGGGGTTGGGGGGAGGGGTGGAGGGGTTAATATGCAAATGAGGATGATTAATGAGTATAAGGTATCAAAGCGTGGATATGCAAATGGGATGATTAATATGTAATCGAAGTGGATTAGAGAAATAATTGGGAATGAAAAATCTTAATAATTTTTTGAAATTTAAGGGGTATGATGTCATTTTAGATCTAATCATGAATGAGTAATATTCGCAAGACTATAACAACAACCCTCTCCCCATTATTCACCATAAATCTCGACTATTTTATTTTAATTGACTAAATAATCCCACCTAATACTCTAAAATTTTGAACTAAATATGTTACTATTTTATTTTAAAGGATAAAGAGTTATTAACTTAAAATAATATCCAATCTAAATATGGACAAAGAGTATTAGTCAACAAAAATTGGATTAAAAATAGGACTAGGATAATTGTAAATCCCACCACTATCAATTAACATTTAAGTCTCGTAATCTTAATGGGCTAATTAAATGCAGGCAAAACCACTGTCAATTAAGTAAATTACTATGGAATTGGATCAGCCCCAACTACTTATTAACGTAACATATATTCTTATTTATTCGTATTTTGAAAAGAAAATGCCAATATGTTACTAGCTTTTTCGTTCCTATCCACTCTTAGCCTCATTAAATTCCTCAATAAATCCAATAATAACCTCACTAACCCCCACTATACATTAACATAACATCTTATAGACCCATTTGTCCTCTCTCTCCACCGCTATAAATCTCTTCCCTTATCTCTCAGTTTCCTGGGGCTTGCTAGCTAGGGTGGATTTCAAATTTTAGTCGACGATTGTCATCCTTAGTAGATGTATTTATTCAATACTTAAGTACTTCCAAGAAAACATTGCAATATAAGAAAACATTAAAGAATATGATGATGGGTCGGACATTGTCATCGGCAATTGATAGTCTACTTTGGCTTGGAAAAATGTGTGGTGCCAGATGACAATGTAACTTGCAATATAAGAAAACATTGCAATATAAGAAAACATTGATTTTGTGCTATTGATATAGGCTAAGTGCAATTTCCTTCATTTTATTTTAGTATCATAATATCTAATGTGGTAATATTTTTTGGCTGCTTGTGACCTTTACTATTATTGTTATGGGAGGTATATTGGTTTCTGTTTTTTTTAATTTAATTGTTGATTGGTTTTGCAATTTTTGGGGCGTGCATGCGTGCGTGCGTGCGTGTGTGTATAAAGATTGAGAACATCCCTTAACAAAAATAAGGTAGACGATCCACAGTACATGCAGTTGCAGGGTGCGGGTGTATATTAAGATGATACATTCTCTCTAAATGCTTTGAAAGAAAACAGGTCGCTTGTGTAGTATATTTTTTCTTTCCATATCTCAAAACTTCGGGCATTGCTTAGAGCCATCATTGTGCTAGAGGGGGGAAGGGATTGAAGCTATGAGGGAGATGGGTGAACTTGTCGTGGTTCAATAAATAGCTGCAGATTGAGGTACTATAGATGTAGTTAAGATTTGTTTCAGTTTTGGTGAGATATGGGTTTGAGATTAGTGAAAGCTATTTCTTCTTGGATTAAGTGGATTTGTGTTTGGTTAAGTTAATATGTTGTCTTTGGTGATGAAAATTTTGATCGTTGTATTTACTTTTAGTTGTGATTGGGATTGTAGGCTGTCTAAAAAATCACTGCAGATAGTCAATCCTCATTAAATACGAACAATGAAAGTCACGACGTAACGACTTTCAGAAGACCGCAATTCGAGGATTTTCTACAGCAATAAACGAATGATACAATTCAACAACCTTCACGCTAACCAATTTCAACGGTCTTCACAATCACCAACGGGAGTTACAATCAATGACTCACATATTTTAAGAAAACATGATAAAGATCACAAGATGATGATCTTTGAAAAGAGATTACAAATTGATGGTCTCTTTGATTAAAAACGCGGAGCTCACCACTGCGTTTTCAAGCTCAAAACGCAAGGCTCACCATCGCGTTTCCAAGTTCAAAACGCAGAGCTCATCACTGCATTTTCAAGTTCACGCATAGCTCATCATGCAAAGCTCACCACTGCGTTCTTAAGTTAAAGCGCAGAGGTCATTTTCAGAACGCGGACCTCATATTTGACCCATTCAAACACATTGTAAACGGTTCCAAAACCATTTTGCACAATTTGAGGGCCTTGAACCCTCATTAAGGAGAGATTTAAGGGGTCAGTTATACCCCTTAAACCCCTATAAATAGCTGCAACAACAGCTAAAGAGGGAGGATTCTTTGGATCGATCGGAGAGGGGCTTTGGAGCATTCAACCTTTGCTTTGGATCGGCTTTTGGAGACTTTGGCTTGGCAGATCAATTCTTCTCGGAGGGAGCTCTTTCTAAGTAAAGTTCTCAAACTCGTTAGAGTTTCAAACTTGCTTTGCAAGTTCTTTTCAACGTTGTTTCACGAGTCGAGACATTCGGATAGTCAACAGGATATAAGATTCAAGCTCCCATCGCTACCGTGAAGAACCCAGGTTAAACAAAGGGAAGGATCTCCGTTGATCTTTCCTTCTTTTGTAAATCGGGCAATCGATCGAGGAATTTTATAATTTTTTTTGTCTAAGTCAGTTAGAGAGGGATTACTTTGAGAGATTGTATTCATTCTTTTTCTAAGTCAGTTAGAGAGAATAACTCCGATCTTACATTTCTCAAATTTTCTCGCTAACAGGGATTAACATTTTTATGCTTTTCTATTTCATCAATAAAAAATTAAATTAACTTAAACATAATTTATTTCTATCCATTTTACTTTTAAATTTATATCCTATAATTTGTTCCTTATACTTCATTTTACTTTAGCATATAAAATAAGTGTGTATGCGTGTTGTATACGTGCAACGAATCTAGTTTTTAAAAAAAGTCTCATAAACATGTATTTAAATTTAAAAATTAAGGGAAAAAACTCATGTAGAGAACCTCTCTACATAAAATTATGGGCTACTTCTAGAACCCCACCCTCCCCCACCCCCCAGATTTATGGGGGTGTCTTAGAAAACCCCCTCAACTATTTTAAGTTTAGAAAACCCCCTCAAGTTTATCATATTATAGGTAACCCCTCTAAACTATAAACTTTGAGATAACCCCCTAAAATTTTCTCACTTGATCTCCCTCAAATGTGGTGTGTGTCTCAAAAAAACCCCTCAACTATTTAATTTTGAGAAATCGCTCGCAACTTTGAAATTTTGAGAAACCTCCATTAACTCATCTCACTTTGCACCCTTAAAACCAACACTCATTAGGTCTAGCATGTCATGTAACAGGTAAATGAATGAGAAAAGACTAAAATACCCCTCAATCAAAAAAAATAATTTGAGTCTTTTAAAATTAGACAAAAAGGGAAAAATCATTGTAAATTAATCAATAATTTTTAAACCGATTGGGAGGTTTCTTTGTAACTGAATAAGTTGATTATCAGGTTATTGGGAGGTTTCTTTGTAAATGAATGAGTTGATTATCAAGTTATTTCAATTATTTAACATTTGAAATGGCGTTAGAGGGGTTTGGTGATAGGGCTGAGCAATGTTCAGTTCAAACCGAGCAAACCACTCGAACCGCTCAAACTTTTGTTCTTTCGTGCAGTTTTTGTTATGAATCTGATCGGGTCAGTATAGGCTTTTTAACATCAGTGTTCATCGGAGCTGATTGATAACAATTAACATTAGGCTACTTTATGCCCTCAGTAGCTTATACTACAATAAACTTGATGTTACCAATTTTTAGTGCACCCACAAGATATGTGTATCTCTTTACAACAGTCCGCGGCTGCGGGTGCCACACAAGCACCCATGTGACTTGCTATTTCCAGCTCAAAAGTAGCTTGCTAGCTATCACACACTAGGGGGCGGGCGGGGAGGTTACATTTATTTTTGTTCTGTTTTCATTTTAAAAACTAAATCAACCTTTCTCCTCTCATCGAAGATGAGGCACATAAAAATCTCATTCACCTCTCCTATCTCTAGCCACCTTCATTTTTATATTTTCTTATTGTATTTGGTCTGAACTTTATATTTTCTTCTTGAATTTGATCTGATGGTGTGTTTCTCAGTCTATATAATTGGAGCTTTTGTTCCCAGTTATTGCTGGGTGGTGGAAATGTAACAACCAACCAAATTAAACGAAAAAAAAAAAAATATATATATATATATATATATATATATATATATATATATATATATATATATATATATATATATATATATATATATATATATATATAGAGAGAGAGAGAGAAGCGCCTTATAACTTAAGTTGATAGGGAGGAGTGTCCACCAACTTTTATATCCATTGATCTTGCCTTGAGATCAGTAAAATCAAGATGCACACAAATCTCAAAGTGTGCTTTATATCTTTCACGGATCCCAAGGCAACATCAATGGATAGAAAAGTTGGTGGATATTCCCTATCAACTTAAGTTTATTTATTACTCTTATATATATATATATATATATATATATATATATATATATATATATATATATATATATATATATATATATATATATATATATATATATATATATATATATATATATATATATATATATGAAAAATAGAAAAGAATAAGCAATCGTTAAAAATTTTTGTTCAATTCAATTTGGAAGCACATGTGTATGACTAAAGAAGAAACTCATAAAGACCAAACAAATTAGATGTAAAAAGATTGACCCCGAGCATTCCAAGCTAACATGTAAAATTCACCATTATCATTTTATATTACTCATTCTATATGTAAAATTCATCCACGCCCTTGATCGAAATACTTGTTAATATATATACAAGAATATTAGGGTTATTGGTTGACAAGTTGGGGCCAAATAAGATAATTGTTTCAATGAAACAATTTTATCCTTTGGGATATTTTAAGTGAGATAAAGTGGGACAAGTTAGAAAAATGAGACAATTTGAAGCTTTGATTTGACAATTCATATTGTGTATTGATGATGTGACACCTTATGAAAAAGATAATATTTATTTATCAATTAAATCTAAATTAATTTATCCAATTAGTTTAGTATATTATTCAAGATATTTTTATAATATAATACATTATTTTACTTTATACTAAAATATAATATATTATATTATAATTACTAATTAATTGTAACTGTGTTAATGTTATTAATTAATATATTATATTATAATAATATGATATATTATATAATAATTGATATAATATATGAACAAGATATTTATTTTAATATTTCAATAATATAATATTTAATTTAATACAAACATAACTATTATAATATTTTTATTTTATTCAACATAATATTATTTAAAATATTATATTATTATTAAAATATAATACTATATTTTATGATAATTGCTATAATTTAAATGGGATAATTGATGACATGGCTCCTTATTAAAATATAAAATTTATAATAAGTGTAATATACTATTAATATATCCAATATTATTAATTAAAGAATATTATTAATTAATATATTATATTATATTAATTTATATATAAATAATATCATACTTTAATATATAGTAGATTATTACTATTTTTATTGTAGCAATATAATATTATTTAAAATTATAACTACCACAATATTGACAAGATATTTAAAACTATTAATTAATATAATCAAGTGTAATAGAAGTAATAAATTATTATATAAATTAAAATATTTTATATAATAGAATATATTATCATATTAAATTTTATTATAATATAATTAATATATTATTATATATGAACATTAAATTATATTACAATATTTTATAACATAAAATACTACAATAATATATTATATATGAACACTAAATTATATTACAATATTTTATATTATAAAAATACTACAATAATATTTTTATTCTAACTAATAAAATATATATTAAATAATATAAAGTAATATTATAATAATATAATACTAATATTATAATATATGAAATACTATTTACTAATATATAATAATAATATATAATAATGTTATATTAGATAATATTATATAATATTTTATTATCTACGTTATAGTAGAATTTTATAATATAATATAATTATGATATATTATATATTATAATACAATTAAAAGATATTAGGTATTTAATAAATTAATGCTTCAAAATTATCCCACTTTCTCCATGATTGTCCCAAAATTAAGAATGAGATAGTCTTTAGAGGTTGGGATAAAAAGTTTGTATAGAAGTGAGATACTTTTGGGAAAAGTGAGGTTAATTGTCCCAATGAATAACACCTTAAAAGTAAAATCACAATCACATTATCTTAATGAATAGCACCATAAAACAAAGTTGTAAAAATTATCCCGCTTACTTCAAAATTTCACCAACCAATACCTCCTAAATTTAATCTCCTCCATCTCACAGTTAAAAGTTAGGTGAAACTTCTCCAACCTCTGGCACGTGATCTCCTTCTTTTTTCCCCTCTCTCATCCAGTTACCAAAAAAAAAAAAAAAGGAAAAAGAAAAAAAAAGGACGTCTCTCTCTATCAGTTGGAGATAGAAAAGGTTCCTTCTTTACAAAATAAATTTACATAATCTTTAATAAATGCCTATCTGACACCAGTAATTTCGAGTTCAAATCGTATCTTCATTTATTCCTAATTTCACATTCATTTATTCCTCGTACGATCGTTGAACCCAAAATCTACTAATGCCCTCCTAATTTCGCATTCGTTTCTGCTACTCTCTAGTGATGCTCCAGCTCAAAATCAAAGTAAAGGTGAGAACTTTATCTCCAGCGATCACAGGGTCAAGATCTACTGATGGTAATTTTAAAAAACTATCGATTCATGGAGAAAGATTGAATCTTTTTGTTGTCTTAAGATAATTACTATTACTTTGTGGTTGTTAGGATTACAAAGCAGTGGATTGCACAGCAGAGGAAACAGGAAACCCACTGCAGCAGGTAATCGAACTTGTAGTAATAAATTTGTAACCTTAGCTGTTTAATTTTGATGGATAATTATTGTGTTTTGATATTTGATTGGTTTTTTTGGGAAGAGGCTTGAAGCGAGGAAGAATGACACTATGACAGTAGTTGGTGAAATGGAAAGTGGGAAAACCACATTTGATGAGATGTTTTATTTCCCGCTTTCTTTTAACATTTTTCTGATTTAGGTGATTCCGGGTTAAACAATGTTGAAACATAATTAAACTTGTTAACGAAATTTTATTTGAAAGATTATATTTTTGAATTGAGTACATTCTTGAGAATAATAATTAACATATTTAAGATTGGAGCTCGACGTGAGCTGTCAAGTACCTTGTAATGGGTGCGCACAATTTTTTTGGCAAGCTTGTCCACCATTATAGTAGAGAATTTTATCTTCTGAGGAGAGAGTGGGAGTTGTCCACCTTATTTATTAGATAAAACAATAAGAATAACATCTCTTATAAGAAGCGTTTAGCTTAGTCGATGTGTATGTTTCTATAGGTGATCAAACTTTATACGTAACTATGCAATTGGAGTAATCTGTGTGGCACGTTGCTTAGAAGTCAATATAGATGTTGCTAAAGCATCTTGTCTATATCAACTACTTTTCATATAAAAGCAAAAATCAGTAGCATTCTGATGAATCTTCTGATAACATAAAGCGATGAAATCTCGGGCACTCTCCCACAATTAATTCAAAAATATTACGTGGCGCTTCTGATGAAATTCAAATTCAAATTTTCCCGTGCTTTGCACGGGTTGAATACTAGTATTTGGTTATGTGGAGAAGAAAGATATTCTGACAATCACAATGTCTGCATTCCTGATTAGAGGAATTAAGTGTTGTGCGCAGCGAAAAATTTCGGCAGCAACTCTGTCGAACAATGGCCACAACAAGAGAGCTAGATCGCAATAAGAATTCCCGTCTCACCAAGGAAACAAGAATCTGAAGTAAATATCTCAACAAAGTGGGATATTTACTCTTCCTCTCATCAATTCTAGGACCGACCTGTCGAGGGAACCTAAAAGCTATTACAAATCAAATCAACAGCAAGACACACAAATTTTACGTGGTTCGGCAAATTGCCTACGTCCACGGGGCAAGGAGGGGGAGATCTACTATTTGAGAGAAAGAGAATTCAAATAGGGTACAAATCTCACACCAAAATCCTAGAACAAAGCTCTCTAAACCCTCACAAATATCTCCCTCAAAAGGAGGCTAAAAAACTCTCTATTTTTCTCTGTTTTCGGCCTCCAAAAACACTCCAAAACCCTCTCTAGCTAGGTCCCAATTTATAGTGTTCTCTCTCCCTCTTAGTCCTAACTCTGGCCGATGTGGGATTAATAGTCGAAATTTTCACGGAGGATTTCACGCGGGTGAGAGAGAATTCACATGGGAAGCGGGCCCCACGTGAAACATGAGCCCACGATGTGCTCGTGGTGCTCTTGTTCGTGGGTGGCCCCTACAAAATGCGTCCCACGCGTGCATTAAGATATATCTAATATAGGAAGCAAATCAGTCAAACGTGAAGCAAAATTTAATTTGTCTCCTATCCTAAACAGACCCCAACTTTATTACATAAAAGTAATCTAAAAGATGATTATTATCGGATTTCTGCTAAAAACGGGATATTTCGATAATCTGCCAATTTTGGTTTGGCTCCGTCTCGTCGAATTCGGCGATTAATATGTCTAAATCCGCCTTTTGGATTGGGAGATATGGCTGTTTCTTTGCGGGCAACACATCCGTATCCGTGTTTGGTTCAAAAGCCATGCTCCTCAGCTTGTTTCTTGTGCTTGTAGAGCATTTTGCAATGCCTACCTGTTGCTATTTGTTTGGCCCATGAACTGCTGGCCCATTTTGATGGAGTGGCCCAGCTCACTTACTACTTACCCGACCCTCGGTTTTCTTTCCTCTTTTGGTCCGCCTCCAAACCCTAGTTTCCTCTCCTCCCCCTCTCGGCCGTGCTTTGAAAACCCTAGAAATCTCTCCCTTGTGTCGGTGCCCTCTTCTATATATAGAAGGGTTGGTAGTGCTTCGAGGGTGAGGAGATCGAGAGGACTTTGTCGCGATCCTCTCCCGTTTCTCTGTGAGGCTTTTCTCATCCCCTTGCGTGCGATCCCCTTTCTTTGTGAGGCGTGTGGCTTTGTCCCTTGTATCCTTGGTGGTGCACTTGAGAAGGATCAATCGTGGATCGATTGAAGCGGGCTTCGAGCCAAACGACGACATCGATCCTCAGCGGTGGTATCGAGATTCGTTGAGTCGTCGCCGTTCAAAACCAGCCGTCGTCATTTGGATCTCGGTGACGCGTTCAGTGAGATCGGTGAAACGACCAGCCGCCGAACCAGCGGGACCACCGAACCCAGCCGCGAGGAACAGCCGGACCATGGCGTGGGTAAGGTCGAAACCCTCTCATAGGGTTTCGCTTCGGTATATTCGATTATTCGATGATTGTGGTTATTAATTTTTCCTTTTCCTTTGCATTTAAATCTCGGTTTTATTTATTGCGTTTAAGCTGCTGAAGTGGAAATTTGTTTGTGCTTTCGTCGCGAAAGCACAAAGGGTTTGAACCCGAGCCGTGCTCATCGTTTATTTTTCTGTGTGAAGAATGTGCGCTACTAATCACTATGGTATGGTTCAATATGGTTTGGTTCCGTTTAACGGAAAATCGATTTTAGCATTTGGAAACAAAAATAAAATGTATTTTAATTCAACAAGTCATTAGGGCTATTAGTCGGACTTATTTGGCTTTTGACCTTGAAGAAAAAAGGTGAAATGAATGAAAATGCATGTTCCACAATTTATTTGAACTTATCGACTCGTGCTTAGAAAAGTTGGAATTTTGGAATCTGCTAAAACCCTTTGGGATAAACTTGAAGAACTATATCTGAAAACCTCTTTACCCAAGAAAATGTTTTTGCTTGAAATTTTTAAATTTAGATTGGATATGTCTAAGGACATTGAGGAGAACCTAGATGTTTTCACAAAACTTATTTGGACATTAAGTTAGCGGTGATAAACATATAGGCGAATATACTCCTATTGCACTTCTAAATGCTATTCGACTCATATAGTGATGTAAAATCTGCTATCAAATATGGTAGAGATGAGGTTACCCTTGATATTGTGATCAATGGTCTTAAGAGTAAGAATTAGATTTAAAACATTCGGGAAAATAAAAATTCGGTGAGGTTATACATGTGAGGGTAGGCCTCGGAATAGGTCTAATAATCAAAAGAATGCAAGTAATGGGGAATCAAGTAAGAAAAATTTGAAAATGGAAGGGGTAGATCTAAGTCCGGGTTTAAAGTTAAAAATGCTATAATTGTCATGGCTGGTCACTTTATTAAAGATTGTCCTAAACCTAAGAAATATCGACAAAATGATCATGCTAATATGGTCATCTGTGAGGGCAAAATGGGTGAAATTTTCATGATTAATAATCTTTGTGATTATGCATGTTTGAACTCGTGTTGTCCGATTCTTTGTGTAAATCAGTTGGTTATTAGACTCTGGTTGTACTTTTCATATGACTCCTTTTAAAACATGTTTTCAAACTACAAGAAAATAGAGAATGGCTTTGTGTCAATGGCAAATGAAAAGAAAAGCAATGTTTTAAGGCGGTGATGTATGCCTTAGGTTTTCTTAAGTTCACGAGTTTACTTTGAAGAATGTTAGGCATGTTCACGATTTAAGTTATAACTTGATTTCTTGTGCATCTCTAGAAAATGATGGTTTGGAGGAAAATGGGGTAAATGGGTTATGAAAATTCGAAAGGGTCTCTTGTTATTTTCTTCTTTGAAAAACAAAATAACTTGTATGTTTGTCATCTTGAACACGTGCTTGATTCTCGTTAACTCGTGATAGATGATAAATGTTTTATGGCATAATAGATTAGGTCACATGAGTAATAAAGGATTAGAAATTTTGCATAAAGGAGGTCACTTTGGTAGTGATAAAATATCCACCATCCCTTCGTGAATCTTGTGTGCTAGGAAAACAACATAGGGTCGGTTTTCCGTTTCTTCTTTTCTAATCGGTCTAAGTGTCTTGATGTACTTGAATATTTGCATCTTTGATGTGTGGGTCCCTCTAGTGTTTCTGCATGGAGGGAACCAATATTTTCTTTCCATAATTGATGATTACTCTAGGAAAGTTTGGGTTTTACTCATGAAACAAAAATCGAAGTTTTGATAAATTTAAAAGCTGGAAAATTATGATTGAAAACCAAGCGGGAAAGAAAATTAAAACTCTTAGGACGGATAATGGTCTTGAGTTTTGTAACAAACAATTGAATGACTTGTGTGCTACTTGGGGTATTAAAAGACATAAAGCTGTTCCCTACACACCACAAAATG
This sequence comes from Asparagus setaceus, assembly GCA_012295165.1. Taxonomy (NCBI): domain Eukaryota; kingdom Viridiplantae; phylum Streptophyta; class Magnoliopsida; order Asparagales; family Asparagaceae; genus Asparagus; species Asparagus setaceus. The sequence goes on along the minus strand of CM022709.1, from coordinate 729,994 downwards.
GGGTTCTTGAAAGGATGAATAGAACTCTCTTAGAGAGGGTGAGGGCTATGTTGGCCACATCCGGGCTCTCGAAGTTCAGATTTGTCTTGCCGACTTATTTGATTAATAGGTCTCCTTCGTTCCTTAGGAGGAAATGCCAATTTGTGTTCACGGGCAAACCTCTTGATTTAAATAACTTGAGAATTTTGAGTCTTGGCTATGTGCATCAAAGGATTGATAAGTTAGAACCTAGATCTAGAAAATGTGTTTTCTTAGGATACCTGAAGGGGTAAAAGGTTATAGGCTTTGGAATAAGAGTGAACCGGGTTTAAGATAGTAATAAGTAGAGATGTTGTTTTTAATGAAAATGAATTTCCTTATTTATCTTTACTGTTCCTATTTAAAATGATGCTCCAAATGAGGTGGAGCAAATGCCTATTATTAATCAATCTGAATTACCTCAGAAGAAATTGAATGATATAATTAATGAAAATCAAGATGAGATTATTCCTAATGAGGTGGAGCATAATATATAGGAAATAGATAACATGCATGATTTGAATGATTATCAACTCACTAGGGATAGAAATAAAAGAACCATTAGGAAACACGATAGATATAGAGATTGCAATTTGGTGATTGTAATATGTCGAGTTTGCCTTTAATGTGTTTGAATCCCTTGAGTGCAATGAACCTAAGACTTATAGTGAAGCATTAAGGTCAAAATATTCTAAAGAATGGATTAGTGCTATGAAGAGTGAGATGGAATCCCTAAGAATTAACCAAACATGGAAACTTGTTCCTAAACCTGCTAGTTGTTCTGTAGTGGACTGTAAGTGGCTGTTTAAGGTGAAACAAGAATCTGAAGGTGTTAGGTTTAAGGCTAGGTTAGTAGCTAAGGGATTTACTCAAAAGGAGGGAATTGATTATGCTGAAATTTTTGTCCCTGTTGTCAAATTCACTACTGTTAGAATTATGCTTGCTTTAGTTGCTCATTTTAATTGGGAATTAAAACAAATGGATGTAACTCTTGCTTTCTTACGGTGACCTTGACAAAAATATTTATATGCACCAACCTCGAGGGCTTTGTGGACCCTAAATTGCCTGATCATGTGTGTTTGTTAAAAAAGGCTTTGTATGGTTTAAAACAATCACCTAGGCAATGGAATATAAGATTTGATAAATGTATGCAATCTTTAAAGTTTAAAAGGAGTTCTGCGATCATTGCACGTATTATAAGAATATAGACTCGTACTGTATTTCTTTTAATTTATGTGGATGACATGTTGATTGTTAGCCCTTGTTTGAAGTCCATTGAGCATGTTCAAAAATGTCTTTGTGAAAATTTTGACATGAAAGACTTAGGCGATGCAAAAAGAATTCTAGGCATGAATATTATTAGAGACAAAACAAATCTCGCTAGTTTTAAACCAAAGTCCATACATCGAAAAACTTTTGAGTAAATTTGCTATGTCGATGCCAAATCTGTGAATGTGCCTCTTGCTTCCCATTTTGTGTTGAGTAAGGATCAGTCCCCAAAGCTGGCCGAAATAAATAATATGAAGAAGGTGCCATATTCGAATGCTATAGGATCGATCATGTATCTCATGGTTAGCACTAGACGACATTGCATATGCAGTTAGTTGCTTGAGTAGATATATGTCAAATCTGGTATGCCTCATTGGAATGCCTTGAAATGGCTTTTAAGATATTTAAAATCCTCTGTGAATGTAGGATTAACCTTCTCTAAGTGTTAGAAGGTGTTAAATTAGTTGGCTATGTAGATTTCAATTATGCAAATGATAGAGATAATAGAAAATCTACTACTTCTATGTGTTCACTTTGTGTGGCTCTGCATAAGTTGGAAATCTCAACTACAACCCATTGTTGCTTTATCTACTCTTGAATCACGAGTATGTTCGCTGCTTTTGAAGCTTTTAAAGAAGCTATTTGGCTTAGGGGCCTTATATCCAAATTGGTTTTCTTGATAAAAATGTGGTTGTATTTTCGATAGTCAATCGCTATTCAACTTTGCAAAAATCACATTTTCATGATAGAACTAAACATATTGATGTCGATTTCATTACATTAGGGATATAGTTGAAAAGAGTATTGTGAAGTTGGAGAAAATTCCCTCGAATTTAATCAGGTTGACATGGGTACTAAGTGTTTGCCTGCTGAAAAATTTATCTCGTGTCAAAGAATTTTAAACTTTGACATTGGGTAATTATTTTTCTTCTTGCTTGGTATGTTGCCTTTGTGGCCTATTAACTTACTTTGTGTTTGTTAGTAGCATTGTGATTTTTCCCTTTGAATGCGATGACCGTTTGGTAGAGTTCGGTCCTTTGTGGACTTGGCATGCTTGGTGATCTTGCCCCGATCTTTGTGATCCGAGTTTACTTTGTGTATTCTCTTCCATTGCTTGTATCCTCTTTGTGATCATACGTAATGGTAATGTTATGGCGATGATGAGTCCTGCGATTCAGTGTTCTTTTCTTGATTGCACTACCTTGGGCCAAAGGTGGAGATTGTTGCTATTTGTTTGGCCCATGAGCTGGCGGCCCATTTTGATGGAGTGGCCCACCACTTACTACTTACCCGACCCTCGGTTTTCTTTCCTCTTTTGGTCCATTTGCCTCAGAAACCCTAGTTTCCTCTCCTCCCCTCTCGACGGCCGCTGAAAACCCTAGAAATCTCTCCCTTGTGTGTTGCCCTCTTCTATATATAGAAGGGTTGGTAGTAGCTTCGAGGGTGAGGAGATCGAGGGACTTTGTGCGATCCTCTCCCGTTTCTCTGTGAGGCTTTTCTCCGATCCCTTTGCTGTGCGATCCCCCTTTCTTTGTGAGAGACTGTGGCTTTGTCCCCTTGTATCCTTGGTGGTGCACTTGAGAAGGATCAATCGTGACTGATTGAAGCAGGCTTCTGAGCCAAACGACGACATCGATCCTCAACACTACCAACACATGAATTCTTTAGGAGGCATGACATATTTATTGTATCACGATGTCTTTTGTGTTTGGCTTCCATCGAGGATGTTAGTCATCTATTTCTGAAGTGCCTTTATGTGTGAGATGTGTGGTGGCAGGAATTTTCAACTTTGATGGTCAGCTGCGTGCCATTTGAGTCTTTACAATTGGAGTTTGAAGCACTTTATAATGAAGGACGATGCAGAGGAATTATTTGGAGAAAGCATGTACTGCACATTGCTTCTGGATGCCTTAGTTCGGTGTGGTATGAGAGGAATAGAAGGCTCTTTTCTTCAGATTCACCTTTGACTTCATCGCACGTTGCCCACTTGGTACTGGAGACATTTATCCTTTGGAAATGCCGTATTGAGTAATTTGATTTTTGTTTATTTCTACTTGGCTGCTTGTTAAGATCTGGGCTTTCTTCATGTGAACTTAGCGCCATGACTGTACATACTTTTTACTTAAGAAAGAAAGAAAAAAAAAGAAAAAAAGAAAAGGACATTCATGTGGGAATAGTCCTACATATGCACATCAACGAGCAAGCATATAAAGGTGTTCCTGAACATAATGGTTTATGTGATCGACACGTCGACTCTCTTGAGTCAGAATCAATTTGCTAGTAGGAAATCTCTTATTGTGGTCATGGTAGAAATTTGACGACTTAATCATTTTAAGCAAACATATAAAGGTGAACTGGAAGAATATTGAAGTTATAGTTTAGCAGATGAAGTTTCTTGGATTTCTGTTGGAAAGGAACAAATTGAGTATGCTGCGGACCCTCTGAAAAAGTTCAGGTTGGTTATTTTTCAATGACTAATCTTGTAGTTAAGATTGTATGATCTATGCATTTAGTCCCACATTGACTAAATAAATTGACCCATGATATTGTATGGTCTATGTATTTAGCTTTGTGACTTATACATTTTGTGAGCACGTGGGCTCACGTGGGTGCGGGGGCCACAAGCCCACGAGAAGCTCTCGTAAACCCGTTTACGCGTTCACGAGAATGCGCTCGAGTGGGGGCCACGAGCACGAGACGTGGAGGCGACTCGTGGGGGCCACCACGTGAGCTTTGTACGCGTTTTTCTTTGGGAACGCGTACACGCGTTTTTGACACGGTTTTTGAACCTATAAATAGGAGGCGTTTTGGCGTGACTAGGGTTGGGTGTCTTTGGAGAAGGCATCGGGGGCTAGAGAGGGTAATTTTGAGCATCCTTTTGAGGAGATATTTGTGAGGGTTTAGAGAGCTTTGTTCTAGGGTTTTGGTGTGAGATTTGTACCCTATTTATATTTTCTTTCTCTCAAATAGTAGATCTCCCCCTCCTTGCCCCGTGGACGTAGGCAACTTGCCGAACCACGTAAAATTCGTGTCTTGCTGTTGATTTGATTTGTAATAGCTTTTAGGTTCCCTCGACAGGTCAGTCCTAGAACTGATGAGAGGAAGAGTAAATATCCCATTTTGTTGAGATATTTACTTTAGATTCTTGTTTTCTTGGTGAGACGGGAATTCTTATTGTGATCTAGTTCTCTTGTTGTGGCTATTGTTCGGCAGAGATACTGTCGAAATTTTTCGTTGCGCACAACAAGTGGTATCAGAGCCCAGATTTCAGATCTAGGATTTTGGAGTTTGGTGGAGGAAGATTCTTGTGTGAAGCTTAGTTCTTGGAGTTCTCGGCTTCGGTGGAGATAGCATTAGGAGTTGCCGTTGGAGATTTCGCTTTCCTCGTGTGGTTAGAAAATCTATTTGGAATCCGATCTAGGGTTCAGTTAGGTGATTTTTTAATCCTATCAAAGTTGTTCTTTCTCTACAATTGGGAGTTAGTTTGTAATGGGAGAAGAAGGTGAAAGCAGCAAGTTAATGGCGAGTACAATACAAATGCAAGTTTGTTTTCAGAACACCAAAATTAATGTGGTGAAGTACGACGGCAAAATCAACTTTGATTTGTGGATCAGCGACGTACAGGATGTGCTCAATGCTCAAAATTTGGAGGAGACTATCATGGTCCAAGAGAGGCCACCTAAATATGAAGAGGAGGTATGGGATAAGATGAATAGGAACGCGTGTGGGGTGATCAAGTCTTGTTTAGAACAGGAGCTAAAATATGATGTGATTGGGGTGACGTCTGCAATGAAGATGTGAAAAATTTTCAACAATAAGTATCTTCAGGTTTCAGATGTCCGGGAGCACCTCACTAGCGGCTCATGTGAACAACTATACTAAGTTGTTGTCCGACTTGGCAAATATTGATGAGAAGATAACAGATGAGTACAATGCAGTTATTTTATTGGGCTCCTTATCGGATGAGGAGTATGACACATTTGTACTCATTTTGTTGAACGGACCTACTTCTATCAGCTATAGTGAAGTTACTAACGCATTGACCAACCATGATTTGAGGAAGAAGGACAAGGAGACTTCCCGTGCGAGTACTTCAGGCGAGGCCTTGTCGACGAGAGGTAGAAGCCCATATCCGAAAGGTGGTAATAGAAGGAGGTCAAAGTCAAGAAGCCGTCACTAATTGTCAAAGAACCAATATGCATTCTGCAAAGAGCAGGGACATTGGAAGAGAGATTGTCCAAAGCTCAAGGAGAAAGAAAATGGCAAGAAAAAGGGCCCGAGGCCAATGAGGTGAATATTGCTAAAGGCGACGATTCCGACGATTCGTGCTATTCTCTATTGATTACTCCGGAGGTGAATCATGTGGAAGCATCAGATTGGATGCTTGATTCCGGCACTACTTATCATGTGATCCCTAGACGAGACTAGTTTGCATCTTTTGAGAAAGTCAACGGGGGTGTTGTCATGGGAAATGATCAACCCTGTGGCATTTGTGGGATAGATACTGTGCGGATTAGGATGCACGATGGAGTAGTCCGTGAGTTGAAGGAGGTGAGATTTGTTCCTCAGCTGAAGAAAAATCTTATCTCAGTTGGAGCTTTGAAGGCGAAGGGATTCAATGTTACTTTCAAAAATGGTGTAGGGAAGGTTACTAAAGGATCTTTGGTGGTGATGAAGGGAGTCCGTAATCGAAATTTATACTATCTGAATGGGAGCACCGAGATTGGCCATGTTATTTCATTTGTTTCAGAGGCGGACACGAGCAGGCTTTGGCATTATAGGTTAGGGCACACAGTGAAAGATCACCGCAGCGCTATGCTGTGGGCTATTAAAGGAGCCAAGAGTGGAAAAGTTGAGTTCTGTGAGCATTGTGTTCTTGACAAGCAGACAAAGGTGAAGTTCGAAATAGCCATCCATCAGACGAAGGGTATTCTGGACTACATGCACACAGACGTTTGGGGTCCCACCAAGATGACATCACTTAGTAGTAGACATTGGTTCGTCACATTTGTTGATGACTATTCTAAGCGATGTTAGGTGTACACCATGACGAAGAAGAGTGAAGTCCTAGATATATTCATGGAGTGGAAGAAGAGATTAGAACTGCAGACTGGGAGAAAGATGAAGACGTTGAGATCCGACAACGGTGGTGAGTATACTTAAGACCCCTTTCAGCAGCTATGTCGAGACAAGGGCATAGAGAGACACTTCACGGCTAGTCATACATCGCAGCAAAATGGGGTGGCAGAGAGGTTGAATCGGTCTTTATTGGAGAAGATTCGATATTTATTGACGCATAGTGGTTTGGAGAAGATCTTTTGGGCTGAGTTACTTACATATGCAGCCACCTCATCAACGAGTTGCCTTCATCTGCGATTGGGGAAAGACCCTATGGAGAAGTGGTCGAGAGCCAAAGACAAGATTATGACCACCAAGGTATTTGGGTGCCCCGTGATTTTATCATGTGAGAACAGATAAATTGAACCGCGAGCTAGAAGACCATATTTGTAGGATTCAAGCGTGGTGTCAAAGGATACAAGCTATGAGATCCGCTTGATAAGAAGATTGTGCCGAGTAGAGACGCCACATTCGATGAGGCTTCTATCTTGAAGCTTACCAACTCTCATCGGTGGAAGCGACCCGGCGAAGGAGATATCGCAGTGGTGGAGATCGATGCGGCTCCACATTATCCGTGATGGTACAATATCCATTAGAGTGCCGACCGAGGTGACGCCAGCGAAAGCACGACGGATAATGGAGGATATGAGTACGATGTGCAGGATCGTGGACCGACGGCTCGAGTTCGTGGATTCTATTGCGGTTCGGAGACAGAGGAGAAACATACAGATGCCAACACGATATACCGACACAGTTGCATATGCACTTTCGGTGGAGAGTATCGATGAGATGATACCTACTACATTCAGAGAGGCCGAGCAGAGTTCGGAGGCTGATTTGTGGCAGGTAGCTATGTAGGAAGAGATGGAGTCTCTTCACAAGAACGATACACGGGAGCTTGTTGAGCTTCCAAAGGGATGGAAGGCAATTGGTTGCAAGTGGGTATACACTAAGAAGGAGGGCATTGAAGGCACTCCATTGAGGTTTAAAGCTAGGTTGGTTGCGAAGGGCTATGCACAGGAGGAAGGTATTGATTATAATGAGGTCTTCTCTCCGGTGGTGAAGCATTCGTCGATTCGGATTTTGCTAGCATTGGTGGCACAATATGGATTGGAATTAGACCAGTTGGATGTGAAGACAACATTTCTTCATGGTGATCTTGATGAAGAAATCTATATGACTCAGCCATTAGGATTCCGAGCTGCAGGGAAAGAAAAGTTAGTTTACAGACTAAAGAAATCGCTATATGGTTTGAAGCAGTCTCCTCGACAGTGGTATAAGCGATTCAATGGTTTTATGCTTGGTCATTCATACACTCGGAGCCAGTTTGATCCTTGCGTATATTTTCACAAGTTGAAAGGAGGTGCGTATATCTATTTGTTATTATATGTCGATGACATGTTGGTTGCCTCTATTTCTAGGTCTGCTATAAATGAATTGAAGGCACAGCTTTTAAAGGAGTTCGAGATGAAGGATTTGGATGAGGCTAAGCGCATTTTGGGGATGGAGATCGGCAGAGACAAGAAGAAGGGCAAAATTTGTTTGACACAAATGGCTTATTTGAAGAAGGTTCTACAGAGGTTCCATGTTAGCATTAATAATGGCCACCGCTGTACCATTAGAGCTCATTTGAAGCTTTCACCGACCTTTCACCGAAGACGCTTGAAGATCGAGAGTTGATGTCGAAGACTCCATATGCAGCCGCTTGGAAGCTTGATGTACGAATGGTATGTACGAGACCGATTTATCACGCGGTGAGCATGGTTTGAGATACATGCACGATCCGTGAGTGGGTCATCGAACGCCGCGGAAATAGATTTTGAGGTACATTCGAGGTAACGCCAATATTGGTTTGGTTTATGGGCGGACACTACAGCGGGCGCTGTGTGTTGGTTATGTTGATTCAATTATGCCGGATTTAGATAAACGCCGGTCTACAACGGATATGTGTTCACTTTGACCCGTCTTGTAGGTGTGTTGGAGATGCACATTGCGTCACGGTTACTTTGTCTCTGACGGAGGCGAGTATATGATAATTACGAGGTCGTGAAGGAGGCTATTTGGCCGAGAACTTTGGAGGAACTTGGTATATCGCGAACGGTCCGTCACCATTCATTGTGATAGCATGAGTGCTATCTATTTGGCTAAGAACCGTGTTCTTCATGCGAGGACGAGCACATTGACGCTCGTTATCACTTCGCTCGTGATGTTCTTGAAGATGGTAATGTGGAGATTGTGAAGGTCCACACGAAGGATAAGCCGTGAATATGCTCACAAAGGTGGTTCTGAGCAACAAGTTTGATCATTGCAGAGACTTGTTGCACATTCGTGATTGTTGAGGCCGTTAGCGGCCATTTGGGTGAACTACGGAAGGCTTGATTCCTGGGCAAGAGGATACGTATACCGGCTATGATGCAATGATTGGTGAGTTGATACCGATGTTTGGAGAATGTTCTCATTCTCGATTGGGTCTCGACTTGTTGTGGATTGAGTCCGTTGTCGTGAATAGTTTCACTTCGTACTGGACACAACAAGTGAGATGTTTGTTCGTGTTGGTGTCGGCTCAGTTTGTGTTGGTGTTGGCTCAGTTCGTGTTGGTGTCGGCTCAGTTTTGAAGAAAACATTCGCCGAGGTGGAGAATTGTGAGCACGTGGGCTCACGTGGGTGCGGGGGCCACAAGCCCACGAAGCTCTCGGAAACGCGTTTACGCGTTCACAAGAACGCGCTCGAGTGGGGGCCACGAGCACGAGACGTGCTCGTGGAGGCGACTCGTGGGGGCCACCACGTGAGCTTTGAACGCGTTTTTCTTTGGGAACGCGTACACGCGTTTTTGACACGGTTTTTGAACCTATAAATGGAGGCGTTTTGGCAGCAGCTAGGGTTGGGTGTGCTGCAGAGGGAGGCCGAAAATCAGGGGCTAGAGAGGGTAATTTTGAGCATCCTTTTGAGGGAGATATTTGTGAGGGTTTAGAGAGCTTTGTTCTAGGGTTTTGGTGTGAGATTTGTACCCTATTTGTATTTTCTTTCTCTCAAATAGTAGATCTCCCCCTCCTTGCCCCGTGGACGTAGGCAACTTGCCGAACCACGTAAAATTCGTGTCTTGCTGTTGATTTGATTTGTAATAGCTTTTAGGTTCCCTCGACAGGTCAGTCCTAGAACTGATGAGAGGAAGAGTAAATATCCCACTTTATTGAGATATTTACTTCAGATTTTTATTTCTTTGGTGAGACGGGAATTCTTATTGTGATCTAGCTTTCTTGTTGTGTATTGTTGTTGGCGCGAGACCTCTGCACCGAATTTTTTTCATTTGCGCAACACATTTTGTATTAGATTCTTACTTAGGCTAACACCGTGACTTTCTGGTTAATTCTTTTGTGGTTATTTTTGGGATCTTTCAAAACGTATGACATGCTTCAGTAGTAACCAATTGATATGAAAATAAGGTTATGATGATGATAGTCCATGCTGTATTATCTCCATTTACTGTAATTATCTTTGACCACTAGAGACTATGTACTTCATTAGACTTTCTTTACTTTACTATATCCTCATTTTCTTCTTATTTTCCTGCAGATTTCTTTTGGGGGAACTGGTAAAAGTGCATCCATCCACTATGAACAATGACCAGAAGCTGGCATTTTGGATCAATTTGTATAATTCATTGATAATGCATGTAAGTATAACACCGATTCATTCTTTACCATGAGATATAACTTAAATTTTATTTTTTTGTAGGAATTGAGATATGTTTAGATCTTTTATATCTTAATTGCTTCTAAACTCATGTTGTTTCAAAATCTATCAGGCCTACCTAGCATGTGGAGTTCCAAGAAATGACATCAAGTTCTTTGCTCTAATGCAAAAGGTTCATATTAATGACTTCTCTTCTCTATTTCCTAGGTAAATCAGAAGTCAAGTAAGAATTGAAATTTAGTGACCTTATGTGACTGATGCAGGTATCTTATACTATAAGAGGCCAATCATTCAGTGCAGCTGACATTGAATTCGTCATTCTAAAGATGAAACCTCCACCCCATCGTCCACAAATAGTATGTATTTTGTCCTTCATATTTCTAGGTTCTATGTTTCGATATTCGATGCTCATAAGATAAACTGTGGAATTCCCTTTAGGCTTTGGTTTGGCTATTCATACCTTTAAAATATCGGAGGACCACAAAATGTATTCAATCGATGCCCCAGAGCCACTTTTAGTGTTTGCCCTCAGCTCCGGGATGTTTTCCTCTCCAGCAGTAAGTAATAATGATCACATAAACATTTAAAACTATTCCCAATTGTTTATGTAAGTCATACTCTTTCTACTCTTTCCAGTTTTGGAGTTTACTCACATAAGCAATGGCAGTAATTTGAAATAATACTAAACTAAGTAGTCAAAATAGTTCACCTTTGCCAAATCAATAATTATCCTCGCTTAATCACAATGTAGGTAAGAATCTTCACTGCAGAAAACATCCGGTATGAGTTGAAGAAATCAATGAGAGACTACATCCAAGCATCAATCGGTATAAGTGAAAAAGGGAAGCTATTAGTTCCAAAATTACTTCACAGTTTTGCTGGAGGCATAATAGAGGATTCTCTGTTGGTTTATTGGATATGTCGATATCTTTATCCTGATCAAGTCACAATTGTTAGGGATTCGACATCACAGAAGAAGCAGAGGCTTCTTGGTGTTCAAAGTTTCAACATCATTCCTTTCGATTCCAAGTTCAGATATCTTTTCCTTACCTGATAACAGAAGCACCACCCCAAACATAGAAATATGTGTATGAATATTATGAAAGATGTAAATAAACTGTAAATGGAAGAGGATTTGTACATGATTGAAACTCTTAGTATACTACAGGGGAAGAAATAATTATGAGGAAACAATAGGAGAATTATTTGCTGATGGGTCTGAAGGAATACAAGTTTGTTCATCAAATTGTATTTTGCTTCGGTTGTGAATGTTTCCTGGTTATATTTGGTATTATATGTTGGAAACAGCTTAATATGTTCGGCTATAGTTCCAGCATTCTATAGTTTTACACACAAAAAAAGTAGGTGAATGCAACCAGAAAATTAACTACAAGAAATAAACAAGAAACCCCCTAAACTTTTTGCTTTTTCACCAAAGCCCTTGAACTTCTCACATGAAGGACTCAAGCCATGATCAGTTGCATAAACAAGAAATGAGTGCAACCTGTAAATTCAACAAGGTCAATGTTTCTGAGCAACGACAGGCAACATCAGTTGTCAAGGGACTAGCACAGTAAGGACACGCCATCATCAGTTACATGCACTTTTAAACGCTGCTGAACGAAATTGTGCTATTTTAGCAATACATCTGTTACTATACAAAAGTTGTATTGAATAAAAATAAGATGCGTTCTTCTTTTTTAAAAAAATGCATTATGTTCACCTCCTATGCTCATATCTATGCTTTCTTTCCAGATACACATCACCACCTCGATCTCTCCTCTTCTGATCTCTCCTGTTATGCTCATCTCTATGCTGACTTTCATACCTTTTACTCTCTTTAGCGTGCCTGGATTGCTTCCACAATTTGGAAATGCTTTGGCTGAAATCGACATGAATTCTGCAGTCATCAATTAAAGAATTGCGCATCTTGAAATAAGCCCGTTCACACGCCTCTTTGGTCTCAAACTCGATAAAAGCATAGCGTTCGCTATCCTCTGTCTTATAGTCACGAATTATATCAGCTGACGTTACTGTCCCGAAACGAGAAAAGATTTTATATATCCTCATCCTGAGTAACTCGGTTTAAGTCCATAAACAAATAAGACATTCTCCAGTAGCTTTATCTCAGCATCTGGGATGTCTCCGTTCACACGCCTCTTTTGCATGAATCAACTCCTCAACTTCATCCGGCTCTAATTTCTCATCAGATCGCTCCTTGCTGTATCTGGCTTGCCCTCTGGAGACTTGTCAGGAATGTACTCAGCAAGCCGCTGAGGATCAGTAAATGGATCGTCCAAGATATATGTCTGTTTAATGCTTATGTCTTTGAACGGTCTTCCATTATCATCGACAAGCGATTCATTTATCTTCGCCAAGGTATCTAAGCCTTCTTTTTCTGCGACGACCCCGAATACCGTGTGCTTTTCGTCCAGGTGCGCAGAGTGAAGTAAAACTGAGAAGCATTGCAATTCTTACCAGCATTGGTGTAAAGATCCACGACGATGTAGCCAACACTGGTCACGATCAGAACTGACATGGCTTTAACTCTCTCCAAGAATTAAGATTAGGTTTTTAATGAGATGGATGGAGGATAAAGGTTAAGGTTTTTCCGCGGACATGATAGAAAGATCAACGTAATTTAGAAAAACGAACGACTTCTTAGAAATCGTGGTATACGACTCCAAGTAGCAGAAGTGCGAATACAATTGCAAATAGATCCTTGTAGGTTTATTCGTTATTGTTGGGAGTCAAGGTGGCGCTACACGCCCTTGGAAATTAATTAACAGAAACTAACCAAAATACAAGCAATAGCGAATACACGATAAAACAATAAGTAAATGAGACGAGACAACAGATTTACGTGGTTCGCAAACTTGCCTACGCCCACGGAGCAAAGACAAATAATTTCTTATTTGACCACAAGAAATTACAAAGCTTGAAACAGAGAAGATCTCAAACTTGAGATCTCTCAAAATACCGCGTATGATTATCTTAAAATCACCGCTCTAATCTTTCTCCCCTCAAACTTTACACAACTTCCTCACAAACTCCTCTCTACCCCTTCTCTATTTATAGGAGAGGGAACAAGGCACTGAGCGAAGAGGAAATCACGATTCCGTGATTTGAGGACAAAGCCCACGAAGAGTTCGTGGGCTGGACTGCCAAAAAGAAGCAGAGGGATGGGATGGGACACACCCATCACGTGGGTGGGTCCCCCTCCCCACGTCCGGCGCCCGCCCACGAACTCTTCGTGGGCGTGGCTGTCCCATCACATGGGTGGGTCCTCCCCACGCTCACAATTCTCCACCTCGTGCATCATTTGATAAACCTCAAATTTTGGGCCGAACACCGAAGAATACCGCCAACGCCAAACCGCCAATCCTGCACCAAACCACCGCACCATTGTACTATGGTTGCCTCACGCCCCTCGGCCAGGGATCAAGCTAATCGTAGTTACGCACTTCTCCATCAACACGGGTTGATATGAAGCAAGTCAAGCAATGCTTAAACTTCTTTGCTGTGACCACCTTGGTTAACATGTTGGCGGGATTCTCATTCGTGTGTACCTTCATGAGAGAAATATCGCCTTCCTCTATGACATCATACGAAATGATACCTGACATCGATATGCTTGGTACGAGCATGATGAACTTGATTCTTCGCCAAGTGAATCGCACTCTGACTGTCGCACCACAAGTTCACGTTCTTCTGCTCAATCCCCAAATCATCTAGAAAACCCCACAACCACAATGCTTCCTTCACTCCCTCGCCATGGCCATGTACTCGGCCTCTGTAGTAGAAAGTGCCATCAGAGCCGCAACATCGATCGCCAACTAACCGGAGCCCCATGTATCCCGAATACATAACCAAGAGTAGATCGCCGTCTATCTAGATCGCCGCATAATCGAGTCCACAAACCCATCAATCTGACATGTTTCTCCACCAAAACACAGACCCGTATCAACGGTACCCTTTAAGTACCTCAGGACCCACTTCACTGCTTCCCAGTGCGTCTTTCCCGGATTCGCCATGAATCTACTAACCACACTGACCGCTGTGAAATATCGCGTGTACACACCATTGCGCATATTAAGCCGCTAACCGCACTAGCATAGGGAACCGCGCTCCATGTGCCTTCTCTTCATTTGTAGTAGGAGATTGTTTACCGAAGCCTAAAGTGTGGAGCCAATGGAGTCACCACCGACTTAGCACTTTGCATCCCGAACCTCGCGATCACCCGCTCTATGTAGCCCCGATTCAAGAACAATCGTCGGTTCACCCGCTCTCTTCTAATCTCCATACCCAGTATTTTTCTAGCAGGGCCCATGTCCTTCATCTCGAACTCTTCACCAAGTTGAGATTTTAACCTATCTATCTCCACCTTGCTCTTAGAAGCAATAAGCATGTCATCCACATACAAAGGAGATAGATATAATTACCTCCACGAAGCTTCGAATGTAAGCGCAACAATCATAGTCGCCGAAAACCCATGCTTCAAAGATGAAGGAGTCAAATCGCTTGTACCAGCATGGGAGATTGCTTCAATCCATACAGTGACTTCTTCAAACGACACACATGATCCTCCTTGTCCTCAACCTTGTAGCCCTCGAGGTTGATACATGTAGATCTCTTCATCCAAGTCTCCGGTGCAAGAAGGCCGTTTAACATCGAGTTGTTCGACTCAAGATCACCATGAGCAACAATACTCAATAGCACCCGAATAGAGGTGTGTTTCACCACCGGAGAAAAGATCTCGTTGTAATCCACACCCTCTCTTTGTGCAAACCCCTTAGCCACTAGCCTTGCCTTGTACCTTGTACCACCGAGCTTTGAAGGATCTTCCTTTCTTTTATACACCCACTTACAACCAATAGCTTTTCTTCCTACGGCAATGAGACCACCTCCCATGTTTGATTCTTAGAAGAGATTCCATCTCTTCCTCCATCGCAGCCAACCAACTCTCACTATCCTTGTCCCGAATAGCTTCCTTGAAGGAGACCGGCTCGTCCTCCTCCACCGAGAGTGCGTATTCAACCAAATTAACCTGCCCATAGTGTTTCAGGGGTTGATCAGCCCCCAGCTTCTGTACCTGCTTGTATGCTCGCCTTGGCCTAGTGGAAGCCAAAATATCATCGGTACATTTGTTGTTGTAGTGCACTGTATTCTCTGTGAACCTCCTCTGCTCAAGCTCATCATCTACCCGACTTCCCACTTGAACACGACTAGAACCTCGTTGGTCTTTAGGTTCTATTTCAATAACTCGAGACTTAGAAGCCTCATCGGTCCTAACACCATCATCCTTAGAAGCCCTAGCAATCATGGATTTCTCATCAAAGGTAACATCCTGGCGATCACGAACTTGAATCTTCCGTACACCAAAGGCGATAGCCTTTTACGCCTCGCATATCCCAAGAATATTGCCTTCTTGGCCCTCGCGTCAAGCTTTCCCTCATTGGCGTGATAGTAGGCGGTACATCCAAAAATTTCGAGCCTATCATAATCGCATGCTCCCTGACCACACCCTATAGGTGTATCACCATCAATGTCGAATGTGGTGAGCGGTTCCGCGATGTAACAAGTCAGTAGCCACTGCCGCCCACCATTCGTTGCCCAATCCAGTATGATCGCATACTCATTGCTTTCTCCGCAATGTTGGTTCGATCTCTCGCGACCCCATTCTGGCGTGGTGTTGACTGGTGTCGGTGTCGAACAATTCCTTCGATCCGCAGAACTCCTTGAAAGCACCATCGTATACTGCATGCCGTTATCGGATCTCGGTGTCTTCAATTTCTTTCCGTCTGTTCTCAACCATTGCTCTCCACTTCTTGAATGTCTCGAACACCTCATTCTTATGCTTCAGAAAGTAAATCCAAGCATACCTCGAATAGTCATCTATGAACGAGACATAATATCTGGAACCACCCTTAGAAGTGGTCTGAGCCGGACCCCAAACATCCGTGTGCACATAATCTAGTATCCCTCTGCTCTTAGACTTGCTTTTGGCCCGAACCACGTGTGACTTTCCATACACACAATCCTCGCAAAAATCCAAGCTAGGTTCCTTGATTCTTGTGAGACCCTCTTTACCAAGCGAACTAGACCCTTCTCGACATATGCCCAAGCCTATGCCATAACCGTGTGTGCTCACATGGGTCTCCACCACTTCCTTCAGCCTCCAATCACAGATTCCTGCGTCATTGCATTCGAGAGTATATAAATTACCGTGACGAACACCCTTCATCACTATAAGGGAACCCCGAACAACCTTCTTCACTCCGTTCTCGTAATAATTTTGCAACCGCCGAGTCCAATGCACCAACCGAGATAAGATTCTTCCGCAAGTCGGGAACATGCCTCACATCCGTCAAGGTTCGAACCACTCCATCATGCATCTTGATTTTGATATTACCTAGCCCCACCGTTTTACAAGCATGGTTGTTCCCCATCAATACGGTTCCACCATCAATGCCTCGTAGGTAGTAAACCACTTTCTATTTGGACACATATGGTAAGAGCAACCGAATCAAGTATCCACTTTCAGGAGATATCCTCGCCACCCGTGACGACATAGCACTCCTTATCACTCTCTTCCCCTGAAGCGTAGCTCGCCTCTTCCTTGCCTTCTCGCCTCTCAGTCTTGTTATTGTTCTTCTTCCCACCTACTCTCTTGTTAGGACAATTGACTTTGAAATGCCCTAGCTCACGCATTTGAAACACGGTCTTTCCGCAAGAGGTCTCGATTTTGATCTAGACTTTCCTCCCTTGCCTTTTCCTCGATCATTGCTCCTTCCTCTAGCAAACAATCTCTGCGCTTGTTCTTTGTTACCACCAGTAGTCATGTCACTGGTTGCAATCTTTCGAAGATCATCCGCTAGAAGCGCCGTTCTAGTCTCATCCATCGTCAGATCGTCTCCTACAAGCATCAGTGTTTGCACCAGGTTCTCATAAGACTTCGGCAGAGACAGAAGTAGTAGAAGCGCCTGATCCTCATCTCCTACTTTCACATCTATGTCTTTTAAGTCTGATATGATCCTATCAAACTTGTTGATGTACTCCCGGATTGACGAGCCTTCCTCCATCTTGCAAGTGTACAATTTGGATTTTAAATAGATCCGGTTCGTTAGACTCTTCGTCATGAAGGTGCTCTCTAACTTTAACCACACGCCATGCCGTTTCCTCCCGTCCACCAAAGCTACATCCCTTTCAAGGCAAAGGATGATCGGCGCCCGTGCTTCGGATCTAGCTCTTCCCAATCCTCATCAGACATGTCCTTGTGCTTCTTCTCTTTTCCCGCCAAAGCTTTGTGCAACTTTTGCGAAATCAGCGAATTTTTCATCTGCATCCTCCAATAAGAAAAATCATTCTTCCCATTGAATTTCTCGATCTCATACTTCCCAACTTTAAGCTGTTTTCTTGGTAGGCGCCATTCTCGCTAGTTTTAGTTAAATCGCTTCTCGGGAATTCCACACAATAGCCAAGCACCGCCTCAAATCGGAGCTTTACCACCACCAATCGATCAAGTGCTCGATACCAATTGTTGGGAGTCAAGGTGATACATACCATGTGGTGAATTAACCTCCCCGAGAGAAACTAACCAAAATACAAGCAATAGCGAATACACAGATAAAACAATAAGTAAATGAGACGAGACAACAGATTTACGTGGTTCGGCAAACTTGCCTACGTCCACGGGAGCAGCACAAATAATTTCTTATTTGACCACAAGAAATTACAAAGCTTGAAACAGAGAAGATCTCAAACTTGAGATCTCTCAAAATACCGCGTATGATTATCTTAAAATCACCGCTCTAATCTTTCTCCCCTCAAACTTTACACAACTTCCTCACAAACTCCTCTCTACCCCCTTCTCTATTTATAGGAGAGGGAACAAGGCACGGAGCGAAGAGGAAATCACGGATTTCCGTGATTTGAGGACAAGGCGCCCACGAAGAGTTCGTGGGCGTGACTGCTCAAAAAGAAGCAGAGGGATGGGATGGGACACACCCATCACGTGGGTGGGTCCCCCCTCCCACGTCCAGGCGCCCACGCCCACGAACTCTTCGTGGGCGTGGCTGTTCCCCCATCACATGGGTGGGTCCCCCCTCCCCACGTTCACAGTTATGAATGGACCCCCTATAGTATTGGCCCAAGTGCGAATGCTCCTCCTTAGTGAATTTTTTCGACTCTTAAAAAAAAAAAAAATTGGCGGTCTATCCTCACGAGTAGGACTATATGGGATCTATCCCCCTCCTTAAACGATTTTACTGATTTTAAGAGTAAAAATAATTCGCTGGTCTGTTCACAAAAATAGAACTACAGAAGGGTATATTTGCAATAGGTGGTACTACAGGAGTTCTTTTCCTTCCTTAAACACAAAAATAATTATACCTAATTGTTGTATATTTGGGATTTGTACGTATGTAAACAAGATTTTAGCTGTAATTGAAATAGGATTCTTATCTCTCTTAATTAAACTAGTAGTCCTATTTACAGGTGGAAAAGGATCTCCTACCTTATTTATTTTGTTCTTTTTTCCTCCCATATTCTCCGCTGCAATCTTAAGGATTTGCGCAGGAAATCCACCAGCAAATTTTTGTTCTCGGTAAGTGATATTTGTTTTCTGTTTTATAAAAAAAGATATTTGTTTTCCGTCTGTAGTTTTTATAGATATTCTCCTCAATAAACCATAGATCTTCTTGAAAATTTCTAAAGAAGCTAGCATATTATCTCCAATCGTTAAAGTTTTCTATTAACTCTGCGGGAAAAACTAAAGCAGAACCCAGATAAATATGATATGTAGGTACGATCGAAATCAAAGAATTCTGTTGATAGATTCGAGTAATGAAACGTTTTACAAGTGCTAAACTAGATTTATTGTCTTAACCAAAAACTTCCACAGGTTCCTAAAAAAATTCCTTTATTCTTTTCTCAACAATCCCTTTTTTTTGTGTGCGTGCGGAACAACAAGGCTAACCGATGTTGAACCTGATTTATTCTTTTCTCAACAATCACTTTTGTTTTTTCTTTGTTGTTTTTTTAAAACTTATTTTTACTTATTTTGTCCCTAGTAAGTTGCTTATGCTTATATACATATATTCTGATCTCGATGCAGAGTTTCGACTCAAAATGTCAATAATCAGCAAAGAAGAGAATCTTGAAAAATTCAGGCCATGGTCTCACCTCCCACTCGACATTGTTGATTTGATTGCACGTTATAATTCCATAGGGGATAGAATCAGACTTGGTTTAGTATGCAAGAGTTGGAGGTCGATCTTAGACTCAGTTCGCAGTCAAGTAAAGCCCTGGCCAAAGCTCATGTATCTACCAAAAGCAAGCGAGGGCCGGTTCAAACTTTTCGATCCTTTGGAAGAAAAGATTGTGGGTGCGGATTACGAAGTAAGTGTGCTCGGTTTCTTGGGTCTAAGTTTCTCCAAGGATGGATGGGTGGTGGTCACTGATAACCGCAGTTGCATCTTTATAATGAATATGTTTGTTGACAATGCAATTGTTGAGCTTCCTTTTCCACTAGGTCTTCCTAATTACAGCTTCGATGGCGTAACCTTCTCTTCTGTGCCAACTAGTTCAGATTTCATAATGTTGGGAATAAGTGGAACTCTCGTGAGAGAATCTCTGGTTGAAATTTGCTTGTTGCGAAATGGTAAGTGGACTTCAAAATACCTTGAGAGTAATCTACCGTTCCCCGTGGGCTGCAGCAACCCAGTGTTTCATGAAGGAGTCTTCTATTGCTTGGGGAGAGAAGGGAATCTTGGTGTTTTTCATCCCGAGGAGGAGACGTGGACCATTCTTGATAAGCCTAAACCATTATTCTTGAGGAGAAGGAATGCGAATCAACCTCATGACTGCTATCTGGTTGAGTCAGCAAAAAACAAGGAGCTCATGTGCGTGTTTGTTTTCAACGATGGCGAGAGGGTCACCGTGTCAAGGCTTGACAAGTCGAGGATGGCATGGAGAAATGTGCAAGACTTGGGAGATGAGATGATTTTTGTGGATGTGAAGAGCTCTATTTCGGTAATCTCTCCATCAGAAGAGACTGGAAACAGGATATACTTGCCAAGGTTTAGTTATGATACCACATCCAAAAGGGGAGGCGGAGTATACTACTCGCTAAAGACCAAGAAGCTCCATACTTATTCTGAGCACCGTGATGTACCAGCGATGGCAGATTACGTCTGGGTGATGCCTACCTTTTAGATTACATGTAGCGGCCAATACAATCTTTTTAATTTTCTTAATAAACTCAATTGCAGTGCAAATATGTAAGCACTTTTCACTTAGATTGGTAATGAAAATAATATCATGTCATTAGTATCAAAGACGTATCTGGTTCTCTATTTATGTATTCACTTAGATTGGTAATGAAAATAATATCATGTCATTAGTATCAAAGATGTATCTGGTTCTCTATTTATGTACTGTGTGTATCTGTATTTTGGTCCCTGCTTTGATGAATGGAAAGAAAAGAAAAACAAAAATTCTGATGCCAACTTGAGTTGTCCTTTGCATCTCATGCATTGCTAAATAAGAACAGTATGTGGCCGTATAGGCATTACCTACCGTATTTCATTGCTAAAAAATTTGTCAAATTATATGAGCGACAATCTTCTCTGTAGCTAATAGAGGACGCAAGGATATATATTGGTATAACCAAGCTTAAATTGCACACAGAGAGTGCATTCATAGAAGTTTTTGCGAGGTTGCATCTAGTATAGAGTTGAGCATTCTGGTGGTTTTTGTACTAGAGATGTACTGCACAAAAAGGTTATTAGTTTGGGTCATTTTGATGTAGAACGTGTTGCGGACATATTCATGGAGAAACAGGACCATCACAAGCCCAAACGCGGACCCGGTCGAAGAAAATAGCTTGCAACGAAGAACAGGTCGTAACTTTCAAACCGGAAGTCGGATTTGGACGATTTTTTTTAAATCGCGTATTTTTTCGAGACGGAGCCAACCAAACCAACCTAAGCACTGGTGCTGTGGATAACTTCTCCTTGATTAATGCAAAGCTACAGTCCGCATCTTCTCCCCAATTAAACTTGTCTTTCTTCATGCACTCAGTAATAGGTGCCACAATGTTCTTTGAAATTTTTAACAAATCTCCTCAGAAAGTGGCTACACCATGAAAACCGGTCGAGAAAAATAGCTTGCAACGAAGAGCAGTCGTAACTTTCAAACCGAAACTTCGGTCAATTAGAAGTCTTTGTTTTCTATTTCTCCTAGTTTCAATGTTGCAGTTGTTTGAGTATTATCCGCTAGAAGGAATGACTCTTCATGCGAATATAAGCTCGGGATCGAGCTCTTTTCAAGCGAGGGAGACGATGTAGAACGTGTTGCGGACATATTCATGGAGAAGCGGGACCGTCACAAGCCCAAACGCGGACCGGTCGAGGAAAATAGTTTGCAACGAAGAACAGTCGTAACTTTCAAACGGAAGTCGGTTGGGCGATTTTTTAAAATCGCGTATTTTTCGAGACGGAGCCAACCAAACCAACCTAAGCACCGGTGCTGTGGATAACTTCTCCTTGATTAATGCAAAGCTACAACCGATCTTCTCCCCAATTAAACTTGTCTTTCTTCATGCACTCGATAATAGGTGCCACAATGTTCTTTGAAATTTTTAACAAATCTCCTCAGAAAGTGGCTACACCATGAAAACCCGGTCGAGAAAAATAGCTTGCAACGAAGAACAGGTCGTAACTTTCAAACCGAAACTTCGGGTCAATTAGAAGTCTTTGTTTTCTATTTCTCCTAGTTTCAATGTTGCAGATTTGTTTGAGTATTATCCGCTAGAAGGAATGACTCTTCATGCGAATATAAGCTCGGGATCGAGCTCTTTTCAAGCAGGGGAGACTGATGTAGAACGTGTTGCGGACATATTCATGGAGAAACGGGACCGTCACAAGCCCAAACGCGGACCCGGTCGAGGAAAATAGTTTGCAACGAAGAACAGGTCGTAACTTTCAAACCGGAAGTCGGATTTGGACGATTTTTTTTAAAATCGCGTATTTTTTCGAGACGGAGCCAACCAAACCAACCTAAGCACTGGTGCTGTGGATAACTTCTCCTTGATTAATGCAAAGCTACGGTCCGCATCTTCTCCCCAATTAAACTTGCCTTTCTTCATGCACTCAGTAATAGGTGCCACAATGCTGCTGAAATTTTTAACTAATCTCCTGTAGAAAGTGGCTACACCATGAAAACCCGGTCGAGGAAAATAATTTGCAACGAAGAACAGGTCGTAACTTTCAAACCGGAAGTTCGGGTCAATTAGAAGTCTTTATTTTCTATTTCTCCTAGTTTCAATGTTGCAGATTTGTTTGAGTATTATCCGCTAGAAGGAATGACTCTTCATGCGAATCTAAGCTCGGGGTCGAGCCCTTTTCAAGCAGGGGAGACTGATGTAGAACGTGTTGTGGACATATTTATGGAGAAACATCCTAAATTTCCTGCGTATGCAGAAAGGATAAATGTCTATACTCTTTAACTTTCGTTGCATTATAAATTACATATGGTGGTATCTGATTACTTGGATTTGAGCCTATAACTTGCTATGTTTTGATGTAGAGTTAGTTTTCCTGGAGACTCTTTGATGTATTTGAGAGGGTATGCTTCCTTTCTTGGAGTTTTTTAAAGGAGTTTGCTAGTTTAGTTGTGCTTTTGGTTAGTTTTAGCCATATCGCGTTTTTGTAAGTAGAAGTTTCGATGGGATTTGATGCATTCACCCGGTACAATTGTAAATGCTGTTGAGTAATAAAGTCTCCTTACCTTTGCGAAATTTTTTTTTCCGGAAATTCACACCCTTACAAATTTTTCAGTATAATACAAACCATCGCTGATATGCATTTATGTTACAGTTGTCATAAGTGATACCTTTGAATTTGATAAAGAATTTGAAATTTGACTCGAAAATTATATAACTGGGAAGTGAGATCAATAGGCAACAAATATGACTGGAGACACAGGACTGCAGGTAGAGATAAGAAAAAGTGGAAGAAGAATGCAAGCAATAAGATGAAATCTTTGAATAAACACATAAAAAGTTTTAACTGTATTTATTATTATTATTTTGAATAAACACATAAAGAGTCTATTTTTCAAAAAAATCCAAGAAGGGCTATGGTGCTTTACTGAAAATTAAGTAACGACTACTATTATATTTTAATGTATTTATTAGTACAAAAGTCTATGTTTTATAAAGGATTAAAAATTTAGTGTATTTTTCAAAAAAATCCAAGAACGGCTACGGTGCTTTATTGAAATTTATTCTAATAGATATTTAAATTAACGGAGTACAAAGTTGTTCAAAAACTCAACGTAGTATGAAGAAATTTGTTTTGAAGAAATACTTTATGGTAGTTTTCAGAATAAAAGCAGTTTACATTTATTTCCTATCCATGAAGGTTTTATTTAATTCTTTGGCCCGATACCCTTTACTGAATTTACTTTCTGGTACTTTATTCTTCGGTCTTAAGCAGGACTCCCAAAATGGAAGAAAGCTTCAAATTGCGTTCATGTCTTCAAAAGCTTCTTTCAACGAATTATAATATCAGATCATTGCTTGAAAGGAACAAATATTCATCTTTTAATCAGATAACTACAGCAACTATAACATTTCCCACATGAAAATGACTTGAACTGTATATGAATTGTTGTTGAAACTATTACATTGAGAGGTAGTACTGGATTCTTTGTCAAATCATAATAATGCATTGCAAACAAAGTCTACAAATAGACTTATCAAATACAAAATCTCACACACACCTAATAATATGTTATGCGGTAGCCATTGCCAGATAGGAATTCTGCCAAGTTTTGCGCAGGCCAGGGAAAAACAATGTGTATGAGAGGACGCGCCTGTTTAGACTGAATTTGTACCATCTCATACCATCGTAGCTCGGCTGCATAAAGTATATACAGTTTCCTTCTACTCTTTCATCTTTCACAGTGTATGAATACGCGGTACCACATTCTCCTACAAAGATTGCCTGATCATCGCCAATGGTCTCTACTCTCTCCCACTTCAACTCCGAGAAATCCAACTTAAAAACTTCAGCTTTGGTTACAGAGCGATTGTAACGATGAACAGACAAAACTACTGTAAAAATCTGTCCACGAGACTCGATCAAGGTTTGTCTATAACTTGCTGTACTTCTCAACATCTTGATGTCATTGGCACTCAGACCAGAAGGGAAAATATCATTACTTACCAGGGCATAATCTTGCTTATAAACGGGCTCCTCCAGCATGCCGATAATTCGCATAGAATATAAGAGCAGGCACACCCTGATTGTAGGAGAGGAGAAATCAACTATTGCGAGGCAGTTACGGCGCGTATCAATATACAACTTCTCCTTCAACCAAGCAAAGCCTCCAGTGAGATAGTTAAAGAGACGCAGATTTTTAACCTTCCGCTTTGTCCACTCTGCTGCTACAGATTTTCCTCCATGTATCTTGCAGAAGAAAATCTGTTTGCCAATGAGTACAACAGCTGTACAACCAGAAATATTGAGGGGATCGGTCGATGATGGTGGTGATAGAGTGAAGGTCATTGGAATATCGGGGAGTCCTGAAAGAGGCGGAAGTGGGACAATTTTCATGGATGCAATGTTCAACAGAGAACATCCTCCGGAATTATGTTGCATCAAGAGCCAGCCTCTTGCATGGCCTAAACATTTTTTATGTTGCATCTCGGGTATGCTTCTATGGTGAAGACTGCCATCTATCGGGTTGAAGAAGGTCTGTATCTGTCTGTGACGACCATGTGGCAGCACCACCCATGGTGTTGATCCAAGAGATGGAGGGAGAGAGTATTCGGACCGCTTCATCCCATGATCAACAATGTCCATGGTTCAATCACCTTCTATTCCTTCAACTACTGATTATGGGTTGCTTGTGTATATCCACCTGCAACAACAAGCGAACAAATCAAAAAATTGACAGTTCAGGAAAATCAATATACTCGTGTATAAGCTTTCCAGGAATACAAACATATTATAATTATTGTAACTTGTGAATATGATTTTCTTGAAAATTTTATCATTGACACATCTACCACTGAAAATCCTTACAACAACAAGAAGTCGATATACTCGTTCTTGATCTAATCATCACCTGAAAATGTATGTGTAAATCTCAGAAGGGTATGGCATTGGTGATGGAAAATATCTGATGGCTCTAGTGTGGGTGATTTTCTTGTTCTGATGGAAAATTTTATGAGTATTTTAATAGCATACTTTGATTCTTGAACTGCATGTCGGGTTGAATTACTCGAGAGTTGAAATAAAACTTTCATGCTCTTCATGGTTGTCGAGGATCATGATTTCAGATGTTTAAAATAAATATTTTAGAAAATTGACTATTAGAATATTCAATGAGTATCCAAGCAAACTATACTTTTCAACTGAATAAAAAGAGCAATTAATCCTGTCTAGCTTGTATCATGTACATGAACTATAATTTCTATGGGGTTACAAATTCAGAACCTAGCGAGGACTCAACTACTTTTCATGCCAACCAAATTGAAACTTAGAAGTTTTAATGAGAAGATATCTAGTCCCAGGGCATTGTTTATTGAATTCTATTTTGCTCCAATCGAGGGCCTGAAATAAAATCTCATGTATTGAAAAAAAAAAAAAGTATGAATTTGAGTTTTCCATGCTTTCAGTTTTTCGCCTTATCTATATAACAAGACTTGCTCTACCAAAATTTACAAATATCTGCAAGATAATTAAGAAACAGCAAGCTCTACTTTCTATTCTAAGGAGAAAAAAATCAACAAGCATGATCTATTTTCTACTCAATAAAACAAAATTAGGAATAAAGAAATCTAGATCTAATGATCATACTACAAAAAGAAATATCATAAAAAATAAAATTAATAAAAAACTAGATTGGGAACCTGGAGAGGCCGAGAATTTGATTGTGCAGTCAAACTTTGGATGGATTAATATTGAATAAGAGTTTGAAGAAAAAACCTTGGCGTACCTTTTAAATAGAGATTTCAGCCTACTAATCCAAGTCTAATAAGGCTATTCCAAAATTTTCCTAATAAAACTAATTTTAATTTTACTAGAGTTCTTTCAGGACTCGGATTCCTTACAATTGGACCAGGGTTTTGACTAAATTCGGCCTGTGAAAGTTTCATCCCGTAATAAATTGGGCCAGACTTTTGCTTGCAGCCCAGGAATAATTGGGCCTATTAATTATTTTTGGGGGTTTTCCGTCGGGTTAATATCACAAAACCCCCCTGACATTTCGGTAATGATGAACATGGCCCGCCCGATCTTTGGGGTGCCTTAATGTTCAGGGATAAACTAAGTTCAGGATGGGTTACGATCAACAACCTAAATGTTCAGGGAGTTATGTGAAATTAACCCATTTTCATCCCCTCGTACCTATCTCCCGTCGACGACGGCGAGAGAGAGAAAGTAACGGGGGATCTCCGTCTCCCTCCTTACGCCGCCGCCACCGCCGATGAGCGGAGGTCCAAGTGCACCGGTCAATGCTAAGGCCCGGAGTAAGCAGAAGAAGAAGGCTGCACTTGAGATCGAGAACCTTGCGCAGATTTTCCAGGATTTTAAGATTTGAATAATTAGAGGGCAGAATTTTGTACAAACTTAGCTAACGTTCAGTATACTCTGAATCCACGGGTTATCCTATAATTATTGAACTTGTTAGACTATAGTGCATTCAAAATAAATTTGGAACAAGAATTCCTCTTAATTTGGTTAAAGAAAGCATAATAAGAAATGATGAATCAGTAGTAAGTACCATGTTCTTTTCTTTTCTTTTTTAATCTCTAGATCATATTATATCATCAAACGGAACAGATTTATATACAGGTAGTAATTGACAGTTTTTTAATTTTTAAATGACTTGTAGTAGCTAATATTAGGCTTAAACCTGAATATCGTGTAATGTAATTGGACTCAAGACCAGGCAAGAAGATATAAACTAAGTATGTTGTCTATATGAAACTGAAGTAATCTAGGAACAAGTGGTTTTGGAGATTCAACCAAATTTGAAGGTCATAAGTTCCTATTGTGATGTCTACTATGAGTTAATCTCATCTTAAATTTATAAATAGTAATTCATAGAAACTTAAAAGTCTCTTGTCCAACTACCGCATTCTGTTTTTAATAATTATAGTTTCATAATCTATATGTGTCTCTGACACTGTTGACAGGACGGGCATTGTTAAATCTCTAGAGCAGTTATACTTACCGGGGGCTCTAACTGACACTGGGGAGTTGTCAGATCCAATCGGGCTTCAAATTGCTCGGCTACCCTTAGACATATATTTCAAAGCTCTAAATTGCTAATGAATTGAAATGCTTGGAAGAAATGCTGGTAGTAGTGCTATGCTCTCGATGGAATCTATTTTTCA
This sequence comes from Asparagus setaceus, assembly GCA_012295165.1. Taxonomy (NCBI): domain Eukaryota; kingdom Viridiplantae; phylum Streptophyta; class Magnoliopsida; order Asparagales; family Asparagaceae; genus Asparagus; species Asparagus setaceus. The sequence continues at coordinate 702,486 of CM022709.1, read as the reverse complement.
CTTTCCTCGTGAAAAGATTGAAGAGGTATGCACAGTGTATCCAGATCTTTACTTCTTTTTCTTGTACAATATGATTCATAGCAATGTTGTTGCTGAAAATTTGTTCTTCCATAGGAAATGCATTTCGTCCTTTGCAAACTAATGCCAAACACCAGCAAACGCCATAGACTCATGAATGCATAGCATCCCAATTTTTATTAGTTACATCATTAAAACTTAAGGATACTGGATTAAAATAAATCTTATTATGACACGATTATTTTCTGCTAGGCATGTGTATAACGACATATGGACATAATGTGAAAATTGACTATTGAATAAACACATATATTGATCATGGAGGATTAATTGTAAACTATCAACCAGTGATGGATGAGCGTTATTACCATTTCTGCAAGTTCTGTTCTGTTTCAACCTTTCCAGAGGACATTTAAAAAAAAATTTCTTTTCTTAATCGTCAGGAAACAGCAGCAAAGAGGAGTTTTTTTTAAGTACTGAAGGGGACCATATAACCTTGGTGAATGTGTATCGGGCTTCTGCAGAATGCCTGGAGAAGAGCATTGCTGCAAATAGCAAAGAGTAACAATGGGGAAAAGCCTCACTAAATGGTGTAGAGATAACCTCATCAATAGTCAGGCTCTTAGTCATGCAGGAGATGTTCATGTTCGCTCTTCTTTCTGAAGTAAAATCATTATAGACTTTTGTGTCATCTCTTTTACATGTATTTTCTGATAATGTCAGACTGATTGTTGAACTTTTTATAATTTTGAGTTGACATCAAATGTTTTATTTCCATTCTTTTTGTGAAGTTGTCATAATTTTCCAACTATTATTTCCATTCTTCTATAATAAAACAACTGAAGCTTGTTTTTGAGTTTTCTCTACTATTCAACAATTGGAAGGCACCTTAGCTTTCTCCTGTCCAGGAATGAGAACGAGTCAGTGAAGTGCACCATATTCTTACATCGCCTCTGGTTTGTCAATCTAATGTGGGTTAGAATTCTGATTCATCTCGATAACTGCTTCATGGTAAGATCAGCAATTGTGGATACATGGCTTCCAGAGCAGGTTGCATTTATTCAAAGTAATTCTTTGCACCTTTTAACTACCTCAAATACATATAGTATTTGATGTGTTTTCATATGTGTGCATATTGTATTAACATTTGTATTGGCGCGTGTGAAGGTGCGGCTAATTTGTCTTTACTTGGGATTGGTCATTCACAGCAATGGGAAACGAAAAGGCAAATAGTTACTGGGAAGCAGAACTAGCTCCAAACTATGACAGAGTTGGAATAGATAACTTCATTTATGGAAAGTATGCTTGCTTTTAGGTCTAATTGTCTTCTATTGCGATACTTACATAGTTCTCCTTAAGATTGTACAGCTGGATGCAGTAGTCTGAAAAATAGTTCAATTGCAGATATGAAGATAAAAGATGGATACCAAGGAATTCTTCTGCAAGATCGCCTCTGCAGTATAGAGAAGAGGTGGTCTCCGAATATTAGGAAAAGTCTGATGATAGGCGTGCAAAAGGTCCTATTAGTAAAACAGATTCTCCTAGGGAGCACAAAAGCCCTAAGCAACAGGGTCCAAAGAAAACTGTCCTACCAGTACCAAAGCTACATACTTCGGTAAGATAACGTACAATCTTGCTTATCAGCTTTAGTCTCTGTTTTATAATTCTACTCTGAGTCTTGAAAATGCAAGAACAATTCTTTTGAGGTTCTGCTGTTTCTAAACTGTTCAAGCCTGGATTTGATAGGAAAAGTACCAAAATTTCTGCTCTATTTCTGTTGATTGCTAATGGCTTGAGCTTATGAATCTATTCCGAGATGATGGCAGAGAGTGACAGCTTAATTATCCTTGGAATTGATAAATTCACATTGATAATGGAAAGGAAAAGCATTGAAGAGCCAGCCTTGGGGTATTTGCAATTTGCAGTTTTGAGTTGAATTGTAAATTTGAAGTTTTTTTTGGGTTTTATTTGAAATTTGCAATCATTTTGGACTTATTTGCAACTATTTTTGGGTTTAATTGTAGTTCACAACTTTTTGGTTTTCATTTTGGGTTTCTTTGTAACTCTTAGTCATTCTGAGAACTGTTTTATAGTTGCATCATGTTTCAGAGGCTATTTTGTAAACTCTTATAAGTTGTCTTAAAAAGGGTAAATTACAACAAACTCCCGTAGACTTTCAGCATTTTTCATTAAACCCCCAAAAGCTTTCAAAATTGCAATAAACTCCCAAAACTTTTGAAATTGCAGAAAACCTCCCAACAGTTTCTGCATTGTTGCAGATAGCCCCCATAAATTCAAACAAAAAGAAAACAACATAAATGCATTTTGAAAGTTACTGGGTGTTTAGTTTCATTTACCCAAAAGATATTGGGGGTTTTCTGCAAAACCTTTGGTGGTTTAGTGTGGTTTTGAAAGTTATTGGGTTTTTACTACAAACTGCTGGAATTTCTTGGGGGTTTCGAGTAATTTACACTCTTTAAGAAAGCCCCTCAAATCGTTGAAATTGCTATTAAGTCCCCAATTCTCATAAGTTGTTTCACATTAATTTTTTCAATCATCAATAGTAGAAGTAGCAGGAAAGAAGGATTTGGGGATCTAATAGCAATTTAATTGATCTAAACAACTTAACCATACTCTTCATCCACTCAACACTAATTAACAGTTGTATCCAGACAAGGGGATCCAAAAATTCTAACTAATGCAATACTAATCCAGTCATCTGGTTGGTGATAATTCAGCAAAAAGGAACTGTTGTAAGCTAAGACGAAGCAAGCTTCATATTAATTACATCCCAAACTGAAAGATCCTAATTTGACAAGCCAAAATGCATTTCATTTCACATCAGACGAAGTGAATTTTTGAATGTAACATCTGCAAGAGCTCGATTACAGTCTTATATCCTCGATTCCAGGTCATAAGGGGTTTTTTTTCCTTTTTTTTCTTTTATGTTTTCTCCCTCTTTTTCAATGATATTGATGTCTTGCTCCATATCTGTGATATTCATACTTTATTTTAGTGTAGGCTGTGCAGTTCAGGTTGTTGATTCCAAGGCAGGGAAAATTGGTGTCGGTTTGCATATCAGTGGTATCAGTGTACGAGACTGAATGGTTGTGCAGTTCAGGTTGTTGATGCAAAGGCAGGGAAAACTGGTGCAGGTTTGCTTATCAATGCTATCACTGTACAGGTTTGTGTATCAGTGGTATTAGTGTACAAGCCGAAAAGCATTTCATTTTACATCGGACAAAGTGAATTTCTGAATGTAACATCTGCAATAGCTCGATTGCTGCCTTATATCCTCGATTCCAGGTATAAGGGTTTTTTTCCTTTGTCTTTCACGTTGTCTCCCTCTTTTTCAATGCTATTGATGTCCTGCTCCATATCTGTGATATCCATACTTTGTTTTACAGTACAAATCTTCATTCAATGATTCATCATCCGAATGATATTAACCATCAAATGGAGTTGGTTAGCGTAGGTTATGCAGTTCAGGTTGTTGATTCAAAGGCTGGGAAAACCATGGCTAAAGGAGGTCAAAGCAAGGCAATAGAGGCTCTATCGCAGGTGAAACTATGGCTAAAGGAGGTCAAAAGCAAGGCCATAGAGGCTCCAAAGCTTCCCAACCTTAAAGTACAAAACCGTATCTGAATCTTGGTCATCTGTATGATAATATATGAATGTCAAGAGGATCAAAAGAAATCTTATTCTCAATCCTATCATTGGTCTGCAACCAATACTTGTTTCTACGAGTTTGATATTAAAATTATTTCATCTCAACAAAGGTTGATTAATGTTTCTTCACAAACAACACCATGAATTACCAGTCAACATCCTGTTTGAATGAGACACCAGAACTCACACCACACTACATCATAACATTTTCATGGCAATAGTATCCATTTCCCTGCTGACACAAACAAAACCTTCTCTCAGCAAAATTAGATAATCATGGGCATCAATTCTCAGAAGTCATTAATCAAGGCAAAAATATATATATATATATACACTTTCAGCATGATAAAACCCTTCTCTTTCTGCATTGATTTTCAAATGCTACATTAGTTAAACAAGTCACATTGATTCCCTCCCCATAGCATGTATCACCTATATCATCCTGAATTAATTCGTCATTTCTCATGTACCTAGCTTAATCATGTCAATGCGCACATTCATGCTGGTCAGAACAAGATTATCACGACAAGAAGGCATCTCCTTTGATCAGATAAAAGATAAAACACTCAACCAAATTAAGGAATGCTGAATTATTTATCAAATCATAATAATACTGCGGACAAAGAATACACGAGGCTTTTACCAAATACAAAACCTTTCAAACATGTTTGAGAAAAAGAAAAATCAGCCAATCGTTTAGTTCTTCAATAATAACACTCATGTAGCAGTCATTGCCAGAAACGAATTCTGCCATGTTTTGCACAGGCCAGGGTAAAACAGTGTAAATGAGAGGCTACGCTCAATTAGACTGAATTTGTACCATCTCATCCCATCATAGCTCGGCTGCACAAAGTATACACAATTTCCTTCTAGTCTTTCATCTTTCATAGTACACGCGGTACCGCATTCTCCTACAAAGATCGCCTGATCATTGCCGATGGTCTCAAGCCTCTCCCACTCCTCCAAGTTTGAGAAGTCCAACTTAAAAACTTCAACTTTGATTACAGTGCCATTATAACGATGGAGAAAGAAAATCACTGAGAGGATCTCCCCACAAGACTCAACCAAGGTTTGCCTATAAGTTGATGTACTTTTCAGCAGCTTGATAGTGTTGGCATTTAGACCTGTCACGTGCTGATCATCTTCCCAGTCCAGGCGAAGGCCTTGCTTATGAACAGGCCCCATCATCATCATGTTGATCATCCCCCTAGAACTGAGCATGTTCACGCTGACGGCAGGAGAGGAGAAATCAACTACTATAGGGCTGTTGCTGCGGGTATCCAGATACAATTTCCCATTCAACCAAGCGGCGCCTCCACTGAGACACTCTGTGAAGCACAAACCATCAACCTTCCGCTTAGTCCACTCAGCTGCCACTTCGTCTTCATGTATCCTGCAGAAGATAATCTGTTGACCAACAACAAGGACAGCCGTACGGCCAGAAAGATCGAGGTGATCAGTCGATGATGAGGGGGGTGAGAGCGTGAAGGTTATTGGATAGTCGGGGAGTCCCAATAGAGGCGGAAGTGAGACAATTTTCATGGATGCAATGCTCAGGAGGAAACATTCTCCGGAGTCATGTTGCATCAAGAGCCAGCCGTTTGAGCAGCCTAAACATCTCTTATGTCGCATCTCGGGTATGCTTCTATGGTGAAGACGGCCATCAACAGGGTTGAAGAAGGTCTGAATCTGTTTGTGCCGTCCATGAGGTAGCACTACCCATGGCGTCGATCGAGGAAGGAGGAGAGAGTATTCACTCCTATTCATCCCACACCTACTGATGATGGTGGATTGTTTGTGCGTGTATATCACCTGAAATTATTAAATGTCAAGAACAATTGACAACAAATATGTTCCTCCATGATAATACAACTAACGTTAGATAGATATATTGTAACTTATATAGGAATATGGTTTTCTTAATAATTGTGATTTTCTTGGATCTTTAAAAATCAAACGCAAGAAGACATCAAGACTTACTAGCTTCGGCTCTGCGGCTACGTTGCACAATCGGAGTAATAAGAAAATAGGACCTTCAATAAATAGTATTAGAATTCTCTTACCAATCCCAAAAGGAGAAGAAAACATAAATTATTTCTCTCTTAATTTCTGGAGCTCTTTCTCTCTTGTTACCTATTTTCTATTCAGATACATAATATGAATAGGAATAGGAAACAGTCCAATAGCCGCACCGCTCAGGAATACCTTTGGGTTAATAGCGACTAGACCTCCTATATAGTATGGCTCAATTGTAAATATCTATTTGTGTGGATAGACCTTCGGTTGAGCAAAGGTCGGTTCAGCCGATTTTAATAATTTTTTTCAAAAAAAAAAAATCAAACCGAACAAAAATGGATTAAAAATCGAACCAAACTGATCCAGATCGGACTAGTGAGATTCGGATCGGTTTGTTTAATTTGTGCCTGGACATGTTAGTGCAATATAGCTACAACTCGACACTCTTGCTCCCCCAGACTTTTCAATCATCTCGTATCCTAAGTTATATCAATTGTTTCAAATATTACAAGCACGGATAAACAGAAAATAAAAGAAGTTTAGTGTTTCAAAAAAAATAAAGGAAAAAAATTAGATTTGCACGTAAACCGATCAATGAATATGGAGGAATAAGAAGAGGGGTAAATAAAATGAAAGTTATTTTTAACTAAAAAGTTAAAAAAGAACACTGTGGTAAAAAAATTTAATGTATTAGAAATAGTATGGTCATTTTCAATCATTTGTTCATTTAGATTTAAATTATATTAGTTAAGGGGTTAAGTGAGAAAAGTTGAGGGGGATAAATAATATTTTGAAAGTTGAGGGGTTTTGAGATGACCCCGTAATTGAAGGGCTTTTATAAAATTAACCCTTAATTTTACCATATCACTATGTAAGCTTGATTAATTTAGGTGGGGTTGAAAAGATTGATTATGAGTATTTTAATAGCATACTTTGATTCTTGAACTGCATGTTGGGTTGAATTACTCGAGAGTTGAAATAAAACTTTCATGCTCTTCAGATGTTTAAAAGTAAATATTTTAGAAAATTGACTATTAGAATATTCAATGAGTATGCAAGCAAACTATACTTTTAGACTGAATAAAAAGAGCAATTAATCCTAACTAGCTTGTATCGTGTACATGAACTATAATTGCTATGGGGTCACAAATTCAGAACCTAGCGAGGACTCAACTACTTTTCATGCCAACCAAATTGAAACTTAGAAGTTTTAATGAGAAGATACCTAGTCCCCAAAGCATCGTTGACAAAGATTTAGGAAAATTTGCATGCATGGTCCACATAGTGCGGTTACTGGAAAATCAATAATGTCCATGCGGTTATTGAAATATTATCTACGACATAATGAAGGTGTACATATTGTATTATGTATCAATATTTTCTATTCTATTTTGCTCCAATTGAGAGCCTGAAATAAAATATCATGTATTGAAAAAAAAAGTTTGAATTTGAGTTTTCCATGCTTTCAGTTTTTCGCCTTATCTATATAACAAGACTTGCTCTACCAAAATTTATAAATATCTATAAGATAATTAAGGCCTTGTTTGGATTGAGGTGAATGAAGGTGAAGACACTTCATCTTGTTTGGGAACATTTAGAAGGTGAAGTTTTCACCCTCATTCACTTTGATTCACCTCCAAATAGTGCAAAATTTGTTACACCCCAAATTGGGGTGTAAGCAAGGGGAAGGGAAGTTAGGGGAATTGTTCCCATACCTTCCATTCACCCACTTGAAATCCAAACAAGCCATAAGTAACAGCAAGCTCTACTTCCTATTCAAGGGGAAAAAAAATCAACAAGCGTGACCTGTTTTCTACTCAATAAAACAAAGTCAAGAATAAAGAAATCTAGATCTAATAATCGTACTACAAAAAGTTATATCATAAACAAAATAAAATTAATAAAAAAAAACTAGATTGCTAACCTGGAGAGGCCTAGAATTTGATTGAGCTGTCAAACTTTAGATGGATTAATATTGAATAAGAGTAAAAAAATAATAATAACCTTGCCACCTTTTAAATAGAGATTTCAGCCTACTAATCCAAGTCTAATACGGCTATACCAAAGTTTTCCTAATAAAACTAAGTTTAATTTTACTAGAATTCGTTCAGGACTTCGGATTCCTTACAATTGGACCAGGGTTTTCCATAAATTCGGCCTGTGAAAGCTTCATCCCTTAATATATTGGGCCAGGCTTTTGCTTGCAGCCCAGGAATAATTGGGCCTATTAAATTTTTTTCCCATCGGGTTAATTTCATAAACCCCCCGGAACTTTTGGTAATGTTGAACATGGTCCGCCCGATCTTTGAGGTGCCTAAATGTTCAGGGATAAACTAAGTTCAGGATGGGTTACAAATTAATCCTATGTTTGGGGTGCCTATAATTTTCAACTGAATAAAAAGAGCAATTAATCCTGTCTAGCTTGTATCATGTACATGAACTATAATTTCTATGGGGTTACAAATTCAGAACCTAGCGAGGACTCAAGTACTTAATTTTCATGCCAACCAAATTGAAACTTTGAAGTTTTAATGAGAAGATATCTAGTCCTCAGAGCATCGTTGACAAAGATTTAGAAAAATTTGCGTGCATGATCCACATAGTGCGGTTGTTGGAAATTCGACAATATCCATGCGTTTATTAAAATATTATCTACGACATAATGAATGCGCACCTATTGAATCATGTATTAATATACTACGTTGAGTTTATGATCTGAAATGCTATGTTGTATTCTATTTTGTTCCAACTGAGAGACTAAAATAAAATCTCATTTATTGAAAAAAACTTTGAATTTGAGTTTTCCATGCTTTCAGTTTTCACCTTATCTATATAACAAGGCTTGCTCTACCAAAATTTATAAATATCTGCAAGATAATTAAGAAACAGCAACCTCTACTTTCTATTCAAGAAAAAAATAAAATCAACAAGCATGATCTATTTTCTACTCAATAAAACAAAATCAGGAATAAAGAAATCTAGATCTAGTGATCGTAGTACAAAAAGAAATATCATAAACAAAATAAAATTAATTAAAAAACTAGATTGCGAACCTGGAGAAGCCTAGAATTTGATTGAGCAGTCAAACTTTGGATGGATTAATATTGATAGTAAAAACGCTATCAAAAAATAATAATAATAATATTGATAGTAAAAAAAGACCTTGCCACCTTATAAATAGAGATTTCAAGCCTACTAATCCAAGTCTAATAAGGCTTTCCTAATAAATACAGATTTCGAGCCTACTAAAAAAAGACCTTGCCAAAGCTTTCCTAATAACACTAATTTTAATTTTACTAGAATTCTTTAAGGACTCGGATCCCATATAATTGGACCAGGGCTTTGCATAAAGTTGGCCTGTGAAGTTTCATCACCTAATAAGTTGGGCTAGACTTTTGGTTGCAGCCCAGCAATAATGGGCCTATTTATTTGCGGTTTTCCATCGGGTTAATATCTGAAAATACCCCGAAACTTTGGTAATGTTGCCCATGGTCCGTCCGATCTTTGGGGTGCCTCACAAAACCACCTGAACTTTCAACTATTCTCACCTGTCCCCCTACGCACTTTGAAAATGACTAAAATTTTCTTGAGGAAAGAACCAAAAATTTAGGGGATAGATGATGTCACTTTTAAATGATAAATTTGGAATTTTTTTTATTTTTGAGATGCAAGGAAAACTTTGGCAAGGCATAAGTAACAGCAGGGGATAACTCTCATTTCCCCGCTCTAGGTTAAGCAAAAGGGACGTAAACGAGAAACCTAGAAATATTGGCATTGTTACCACTATAGCCTCAGAACACTGTGTTATGTGCCGTGGGTAAACTTTGGGACTTTTTTTACTCTCGATGACTTCTACTTATTTGCAAATAACAACCAGAGAGGGTCCAATGAGAGCAGGCTAAACTTTCTTTTTTTTTCTTTTTCTTTTTTTTCTTTTTTTTTGAGTGGGGGTTGGGGTGGTGGTTTGGGGGGGCGGGTAATGAGCAACAACCCAAAAGTTTAGGGAGTTATGTGAAATTAACCCTTTTTCATTCCCTCACACTTCTCTCTCGTCGACTCCGGCGAGTGAGAGAGAGAGAGTTAAGGGGGATCTCCGTCTCCCTCCTCACGCCGCCGCCACCGCCGATGACCGGAGTTCCAAGTGCACAGGTCAATGCTAAGGCCCGGAGTAAGCAGAAGAGGAGTGTTGCACTTGAGATCGAGAACCTTGCGGAGATTTTCCAGGATTTTAAGGCTGTTAGCCAAAAAATTTTGATTTTTAGGGTTTTGGGGAATGACTTGAAGATGGAACATTGATGCTCAATGCAGGTAAACCCTTGCTCTTTTTGTACAAACTTATTTTATGCTGAATTTATTAAGATTAAAATAATTAGAGGGCAGAATTTTCAACATTGGCCTATACCTGTAGTAGTATTTCTGCAATTCATCTTTCTCGAATTTTGAATCTGGGGGTCATAAGTGCAGGGTTATCTACAAGTTACAATTATTCTTTTTCGTGCATAAATATGATTGCTTCTGTAAATTTAATATAACACAGGATGCCCGAGAAACCTGGATTAATTGTACATTTCACCTCTTTCTTTTAGCAATCCACATGTCTATCTCGTAAATGCCTAGATCAAAATTTGATTCACAATTAGGATATGTTTACCTCCTACTCTGAAGTGCTAGCAAAACTTAGCTAACGTTCAGTATACTATGAATCCACGGGTTATCCTATAATTATTGAACTTGTATAGTGCATTCAAAATAAATTTGGAATAAGAAATCCTCTTAATTTGGTTAAAGAAAGCATAATGAGAAATGATGAACACTATGCGGCCCTGATGGTACTGCTTAAATCACTTACAAAATTTAAGATTTTGAATGTCTACTTCATACTTGTGGACTTTTGTGGACCACTCTATGAAGTGTATTGTGGACCTGAATTGGATAAATGAGTAGTAAGTACCATGTTCTTTTCTTCTTCTTCTTTTTAATCTCTAGATCATTTTATATCATCAAACGGAACATATTTATATACAGGTAGTAATTGACAGTTTTTATTTTTAAATGACTTGTGGTATCTAATAATAGGCTTCAGAGATAAACCTAGAAGGCTGAGCATTTTTCCTAAGCGGTTAAGGGTTTTATTCAACCTGCAAACTTTGACAAACTTGAATGTCATGTAATGTAATAGGACTCAAGACCAGGCAAGAAGATGTAAAATAAGCATGTTGTCTATATGAAACGGAAGTAATCTAGGAACAAGTGGTTTTGGAGATTCAACCAATATTGAAGATCATAAGTTCCTATTGTGATGTCTACTATGCGTTAATCTCATCTTAAGTTTATTAATAGTACTCCATAGAAACTTAAAAGTTTCTTGTTCAACTACTGCGCTCTGTTTTTAATAACTATAGTTTCATGATTTATATGTGTCTCTGACATTGTTGACAGGACGGGCATTGTTAAATCTCTATAGCAGTTATACTTACCGGGGGGTCTAACTGACACTTGGGAGTTGTCAGATCCAATCGGGCTTCAAATTGCTCGGCTACCCTTAGACCCCATATATTGCAAAGCTCTAAATTGCTAATGAATTGAAATGCTTGGAAGAAATGCTGGTAGTAGTTGCTATGCTCTCAGTGGAATCTATTTTTTACTTACCTTGTGAAAAGATTGAAGACGTATGCTCAGTGTATCCAGATCTTTACTTCTTTTTCTTGTACAATATGATCCAAAGCAATGTTGTTGCTGAAAATTTTTTCTTCCATAGGAAATGCATTTCCTCCTGAGTAAACTAATGCCAAACACTAGCAAAGGCCATAGACTCATGAATGCATAGCATTTTTCCCCTCTTCTTATTAGTTACATCATTAAAGCTTAAGGATCCTGGACTAAAATAAATCTTATTATGACGCGATTATTTTTTGCTAGGCATGTGTATAACGATATATGGACATAATGTGGAAATTGACTATTAAATAAACGCATATATTGGTCATGGAGGATTAATTGTAAACTATCAACCAGTGACGGATGAGGGTTATTACCATTTCTGCAAGTTCTGTTCTGTTTCACCCTTTCCAGAGGACATTCTTGTTTTTCTTTTCTTTTCCTTTTTCTTTTCTTTAAATGCTCTTTTCTTTGTTCAAACATCAGGAAACAGCAGTAAAGAGGAGTTTTTGTTAGTACTGAAGGGCACCATATAACCTTGGTGAATGTCTATCGGGCTTCTGTAGAATGCCTGGAGAAGAGCAAAGCTGCAAATAGCATAGAGTAACAATGGGGAAAAGCCTCACTAAATGGTGTAGAGATAACCTCATCAATAGTCAGGCTCTTAGTCATGCTGGAGATGTTCACGTTCGCTCTTCTTCTGAAGTAAAATCATTATAGCCTTTTGTGTCATCTCTTTTACATGTATTTTCTGATAATGTCAGACTGATTGTTGAACTTTTTATAATTTTGAGTTGACATCAAATGTTTTATTTCCATTCTTTTTGTGAAGTTCTCATAATTTTCCAACTATTCTTTCCATTCTTCTATAATAAAAAAACTGAAGCTTGTTTTTGAGTTTTCTCTACTATTCAACAATTGGAAGGCACCTTAGCTTTCGCCTGTCCAGGAATGAGAACGAGTCAGTGAAGTGCATCATATTCTTACATAAGCTCTGGTTTGTCAATCTAATGTGAGTTAGAATTCTGATTCATCTCGATAACTGCTTCATGGTAAGATCAGCAACTGTGGATACATGGCTTCCAGAGCAGGTTGCATTTATTCAAAGTAATTCTTTGCACCTTTTAACTACCTCAAATACATATAGTATTTGATGTGCTTTTATATGTGTGCATACTGTATTAACATTTGTATTGGCGCGTGTGAAGGTGTGGCTAATTTGTCTTTACTTGGGATTGGTCAATCACAGCAATAGGAAACGAAAAGGCAAATAGTTACTGGGAAACAGAACTACCTCCAAACTATGGCAGAGTTGGAATAGATAACTTCATTTATGGAAAGTATGCTTGCTTTTAGGTCTAATTGTCTTCTATTGCGATACTTCGTAGTTCTCCTTGAGATTGTACAGCTGGATGCAGTAGTCTGAATAATAGTTCAATTGCCAGATATGAAGATAAAAGATGGATACCAAGGAATTCTACTACAAGATCGAATAGGTGGTCTCTGAATATTAGGAGAAGTCTGATGATAGGCGTGCAAAAGGTCCTATTAGTAAGACAGGTTCTCCTGGGGAGCACAAAAGCCCTGAGCAACATGGTCAAAAGAAAACTGTCTTGCCAGTATGAAAGCTACATACTCCTGTAAGATAACGTACAATCTTGCTTATCAGCTTTAGTTTCTGTTTTATAATTCTAGTCTGAATCTTGAAAATGCAAGAACAATTCTTTTGAGGTTCTGCTGTTTCTAAACTGGTCGAGCCTGGATTTAATAGGAAAGTACCAAAAATTCTGCTCTATTTCTGTTGATTGCTAATGGCTTAAGCTTATGAATCTATTCCGAGATGATGGCAGAGAGTAACAGCTTAATTATCCTTGGAATTGATAATTTCACATTGATAATGGAAAGGAAAAGCTTTGAAGAGCCAGCCTTGGGGTATTTGCAATTTGCAGTTTTGAGTTGAATTGTAAATGTGAAGTCTCTTTGGGTTTTATTTGAAAATTGCAACCATTTTGGACTTATTTGCAAATATTTTGGGTTTAATTGTAGCGTACAACTTTTTGGTTTTCATTTTGGGTTTAGTTGTAACTCTTAGTCATTCTGAGAACTGTTTTATATTTTCATTATATTTCGGAGACTATTTTGTAAACTCTTATAAGTTATTGCTTCGGTGCTCCCATAAAGAGGTTTTATTTAATTTTTAATTCAATTTTATTGAAAGGGTAAAATTGTACTTTCCTACTATCGTCTTCCCCACCACTTCAGACCCAAAATTTCTCAATGTATCCCCAAGAAATATAGATGATGAAGAAGGGATAATTAAATTGCAGGGTTGTCTTTCCTATTTGCTAAATTTGCAGATACTCCGGTTAGCTTATTAGTGGTAGATTGTACGGAGAAGATGATTATGGGTATCGAGCGCTCAAAATCGAGAGTCAGAATTCATGGGGCTTGCTTGATATCCCATGATTTTGATAGTGATTTCGCAGAGAGATATGAAGCACTAGAGGTCGCATTCGCCGCCCAATGTCGAACACTGAGGCATTATGGACTGAATGAAGAGGATGTTGGCAAAACATATATTTTCAGGTTAAACGAAAAAGAAAAGGTATAAGAAACTGGAAGAGGAGCAATAAATCATGATATTCATTTTTAACCATGATTTTCAATGGAAATTTTGATTGATTATAAAAATCTCGCGGGATGGGTTACTGAGAATGACTCCAACGAAGAAGATGAAGTTAAGGCCAGATAACAATTGCCCTTGAAGTAAATAATAATTACGATTATGGGTTCGGAACTTCAATTTTGGTGGCTGCCGATTTTTCCGCGAGTGAGAGAGCACAAATTAAGGAAAGTAATTACCGTTTGTGCCATCGGTACTCTCAAAATTAATTTTGGGAGTACCGAAGCTGTTGGCTGTCTTTAAAAGGGTAAATTACAATAAACTCCCTTAGACTTTCAGATTTTTTCATTAAACACCCAAAAGTTTCAAAATCGCAATAAACCCCCAATAATTTTTGAAATTGCAGAAAACTCCCCAACAAGTTTCTGCATTGTTGCAGATAGCCCCCATAAATTCAAACAAAAAAACAACATAAATGCATTTTGAAAGTTTTGGGTGTTTAGTTTCATTTACCAAAAAGATATTGGGGGTTTTCTGCAAAAGCTTTTGGGGTTTAGTGTGATTTTGAAAGTTATTGCGTGTTTACTACAAAATGCTGGACTTTCGTGGGGGTTTAGAGTAATTTACACTCTTTAAAAAAGCCCCTCAAATCGTTGAAATTGCTATGAAGTCCCCAATTAGAATTCTCTTACCAATCCCAAAAGGAGAAGGAACACCTATTACCTATATTCTGTTCCTATATCCAATGGGAATAGGAAACAGTCCGATAGCAGCAATATTTATTTTCTGTTTTGTAAGGTTGTGAAGATATTTTCGTTAATAAATCATACATATTGGATGAAAACCAGCATTAGTTTAGATTTAAGTTACAAATTAGTTAATTTGAAATTTTAGTTGTTGTGTAATTAGAACGTTTTAAGCTAAATTAGGGTTAAGATTAGCATTATTTTAGGTTACAACTATTTTAGAATTGGAGTAGGATTAGAAATTTTGAATTGGAGTAGGATTAGAAATTGTTCTATTTTGAGTTTTAGTAGAAACAGGGCTGTAAACCTCTTTATATAGGACCGTGACTTGGGGTTTTTAGATAACATAACAGTCCCTTAAAAAAAATCAAGCAGAGAACTCGCCAACCCTAACCTCGTCGCCGTTGGCCTCGGACGACGTTGCAGCAGCCTCCTCCACCTCCGATCACGATTTTGGAGTCATCGTTCGCAGGCTTCTTTTCTCAAAAGTTGCAGATAGCAAGGATTGTTTTGGTACGGATTCCATACTCGATTACATATTTAATTTTTATAGAAGGGCTACTTGGCACAAATTTTACATGATTTTTAACTTTAATTCGGTACTTATGAATCAGACTCTAATGCCTCTGTAACTTTATATACTTCTTCTTTTATTGCTTATAACTTTACATGTTTGTATGATTTTTGTATTTGGATTCTATTGTGAATATCTTTAAATGAAAATGCAGCAAAAAAAAAAAAAAAAAGTTCTGCCGCCACCATTGTTGGCGCCCCTGTTGTGTATATCTATCACTTCTGGTTTATCTTAGAAATGTGCTTATGTAGTTATGTTCCTATACTTACGTTCTTATTTTGATACAGATTTCATCTCAAAATGGCAATAATCAGCAAAGAAGAAAAGATTGATAAGGAAAAATTCGGGTCATGGACTGACATCCCAATCGACATGATGGATGTGATCGTACATAAGCTCTCCCTAGTGGATCGAATCCGACTTGGTTCAGTGTGCAAGAGCTGGAGGTGGATCTCGGACTCTATTTGTGATGATATAAAGCCCTGGCCGAAGCTCATGTATGTACCAAATACCAGCAAGGGCCAGTTCAAACTTTTCGATCCCTTGGAAGGAAAGTCTGTCAACATGAATGTGGAAGTAACAGTAGATGAATACTTTGCTCTATGTTGCTCCAAGGACGGGTGGGTGCTCTTCATTGATAACGACGTATACCTCTCCATAGTAAATATGTTTGTTGAGGAGGAGGAAATCATTGAGCCTCCGTTTCCCAGGCATTTTCATTGCTGCTTTGATGGTGTATCCTTCTCGTCCGTGCCAACTAGTTCAGATTTCATGTTGATGGGAATAAGTGGTTCTCTTGTGAGAGAATCTCAGGTTGATATTTACTTGTGGCGACACGGAGAGGACGAATGGACTCAAGAAGAGTTTAAGAGTAATCTCCCGTTTCTAGTGGGCTGCAACAACCCGGTGTTTCATGAAGGACTCTTCTATTGCTTGGGGAGGGAAGGAAATCTTGGTGTTTATAATCCTGAAGAAGAGACATGGACCGTTCTTGATAAGCCTAGACCGTTATTCTCAAGGAGGAGCTATTGTTTGCAAGGTCATGACTGCTTTCTGGTGGAGTCAGCAAAAAATAAGGAGCTCATGTCTGTGTTTATTTTCAACGATGGCGAAACGGTCACCGTGTCAAGACTCGACAAGGAAAAAATGGCATGGAGAAATGTTGATGACTTGGGAGATGAGATGATATTTGTGGATGCTAGGAGCTCTATTTCGGTAGTTTCTCCATCAAAAGAGACTGGAAACAGGATATATCTGCCAAGATTTAGTGATAGTGCTGCATCCAGAAGGGGAGGAGGAGTATACTACTCTCTGAAAACCAAGAAACTACATATGTATTCTGAAAAGCATGATGTACAAGTGCGGACAGATTGTGTCTGGGCGATGCCTTTCTTTTAGATGTACGTGCATTGCACATAGTCAAATACTTAATTGTTTATTTTAGGTTTATTTATAGACTATAACATGGTTGCAAAAAGTTTATAATTATCATAATATATTAAAATTTTGGATATTTCATGTGTAAGATCTTGTTTGTTTCAACATTTTCCCTTCTAGAGAAATAGTGAAGTTTAAAGTCTTAAAATATTAATGATTTAAGATCAATTTTAATGATTTGAAGGACTAATTCAAAATATTAATGATGTAAGCAACCAATATCCCAAAAACTGTTATTATTAATTGAAAAAAATCTTGAATTCATCAAAGAAAAATATAGGATTTTATCTAGTCATATAGGATTTTAATGATTTGATGGACTAATTTCAAAATATTAATGATGTAAGTGACCAATATCCCAAAAGGCTGTTATTATTAATTGAAAAAAAATTCTTGAATTCATCAAAGAAAAATGATAACTACCACCTTATAGTTGGCAACCGAGTATTATTATAATTCAAAAGCTTTTTTAATTATCTATGGCGAGAATGTGCAAATTCAAGAAAGAAAATACAAATTATGTGATTAATTCTAAAATCTTATATTGTAATCCTTCTACATCTTCCCAAATTGATTTCTCAAATTACTCTCTAGTTTCAGAAAATTATAAAATATAATATGAGAATGATGTATACATATTATGTACTCATATTTATTATATTTTAACAAAATAATTCAGATCTATTCAATGTCAAACAACATCCAAAATTTTAGGTTAAAGAGTTAGAAGACTCCAATATCCACAACAATACTCATATTCAAGCAATGTGCTTCATAAACTTAAAAGAAAGTGAGTAATATAAAATGAGCAACTGAATTTATTTTGTTAAATAATTAGTTCTGAGGCATGAAAGAGAAGGAGAATCGGAAGGATCACATACCCATCCCAAATAAAGAGTAAATTTCTCTTAGAGATTTTTATAGTAAAAGATTTTTTTAAGTTGATGTATGGGATAAATCTAAGGATAAATAACCGAAATCAGTCCATTGAGTGATAGACTTGATATAAATCCACTATTATAAAATTAATATGACAAGTGCCTTAAGTGGTGCTTTGTTTAAGAGTTAATTTTAGAAAACTCCCTTGCTCTGGGATTGTATGTCAAAAAATACCCCTCAACTATTTGAAATTGAGTAAATCTCCCTCAAGTTTGGGGTGTTGTAGATAATCTATCTCAACTTTAAAAACTTGATTTACCCCCCTGAACATTTCTCACTTTACCTCTTGAAACTAACATCATTGAGTCTAATCTATTATGTGACAAGTACTTGACCTAAGAAGACCAAAATATCCCTCAACCATAAAAGATTTACCTTGATTTTGCCCGATGAAAGAAAAATAGGAGATATAGAGGGAAAAAGAATTCTAAATTGGCCGTAGTCCTTTTATTATCGGTTGAGGTTTCCTTTTAACAAAAATGAGTTTTTTTTCAAACGGGTATTTCATCCAAGACACATAGTGAGGTAACTACATTAAGGGGGTTTATTGAGAGAAGTGTAAAAATCGGGGAGTTTTATGAGACATGCTATAATTGAGGGATATTTTCTAAAATTGCACCAAAGTTGAGAGGGTTATCTACAACACCCCATGATTAGGGGTTTTTCTCAAACTAAATCTATTGAGTGGGCTTTTTGATACAATCCCCATAGTTGAGAGGTTTTTAAAATTAACTCTTCTTTTAAATATGGCTTATTTACATATTTGTCCCTCACATCTTTAATAATTCAATACCCTAAAATTATGAGCATTTCAAAATGTGAGGGAATAATATAGAGTTATTGAAGATTTAAAATTGAGGAACAAATATCTAAATAACCTTTAAATATTTAATCTTATAGACACTGTATTAAATATCGGTCGATATATCGTTATATTGGCCAATATATTGGGTTAAAGACCTTATCGCAATGATATTTGTGGTTTTATATTGTTTACCTTTTTGAGATTTTTCTCGATATATCACCGTTATCGGAAGTATCACCGATAATATCCCTTTGAAGATATCGATAAAACCGAGTCATTTTAATTTGATTGTGAGTTCGGCTTTAGGAATCCAAACCAAAGCCTCAATTCATCTCCCAAATCTCTCCACTTTTAGCTCTCCAAAATCTTAAATATATATCATAAAGAAAATTCTTATATTTAAAATTCATTTATATGTTTATATTACATATTCCAATGTTATGTTGTGTATGAACATTATCACATATAACACCCCAATATTTTTGCATATCCTTAATATCCCTGATTTCCACAATCCGATATGAATTTTGGCAATCCAATATTTATCGATATCCAACAATTTATAGTAGTCATTCGAAAGCCTCTTTGAAAGCTTTCTCAGCAAAGTATCTAATCTTAGAAAATAATCCAAAATCCTATTTATTTACTATTATATTATTAAATAAATTAAATAAATAATTTAATATTATTTTTAGAATATTTTCTCAAATATTATTACATGATCTTGAATAATCTATACTTAATAATGACTCAAAACTAACATTTTACAAAAGAAATATTTAATATTGATAATAGTACTATTAATTGTTAATGATAGTATAATAAAAATATGTAAAGTATTTATAGTACTAAATTATTTAAGAGCATAATTAAAAAATTAAATTAGATAAATATTTTATAGCATGTAGATAGTATATTTATTTTAGTAGTATTACTTGAACTAAGAAATATAATATTAAATAAGGTAAATTACAAGAAACCAACTTGAACTTTTAGCATTTTGTAGTAAATAGACTCTATGAACTTTTGAAATCACAATATCTTTTAGATAAATTACACCAAAGCCCAATAACTTTCGAATGCCTTTTATGCCATTTTCGGTTTTAATTTATAGGGTTATTCATAAAACTTAGAAAGTTATTGGGAGTTTTCTTTGAAACAGAAAATTATTAGGGTTTAGTCTGATTTGAAAGTTTAGGGCCTAAAAGTTCATAAGGGTTTAGTGTAATTTTTCCTATTAAATAATTATAATGAGAAGTAACTATCGCAATATGTTGTCGATATTAAGTATTATCCAGGAACATCGGTAAAAAGCAAGCAAGATCAATACAGACTTAGTTAATTTAGAGTTAAGTTAACAACTTTCAAATTGGAGGGCCATATTTAAGAGAACTTATACATTTGGCGACTTATTTAAGAACAATTATAGATTTGGGGACTTATTTTAAAAAGGTTGGCAAGGCGATCATTATAAGAAAAACCTTCAATTATAATAAATACACAATAATAATTAATTTATACATTTCTTTTAAGCAATCTTATTATACAATTTTATTTATTAACACATAATTTTACTATTCAAGAAAAATTCAAAACTTAAAACTTGTATGTCCACATGCAAAGCACGTGCATTATACTAGTGTGTGTATGGAATAGATATTGCAAAATCAATTTCCTTAAATATTAAACAAATTATATAAAAATAATTTATTCATTATTCACAGAAGCATGGGAAACAAAAGTATATGAAATAAGAGATTTATTATTGTTATTGGGACTTGCCACTACAAGTCCCCCATACTCTGCAGCTGTCGCACTCCGAATCGTCTCCGAGCTTTACACGGAAGAGGATTCGGCGAATGATGCAAATCTTGAAGAGGATACCAAAGATGACGATTCTGATATCGTTGGTCCAAGCTTGCCTGGTCGGTATTTAATGTCAAAATTATATCGTTGGTCCATGGTTGCCTGGTCGGGATTTGATGTCAAATTCTATGAGGATGATGACTATTATATTTGATCATTAACAAGGTAAGTAAATTGATGTGGTGGTTGTTGTTTTTAGTAATACCTATGAGTGCGATTACAACTTTATCTCAAGAGAAGAAATTAAACAAAGAAGCTGATTTACTTACAATAAGCTTTCACAATGCCGAAATTTTTGGCATGAGGAAGTCTCTAAAGTGCTGAAATTAGTGTCGAAATTTGGAGTTTTAGTAACATTGTACCGTTACCTCTTGAGGGCAATGTGGTCATAAATGAAAGATTAATACTCAATTTCTAACGGATGTTAACAAAGGACTAAGTTTACATCTAACCAGGGTCACAAGGTTGAGGGGAAAAAAAAAGAAGAAGCACGAGGACCAATTTGAGTATGAGACTCTAATACATGGACCAAATTAGTCTTTTAGCCTTAAAAGTAAATAATTAACTTATGAAGGGTATCTTAGTCATTATTATAAATTATATATCTTAATCAAACAAAATAGAAGGGACTATACTAGGGGAATATGATCTATCAGAACCACTTCTTCAGGTGTGGGTCATTTGCAACACAAGCATAATAGTTTAAAATTTTCAAATTAACCTCTAGCCACCAATAAATAATATAGATCAATTTATTCTATAGAGACGTTTTTGTCGAATCTAAAATTAATTTTTTTTTCTTCTACCATTCACTTAGTTTGCAATAAGGATCCTAGTAGAATCTCTATAGAAGTGGGTGGTTTATACAATTGATAGACTAGTAACAATTTGAAACCCTTCTAACCCCTAGTGAATAATATAGATCATCCATTTTCATGGTGTTATGACAAAATCTTTATGGGTAAATTTATAAATATCATGATTTGAGGTAATTTGTAAGTAATTGATGATTTGGGAGGTATATGCAGAAAACCCGTACATACACACTACATAAGCGTAAGCAAAAGGTGATTTGTATAATAAAGATAGAAGTACAAGTACATAAGAAATAAAAATATGTATATTAAAAATTCAAAATATCTCATATTTAATATCAGTCGCTCAAATCATTAAAATTGATGCTATGTTTCTCAATTCTTAAATTATTTTGAAATTAATTACTATAATAAAATACAATTAATAATTAGAGCGGTTAATCTGAAATAGGAAAATCGGGCGATCTAGTAGTAATTTCAAAGATTTGAGAGAGTAATTCGAAAATAACTGAAGAATTGATTCGTGGAGGTACTTGATAGCAAATTCAATGATTTACGGACATATTTCAAAATATAAAAGCCTTAAGGGACTAATGCGGAATAACACTTTCTAAAATTGTAAAAAGGTAATAACCAATCAGTTACCACGAGCAGTAAAAAAGGGGAAATCTTGTAAGGTTAGGTCAATCTTGTCACTGTTGATCAAGATCTAGACGGGGAGATATGATTGGTTGGGTGCAAAAAAAAAGGGTATTACTAAATACCGCCCTGAAATTACTACGCCCTACTTTTGACCTTTTTACCCTTCTTGCATATATTCAAAATTTCTAAAACCAAATCCTCTCAAACCCAAAACTTGTCAAAATCAAAACCTCTCAAATCGAACTTCACAATGTCCGAACAAGGACCGGAAAAGGCAAATGATTCATGGTATGTTGTTTTTTCGTGAAATTGTAGTAGATTAGAAAATTTAGAGAATTTGAGGTCGCCATGACCGTGGCTCCCTAAAATTGAGCCACGACCATGGCCATGGCCTGATGGGATTGAGCCATGGCCATGGTGGCTCAATCTTGGTGAGCCACCTCCATGGACATGGCTCACCAAGATTGAGCCACGCCATGGCCATGGCGCGGTGGGATTGAGCCATGGCCATGGCGTGGCTCAATCTTGGTGAGCCACCTCCATGGACATGGCTCACCAAGATTGAGCCACGACCATGGCCATGGCGCGGTGGGATTGAGCCATGGCCATGGGCGTGGCTCAATCTTGGTGAGCCACCTCCATGGACATGGCTCGTTATTAGTGAGCCACCTCCATTTTTTAAATTTTTTAATTGTGATTTTGATTAATTTTAGTTTATATGACCTTTTTTATTAGACATCAAAGCCGCCAACTTCTCGACGGTTGGAGTTAGGGAGTGCCGCAAACTCGGACAAACCGTTAGGGCGCGAGGTGTTACCATGTCCCAGCGTGGCGTCCAAAGTGATATGCGGTGGGATTGAGTGCATGATGAGCGATCTGTTCACCACGAGCCCTTGTATTTTGATTGGACGAGCTTTGGATAGTGAGGACTCGTCATTCTTGGCCGGTGAACGTTAGGAAGGGTAGAGGCGTCGTTTTATGCGTTCGTCGACATCGACATCGAGTAAACAAATTGCTTCAGACGTTGGCATTTATTAACCTGTTAATTAGTAGTAATTTATTTATTTATTAATGATTTTATTTATAAAATTAATGATTAATTTTATGAGTAGTAAGTATGAATTAGTGATAAAATTAAGTAGTATAGTAGTAATTAGTTAAATTATTTAGGTTTATTGTTAGACTTTTATGATTAGTCTAGTTAGTAGTAATTAGTTTTAAAATTAATTAGTTTAGTAAAAATTTGATGAATTATTTGATGATTAATTTTAGACTTGCATGATTAGTTTAGTTAGTAATTGGTTGAATTTTTTGGATTAATGTTTGACTTGCATGATTAGTTTAGTTGTAATTATTATTATATTTGTTATATTGTATAATAATAATATTTCGTAGTACAAAACGATCGAAGACGGATGATCCGAGTTGGTTAGTTAGATCGCCGATGAGCGGTGGCCCTAGGGATGGTACTGTTATTCCTAGTTTTCTTGGCCACGTAGCATCCCATATGTGGTAGTGAGACCCGATCCCTTCTTAAGTGCCGAGGCGAGTGAGTGTTATCAAGACATTGCAAGAGTGGTACGGTCGGATGTCTCCGAGTCGATTGAGTTAGTTGATAGTACCGGCTTCGCACCTCTGATTCTCCATGTTGGCACACTTGGATTGGCCACCGATCGCGTGCTTCGTGAGGCGGTGTGACCGGACACAAACTCCTTTCACATGCCGTTCGGAGATGACCATCATGATGCATGATGTCGGCATATTCTGCGTATACCGATGGGCGGAGGGTTGATTTAGGTGCTGAATACGGTGAATCTGAGTGAGCTTATGGACTTGTTCGAGTTCGATGCGGATCGGTGAAGCGAACTTTTGCCAGTGGTAGAGTTCTAAATCAGACGGTCATTAATAGATGCCAGGTCGCGGGTGATCGGGATGATATAGATCGGGCGATAGGATGGGTGCAGTTCTTGTCGGTTCCACTTTGTTTGTTGAAAAGAGTGGTGGGAACAGGATTTTAGCGTCTTGCCTCCATGAGCTTAGGGACGGGTTGGCCGGTGTCGACGGTTATTCATGGGGATCGGCTACGAAATGTCAACCAGTGGAATGGAAACACCGTATATTGGACTGCTCTACGGCGTCTACATTCTTCAAGTGTGAACCTTCAAATCAAACATAAAATTTAAATTACTAATTATAACAATAATAAATACAACTAAAAATAATAACAACATTAATAATTGTAATTAATAAGTAGCAAATAATTACATTAATAATTCTAATAAATAAAATATTAAGTACGTACCTGATCTGGGTTAGTTGAGAATCAATTTCCTTGTTCACTTTCTCCCATACATTATCTAGAGAACCAGTAGACGAGTGAAGCCATTGCTTTAACGAGGAGTGTGCACTCTCCACTCGACATGTAGTAGTGTTGCCAAAGTGTAGAACTTTGTTGGTCCAGGCGCAACAGAACTTCTCCTTGTGCACTAACCATGTGCCCTCAAGATAAGATATGACACTTGGATACTGCCTTAGCCCCCGTCTCATGTGCATCAACGCTATTTCGTATTCGATTTCCGTGGGAGCTTGCATGATTCTTCTCCACTTGCCGTTCTTGACTCGTTCTGCAAAGGTCCTATTCTTTCCACAAAGATTGTACACTCTTTCTTCTACATCCTTGTTGATGTGCCAGGTACAGAGCAAGTGGGCAGTGTCTGAAAACAGCTCCATAATCGGTGTCATCAGCCCCAACTCCCGATCAGTGACAATAGTCGTCGGACGCAAATCACCAAGCAAAAACCTCAACTTATGCAACACCCAACGATAGCTCCTATCGGTCTCATCCTTCATAATTGCATATGCTATCATGAAATTCTTGTTACTTGGAGTCATCCCGATAATTTCAACCAAAGGAAACTTGTACCTGTTGGTTTTATAGGTTGAATCTAAGCCAATGAACCGATGGTAGGTTGAATGGCCGCGAATACGGATGTGCCATAAAAGATGAGTAATGGCGTGAGTCTCACGGTCGGCATCCGTCCAATGAACATAATTGTTCTCTGACTAGATGATAAACCGACCGACGACATCTCTATCCTCAAAACTAGCCTTTCGCAAATCTTCTCTGATTGTACACATGTCTACTAGTAGGCTTGTCGTCCGAACCTGTTCCTTAATAGCCGCCAAGATATGAGCGGTTTTGCTTGAGCTGCATCATGTCCTTCACAATTTTTTCGATCACGGGACTAAGTCCGCTCATCTGTCGATGTCCCTCGGGATAAGCGACCATCGCATGGTTGTGCTTACCTCTATCTCCGGCTTTGTAGGAATTGCCCATCCACGGAAATCATAGTATTCCACCAATATCGCAAAGGGCACTTGCAAGCTTTCGTCTTGGTATTCTTCCGAATGGCGGAATCCAAGTTTCTCATAACCCCCATGCGGTTCACCACGGTTACATTTCAATACCTTCACCCGACCTCCTTTTTGTGCGAAGAAATAACTAACTCGAACCCATTTCTAATTGCCGTCAAGTTATTGCTTCTACATCGGTCGAAAATAGGTTGTAGCGTGGACGTAATCAATACCATCGCCACCAAAATCTTCCAAAATCACCTGAAAAATGTAATTACAAACATTACTTAACCTAATTATAACAATAAATGGACAAGAATAGATGTTAAGGGATGTGGCGCACTAGGAAGGAGTCACAGCCATGGCCATGGCTCCTTTTCAAGGAGCCACACGGCTCCTTGAAAAGGAGCCATGGCCATGGGTGTGGCTCCTTGAAAAGGAGCCACAGCTTTCAAAAGTAATTTTTTGGGGTAAAAATCTACCTCCTCTTCCACCATCTCCGGAGTTCTCGGGTTGTTCGACATTACAATTTGTCGATAAGCGAACTCTGAAATTTAGCTCGATCTAAAAGAATTTGAGTTAGGGAGTTGGAAATTGCTTTGAGCGAAAAAGGGTTAGGAGTTGAGAGAGTAAAAGAGTGCAAAGGGTAAAATGGTCAAAAGTGGGGCGGTAGGTGGTAATTTCAGGGAGGTATTTAGCAATTCACAAAAAAAATGTGTGAACTTTTGCTTTCCACAAAAGGACAGTCCATAAATTACTAAATTAACCCTTAGGTTTGGCATCCCTACTCTCATCTACATCCCCTTCACGCTTCTCAGGCTTTTTTAACCTCTGCCCCTAACGGCGGAAAAAAAAAGAAAAAAAAGAAAACGTAGATTTACAAGTCTTTAATCATGATAATTTGAAATGATTAGGATTGATCTTGCCATGGGTCTCGTTTTCTTGGTTTCTCCCATGAACTCTCCAGATCTCGGCCATGAAATCTCTCGTCTCTGGTATGTATCTTACTAGATCTCTTAAAAATTGTAAGTACTGATTCTTTATTAACTTGCTTTTATATTTTTATTTTTGTTTTTTGTTTTTTTTTTCTCTTTGAAAGAGAAGAATTAACAGAGATCCATCATGAAATATGGAAGGAGAGGCTGGATGCGATCCAAGTCTACCAAGTCTGGTATCAATCTTATTAGATCTAACTTATATTTTTAATTTCTTTTTGTTTGAATAGAGAGGAATCAACTGAGATCAAAAGAGCATAGATTCCCTCCCCAGAGCATGTATCACCCATATCATCCTGAATTAATTCGTCATTTCTCATGTACCTAACTTAATCATGTCAATGCGCACATTCATGCTGGTTAGAACAAGATTCTCACGACAAGAAGGCATCTCCTATGATCAGATAAAAGATAAAACACTCAACCAAATGAAGGAATGCTGAATTATTTATCAAATCATAATAATACTGCGGACAAAGAATACACGAGGCTTTTACCAAATACAAAACCCAATCGTTTAGTTCTTCAATAATAACACTCATGTAGCAGTCATTGCCAGAAACGAATTCTGCCATGTTTTGCACAGGCCAGGGTAAAACAGTGTATATGAGAGGCTACGCTCAATTAGACTGAATTTGTACCATCTCATCCCATCATAGCTCGGCTGCACAAAGTATACACAATTTCCTTCTAGTCTTTCATCTTTCACAGTACACGCGGTACCGCATTCTCCTACAAAGATCGCCTGATCATTGCCGATGGTCTCAAGCCTCTCCCACTCCTCCAAGTTTGAGAAGTCCAACTTAAAAACTTCAACTTTGATTACAGTGCCATTATAACAATGGAGAAAGAAAATCACTGAGAGGATCTCCCCACAAGACTCAACCAAGGTTTGCCTATAAGTTGATGTACTTTTCAGCAGCTTGATAGTGTTGGCATTTAGACCTGTCACGTGCTGATCATCTTCCCAGTCCAGGCGAAGGCCTTGCTTATGAACAGGCCCCATCATCATCATGTTGATCATCCCCCTAGAACTGAGCATGTTCACGCTGGCGGCAGGAGAGGAGAAATCAACTACTATAGGGCTGTTGCTGCGGGTATCCGATACAATTTCCCATTCAACCAGCGGCCTCCCTGAGACACTCGTGAAGCACAAACCATCAACCTTCCGCTTAGTCCACTCAGCTGCCACTTCGTCTTCATGTATCCTGCAGAAGATAATCTGTTGACCAACAACAAGGACAGCCGTACGGCCAGAAAGATCAAGGTGATCAGTCGATGATGAGGGGGGTGAGAGCGTGAAGGTTATTGGATAGTCGGGGAGTCCCAATAGAGGCGGAAGTGAGACAATTTTCATGGATGCAATGCTCAGGAGGATACATTCTCCGGAGTCATGTTGCATCAAGAGCCAGCCGTTTGAGCAGCCTAAACATCTCTTATGTTGCATCTCGGGTATGCTTCTATGGTGAAGACGGCCATCAACAGGGTTGAAGAAGGTCTGAATCTGTTTGTGCCGTCCATGAGGTAGCACTACCCATGGCGTCGATCCGAGGGAAGGAGGGAGAGAGTATTCACTCCTATTCATCCCACACCTACTGATGATGGTGGATTGTTTGTGCGTGTATATCACCTGAAATTATTAAATGTCAAGAACAATTGACAACAAATATGTTCCTCCATGATTATACAACTAACGTTAGATAGATATATTGCAACTTATATATTGCAACTTATATACGAATATGGTTTTCTTGATAATTGTGATTTTCTTGGTTCTTTAAAAATCAAACGCAAGAAGACATCAAAACTTACTAGCTTCGGCACTGCGGCCACGTTCCACAATCAGAGTAATAATAAAGAGATGAAAATAGGACCTTCAATAAATAGTATTAGAATTCTCTTACCAATCATAAAAGGAGAAGAAATCCTAAATTCTCTTTCTCTGTCTCTCTTAATTTCTGGAGCTCTTTCTCTTCAAATAGAATAAATATATATATGTAACGTAGTATGGGATCCCAAACCCTGTTATACCCAACTTAATTATTACCTATTTTCTGGTCAGATACATAATAGGAATAGGAAACAGTCCAATAGCAGAACCGCTTCGGAATACCTTTGGGTTAATCGCGACTAGACCTCCTGTAGTATGGCTCAGTTGTAAATATCTATTTGGGGTTAATTTTAGAAAACCCCTCCAACTATGAAGCTTGTCTCAGAAAACCCCCCTCAACTTTTTTATCTTTAGAAAACCCCCCTCAAATTTGGGGGTGTTGTAGATAATCCCCCTCAACTTTCAAAATATGACTAAACCCCCCTCAACTATGGGGTGTCTCACAAAACCCCCTTTTATCTTTCTAATTTTTTTAAATAACCCCTCTAATATTACTAATTTGAAATATGCAATGACTATAATACCATTGATTGAAAAAAATTCACGTGAGTTTAAAAACCCAACTCAATCAAAATATTAGACTTCGGTTCGATGGGTTCGAAGGTTTTAATATGATTTTCATGATACTAGGTTCAATTTGGTGAATTATAAAAAAGCTATTTAATTAGAAAATCAAAGGCACATATTTCCAATAAGTGATATTTGTTATTTGTGTAATAAGGTTGTGAAGATATTTTCCTGAATAAATAAATCGTATATCTTGGATTAAGATTGAAATTAGTTTAGTGGGCTTAAGGCGCGATCAAAAAAAAAAGATTGGAATTAGTTTGATTAAAATTATAAATTTGTTGAATTTGAAATTGGGTTTCCTTTTAATTAGAATCTTTATTTTATTTAAAGCTAATTCTAACTAAAATTAGAATTTCAATTCTAGGGTAGACTTATTTCATTTTGAATTGGATTAGGATTAGAAACTGTTCTATTTTGAATTTTAGTAAAAATAGAACTCCAGATACATCTGCATATATACGAGGGCCAATTATTCCGAAACAAATCTAATAAATTCGCAATTCACCTTCGTGAGTTCCCAAATCTCATCATAATTACAGAAGCTCCGACGATCTTGTAGCAGCCTCGTCCATCTCCGATCACGAACCAGACTTCGACTTCATCGTTCTCAAGTCCTTGGTACGGATTCGAGACTCTACAGGTTTAACTTTAGAAAGGCTTTGTTTGCACTTTGGTACCCGAACGTTTAGAACTTGAATACCCCAAAGTTTTAATTTTAGAAAGGCTTTGATATCCCCAAAGATTACACCTTTTTTAACTTTGATACCTCAAGGTCTTTTGTCTACTCTTTGATACCCCAAAGTTTGCAACTTTTTAACTTTGATACTTTGTTACCGAAAACAAAAAGTTTGGGTAGCATAGTGGGTCAATTTTGGGTATTGAAGTGTCGTTAAAAGCTTTGGGATGACATAGTAAATAATTTTTTAAAAAGTGAACTTTGGGATATCAAAGTTAAAAAAACTACGTACTTTAGGGTACCAAAGTTCAAATAACACCTCTAGAAATTCAATGCAATTGTTTAGCTTTCTTAGAGAATTGCTAATAAGGTTCTAAATGTTGTCCTTTAGATTCGTTTTGGTAGATCTCTTTAACACTCTGTGGATTAAACTTGTCGTGATAAAACAAAAAAGCATAAATTATAGTTTACATTAGCTCTTTGATCTCTATCCCTTCTGGTTTGTCTTAGAAATTCACTTATGTTTTCATACTTATTTTCTTATCTTGATACAGATATTCGTCTCAAAATGTCAATAATCAGCAAAGAAGAAAATCTTGATGAGGAAAATTTCAGGTCATTGGCTGACATCCCGTTCGACATTATGGAATTGATCACACATGATATCTTCCTCGTGGATCGAATCCGACTTAGTTCAGTGTGCAAGAGTTGGAGGTGGATCTCAGACATTGCTTCCAAAGATGTAAAGCCCTGGCGAAGCTCATGTACTTGCCAAAACCAGCAAGGGCGGTACAAACTTTTCGATCCTTTGGAAGGAAAGTTCCTCAGTGTAGATGAGGAAATAACAGTATACACCTACTTGGCTCTATGTTTCTCTAAGGACGGTGGGTGGTCTTTATTGATGACGATCAATATGTCTGCATAGTGAATATATTTGCGAGGAGGAGGAAATCGTTGAGCTTCCGTATCCCAAACATTTTCTAATCTGCTTTGATGGTATATCCTTCTCTTCTGTGCCAATTAGCTCAGATTTCGTGTTGATGGGAATAAGTGGCAATTTCATAAGAGAAACTCAGATTGATATTTATTTGTGGCGGTACGGAGAGGAGGAATGGACTCGGAAAGAGTTTGAGAGTAATCTCCCGTTCCTTTTGGGGTGCAACAACCTGGTGTTCCATGAAGGACTCTTCTATTGTTTGGGGAGGGAAGGAAATCTTGGAGTTTATAATCCTGAGGAGGAGACATGGACCGTTTTAGATAAGCCTAGACCTAGACCATTCTTAAGGAGGAGTTATTGCTTGCAGCTCATGACTGCTATCGGTGGAGTCCTCAAAGAGCAAGGACCTTATGTCGTGTTTGTTTTCAATGACGGGGAAAGAGTCACCGTGTCACGACTTAACAAGTCAAATATGACTTGGAAAAATGTCCAAGACTTGGGAGATGAGATGATATTTGTGGATGCGAGGAGCTCAATTTCGGTAGTCTCTCCATCAAAAGAGACCGGAAACAGGATATATTTGCCAAGATTTAGTGATAATGCTACAGCCAGAAGGGCAGGAGGAGTATATTACTCTCTGAAAACCAAGAAGCTACATGCGTATTCTGAAAATCATGATGTACAAGTGCGGACAGATTGTGTCTGGGTGATGCCTCCCTTTGTTATCTAGGGAATTTGATCCAAAACGTATTATTTGAATAATGAAACTCAAAAGTTTTATGTACTCTTATTTTTATGTTTATGCAGGTATCAAAAAGCTCTGAGTGAAAGAAACAAATACTCCCTTCCTCCTCTTGGATCAACTTCATGGTTTGTGATACCTCATGGGCAACATAAACAGATCAGACCTTCTTAAACCTCGTCGATGGCAGTATTTAACATAGAAGCATACTAGAGATGCGCGGTAAACATTGCCTTGGATGCTCCAAAGGCTGGTTATTTATGATAGACAAGGCATCAAAAGCATATGCTTGCTTTTAAGCATGATGTCCGTGGATTCAGTCTCACTTCCTCCAATTCCAATAACACTGGATAAATATATGCAATTCATCCTGTCTAATGATCCAACCACATTCGAGCAATGCACAGTTGTGCTCAGCATCTACAAACAACTCAAGTTTTATAGCCTGCATGACGAAAAAGAGAAAGGGTAGACCATATTCCACGATGAGGCTCTAGACAATGATCATCACGGGAGTGGCATCATGATGTCAAAAGAAAATATTTATCTTCACACCCACATGAACGCTCTCATTGCAATTGATATATCTTTGTCAACTCCCGGTGTGGAGATGGTGGAACCCCAAAGGATAGATTGGATGGCGGGCAAAGGCTATTTCCTGATGAAACTGGTTGAGTTTGGCGGGGATCTGTTTTCAGTGATCTTATACTTTTAGAGACATTTGGGGTGCTGAAATTTATATATTTGATGACTAGAGCATGGAATGGGGGATAATAGAGAGCATCAGAGAAATTGAGCAATATTTGTGGAATGAGAGGAGAGTCCTTATATTACATGGCTTCATATCGTGATGGGACGAGGTTATGTAAGTTAGATTGAGTGAAAGTGCAATTTCAAACAAATTGGTGTTGCCCTAAACTGTGTAAAACCTAGGATACAGGATTTTGGGCAACTGATACATCGTGAGGCAAAACTAATGTAACAATGATGAGATAATACGGATTTGCAGGAAGAATACAGTTAGGCATGCTTTTAAGCCTTTGAGGGCTTGTTTGCAATTCAAGATCCTGTTTTGGCCTAATTTGCAATTTGCAGTTTTGAGTTTGATTTTTATATCTGAAGTCTTTTGTGATTTATTTGATATTTGGAATCATTTCGTACTTATTTGCAACCACTTTTGGGTTTAATTTTAATTTACAATTTTTCGTTTTATTTTGGAATTTATTTTGTAACTTTTAGCCATTCTGATCGATTCAAACTATATATTTATAGATATTGGAGATTATTTTATAGTTTCAGCATGTTTTAGCGAGTAGTTTGTAAACTCTTGCAAGTTGTCTCTCAAATTATTGAAATTGATGTTAAGCCCTCAATTCTTATAGGCTTCAAATTAATCCTTCCAATCAAGAGTAAAAGTAAAAAAAATGTAATACATTGACCTACACTAAATTATCATGAATATTAATCGTGATTCTTCTGTTTTCTGATATCTTTTGATCACAGGGAGCACTCTTTGCCTATGTTTTGACTTTTTTTATGCCACACATTGCAGTGAATCTATGCTATAACAAGTTCTCTTGATAACAAATTGAGAAATAGACAATAGTAAGTTTATTCCTCATCTACACCTCCAGTACAGATAATAAGCCCCCAATAACCTTTAATAGTAATCTCTTACCACAAAAGAGAAGAAACCCTAAAAAATTTTCTCTCTTTGCGGTGCAGTTTCTCTTCACTAGCCTTGCGTGAAGATAAAAACCGCTCTATACCCAGTTTTGTTTCAAAGTAGAATAAATAAATATATAATTGTTCGCGGTAAAAGTCGGGATGATTGTCATTGATTTGAATTTGCTTACAGCTTCTTTGGCCTACAACGAAATTCAAAAAGAAATGCCTTTTATTTTAAAGCGTACAATGAAAATCAAAAAGATTATAACTTTTATCCTTAGTGAACAAACACGAGGATCTCGTTATATCGGATCCCGCTGCGTGGGTTCTTTGCTGTCTTGGGGACTTATTGTGTCCGTGGACCACAGCGCAATTCCAATCACGGTGTAAACACGGGTTCGGAACTCTGAGGCGTAGAGGGCTCGTTTCCGCGAAGCGAAGCGCTGGGGATCACACTCACGAAGGAGAGGATCGCTGCGGGGATCACACTCACGAAGGAGAGGATCGCCGAGCGGGTGAGATCTACAAGGAGAAATCACAGTAGCTATCCACGAGGTTAAGACGAAGCTTAACCTAGAGGGTATCTGTAGTTCGACCGAGTTTGTTTACCTTCCGCCTACGATCGGCGTCGACCGGACTTGAGCTCGCCGGTGCTCCGAACCGTCGTCGTAGATCTCGCGAGGGCTCTTCAGAAATCCGCCGAAATCCAAGCCCAAATCCCAAAAAATCCTCTCAGATCAGCAAAAATCCCCACGTCGGTGTGCTCCAAGATGACACCCCTATTTATACAATGGAAGGGGCCCATTTCCATGGCGACACCTCGGCCAGGTTGGCCGAGGTGGCTCGGCCATGGTGGCCGAGCACCTCGGCCACGGCGAGCACCTCGCCAAGTTGGCCAGTGGCTCGGCCATGGTGGCCGAGCACCTTGGCCACTTTGGTAGAGTTTGGCTTGTGGCCGATCTTCGCGGCGTTTTGCGTCGTTTCTCCGTCGATTCTTTTGGTCTTCCGGGCTTGGTTTTGCCCCGGTGATGTTGCCGTTGTGTTTGAGTCCGTGCTCGATCAACTTTCAGAGCTCAAACAGTTCGTTTGCATCGACGGACTAAGTATAGTTGATTCCGTCTCATCGACGTTTGAGTTTAATCAACTCGGCACGTCGTTTCATTGGCTCGTACGTCTTGCCGACTCACTTCATGTGCTCGTCGACTCGCTCTACGCGTTTTGCGGCGTGATGCGTTTTGCGACGTCGGTTTGTCGAATGGATCGTCGGTTGTCAACCCATCGTCACGAGTTTCGTTCGGGTACTGATAAGCAATTTTTTATGCCTACAATAATAATGTGGGATCCCAAACCTGTTCAATTTCTATTCACGGTGGGAAAGAGTGCAATAGCAGCACCACCGCTTATCAATAATTTTTTACTAACCCGCTAAGATGTTTCGATAGTTTGGGAGGCTTTAATATGACCCTTATAATATTGGGTTCAATTCTTAACTAAATTATTTTTAAAAAGCCACTAGAAAGTCAATGTACATATTTTCGGTGCGTGATATTTGTTTTCTATGTAATAAAGGCGTGAAGATATTTTCTTTAATAAATCATATATTTTGGATCAATATTATTTTTAGATTAAAATTATAAATTACTTGAATTTGAAACTATGTTTTGTTTAATTAGAAGTTTGACTTGCTAAAGCTAATTCTAATTAGAATTAGAATTTTAACTCAAGGTTAGAGTTATTTTCATTTTGAGTTGG
Source organism: Asparagus setaceus (assembly GCA_012295165.1). Lineage (NCBI taxonomy): Eukaryota > Viridiplantae > Streptophyta > Magnoliopsida > Asparagales > Asparagaceae > Asparagus > Asparagus setaceus. The sequence continues at coordinate 668,093 of CM022709.1, read as the reverse complement.
AGTAGGAGTAGAAACTGTTCAACTCTGAATCATAGTGAAAATAGAACTTCAAATTAATCTCATCAAATCTCAAATCTTTATATACCCCCAACAAATCTAAGACATTGAGTCCCCATCATCGACGCCTCCACCAAGCGACAGAAGCTCCGACGATCACGAACCATACTTCGGCTTCGTCGTTCTCAGTAGTTCCGGATTGAAGCGTGTATATTTGGTACGGATTCGAAACTCGAACTTAGGTTTAGTTTCAGAGAGGCTTTATTTGTACTTTGGTACCCCAAAGTTTAGAACTTGAACACCCCAAAGTTTTGATCCCACACTTTGATACCCTCAAAGTTGGCACCTTCCTTAATTTCGATACCCCAAACTTTATACCTTTTTAACTTTGATATTTTAATACCCCCAAAGTTTATACCTTTCTTAATGTTCATACCCCCAAACACTTTGATACCCAGAGTTTACAACTTTCTTCACTTTGATATTTTGATACTGAAAAGAAAAGTTTGTGGTTGCAAAGTTAAAAATGTTAAAAATGTATAAATTTTGTGTATCAAAATGTTGGAAAATAAACTTTGTGGTGTCATAGTTAAAAAAATGTAAACGTCGGGGTATCAAAGTTAAAAAGATATATGCTTTAGGTGCCAAAGTTCACATAACACTTGAAATTCAATTCAATTCTTTAGCGTTCTTAGGGAATTGTGAATTCTAGAAATTAAATTCAATTGTATAGCGTTCTTAGGTAATTGTGAACCGCTAGTGAGATTCTATTACACTTGTAGTTTCTGTAAGGCTAATTTCAAGAAAATACCCTTAACTTTGAAATCAGATAATCCCCAATAACTTCCAAAATATCAAAATAAACCCTAAAGGGGTTATTAAAAAATCACCTTTAACATTAAGATTTTATTAGATAACCCCCGAATAGCATTAATCGCGATTTTCACATGGTTGGGTAAAATTACACAGGGATATTTTGCAAAAATATTGGATATCAAAGTGTCAAGAACAAACTGTAGAGTATCAAATTTAAAAAAGTCTCGAAAAAAAACTTTGGGGTTTTCAAGTAAAAAAAAAGAAAACTTTGGGGTATGAAAGTGTAAAATAAAAATTTTATAGTATCAAAGTGTAAATTAAAAACTTTGGGGTATCAAATTTAAAAATATGTAAACTTTCGGGTACCAAAGTGCAAAGAAGAAAATTCAGTCGAATTGTAAAATCATTCATGAACTTCTTTCATGCTTTTAGCTTTTTTAAGGCTAAGTTTCAGAAAAATCTCCTTAAGTCTTCTTTCATGCTTTTAGCTTTTTGAAGGCTAAGTTTCAGAAAAATCTCCTTAAGTTTGGACGAATATTATATGACGCCCCATAACTTTCAAAATATATAATAAAAACCTCTTCACATGAGTAGGTAAAATTATGCGGCGATATTTTTGCTAGCGAAAATTATGGTTTGACGCTTTTAGGGTAGGGGGTTTTTTGGGGAAAAACTTAAAGTTAATGGGGTTTTTATGTTAATCCCTACAATTAAATGGGGGTTTCTAATTTTTGAAAGTTATGGGGATTATCTATTAATCTTCCAAAGTTAGGGCGTTTTCCAAAATTTAGGCTCTTTCGAACTTATATTTTCATTATTACAATTGTTATAGGTGTTCAGATTATTGTAAATTTTTATTTCCGCTATTCTTAAGTGATAATTATTGCATTCACGTTGCATCGATTGTTTGTTAGATTAGTTTTAGAAACCCTCTTGATTTTGTTGAGGAACCCTTTCCAGCGCTAAAGGGCGGAGCTAGCTGCATAGATTTTTGGACACGCCCCAAAAAAACCCACCACTGTTACATCAAGCGGGCAACATTTGGAGAGAACTTGGCATCTCTAATCTTAAATTATGAAGAGAACTGGACATCTCTAATCTCTTTTAAGCCCAACATTTCATCAAGCGGGCAACATTTGGAGGTCTAAACTTGTCTCTCTCATCTCTGTCTTTTCAAAACCATTATGACATATAGAGCTGTGAATTGTGGCAAAAATTTCGGCTTTTGACTCATTATGAGAAATGGCATATGAGTGTACAAAATTAATAATGGGTTTTTGTGAAGTCCCATTTGTTTTCTATTTTAGATCAAATTGTTAAGTTGTGATTGGTTTGACGTCTGGGTTTCACTTATTCATGAGGGGGACATAAAGTATTAGATAAATTTCACATCGTGGATTAATTTTCTTTGCAGACATCTAAGCGTTGTCCTTCAGATACGTTTTGGTTGAAGATTTTAACTCTCTGCGGATTAAACTTGGTTGTTTTATGTGCATTATGAATCTGATCTAATGCTTGCTGTTGCTATATCTACATCTCTTTCTTTTATTGTTTATATGTCCGTACAAATTTTGTATGTGGGTTGTATTATGGATACCTTTGAATGAAAATGCATAAAAACTTTGGTTTGAGGTTGATGTTCTTTATTTTTTATGAAATAAATGAGATAGACACTTATTTATCTTAGCCTTCTGAATTTCTGGCACAGCCACTGCTGGCACGTGTGAAAAATGCAATAAATTATAGTTCATGTCAACTCTTTCATCTCTATCACTTCTGGTTTGTCATAGAATTTCGCTTATGTTTCTATACTTATTTTCTTATCTTGATCTGATTTTCGTCTCAAAATGTCAATAATCGATGGAAAAAAACTTGACCTGAAAAATCGGACCATGGGCTGACATCCCATTTGACATTATGGATTTGATCGTGCATGATCTTTCCCTAGTGGATAGAATCCGACTTGGTTCAGTGTGCAAGAGCTGGAGGTGGATCTCGAGATCTTTGCACGCGATTTAAAGCCACGGCCAAAGCTCATATATCTGCGGACTCGGCAAGGGCCTCTTCAAATATTTCGATCCTTTGGAAGGAAAGTTCCTCAGTGTAGATGAGGAAATAACAGTTGTGATTACTTGGATCTGTGTTTCTCCAAGGACGGGTGGATGGTCTTCATTGATGAGGGATCCGTCTACATTGTTAATATATTTGCTTTGGAGGAAGAAATTGTTGAGCTTCCGTTTCCAATGCATTTTTGGTGCTGCTTCGATGGTATATCCTTCTCTTCTGTGCCAACTAGTTTAGATTTCGCGTTGATGGGAATAAGTGGTTCTCTTGTTAGAGAATCTCAAATTGATATTTACTTCTGGCTATGGAGAGGACGAATGGACTCAAGAAGAGTTTAAGAGTAATCTGCCGTTCCTCGTGGGTTGCAACAGCCGGTGTTCCATGAAGGGCTCTTCTACTGCTTAGGGAGGGAAGGAAATCTTGGTGTTTATAATCCTGAGGAAGAGACATGGACGGTTCTTGATAAGCCTAGACCTAGACCATTCTTAAGGGGGAGCCATTGCTTGCAAGCTCATGACTGCTATCTCGTGGAGTCATCAAAGAACAAGGACCTAATGTCTGTGTTTGTCTTCAACGACGGAGAAAGGGTCACCGTATCGAGACTTGACAAGTCGGATATGGCTTGGAAAAATGTCCAAGACTTGGGAGATGAGATGATATTTGTTGATGCGAGGAGCTCTATTTGATAATCTCACCATCAAAAGAGACTGGAAACAGGATATATTTGCCAAGATTTAGTGATGGTGCTACATCCAAAAGAGGAGGAGTATACTACTCTCTGAAAACCAAGAAACTACATACATATTCTGAACATCATGATGTACAAGTGCGGACAGACTGTGTCTGGGTGATGCCTCCCTTTTAGATTACATGTAGCAGCAAATACAAGCCTCCTCCTCGCAAGGCATAAATGTATTAAATTAATACTTTATTTTTTAATAAACTTTGACCCTTATTACAAGGGAAGAAGGACATGGTATTATGGTTATTGCTATTTTAACAGTTAGGATGTTCTGCTATATGCACATGATCCTCCTACACTGACTGCAACAATTTGGTTTTCTGCTATCTATCTGAGGTATTTATTTGGTAGAAATTTTGTCTGAGTATGTGAACCGGGATCTAGTCTGCAGTGGATACAGGAGCTCAATTTACATCCACAGTGCATTGAGAGAATATTTGCCAACTGGGGGTTTCGCATCTAAATTCAGTGGAGTAGCCTAATGGTTGCTATACTAGGGGAGCTATCCTTAGTTAATTTAGATATCTGTCACGGCAAATTGCTATAAAGTAAAGTGCCATGAACGTTCTTAAATTTTCAGAGAAATACACTAGAACTATTAGAATAAAGTTAATCTACAGTTTTGTTCGACAGGCGAAGGTTCCTCATGATGGTAGTTTTCTGAACCGATAAGCGATGCCCTTGCTTTTAAAAACCAAAAACTAGAGGGACATACCTAAGACAGTTGTGTAGACAAGGAAAAAAAACCAAAGTTAAAAGATTAAAATCGCAAGACTATTGAGTAAGGAGGAGAAGTAACCCTTGAGCAGTCTGCAGTGGTTTTCGAAGATGGTATTTTGGTGTATTCAAGGAAGGAGGATGAGGAGAACTTGTGGATTGTCTTGCAGGTGTTGAGGAAGAAGGGGCAATTGTTCGCGGTAAAAGTTGGGATGATTGTCATTGATTTGAACTTGCTTACAGCTTCTTTGGCCTGTGCCGGGGACTTTTTGTGTCCGTGGACCACCGCGCAATTCCAATCCAAGTAGAGACCCGGGTTCTGGAACTACAGATGTAAAAGGGCTCGTTTCACGAAGGAAACGAAGCGCCTGAGGGGATCACACTCACGAAGGAGAGGATCGCCTGCGGGGATCACACTCACGAAGGAGAGGATCGCCGGAGGCGGGTGAGATCTACTAGGAGAAATCCTGGCGCTATCCACGAGGTTAAGGCGAAGCTTAACCAAGAGGGTATCTGTGGATTCGACCGAATTGGTTACCTTTAGCTTGTAGATCTGGCGTCGATCGCACTTGTATTGTTGCTTTCGGGACCGTCGCCCGATTACTCGTAGATCTCGCAAGGATTCTTCAGAAGTCCGAGCTCTTCCAAATCCCCAAAAATCCAAGCCTCCAATCGAAGTCCCAAAATCCGACCTAAAATCCAAGCCTCCAATCAAGTCCCAAAATCCGACCTCTCCAAATGAAGACACCCCCTATTTATACAATGGAGGTCTTGCCACATTGGTGGCTCGGCCACTGTCGAGCCACTGTTCGCCGAGCACCTCGGCCAAGTTGGTAGGGTGGTTCGACAAAGTGGCGAGCCACCTTGGCCACTGGCCGAGGTACCTCGCAAGTTGGCCGGGTGGTTCGACCAAAGTGGCGAGCCACCTTGGCCACTTTGGCCGAGGTTTGCCCGCGCCGCCTTGCGCCGCTTCGCCGCTTCGGGCCGCTTCCATCGATTCTTCGTCGATTCTTCGTCGATTCTTCGGTCTTCGGGCTTAGTTTTGCTCGGTAAAGGTCGCCGTTGTGTTTGAGTCCGTTCAAGTCCGGTTTTAAACCGTGTTTGTGGCTATGTGGGTTCGCCGTCGAGTTCGCGTTTTAGCGATTCAACGTCCGTATCATCCGATGGGTTGTCATTCGCCGACTCCACATCCGCGAGTTGGTTTGGGGATCTTGTAAGTATTTTTCAGCGCCTACAGATACCCCCTCAAAGCGTCTCGATCTCAATTCTTAATGAGTGCAGGATGCTTTGGACATGAAGGTTCCACGCCCGATCGGTGAGGTCCCAAAAGATAGCTTCAAGTCTTGATTCTTTCGGATCATCCAGTTCTTTGTAGGATTCTGATAAGATCACGGTCTTTGCATTTATTGTCGACCGTTTGTTGAAATCTTGATTGGCGGTGGGTGAGTTTTGCTTGTAACTTCGTGTCGGTTGGTTGTTGTTTGACTAACCATCGGACTTTTGGACTTATCCGTTGTTCGCGGTAAAAGTAGACTTGTTATTCATTGCTCGTTTGAACTTGTTTCACGGCCGTTGGCCTACAACAAAATTCAAACAAAGAAAATGCCTTTTATTTGGTACAATGAAAACAAAATTACAACTTCTTCCTTTTATGAACAAACACGAGGATCTCTATTTTCACGGGATCACCGGCTTGCGTGAGTTCTTTGCATGTAGGGGACTTTTTGTTGCGTCAGTGGACTACCGCGCAATTCAGATCGGTGAAAACCGGGTTACGGAACTCTGAGGCGTGAAGGGCTCGTTTCACGAAGGAAGCGATGCACTGAGGGATCACACTCACGAAGGAGAGGATGGCCGGGGATCGCACTCACGAAGGAGAGGATCGCCGGAGGCGGGTGAGATCTACCGGTGCATCGTTTCCTGAGCCCTTCGTCAGCAGTTCCGAGCGGGTTTCCACGGATGCAATGCTGTAGTCCGCGGACGAACAAAAGTCCGACACGTGCAAAGAACTAGCGGGGATCGGTAAAATAGAGATCCTCGTGTTTGTTCATAAAAGGAAGAAGTTGTAATTTTGTTTTCATTATGCGCCTAAAATAAAAGGCATTTTCTTTGTTTGAATTTTGTTAACAAACAGCTATAAGCAAGTTAAACGGCAACAATCTACTCTACGCCAATTTCAAGCATTTCCACCGGTGGGAAAGCGGCTTCAACAAAGAAGCCGTGGGTATGCCAGGATTCGGATCCGGTCATTGAGGAGGTCGAGTTCGAGTTCGACCAAAAGAAGTCGAGGAGTACCTCTCCTCCTCGTCGAATCCAGTTCCCCATAAGTCAAGATGGTCTCGGCGCAAGGAAGACCCAATCGACCTCAGTCGCGGTGAAATCCACCACCACCGCCCGTCAAGACTACGAACGCGGTGGTTCTTCGGCCGGCAATGCGGCCAAAATTTCAGAACCCTTATCTTTGGAAGGGGTCGATTCCGCCAATGGCGTTGTGACTCTCTCTAAGAGAGCCCGTCAGAGGCGACGTCAGCGCCTGGCGAAACAATTAGCCCAGGCAAAAGAGTCAATGGATGGGGTTCGCTATGAAGCGGATCTAAGATCCAGGTTAACTCAGAGGTTGAAATCTGAGATTGTAGCCGACTCCTACAGGCGGCGACAAGCGAATGGGTCAGTCAAGCGGAACCGTTCTACGCCGAGGCGTATCGGGCGTCGCGCGCCTCTCGCACAAGCAAGGGCTTTGGTGCAACAAGCCCGCGAGTTAAAGAAGGAGACGGCTAAGAAGTCGTCAACGAGTCGGCTAGTTTGGAAGCCCAAGTCTGTCGACACTTCAAATCCGGCGAACCGGCATCCAAGCCCGGCTCGCGGCCGGCCAACTCCTACTCCGTGCTCAAATCAAAATTGTGAGCACTTCAACAAAAGTGGCCGAAGTTACCTCCGTCGCACTAAACTTCCGTGAAGCCAACTCTGCGCCACGACCGGCTTCTTGTCGAGGATCGCTGGGTCGCTAAAGGAATCGCGGGTCACTCGATACAGTGCACCCACAAAGACAAGAAGATTCTGCGGCTTTGCATACCGGATTGAAAGTCGGTCAGAGAGTCCCCGAAACTTCCGCTCACATAGCGGAAGTCAAGGAGAGTTACTTCGGTAGTTTTGGTCATTCTCGGAAGGAGGCGGCTCGTCGGCGGCGGCGAGCGTTATGCCGTCGCACCAACACCGCGGCGGTGCTCGGTTCACCCACAGAAGCGGCGTACTACCGTGCAAAGTGCGAAAATCTCGAAAGGATTCCCCTAAATCGTCCACAGTCATGTTTGTGCTCTAAGCTCATCAAGGCGGTGCTCAGTGTAATTGTTGTCGAGGAACTCGAGAAAGAGTCTCGGTCTTTGAGACTTAGCACCAACAGACCTAGGTCAAGCGATTCCACGAAGGATGGCATCAGAAAATGAATTGCGAGAGGTCACTAATAATATGGCGGCAAAGAACCATCGTCAAGGGCTATTCCCGGCGCATAGCGGTTAACTTCGTTTGCGGTCGGGACTATTCGACGGTCAATTACGACAAACTCTTGAGAGGGCTACCTTGAGGATGAAGTATCGGGCAGCCGGGTGCAATGGCATCCGACAATACGACTTCTAGTGACGGACAACCCGGGCGCTTATGATCGATGCGGATCGGTGGCCAAGATCTTTGGATGAAGCGTTAAATAAACAACGGAAAACTTCAAATTAGAGATGGAGTTGGCCATGCGGACAATGAGAGAAATGCATGACCAGCAGATCCAAGCTCTAACAAAGCATCGAGGGAATCAAGTCAACACATCGATGTTGATCAAGATGGCGACTTCGGTCGGGAGGAAGCACCGAAGATGACAACCCTCACGAACCGCGTGGCATTTGCTCATGAGAGCGAGAAGATTAAAGACCTCGAGCAAAATCAACTTCGTTGATTTCCGCCCGAAAGGTGAAGAAGGCGGGTATCCCTTGCCCATACAGGGGTGGGAATCAATCCCATACCCTTCAAAGTTTAACTTAATAAACTTTACACCGTTTGTGGTAAGGGTTCCCCGACGCAACACTTGATTTACTTCAAGTCACACCTCGGGTTATTTACGGCAATGAGCCCACGATGGTTCGGTCATTCGTTGGCACCCTTCATGGGCTGCCGATTGGTACGCCCGTCTTAAGCGAGGGAGCATCAGCATTTGGGATGATATGGAGTCCTTGTTTCTCTCAACTTCTTTGATGGCGATCACGAGGTATCTATTGGAACATTACTCGGCGAAGCGAAGAATGGAGAAAGCGGTGGATACCTTTGTCAAAGCGATTCGTAACAAAGCGATGAGCTGTCGAGATCAATATGAGAGGAGTTCATCCTCGGACTGCCATAGTAATTTGTCGATAGATGTGCTTGAAGCAATGGGGACGGCACCATCGTAACATGGAAGGACTTGAAAGTTCGTGGAGAAACAAGGCGAAAGATTCCTTAAAAGGAAGAAAGCGAGAAAAGAGGTCGGCCGGCGACAAACACGAACAGCAATTTTGTGCCAGCGGCAAAGGTAAAGCGCCGGCAAAGTCGTAGGCGCTAATCAAACCTTGAACGCAACCACAACAGCGGTCATAGCAATCGCGCCCGCGGCAATCCACTGACCGGTGGCAAATGACTTCGAGAATCAAAACCTTACGGTTGAGATTTCCCAAAACTTACTCATTCAAAGATGAGGAAGTTAGGGCATCTTCAAGTACCTTACGGAGAACAATAAAATCGGTTGCCTCAATTGTAAACCAAGAGGAGGCAAACAAAATTCAGATCCTAAGTCTGCTTATCACGGAGTGATACATCATCCTCAGTTACGCTACCATCTGGGGACAAGATTCAAGCCTTGATCGATGTTGGAGTCATCACTCCAAAACCTTCTAAAGAGAAGAAGGTGGGGGCGAATCGATCTCTATAAATTTGGATCAGTTCCTTTGGATTGGTTTCAACCGGCCCGATCGTAAAAGTAGGAATGAAAATGGTGAATGAGGATCCTCCGCAGGCGGCGTGAGAAGGGACTCGTACCACACACACGCACAAGCGGAGAAATCCTTTGGGTCCACCACGACTTATTGGAAGGCGATCGGTGGGTAATGCCGGTAAAAAGTCAAGAGAAAAGGCAAATTATGCCAAGCGCCGGCAATTCGAGAGAAGGATGATGAAGAAGTAGCGACCTTCAATTTTCGGAGGGCGAGCATGAAGTCTTTGCCACAAGGAGTGGGCACGAATACAACTACAAGTATCAGGAGATTCCAAACCGAATCACGAAGGCGTTATCACGAGCTGGGGGTGGCCACGAATCCTCTCACTCGTGCGAGAAAGGGCAACGACAAGCGGCGCTAAAGAAAAGTAGCCGAAGCAAAGAGAAACAACCTCAGGTCGGAAGCTCAATTCTGGCGGTCTCGATTCGGTCGCCCGTGGAAAGAGATAAGCAGGAACTTGAACTCTCCATACGCTTGATGTCATGGCCCAATTAGCCAATATCCCGCAAGGATCACTCTCTATGAGCTGCTGCGCTTATCAAAAGAGGCAGAAGCTCTTCAAGAAGCCCTGCCGATTGAAGTCTTCCTCACAGTTAAGTAGAGTCCGGAAAAGTCGGCCCACAATGCAACCTGACTAAACACTTCCCTGCATCACCTTTACAAAGGAGGATATGCGAGGCGAGAATTCAAGCACGATGAGGCGCTATACTTCACGGGTATATTGGCTCTAGTGAAGTTAACGGATCCAAGTCGATCCGGGTTCCGTAATGAGCATCATGCCCTAGCCTCATGTATCATCTGGGAATTCACGCTGACAAGCTAGCATCAGCGGCACAATGATCTACGGATTTAACACCGGTGGGTCCGCCCACTTGGTAAAATCGGATTAAATGCCAAATGGGGACTTAAAGTCGAAGTCACTGCTATGTAATTGACGGGACTTCCTATAACTTATTGTTGGGTCGGCCTTGGATCCACAATAATATTATAGTCCCATCTACTCTTCATCGATGTCTCAAATATGTAGACACAAATAATGAGGTCAAGGCGGTGGTCGCGGACAACGGCCGTTTAAGGGATGGAGAATTATTTCCTTGATTCCCTCCTACGGTAATGAGTCGGCGAATCATCGGCCCAACGCAGGGCAAGGTGAAGAAGCGATTAGAAGCCGGGCTTGATTATAGCGGAGGATTTGTTTTAAATAACATTGTACCTTGTAATCAATCTTGGCGATGAAGAATCGTCGGATGAACATTGTAATTGGCAAATTATCGATGAAGCAATAAATGGCGATTTAGAGTACCCTGTCTTTGAATGATGCGATGCGAGTTTATATAACAACCCGAGTTGCATCTACCAACTTCGGTCATCTTGCTTTATACAAAAGCAATTCGAGACTCCTTTGGGACAACACTTCGTCATCCCGCAAAGATCGAGTATTGAAAAGACTTGGTTTCTGGAAAAAGATCGCGGTGCCAGCAGATAAACTTCTTAGAAGAAGATGAGGATAACGATGGGCTATCCTCCACACATGCGGATATAGTCGAAACACTAGGTATCATGAAGAAGTGGGGAGTGCGACTTGACACGAGGAAGGTCTATGTTTGGACGAGGTCCTCGAATCCCTCCTAAGCGGCATATGTCCCAAAGGAAGCGGATAACTACTACGCATTTAGGCGAGGATTGGGATATAAATCCTCCTCGAAGATGAATGCTGCGTGGATGATCGGCGACCATTTACGATGAAGAGCGGATACTCGTCGATTCTTGGTTTGGGATTGACACTAGCCTCGGAGAAGCTTTCAAAGCTTTGATGTCAAATATGGCTACGATCGATCCTGCTACTATGGAGAATGATGAAGAAATGCCAACATGGGAAGACCCATGGATCCATCAACTTCGAGAGAAGCGGTTTGGGGATAGATTGAACAAAGAACCCCCACTAAGGGCGAGGTAGTCAAGTTAACATGGGTGGCGAGGCGTCCTAAGCTCATAAGCGTCGGTAATAGTCTTCCCTCGGAAGAGAAGGAAGAGCTGATTGCCCTGTCGGGGAATACATCGGCGTGTTTGCTTGGAGCTATGAGGACATGCGGGGACTTCGACCCTAATGTGGCAACACATAGCCTCAACATCAAAGGCGGATGTCAAACTGTCAAGCAACGGCAAAGGCGGTTTAGATCCACAAATATTGGAGGCAATTGTTGTGAAGTGAAGAAACTCATAGAATCGGGATTCATCGAGGAAATTCAACATCGGATTGGGTGGCGAATATAGTCCGGTCATGAAGAAGAATGGTTCGATTAGGATGCGTATGGACTATAGAGACTTGAATCTTGCTTGCCCCAAAGGCGACTTTCCTCTACCAATCAGCGATGTCATAGTCGACAATACGTGTGGATTTGAAAGAATGTCGTTCATGGATGGTTTCTCGGGATACAATCGGATCAAGATGCACCCGATGGCGTAAACACGGCGTTGAGCGCCCATCGGCATATATTGCTACGGTCATGCCGTTCGGCCTCAAAATGCGGTAACATACCGCGAGCAATGGCGGAGATTTTCGGGATCATCTTGGGAAAGCGGTCGAATGCTACGTCGGCGATTTGGTGCGTGCGCGTGACAAAGGAGATCACATCAAAGATCTTAGAGCGGTATTGAACTCATGCGGACTCATCGGCTAAAGATGAACCTGCCAAATCCTTCCTTGGGATGTCGGTGGCAAGTTCCTCGATTTTGTCGTCACCGACAAAGGAATCCCGTCGATCGACAAAGTGAAGGCAATTCAAGAGTTGCAACCTCAGAAATCGAGAGAACTTCGGGGGTTACAAGAGGCGATTGGCGTACATCCGGCGGTTCATATCGAACCTATCGAGGAAGTGCCAACCGTTCTCAAAGTTGAACAAGAAGAGCGTGTCATTTATTTGGGGCGCTGCGAAGGCATTGAAGAGATCAAATCGTATCTCGCTAAACCTCTGTTCTTGTTGCACGCGATCGGAAAACCGTTTTGATCACGTCAAGACAGCGGATCACTCGTTAAGCGCTTTACTCGCGCAAAGGCGGCGGCAATGATCCGCGAGCGGCGATGTATTACAGGCGAACATTAGTGGTCGAGTCTCGGTATCAATGGTGAAGCGGTGCCTTGCATTAGTGTTCGCGATTGAAATGCGGCACTATTTGGTGGACGAGGCGATTTATGTTATCTCTAGCGTAAATCGGTCGAATATTTATGACCAGGTACCAATGAGTTGGCGTTTGGCAAAATGGGCCTTGCTCTTGTCCCAATCGACCTGCACTTCAAACAACGAAGTCGGTCAAAGGACAAGCGATTTGTGATCTCTTGGTACCCGGCCCGACAACGGATGCGGTTGAGCTATATGATGATCTTCGGATGAAGTTCGGAAGTCAACACTCGTCGCACCAACAAATATGGCGATTGTATTTTGATGGAGCTTCTCGGGCCACCAATGTACCCCCGGATGTTCTAAAATCTCATTTGAGTCGGAGTTGTCTTGATTTCCCAGGAAATCATGTCATGCCGATGCTTATTCACTCACGAACCTGTTCCAATAGCGTAGCGAATACAACGCTACTTATCGGACTTAGCTTACCGAGCTGGGGAATCGAATATCTCGGCGTATGGAGATTCTGGCGATAGTTAAGCGGGTTCGTGGTGACTCTGAAGTCAAGAATCGGATCTAATCCCTATCATCGGATAGGCTGTTGAAATGGCAAGCTTCGTTCGAAGAGTTCTTCATTGAATATATCCGCCTCCAAAGCGCTTATCGCGGATGCTGCTGGCGGCGTTAGGCGTGTCGTTAGCACAACCTTAGAGACCGAGCAACTAGTTACGGTCAGGACTCACCAACTCTTCGTACCATTATACGATGAGGCACAAGAAGGTAAGGGGTAGTTACCAAAAGTACATGCAACCCAAACCAAGTTGGAGCCGAGATTGGCTTTCCTATCATCGATTCGTCTTACGGTGATACGCGGAAGGCGTGAAGGAGAAAGTCAATCGGCGAAGCTCCAAGATTCTTTTACGACCACGAGACCCGGATGTTATATCGTCGAGTGCGATGGTCTTTACTCGATGCCTTTCAAACAAAGAGGCGAAGAGGTCCTTCGGAAGCACGAAGGTGAATGTGCATGTCCCGGCACGGTCCCAAGCTCTGGCGAATCGGAGAATGGGCTACTTTTGGCCGCGATGATTAATGGCCTTCGATGTACGCTCGAAAATGCCGCAGCGTGTCAAATTCCGCGCAATTATATGCATCGACCTCGGCGGTTACATCCTTCGGCCACATCACGGCCATTGAGACATGGGAATGGGCGTCGTAGGTCCCATTTTTCCTCCGTCGGTCAAAGCGTCGGTTTATTCTAGCGATCACCGATTACTTCTCCAAGTGGTGAAGCAATCCCACTAAAAGAGGTCAAAGGCGAGAATGCAGTCGTCGATTCATCAAACACCATGTCATCTATCGACATGGTGTCCCAAACGGATCGTGCATGACAGCGGTCCCCAATTTATCGGCAATTCCTTCATCGGGTTTTGCGAAAATTCAAGATACAAGATGTCGTCGGCGGCTTATAATCCGGCGACAAATGGGTTAGGCGAGGCATTCAACAAGGCGATCATCAAGATTTTGTCGAAGCTTGTGAAGAATAACAAGCGAGCTGGAATGATAAACTTCGGAGAAGCACTACGGGCATATCGCTGCGGTGATGCGCATGCAGCGAGGCGACCGTACTCCTGGTTTCTGGATGTGAAGCAATTCTCCGTTAGAAATCGATTCCGTCACTTAGTCGCCGCTGCCTTGAGAGATGGCGACCGAAGAACAACATCAAAAGCGTCTCGAAGAGCTTGAGATGTTAGATGAGAAGCTTGGAGGCTCAACAATGCATTGAGTTCTATCAAGCTAGAATGTCAAGGGCTTTCAACAAGAAAGTTGACGAGAGAACCTTTAAGGAGGAGATCTGCGTCCTCGCTTTCGGCGTAGATAATCCTCACCTCCAAGAAAGGTAAATTGAACCCAAATGGGAAGGACCGTTCATAATAGACCTGATCTATTCAAGCGGTGCATATCGCCTTATCACCTGAGAATGGCGGCCAGGCAATTAATCTTAGATAAATGGGAAGTTTACGAAAAGTATTATCCTTAATACATTCGGGATAACCCATTTTGATGGGAAGTTCCTCGAGAAAATATCTCACTCATTTTCATGAGGATAACCCTAAGTATTGTGTTTTCCCCAAAACTCTCTCACCGATCAAACTCATTGGCGGTGGGCCCACTAAAATCTCATCCCGACCGGCAAAGTCCCTCTCGATTCCTTCCATGAGCGAGAGGTCCACTCAAATTTTGGTTAGCAATCCTATAAGCGGAAGCTATCCGTACCCTTCAAGATTCTCGAGTGGAGACCCACTCTTAGTTTCTCATCGGGAAATAGAATACATTCTTCCTTTCCCACATTCACGGAGATAGGACACATCCTTCCTCTTGAAGCAAGAGATAGAATACATTCTTCCTCTCTTGTCTTAGATTCTCAGTGGAGATACCACTCTTAGTTTCATCCTTCAAGATTCTCAAAATGGAAATCCCATTTTAGTCTCTTTCCTTTGGAAGCAGGACAAAAATCCTTCCTTTCCGACATCAGGAGATAGGAGACAAGATCCTCCTTCCTCTCCATCGGTGAAGATAGGATACAAAACCTTCCTCTCTTATTAGTGAGCACACGGAGATAGGACACAAAACCTTCCTCTCCACTTTCAAGAGATAGGATACAAAACCTTCCTCTCTTGTTCATCATTTCACCAGGAGATAGGAGACAAGATCCTCCTTCCTCTCCACCGGGAAATAGAATACATTCTTCCTTTCCCACCTCAATCAATCTTAAGCTGGTTCAATCCTTCTCCGGTCAAAGAAGCCAAGATTCATCTTGGGGTATTTTATCGAAGCCTAAGAAGGGATAAAGCCAGCGCCTGCAGCGTTGCGGTTTAGTCTTTCTCCGATTGAAGAAGACACGAGTTCGATTACGGGGCATTTTATCCGAAGCCTAAGAAGGGATAAAGCCAGCGCCTGCAGCGTTGCGGTTTAGTCTTTCTCCGATTGAAGAAGACACGAGTTGATTACGGGGCATTTTATCCGAGAAGCCTAAGAAGGGATAAAGCCAGCGCCTCACCGCAGCGTTGCGGTTTAGTCTTTCTCGATTGAAGAAGACACGAGTTGATTAAGGGCATTTTATCGAAGCCTAAGAAGGGATAAAGCCAGCGCCTGCAGCGTTGCGGTTTAGTCTTTCTCCGTTGAAGAAGACACGAGTTTGATTAAGGGCATTTTATCCGAAGCCTAAGAAGGGATAAAGCCAGCGCTACCAGCGTTCTTAGGGTAGTCTATTCCATTGATAAAAGCGAAGCTCGCATTATTCAACATGTAGCATTAAGGCTAAGAAGAGTCTCATTCTTTTAGCACAGCGTCCGTGCGGGCGGATCTAGATAATCCATGCGCTAGCCCAACTCAAGCGGTAGTTGGTAAAGGCTAGTCAAATCCGTTGAGAAATTTGAGAATTCGACTGATAACCCTAAAATTGACGTGCAATGGCGGGTTTGAGTCTTTCTCAGATTGAAGAAGACACGAGTTGATTAAGGGCATTTTATCCGAGAAGCCTAAGAAGGGATAAAGCCAGCGCCTCACCGCAGCGTTGCGGGTGGTCTCTTGCGGTAAAGAGTACCAAGCCTATGTATTCAATATCATAGCAACAAGTCTAGAAGAGTTTCATTCTTCGGCCTAGCGTCCGCGTGCGGGCGGATCTAGATAATCCATGCGCTAGCCCAACTCAAGCGGTAGTTGGTAAAGGCTAATCAAATCCGTTGGCGGTGAGGGTTTGCCAAAAATCCTATAAGTATTATGGTTAATTATTTACGTGAAATAAAAGAATCATAATAGAGCACAAAGAAGGGCGGAAATATGTTTTATCGATAAAGGCGAAGTTACACAAGTTTTCTAAGCGGCGGTTGTGGCGGCAAATACTTTATTGAGAAAAGCTTGCTGAAGTTCCTCTGGCTTCGGCCGCGAAGCCTCCTCGCTGCCATTAAGGGCCTCATGATCTCCTTCTTGATATTAACCGGCTTACGCCCGAGAGTTCAAGTTTCGGAACGCGACCCGCTGAGAGTCTTTTCTTTGTTGGCCTTCGTCGGCTTCAAGGCGATCAGGCTCTCCCTCGCCGCTTGAGTTCTGTTGAGCTCTACCATCCTCGCTTCTCCGGCTGACGACACAAAACCAAAAGTGTCAGGCGAAGCCGGTAGCAGCCGGATCTCCAAATGATGCACGGCCTCATTTGCATGTGAACCCGAGTCGGTAATGGCCTTGAGCATCTGCCAAGTTATTGGCAATGTGGTAGGCGGACTCAATCTTCGAGATATTCTCCCATGCCCTACTCCAACTAGGATTATGAGTATAAAGCTGTTTCCTAATTTATCGAAGTTCGGGAAGAATATTTTCACAAAAATATTCTCGGGGATAACTTCGATTATGCGGTTGCATCGGCGCCAATCAGCGTCGCCTAATCCTACTCAACTAGGATTATGAGTATAAGCTGTTTCCTAATTTATGAGAAGTTCGGGAAGAATATTTTCACAAAAATATTCTTAGGGATAACTTCGATCATCAGTTGCATCGGCGCCAATCAGCGTGTGATCCTACTCAACTAGGATTACGGTATAAGCTGTTTCCTAATTTATCGAGAAGTTCGGGAAGAATATTTTCACAAAAATATTCTTAGGGATAACTTCGATCATACGGATGCATCGGCCAATCAGCGTCGCCTAATCCTACTCAACTAGGATTCAGTATAAACTATTTCCTAATTTATCGAGAAGTTCGGGAAGAATATTTTCACAAAAATATTCTTAGGGATAACTCAATCATCACGGTTGCATCGGCCAATCAGCGTGTCGCCCAATCCTACTCAACTAGGATTACGGTATAAGCTGTTTCCTAATTTATCGAGAAGTTCGGAAGAATATTTTCACAAAAATATTCTTAGGGATAACTTCGATCATCAGTTGCATCGGCGCCAATCAGCGTCGCCTAATCCTACTCAACTAGGATTACAGTATAAGCTGTTTCCTAATTTATCGAGAAGTTCAGGAAGAATATTTTCACAAAAATATTCTTAGGGATAACTTCGATCATACGGATGCATCGGCGTAATCAGCGCATTAAGCTAATCCTACTCCAACTAGGATTACGGTATAAGCTGTTTCCTAATTTATCGAGAAGTTCGGAAGAATATTTTCACAAAAATATTCTTAGGGATAACTTCGATCATCAGTTGCATCGGCCAATCAGCGTGTGATCCTACTCAACTAGGATTACGGTATAAGCTGTTTCCTAATTTGTCGAGAAGTTCGGAAGAATATTTTCACAAAAATATTCTTAGGGATAACTTCGATCATCACGGTTGCATCGGCCAATCAGCAGCGTCGACCAATCCTACTCAACTAGGATTACGGTATAAACTATTTCCTAATTTATCGAGAAGTTCGGGAAGAATATTTTCACAAAAATATTCTTAGGGATAACTTCGATCATCACGGATTACATCGGCGCCAATCAGCGTCGCCTAATCCTACTCAACTAGGATTACAGTATAAACTATTTCCTAATTTATCGAAGTTCAGGAAGAATATTTTCACAAAAATATTCTTAGGGATAACTTCGATCATCACGGATTACATCGGCCAATCAGCGTGTCGCCCAATCCTACTCAACTAGGATTACAGTATAAGCTGTTTCTAATTTATCGAGAAGTTCACGGAGAATATTACCATGTTCTTAAGGATAACTTCGATAATCTTCAATTTCCTCCGCTATGGAAAAAGTTAATTTTCTTGAGACTTATATGGGCGTAGAACAGCGCTCTACCTTGAAAGAATCGAGACCCCACCATATCGAGCCGATTAGTCGTCATGGCTCGAGGCCTACCAGCGGCAATTGAGGCTGGAACAAATCCCGGGAAGAATACCTCCCACCGTGGATGAATACACTCCAGCGAGGAGTAATACCTGGCGGCGCAGCGGCGGCGTCGTCGACAAAGGATTCACCGATCAGCGGTTGGATCCACGTAGATCGCCGCATGATCAGCGTTGCACTTTCGGCGATTGAAGGCCAAAACCCATATGGCTTGAAGACAATTAGCGTCGTAGTGAAGAATTCCCGATCAGCGGAGGAATCTCGATGGTCAATTGGATTACAATCCACGACCGCGAGTCAACAACAAATAAACTCAATTAGCTTCTGATTCGAAATTCCAACAACGGTCAAGCAATAAATGCGACACCGCAACACCCCGGTATCCTACAAAGCGGAGAACACGAGAGAATTGGAGGAATCAAATCTGGAGCCAATCTCAAAACAAATTTATCTGGAGCTTACGGTCAAGATCTCAACAACGGTCGGACAAAAATGCGATGCAAGTAATACCTTGACAATCCTACAAGGCGGAAAGGCGAAAGGTGGAGAGATCAAAAGCCAAGGTCATTCACAAGTCCCATCCGCGCCGTCGAAGGGTGAAGGGCTCATCATGTCAAAGCATCGGACTTCGGCAAGAATCGAGGCGAGGCGGCTTTGGAGGGTATCTGTGGCGTTAAAATTGCTTATCGGTGCGAGCGAAACTTCGTGGCGGTGGGTTAACAACCAACAACCCATTCGACAAACCGGCGCCGATTGACTATGCATAAGCGGCGTAAAGCGGAGTCGCGAACACGAAATGGGTCAACAAAGGCGTCACGAATCAAGCGAGGCTACGTGTTATGGAATGAATCAACAAGCAAAGCTTCAGCGAGATTGTCGGGCCCAAACATCAACGAGATCGGTTTGAACATCGGCCGTCGTCACCTAAATCGTTGCGGGATGAAACCAATCAAGTGAACCAAGCACGGACTTAGAGCGGCGGCGACAAGATGGAATAAGCGTCGGAAAAGTCAGAAAACCAAGCAGAAAGCCAAGCGGCGTCCGGCGAAACCGGACACCGTTTGGTGTCCGATGGCCGGACACCAAAGTGTCGACCAATGGCGGACACCATTTGGTGTCGGCGAGCGGACACCATTTGGTCGGCCAGGCGGACACCATGGTGTCGACGGTAACCCCTCCCTCTTGTTTTCCTATAAATAGTGAGGGGTGCTCATTGAAAAAGGGGATTAAAGATTTTTGGGATTGGATTTTCGATATTCTTGAGAGCCCTCGCGAGATCCGGCATTGTCGCCTTGATCGAGCACCGAAACCGTCCGATCTACAAGCGAGGTAAGCGAACTTCGAATTGATCTGGTCAGTGCGTGATTTCTCCTAGTAGATCTCACCGCTGCATCGGCCAATCAGCGTGTCGCCCATCCTACTCCAACTAGGATACAGTATAAAGCTGTTTCCTAATTTATCGAAAGTTCTGGAGAATATTACCATGTTCTTAAGGATAACTTCGATAATCTTCAATTTCCTCCGCTATGGAAAAAGTTAATTTTGCGAGACTTATGAGCATGAACAACGCTACCTTGAAAGAATCGAGACCCCCACCATATAGGCGTAGATTAGATGGCATGCGCTCGAGGGCCTACCAGCGACAATTGAGGGTGGAACAAATCCGGAAGAATACCACCTCCCGTGGATGAATACACTCCAGCGAGGAGTAATACACAAGCGGCGCCAACTGGCGTCGTCGACAAAGAGATTCAGATCAGCGGTTCGGATCCACGTAGATCATACGCGCGATCCAGCGTTACTCGTGATTGAAGGCCAAAACCCATATGGCTTGAAGACAATGCTTGGCGTCGTAGTGAAGAATTCCCGATCAGCGGAGAGAATCTCGATGGTCAATTGGATTACAATCCGCAGAGCGAGTCAACAACAAATAAACTCAATTAGCTTCTGATTCGAAATTCCAACAACGGTCAAGCAATAAATGCGACACCGCAACACCCCGGTATCCTACAAAGCCTTTGGAGAACACGAAGGTGGAGGAATCAAATCGGAGCCAATCTCAAAACAAATTTATCTGAGCTTGGTCAAGATCTCAACAACGGTCGGACAAAAATGCGATCGCGTAATACCTTCAAATCCTACAAGGCGGAAAGGCGAAAGTGGAGATCAAAAGCCAAGGTCATTCTAGTCATCCGCCCCGTCGAAGGGTGAAGGGCTCATCATGTCAAAGCATCGGTTCGGCAAGAATCGGCCGAGGCGGCTTTGGAGGGTATCTGTGGCGTTAAAATTGCTTATCGATTGCGGCGAGCCTTCGTGGCGGTGGGTTAACAACCAACAACCCATTGACAAACCGGCGCCGATTGACTGCATAAGCGTAAAGCGGGTCAGCGAACACGAAATGGGTCAACAAAGGCGTCGAATCAACGAGCTCCGTGTTATGGAATGAATCCAACAAGCAAAGCTTCAGCGAGATTGTCGGGCCCAAACATCAGCGAGATCGGTTTGAACATCGGCCGTCGTCACCTAAATCGTTAGCGGGATGAAACCAATCAAGTGAACCAAGCGGACTTAGAGCAGCGGCGACAAGATTGGAATAAGCGTCGCGGAAAAGTCGAAAACCAAACCGAAAGCCAAGCGGCGTCCGGTAAACCGGACACCGTTTGGTGTCACGACAATGGCGGACACAAATGAATGTCGGCCAAGGCGGACACCCTTTGGTGTCCGCGGCGGACACCATTGATGTCGACGAGGCGGACACCAATGGTGTCCGACGGTGGCGCCTCCCTCTTGTTTTCCTATAAATAGTGAGGGTGCTCATTGAAAAAGGGGATTAAAGCTGGATTTTTGGAGATTGGATTTTCGATATTCTTGAGAGCCCTCGCGAGATCCACAGTCGGCGGCCTGATCCGAAACGTGACACGTCGTCTACAAACCCGAGGTAAGCGAACTTCGAATTGTCTGGTCGGACGTGATTTCTCCTAGTAGATCTCACCGCTCGGCGATCCTCTCGCCGTGAGTCTGCGATCCCGAAGCGATCCTCTCCTTGAGTGCGATCCCCTCGGAGTCGTCGTTTCCTAGTGAAGCGAGCCTTCCGTCTGTAGTTCGAGCAGGGTTTCCACACGGGATGCGGTGCTTGGTAGTCCGGACGAACAAAAAGTCCCGGCACGGGCAAAGAACCCATGGCGAGGATCCGTAAAATAGAGATCCTCGTGTTTGTTCATAAAAGGAAGAAGTTGTAATTTTTGTTTTCATTTATGCGCTGAAATAAAAGGCATTTTCTTTTGTTTGAATTTTGTTGTAGGCCAGCGAAGGCGTAAACAAGTTCAAGCGAGCAATGAATAACAAGTCTACTTTTGTTTGATACCGGTAGAAACCAAAGTACAGCTTCACCTTTATGAACAAACTGCGAAGGATCTCTACACTGCGGGGATCACGTAACATTCGAGTTCTTTGCAGTCGCCGTGGTTCCAGCAAACCAGTCGGTAAACGATTTACCAGAACCGGCGATGAAGGACTCGCGAAAACGGAAGGATGCGCCTCCGCGAAGCCAGGAGATCACCACTCGAAGGAAAGTCGCCTGGCGAATCTACTAGGAAAATCCCGCGGCTGATGACCTCGCGTTTGTAGCTCGCGTGTAAATGCGGCGTGCCGTGCTGGGAAGCATGGGCGACTTCAGGGCTCTCAAAAATATCGGAAATCAATCTCAAAATCGACCTTAATCCTTTCAAATGAGCACCCCCTCTGTTATAGGAGAGGAGAGGCTTCGACGGCCGGTTACCATTGTCGGGCGCTTGCGGACACTGGCGATGGGGTTTACGTGGGGCCGTTTTGGCTTCTGGGTTTGGTTTCGAACTTTTAGGCGATCCAATCTTGTCGTCGTCGTTCAAATGGTGCTTCGGTTCACTTGATTGTTTCATCGTCAACGATTGAGTGACGATAGCCGATGTTAATCGATCTGGACCGATATTTGAGCCCGATCAATCCGTTAACTTTGCTGTTGAATTCATTCAACCTGCGTTGACAAACTGACCCGACCCATTCGTGTGTTCAACGGTTTCCGTTCCCGACTTGTCGTCATTTGTCGAATGATTGTTGATGTTAACCGTTCACGACTGCGTTGCGCTGATAGCTTTAATTTTCGCCTCATCATATGTCGGCGAACTCGCTGTTGGCATGTTGGTTGTGTTGGATCGTTGGAATTTCATAACCTTCCGGCTAATTCTTCCATCATCACATGTGTTGTTGGTTTAACCACAGCGGGAGGACTGCTTTTTTCATGGAGATATCCTCCGAGGATTCCTTGTTGAAACAGGAGACCATTTGGCTTTCAACCATCGTCCTAGCCTTCGGTCAGTGGCCGTTGTTGGGGTGTGATTATCCACGGTGGGTGAAGTTTCTTGGTGGACATATTGTCAGGTGTAGTCCTGACTTTCACGCCTCATCAGATTATTCCTCTCTTGGATATTATGGTGGGAGGAAATTAAGGGTTATCGAGTTATCCTTAAGAATATGGGTTTATTCTCTAGGAACTCCTCGTTGAAAATTTGGAAACAGTTTATACTCGTAATCCTAGTTGGGTAGGATTAGGCTGACAGCGTTGATTTGCGTCGATGCAATCGCGATCGAGTTATCCCTAAATATTTCTTGTGAGAATATTCTCCAGGAACTTCGACAAATTGGGAAGCGATTTATACCGTAATCTCCTAGTAGAGATGGCGGCAGCGTTGATGCGTCGGCATTCAGAGGTGTTATCTGTGAATAAACCTTGAATCTTTCCCAATATAGCGGAGGAATTAGGAGCCAATTAGCGGACTGATTTGGCTATCTTCACATCAAACAAGATTCCAATTAGGACTCCTAATTGGGGCTGATTAGAGTTCTAATTAGAATTGATTTGGACTCAATTAAATTCCTACTTCTTGCCAAATAGGAGTCCTTGTTCAAAGAGGATTGGGTGCATATGGGGTTGTTATAAATACCCACAAACCCTCTTTTTCTTGACCTAGGCGGCCCCTCCCCAGTGCTCTCTCTCTCTTATTTTCATCTAAGCTTCTCGTATCTTTTCTTCCTCGATCAACAAGGTATGCATCTGAGAGCTTTACAAGTCCTCTTTCTTCTTTTTTCTTCTTTCTTATGCATCTGGTGGCTCGAGCCGCGAGAGCAGAAGCGTGGCAGTCCTTGGCCGAGTGCTTGTGGCAGCCAGCCTTGTAGCCCCGGCGAGCTGGTCGCGCCCGGCGCTGCTTGTATGGCTGGTAGATGCGCCAGCCGCTGCCCAGCCGTGGCGGCTAACTTCGCGCCAGCGCCAGCGCCAATGCGAGTCTTTGAAGGCGGCGCCCGTAGTGGCGCCACGGCCGGAATCTTTGCGGCGTTAAATCGGTGCTCGGCGTCCGGATTATGTAGTTTTTGACCTTTATTTGCTGATCTTCCAGCGTGTATCGACTCTATTCGTCTTCTTTTGCGGTTTCCGATGTCGTCGGAAGATCCGCAGCGTTCGGTCGATCAACTTCGCCGGCGTGAATGCGCCTCCTTCTTCGGTGAGTGCGCGGCGTCATCATATTCGTACATATCGCGTTGTATCCCGCCGTTCTCCTTTGTGGTTGGGAAAGCGAGATTCTCCTTCGTGAGGATCGGCGCTTGGATGTGTACTCGTCATGACCCGCCGTTCTCCTTTGTGGCGATTGGGAAGAGCGAAATTCTCCTTTGTGGGGATGGAAGCTACTGCAATTGGTTTTGCTTGGTCATCACCCGTCGATATCTTTAGCGGGGCGATTTCATCTTGTACCCTTACGTAGAGCGGAATATATTGCGCTTGGTTTCTGTGACTATATTTATCGTTCTCAGAATTATTCGATCTGGATGAAATGTCATTCCGATTATCAGTTAGTGACTTCGATCTATGAAAGATGAATTCAGCCTTTTACTAGCGAATATTTTACGATTTGAGTTGATTATTCTCGGGGAGCTTTTCCGGCAGCGGTCGATGGGCGTCATAGTGACTATTATTCCGCGTGTGGCGATCCCTCGATTTTATCTAGCCTCGATTTGCACCGGTACACCCGGCGGACGCGATTCGTATCGGGGAGTTCGCGTTCTCAGGCGATTGGTGAAGCGTCGCCACTTGTAAAGACACCGGCTCAGCGAACGCTGCGAAGGCGGATTATTTATTGGCTGGAGTTAAGGATGGGATCTGACTCTTATCGAGTGAGAGGTGGTTGAACAAAAGCGGCGGAGGCCTTGTATATTCCGGATACCTCGTCGGCTCTCATTGGCCAGACCTTAGACACCATCTTGTGACTGCGCCATATGTCATGGCGTCGGCCGAAGAGCATGATCATATTCATTGTGGGTTTATTACCCGGCGGCGGTTCGAGGGTCCAATAGGAATCGCGTCATCGGTCTTCACCACAGGGTTGTAGGTACAGACACAGCCAGTGATGAGCTCTTTGTTCTGCCTCGACTTTGAAGAATCGCCTTGCTAAATTGGGCGAGAGATGCCATCGTCAAGTCATAGATTCTTGGTTGGGTTCACTTTCGTCAAGTAAGCATTGGTGAATTCGCTGACCACTTCGTCCTCGGCGGGTGGGGTGGAGAACTTGGCGCGTACGTATTCAGATCGTGCCACCATGTATGGCCTTCAATCAGCGTCAATCATTTCTTCACCTTATTGGCTTTATAATCCAGTTGAATGCGACATCTCGGCCGTTGGGCTTTTACATGAGATGTATCGTATTTGAGTCTACCATGGGGAAGATGCTATATCGAGTACTTTCCTTCCACTTTCGAGGCGAAATTTGAAGGATACCGCCCGTCGTTATAAGACTTTATGGGATCTCACTTGTCATTACTATATAGCTCATTGTCGAGCCTTGCTTAAAAATGCTGGTGAGTGCGGCAGTTAGCCATTACTTGTTCCGCATTTGGAGGCCAAATCGGCGGAAATATGTGAACTATCACAGCTCACTCGCCGAAGGTTAATGGCCCGATCGAGAAGTCGAGGCTAACTCTTATCACGCTCGGCTTCGCCAAAGGCTTTCCTTGGGGACCAAATTTGCGACCTTTACGTGGCATCGCGGTGAAGCCTATCCGGTGACAACTCTCCTAGCGGGCTGCCTGTCTGGCTCAAGAAGTGTGTGTTTCCATATCAATCGTGGCCTTACCCTGGAGGTCCTTTACCTGCCTGATGGCTAGCCCACAAGAAGGAACTATCTCTCCTTCGGTGATGGTGGCTAATATTCACCGTGGATTGCGGCATATAGTTGGCGTTTACTCGAGAGAGGCGAGCCATCCTCACGTATCCCCTCGTCAGTGGAGCTCCCATATACTTATTTGATGGCACGGTTGGTCCTTCATCGTCCGACATGATGTCGGCACGGGTTCCACTTAGTCTACTCCTTTCTTGCGTTGGTAGAAGATTGCGGATGGAAGGTGGTTTGCGAGAGATCAAAGCGGATGCAAATTCACAAAGGGTGGATCTTTTCGGATGTTTTCCTCGATTCTCACGGTCAATATGGTGAGTCCTTGGTTGGCGAGGAGGTCGACCTGGCAGACTTCACTTGACATTGGTACATTTCCAGGCTAGTGAATATTAGGCGGTATCTCACTTTCGAGTAAAGGAGGAATGCTTCATGAGCCTTATTTTCCTGTCGTTTATTTCGCCAATTCGGTTACGACCAACTTTATGTTGGGAACCCGAACCGGCGGCTCGGACTTCGAGTGGACTTGTGGATGGCCTTGAGCATGGTTATGGCGTCATGGGATGTACGGTGCTAGGTCCGATCTCAGAGCTCGGACCGTCGGTGAGTCAACATTCCTTCATTGTAGTTGGCTATTAGTAGCTAGCGAGCGGTCCACACTGTGAGGGCTATCGGACACGGTGGCGAAACATCATTGCGAGCGACACTTTCGGACATCTCCGGATCTGCTCAAGCTCGAGAAGCGTAGGCAATCATCATCCACGATTGGTGAGGGAATTCCGACTACGGTGTTGGGACTTTAGAAGAGGACCAAGCACATCTTTGCGAACCTCGGTACTCTCTCTTTTCCCCTTTGTTTTCTAATCCTCTCTATTGGATTTCTCATTCAGCCAGAATTTTAGGGAAAAGCGGTGAAGAAGAAGAATTTCAACCCTCTCAAGGGGTTAAGCGAAAGAGGCTAGTAAGAATGTGAATCCTGGTCCTTGATGATATAGACTTGACTAGTAATGATCCGGTCGGTGTGGAGGTAACAATTCGCGCGATGTAACTGAAATTTTAGGCTTTTGGTGACATTTTTTATTTGCATCTGAGGGGTTTAGGGATTATGATCACGGCTTTGATTTTCCTCCCCACAATTCTAGCAGGTTACGCTCATCTTGAGCCAAGTTTTACTCAACAAATGTATGGAGCTATGGCGGAGGAGGATGTAGGACCTGATCCGGCGGACCAGTACATCTAACATCGATAATTCCTCTTAAGGTGGCGAATCACGAGAATGGAATGACTTCGGGTTTGTACCCACCACTAATTGCCTCTTTACTTTTGCTCTTTTAGAGAGATTGCGGAGACAAATGCACAAGCCAGAGACTAGGCCCGACTAACCCTTGTTGTAGGAGGTAAGTAGCTTTACCTATTGTTTGACTTAATTGCATTAAGCCTTCCTAATGCCTTCTTTTCGAGACTTCTCAATGGAAGATCTGCGTGATTTGGTCTATCTGTGATACTTCCATGGATGACCTATTCAGCCTTGGTCCGCGGGGGCGGCAATGCATTCGGTTGAAGATTTACAAACTACCATCCCGAAGAAGGTATGAATTTTTCTCTTCGATTAATTATAGGACCGGAATTTGTTTGGCCAATACCACTATAGTTAAAAGTGAGGCGGCTCCCTTTGTGTAGTGGCGGGGACTCCTCTTTCATTGCTTTCTCCGAGTCGGCTACCACGGCGATCGTTGAGATAGATGAGCACTGCTGATGGCTCGGCCGGTTGGTGACATCGGCGATAGATCGCCTCGGTAGACTTCGCTAGCCTCTGAAACTACACCGAAGGCGGGTAAGAGGTCTTTTAGCCAAATATAGCTCTAAGCCCATTTTCTTGAAAATTCTAAAGTCCTCTCTTCTTACGTGTAGAGGCCATCTTCGACTCCATGATACGGTGAGGCGTTGATCTTTGGATGAAGATCCATCCCTCTTATTATCCATTTGGAAATGCGGCTCATTCTTCTCTCTGGTGAGTGAACCACGGTGTCGAAAGGTCCTTCATGGCGGGCTTTCCTTCATCGGTCAGGGCCAGCGCTTGATCCCGAGAGCCTTGAATCTGGGATATGGGTTACCGGTGGCTCAAGCCATTGTTGGCGACCTTGCCTATCTGGAGGAAAGCGAGAGGCTGCAAGAGGCTGCGGAGGCCTTGTATATTCGGATACCGTGTCGGCTCTCATTGGCGACCTTGAACACCATCTTGTACTCGCGTATGTCATGGCGTCGGCCAGAGCATGATCATATTCATTGTGGGTTTATTACTCGGCGGCGGTTCGGGTTCCAATAGGAATCAGCGTCATCGGTCTTCACCCGGGGTTGTAGAGTTTGGACACCCGCCCGTGATGAGCTCTTTGTTCTGTACCGACTTTGAAGAATAAGCCTTG
Organism: Asparagus setaceus; assembly: GCA_012295165.1. Taxonomy (NCBI): domain Eukaryota; kingdom Viridiplantae; phylum Streptophyta; class Magnoliopsida; order Asparagales; family Asparagaceae; genus Asparagus; species Asparagus setaceus. Next base: position 640,160 of record CM022709.1, on the reverse strand, counting down.
CTAAATTGGGCGAGAGATGCCGTCGTCAAGTCATAGATTCTTGGTTGGGTTCCTTTCGTCAAGTAAGCATTGGTGGAATGGCGACAACTTCGTCCTCGGCCGTGGGATGGAGAACTTCGCTTGTGGTCTGTATACGTGATTAGGTGCCACCATGTATCCTTCAATCGGCGTCAATCATTTCTTCACCTTATTAGAGCTTTATAATCAGTTGAATCGTTTCTCACTAATAACCGCGGCCGGTGGGGCTGGCTTTACATGAGATGTATGCGTATTCGAGGTCTACCCATGGGGAAGATGCTATATCGAGTACTTTCCCTCCTTTCGAGGGAGGCAGGCGGTGAAGAACACCGCACGCGATCGTTATAAGACTTTATGGGATCTCACTTGTCATTACTATATAGCTGTTGTCGAGCCTTGGCCAAAAGAAATCGCGGTGAGTGAGCGGTTCGTAATTACTTGTTCCGGCATTTGGAGGACAAATCCGTGAGGAAATATGTGAACTATCGCTCACTCGAAGAGTTAATGAACTGTCGAGAAGTCAAGGCTAACTCTTATATCATTTCGGCTTCCGAAGAGGCTTTCCTTGAGGAACCAAATTTGTGACCTTTGTGGCATCGCGGTGAAATACTATTCGGTAGACAACTCTCCTAGCGGCTACCTTGCAATCGGCTCAAAGTGTGTGGTTCCATATCAATCATGATGCTTTACCTACAGAGGTCCTTTACCTGCGGTTGATGCTTCCCACAGAAGGAACTATCTCTCCTTCGGTGATGGTGGCTAATATTCACCGTGGATTCGGCATATAGTTCGAGCATTTACTCGAGAAAAGGCAGCCATCTGCGATATCCCTTACGTTCGAGTAGAGCTCCCATATACCTATTTGATGGCACGGTTGGTCCTCCATCGTCGACATGATGTCGGCACCGGCTCCACAGTTAATCTATTCCTTTCTTGCGGTTGGTAGAGAGTTGAGATGGAAGGCGTGGTTTCTTGAGATCAAGCAGTCTGATTCACAAAGGGTGGTTTCCAGATGTTTTCCTCGATTCTCGGTCAATATGAGTGAGTCCTTGGTTGGCGAGGAGGTCGAAGAACCACGAACTTCACTTGACATTGGTACATTTCAAGCTAGTGAATATTAGGCGGGGTATCTCACTTTCAGAGTAAAGGAGGAATGCTTCATTGAGCCTTATTTTCCACGTCGTTTTGCTCGCCAATTGAGTTCTGACCAACTTTATGTTGGGGCCGAGCAGCAGCTCGGTTTCGAGGTGGACTTGTGCGCCGAGCATGGTTGTGGGCGTCATGGGATGTACGGTGCTAGATTGATCTCGAGCTCGGTGCGTCAGGTGGAGTGGAAACATTCCTTCATTGTAGTTGGCTATTGGTAGCTAGAGCGGTCCTGTGAGGGCTATCTGGAGACACGGTGGCGAAGCATCGTTCGCGACGACACTCCGGACATCTCCGGATGCGCTCGAATTAATCTCTATCTAATGTCTGGGACTTTAGAGGACCAAAGCGCATCTTCGTTCTCGGTACTCTCTCTTTTTCCCCTTTGTTTTCTAATCCTCTCTATTAGTTTCTCATTCAGCGAATTTTAGGGAAAAGCTGTTGAAGAATTTCAACCCTCTCCAAGGGTTAAGCGAAAGAAGGTTAGCCCGTAAGAATGCGTGAATCCTCGGTCCCTTGATATAGACTTGACTAGTAATGATCGAGTCGGTGATGGGTAACAATTCGCCAGCGATGTAACTGAAATTTTTGGCTTTTGGAGGCTGACATTTTATTTGCATCGCGAGGGGTTTAGGGATTATGATCGGCTTTGATTTTCCTCTCCACAATTCTGGCGGCCGGTTACGCTCATCTGCTGAGCCAAGTTTTACTCAACAAATGTATGGAGCTATGGCGGAGGAGCCGGCGTAGGACCTGATCGGTGGACCCGAGGTACATCTATCGATAATTCCTCTTACGGGTGGCGAATCGAGAATGGAATGACTTCGGGATTTGTACCCTCACTAATTGCCTCTTTGCTTTTGTTCTTTTAGAGATTGCGAGAGACAAATGCAAAGCGAGACTAGGCAAGTTAACTCCACTATAGGAGGTATGTAGCTTTACCTATTGTTTGCCTTAATTGCATTAGCCTTCCTAATGCTTTCTTTAAATTCTCTATGGAAGATTTCATGGGATGCGGTTTATATGGCAACACTTCCATGGATGACTTGCTTCAGCTTAGTCACAAGATGGAGATACCCTTGGTGAGGATTTGCAGAAGCTACTATCCACTGGAGAAGGTATGAACTTTCTCTTGATTAATTATAGGACGGTAGTTTGGCCAATACACATTAAAAGTGAGAATTCCCTTTGTGTAGCGGTGAGTACTCCTCTTTCGCGCTCTCGAAATCGGCTACCCGGCGACGTTGAGATAGATGAGCACGAGGGAGCTCGGCCCGCGTTGGCGGCATCGGCGATAGATGCATACCTCAGTAGACTTCGCTAGCCTCGAGAGACTACCCGAAGGGGAGGCGAATTGGGTCTTTTAGCTCAATAAATCTTTGCCCATTTTTTTTTGAAAATTCTAAAGTCCTCTTTTCTTAGAGTGCGAGCCTACATCTTCGACTCCATGACTTGGCGAGGCGTTGATCTTTGGATGAAGATCCATCCCATCTTATTATCTGTTTTGGAAATCGGCTCATTCTTTTCTTTGGTGAACATGGTGATGAAAAGGTCCTTCATGGCGGGCTTTCTCTTCATCAGTTCGAACCCTTTGCTTGATCACGGATAACTTTGATCTGAGATATGGGTTATCGGTAGCTCGAGCCATTGTTGATGACCTCGCATCTGGAGAGAAAAGTTCGAGAGGCGCAAAGTGCTTGGGGTGGTGGGGCTTCCTCATATGTAGCTTTGCATCACGGGCTCGCGTTTAGAGCATGGTAGCGATGCTCGTGTTTTTACTGGGCTCGAAGTCAGGATCGAGAAGCCGCGCCGATCAGCTCGGGAGCTGTTGTTCTTTGAGGCGTATTCTTCCTTAAACATCGGTGATATTGTGGCGAGTCACGGAAGAAGGATATCTTGCTCGGGGAGGCTCCATCTTGAGGAAGATAGGATGAAGCGTTAGCGGGCTGCCGAGGCAACAAGGAAAAGCCCCTCACGTTGCGTCTAGGGCTCGATCTGTCGTGGCGGCTGAGCTGGAGGCAACTACGAAGCCCCGAACACCGATGAGGAGTCCTTCAAAGCCGAGTTCGGGAAAGAACTCCACCAGGCTTACAATGGTGAAGTGTCTCCGCGAACGACAAATCCTTTGTCATAGACTTGATGTTTAGCGGTTGTAGTTCTTTCTATATTTGCTTCAAATGAATAAGATCCATTCCTTTCATTGTTTATTATGATTCTTTTTGCCGTTAGAAATAATTAACCATAATACTTATAGGATTTTTGGCAAACCCTCTGCCATCAGCGGGTTTGATTAGCCTTTACCAACTACGTTTGAGTTGGGCTGGCGTGGGATCATGCGGATCCGTTCCACCGTGGCGTTGTGCTAAAAGAATGAAACTCTTCTAGACTTGTTGCTATGATGCTCGAATACATGGAAACGCCATTACTCTTTTACGGGCAGAGACCACCCGACAGCAGCGTGTTACCGCACAGACTCGTCCTTCTTAGGCCGGGGACGAAATACCCGGTCGAACTCGGTGTCTTCTTCAATCGAAAAAGACTAAACCGACAGCGTGTGGTTGGCTTTATCCTTCTTAGGCCCGGGGATAAAATACCCAGATCGAACTTCGGTGTCTTCTTCAATCGGAGAAAAGACTAAGCAGACGCAGCGTGTGGCGTTGACTTTAGGAGTTATTAGTAACCCCAGCCCTCAGCGGGTTTGATGAGCCTTTACCAACTACGTTTGAGTTGGGCTAGCATGTAGATTATCTAAATCCGTTCTACACACAGCGTTGTGCTAAAAGAATGAAACTCTCTGGACTTAGTGCTACGATGTTGAATCACGTGAAGCCGTCTTTTTCTGGGGAAGACTAACGACAGCGTGTTAGGCGTTGGCTTTATCCCTCTTAGGCCCGGGATAAAATACCCGAGAATCGAACTACTGGTGTCTTCTTCAATCGGAAAAAGACTAAACGGCAGCGTGTGGCGTTGGCTTTATCCTTCTTAGGCGGGGTAAAATACCCGGTCAACTGGTGTCTTCTTCAATCGGAGAAAGACTAAGCGACAGCAGCGTGTGGCGTTGGCTTTATCCTTCTTAGGCCGGGATAAAATGCCCAGTCGAACTCACGGTGTCTTCTTCAATCGGAGAAAGACTAAACCGGCAGCGTGTGGCGTTGGCTTTATCCTTCTTAGGCTTGGGATAAAATGCCCGTCGAACTCAGGTGTCTTCTTCAATGGAGAAAGACTAAACGGCTGCTTAGCGTGTGTGAAGCGTTGGCTTTATCCTTCTTAAACCGGGATAAAATACCCCAAGATGAACGGGTGCCTTCTTTTGTGGGAGAAACGGTGAACGGGTAAGATTGATTGAGGTGGGAAAGGAAGAATGTGTTCTATTTCAGGGATGAGGCTAACAGTGATTCCTACTGTAGGAATCGAAAAGACTGGTGACCCGATCGGACTACACGTCCGAAAATCTCGGCGCTATACCTTGATCGGTAGCTACCTAAGATGAAGATGGAACTAAAAGTGGGATCTCCACTCCAGAAGCGAAAAAGACTTCGAGGCGACCTTGGTCGGACAACACGGTGCGAAAATCCCGTATACCTTGATGAAGCTACCTAAGATGAAGATGGAACCAAGAGTGGGATCTCCACTCAGAACAAAGACTTCGGGTGACCTTGGCGGACAAATGCGAAAATCGGCGCCTTACCTTGGTCGGTAGCTACCTAAGATGAAGATGGAACTAAGAGTGGGATCTCCACCGAGAAGCGAAAAGACTTCGGGTGACCTTCAGTCGGACAACACGGTCACGAAAATCCGGCGCATACCTTGATGGCTACCTAAGATGAAGATGGAACTAAGAGTGGGATCTCCACTCCGAGAACCGAAAAGACTCGGTGACCTTCGATCCGGACAACTGATGCGAAAATCGTATACCTTCGGCTACCTAAGATGAAGATGGAACCCTTAGTTTGACGAGAAAGGATTTTGCGGGAGAGGAAGAATTTTATATTCTCTCTCCCGTGAAAAAATTTGAGTGGGCCTCTTGTTCATAGAAGGAATCAAGAAGGGATTTTGGTAATGTACGGAAAATTTGTAGACCAGTCCGGGAATTTGATCGGTGGGGAAGTTGTGATGGAGGATAAATCTAGGGTTATCCTCTCAAAAGTGGGTGAAACATCCCGAACTTCCCGTCGAAGCGGGTTATTCGAAGATACTATGGGTAGTATTTCTTGAGGGAACTTCCCATTTATCGGCATTAATTGCCGTCGCCATTTTGGGTAATTAGGCGATATGCACCATTGGAGTAAACCGTTTCTATTACAACCGGACCCTCCCATTTAGGTTCGAATTTACCTTTCTTCTTGGAAGTGAGGATTATCGGTCGTCGGCGCGAGGACCATCAGGATCCGTTCCACCGCGTGGCGTTGTGCTAAAAGAATGAAACTCTTCTAGACTTGTTGCTATGATATCGAATACATAGGCTTGTTAGCTCTTTTGGGCAAGAGACCACGACGCTGCGTGTTACGTAGACTCGTCCCTTCTTGGCTTCGGGACGAAATACCCGAATCGAACTCGGTGTCTTCTTCAATCGAAAAAGACTAAACCGACGCGTGTGAGCGTTGGCTTTATCCTTCTTAGGCTTGGGATAAAATACCCCGAATCGAACTCGGTGTCTTCTTCAATCGGAGAAAGACTAAACCGCAGCAGCGTGTGGCGTTGACTTTAGGGTTATTAGCCAACCCCGACCTCAGCGGGTTTGATGAGCCTTTACCAACTACCGTTTGAGTTGGGCTAGCATGTAGATTATCTAAATCCGTTCTACACACAGCGTTGTGCTAAAAGAATGAAACTCTCTCGGACTTAGTGCTCACGATGTTGAATACGTGAGGCTTCGTCTTTTTCACGGGAAGACTAACCCGACGCTGCGTGTTAGGCGTTGGCTTTATCCTCTTAGGCTTGGGATAAAATACCCCGTCGAACTCGGTGTCTTCTTCAATCGAAAAAGACTAAACCGACGAGCGTGTGGTGGCTTTATCCTTCTTAGGCCGAGGGTAAAATACCCCGAGTCGAACTCTGTGTCTTCTTCAATGGGAGAAAGACTAAACCGCAGCAGCGTGTGAGGCGTTGGCTTTATCCTTCTTAGGCTTGGGATAAAATGCCCGAATCGAACTCGGTGTCTTCTTCAATCGGAGAAAGACTAAAGCCGCAGCGTGTGGCGTTGGCTTTATCCTTCTTAGGCTTGGGATAAAATGCCCAGTCGAACTCGGTGTCTTCTTCAATGGGAGAAAGACTAAGCGGCTAGCGTGTGAGGCGTTGGCTTTATCCTTCTTAGGCGGGATAAAATACCCCAAGATGAACCTTGGTGCCTTCTTTTTGACGGAGAACGGCGAGCCGGAGTAAGATTGATTGAGGTGGGAAAGGAAGAATGTGTTCTATTTCGGGATGAGGGCTAACAGCAGATTCCTTCTTGTAGGAATCGAAAGACTCGAGTGACCAGTCCGGACTACGGTCGAAAATCTCGGCCTTATACCTTCATCGGCTACCTAAGATGAAGATGGAACTAAAAGTGGGATCTCCACTCAGAACCGAAAAGACTTCGAGGCGACCTTGATCGGACAACACGATGCGAAAATCGGCCAGATACCTTACGGCGCTACCTAAGATGAAGATGGAACCAGAGTGGGATCTCCACTCCGAGAACCAAAGAGACTCGAGGTGACCTTGGTGGACAACCTGATGCGAAAATCGGCGCATACCTTCATGGCTACCTAAGATGAAGATGGAACTAAGAGTGGGATCTCCACTCGAGAACCGAAAAGACTCGAGGTGACCTTCCGGACAACCTGTGCGAAAATCGAGCATACCTTGGTCGGCTACCTAAGATGAAGATGGAACTAAGAGTGGGATCTCCACTCGAGAACCGAAAAGACTTCGGGTGACCCGATTAGGACAACTGGTCGAAAATCGGCGCCTTACATACGTTCGCTACCTAAGATGAAGATGGAACCCTTCCGTTTGACACGAAAGGATTTTACGCTTGGAGAGGAAGAATTTTATATTCGGCGTGAAAAGGAAGTGGGCCTCTTGTTCATAGAAGGAATCAAGAGGGATTTTGGTAATGTACGAGAAAATTTGTAGACCCACCGTCAAGGATTTGTCGGTGGGGAAGTTGTGATGGAGGATAAATCTAGGGTTATCCTCTCAAAAGTGGGTGAAACATCGAGGAACTTCCGTCGAAGCGGGTTATTCGAAGATACTATGGGTAGTATTTCTTGGGAACTTCCCATTTATCGGCATTAATTGCCGATCGCCATTTTGGGTAATTAGGCGATATGCACCATTGGAGTAAACCGTTTCTATTACAAACGGACCCTCCCATTTAGGTTCGAATTTACCTTTCTTCTTGGAAGTGAGGATTATCGGTCGTCGGCGGCGAGACCAAATCTCCTTCTCTAAAGGTTCTCTGTCAAACTTTCTTGTTGAAAGCCCTTGACATCCTAGCTGGTAGAACTCAATGCATTGTTGTGCCTCGAGCTTCTCATCTAACATCTCGAGCTCTTGGCGTTTGATGTTGTTCGGTCGTCATCTGTTGAAAGGCGTCAGAAGTAGCGGGATCAATTTCCAATGGGAGAAGCGCTTCACGTGAACCCGAGTGCGGGGTTGCTCCGTTGGTGTGCGTATGGTTGTGCGATATGCCCAGTGCTTCTCAGAGTTTATCGTCGGTCGCTTGTTTACTCTTCACAAGCTTATGAATTTTGATAATCGTCTTGTTGAGCGCCTCGGCTAATCCGTTTCTTCTTTGGATTATAGGCATTGGCGAGGCGTCTTGTATCTTAATTTCTGCAAAACCGGATGAAGGAATTGCGATGAATGGGGACCATTGTCATGCGCGATCCGTCTTGGGACACCGTGTCGGTAGATAACATGGTGTTTGATAAATTTGGCAACGGTTTTCGCCTTCACTTCTTTTAAGCGGGATTGCTACGCGGAATGTCGGTGTCGCTAGAATAAACCGATAAGCCTTTGACCGACGGAGGAAAAATGGGACCTACAACATCCATTCCCATGTACCGAATGGCGGGATGTGGCGAAGGATGCAAGCGCACGGAGGCGATGCATATAATCGGCGTGAATTTGACCGCGGCGTGGCATTTCGGCGTGCTTCGACGTATTAATCATTGTTGGCCAGTAGCCCATTCTCTGATTCGATCGTAGAGCTTGGGACCAGGTACGGGTCGCACCACGTCGCCGTGTGCTTCAGAAGGACCTCTTACGCCTCTTTGTTTGAGAGGCATCGAGCAAAGACCATCGTACCCGGCGATATAACATCACGGGTCTGTGCGTAAAAGAATCTTGGAGCTCTTAGCGGACTGACTCTCTCTCCTTCGTCTTACGGTAGAATACCATGTAGGCGTGTCGATGATAGGAAAGCGTAATCTCGGGGTTCCAACTTGGTTTGGGTTGTATACACTTCTTTGGTAACTACCCCTTATCTTCTTGTGTCTCATCGTATAATGAGTGCGAAGAGTTGGTGAGTCGGCCGTGACTAGTTGCTCGGTCGGAAGGTTGTGCTAACGACCACGACTAGCGCCCGGTGCATCAGCGTAAGCGTTTGGGCGGGATATATTCGATGAAAAACTCTTGAATGAGTACGCCATTCCACGGCTACCCGATGATAGGGGACGGTCGGGGTTCCTAACCGTAGTCACCACGGACTGCTTAACTATGGGTTGTGAATCTCCATACGCTTGAGATATTCGACCCCTGACTCCTTGGCGAAGCTAAGTCCAGATAAGTAGCGGCGTTGTATTACGGCTACGTTATTGGAGCGAGGGTTACATAAGTGAATAAGCGGGGCATGACATGAGTCCGGAAATCATGAGGAGAATAACAACAAGATAGTAATCCTAGAATTCATAAGCATAACCTATCAAACCACTTAAGGAAAGCATAGACTATCAAATTCTTCTTCTATCGATTAGTTCTCTAGTTGATTAGCCTAAACATGATCTTTTTAAGCATAAGAGAGTGATTCACA